>JARBWK010000008.1:11941963-13141963 GCA_030556195.1 Anolis apletophallus
GCGGATCTCTGGTCAGGTATCCACCCTCTTTAGGCATTGATAGCTGGACTGTTTACTTGCATTTGAGGGTCAAGATGTGATAGGATTTGAAACTTGTATTTTGCTATTCTCCAGTGGAGCATGGGATTCTCAATGTTGTGCATGAGTTTGTGACTTGGGCTTAGTTGTTTTGGAGAAAGCCTGCTAGATGCAGCGATATCTGAGGAAGACAGGAAGAAATATCTAAATGTCATGTAGTGGCTGAAGCTAAAAAGTACCGTATTTTCTGGCGTATCAGACTACTTTTTAACCCAAGAAAATCTTCTCAAAAGTCAGAGGTCGTCTTATACAGTATGCGGGAGTCGACTTATATGCGGGAGTCGACTTATACACCAGGAGTCGTCTTATACGCCAGGAATCGTCTTATAGAGCGGGTGCTGAAGCTTCCAATCCAGATTAGAGAGTCTGTGGTGGCCGCATATGGTGTGAGGAGCTAAAAAAATGGCAGTGGCCGCGTGCCCGCCTTATACAGCGACTGTATGAAAGCATTAAGGGCAACGCTGTACAAGGACGGTAGAAGAAAATCCATTCATCAGGATTCGTGGACATAATGCGGTCCCAATGGTGAGGTGAAGGGGCGCCTCACCGGGAAGGTGTAAGTGAAGGGCAGAGCAAGCTGCAGGCGTCCGCAGCGCCCGGGGTATTGAAAAAAGAGATAGAGTGGCTCTGGGCCCAGAAAAACACACCTCTTTTACCTGTCTGGCCCGCCCTTGTATCCTATGACCATACCTCCCCCTCTGCCTCTCAGATCTCGCTCCTGAAGACTGCAGTGAAGCGGTGCAGGTGCGCAGGTGCAAGATCTGAGAGGCAGAGAAAGAGGTACAGTAATAGGAACATTACAATCTTGAAATCAAATCTGATGCTTTTAAAATGTTTATTTGGTGTGCGTTGGAAGAGGGGTAGTCTCGAGGCTAGACTACTGTAACACCCTCTACATTGGCCTTCCCTTGTCAACAACCCGGAAACTAAAGCTGGTTGAAAATGCTGCTGCTTGATTGCTAGTGGGAGCATCGACAAGAGAGCACATTACACCAATTTTACAGCAATTGCATTGGCTACCAGTAGAGTACCGGATTGTCTTCAAGGTGCTGGTTTTGACCTGTAAGGCCTTGTATGGTCTAGAGCCAGTGTACCAGAGGGACCGCCTCACCCCATACGTTCCCCCGAGATCGTTGTGTTCAGAAGAACAAAATCTCCTGGTGATCCCATCAATCCGTTCCTGCCACCTTTCAACAACAAGACAAAGAGCCTTTTCTGTGGTGGTGCCAACTCCTTGGAATGAGTTATCAGACGGAACTCGCGCTATCACAGAGTTGACCCCCTTCCGGAGGCCCTGCAAGACGTTCCTTTTTAGGCAGGTGCCTCCTGATAATCCTGTCCATACCCTCGTGTTTTTACATATCCAAACTGTTTTATGTGTATTTTATTGTTTTATGTAAACCGCCCCGAGCCTGCAGGGAGGAGCGGTATATAAAAGTGAATAATAAATAAATAAATAACTAATGGCGAGTATATCCCAAACACTATATTGTAACTGGAAAAATTGGGGGTACATGTTTCACCAGGTTTGGGGTGTGATCTGGAAGAAGGTTACCTCCTTTTGGACTAGGATTCTAGGAGGTTGACTAAATTGGCTCCCCCAAGCTGGACATCCAAAGCAGCTTAAGCAGAAGGCTCATGAGAGTGAGCGGCTTCAACTTTGGTGGCGTTACTAGGGTTGCTGTCCTCGTCTACTGCTCCTCTGCTCACTATCATGGAAGACTTTTCATGCAAGGTCCACTTCTTGCTGACAAACTGTTTGGATGGAGGAAAATGCAAGTAAATGTGTGTTTCTTACACAGAATGAACTCCTGCCAAAGCCAACTCATTCTTCAGACACATCTTGGGACATGTCCTGCAGTTTGTGCTGAATTGTGGCAACCCTAAGGCTGCCCTCGGTAAAGAGACAAGCGGCTATTCTTGTAGCCTGGGTGAGGCATCTAAAGCTCGGGAAGAGGCGTGGAAGCATTCTCAAGCCATTACTCTTACAGGTCCCATGGGAATCATTTGGTTGTGCTTGTGGCCAGAGCAACACTTGAAGGCTTCAGCTTTTTCCTAGAAGCATTTTCACGGTTATTGGAGCAGGGATATATATAAACCCATCCAGCTCACAAGGCTCCTGTTCTCGTCCTGACAGCACATTAATCTTTGAGGACAGGCCTTGGCATCTGCTGCTCTTGGAGTCAATTTGGCTGAAATTAAATAGCATTTTCTTGGCTTGAAATCTGCAGATGTTCTCTTTAGAACCAGGCCAGACAATTAAAATACTTGAGGGCTTTAGCTTTCCATTTTGGGTATTCTGGCATGGCAGGGGGTTGGATGGCCCCTGTGGTCTTTTCCAACGCTATGATTCCGTGAAACAATCCCTAAAATTTCCACAGTGGGTGTCGGTACGACTTCCCAGTAGTCGTAAAATGAGACAGTCGATGTCAGTCGAGAGCTTCTTTCTCAGCCCCTCCCCTGCCAATATTAATTCCCATCTTGTTAGGTGCCAGATCTCATCCCACAAGTATTCCATCTTGGAGACTTGTTAGGCCATTTTGAATGGAGCTCCACTCAGGTTCGTCTCTTTGGCTGATTTTTATCTGCTCTGGCTAGTGGAACTTATCCTGATTTTCATGGAGTAGATTTCTTTCCCATAATCTCCAACCTGGTTGCTGTGGACAGGTGTTGTTGTTGTTGTTTATTCGTTCAGTCGCTTCTGACTCTTTGTGACCACCTGGACCATGCCACGCCAAAGCTCCCTGTCAGCTAGCTGTGGCCACCCCCAGCTCCTTCAAGGTCAAGCCAGTCACTTCAAGGATAACCTCCATCCATCTTGCCCTTGGTCAGCCCGTCTTCCTTTTTCCTTCCATTTTCACCATCATCATTGTCTCTGCAAGCTTTCCTGTCTTCTCATTATGTGGCCAAAGGACTTCATCTTTGCCTCTAGTATCCTTCCCTCTAGTGAGCAATCGGGCTTTACTTCCTGGAGTATGGACTGGTTGGATCTTCTTGCGGTCCAAGGCACTCTCAGGATTTTCCTCCTGCACCACAGTTCAAAAGCATCAATCGTCCTTCGCTCAGCCTTCCTTATGGTCCAGCTCTTACATCCATAGGTTACTATGGGGAATACCATTGCTTTAACTATGCAGATCATATTGTTGCCAATATGATGTCTTTACTCTTCACTATTTTATCAAAATTGATAATTGCTCTCCTCCCAAGAAGTAAGCGTCTTCTGATTTCCTGGCTGCAGTCTGCATCTGCAGTAATCTTTGCACCTAGAAATACAAAGTCTGTCACTGCCTCCACGTTTTCTCCCTCTGTTTGCCATTTATCAATCAGTCTGGTTGCCATAATCTTGGGTTTTTAAAAAAAAGTTGAACTGCAACCCACCTTTTGCACTTTCTTCTTTCACCTTGGTTAGAAGGCAGGTGTAGTTCTCCAGATCTGTTTTCACCTTCAGCACCTGTAACACTATGTAAGAAAATTTGAAAAAATGTTCTGTTTGTGGTTTGAAAGTCTTTTTTCCTGTTTAATTGTGTGGTACTTCCTTTGAAAGTAGTTGTTATACTCCAGAAACTTCATTTTTGTGGCTGCCACAAAATATGTTGAAGTGGTTGAGACTCTGAGATATTTATTGAAAAACTAGGATGTCCCACAGGATGTCCCACAAAAATGAAGTTTTTGCAGTTTAATAAACTTTTCCATTTTTTTATAGAACCAATTAGGAAATCATGTTACATAATGTAATGACAAAGAACTGGCTCTATTAGCCAGTGCTGTTACCTGTTACAGGCTTTAAAATACCTGGAGGGCCACATTTGTTCAATTCTTCTGCAGTTGGAAATGCTCAGTAATGGGTGTGGAACCATCAGATTTATTTCCTGTGGCCTGTTCGCAAGTCTTTAAAGCAGGGGTCCTCAAACTAAGGCCCGATGGCCGGATATAGTCCTCCAAGGTCATTTACCCGGCCCTTGCTCAGGTCAAGCTAAGTCTGAAATGACTTGAAAGCACACAACAACAACAATCCTATCTCATCAGCCAATTACCCTTCCAATTACCGCCCAGTTTCGAACCTGTCGTTTCTGGGCAAGGTAATTGAGAGGGCAGCAATGGAGCAGTTGCAGTCTTTTCTAGATGACGCAACTTGGCTAGACCCCTTCCAGTCCGGCTTCCGTTCTGGGCATGGGACGGAGACGGTGCTGGTCTCCATCTCGGATGAGCTGCATTGCCAGCTGGATCAAGGCGGATCGGCGCTGCTCATGTTATTGGACCTCACAGCAGCGTTTGATACTGTCGATTACGATCTGTTGAGGCTAGACTACTGTAACACTCTGTACATTGGCTTTCCTCTGTCGGTGATCCGGAAACTCAAGCTGGTGCAGAACGCTGCAGCCCGACTCCTTGCGGGGACCTCGGTGAGCTGTCACATCATGCCAATCCTGCGCGAACTGCACTGGCTACCCGTAGAATGCCGGATCACCTTCAAAGTGTTATTCTTGACTTTTAAGGCCTTAACATGGTCTGGGGCCAGTGTACCTGTGGGACCGCCTCATCCCGTATTATTCCACCAGATCTCTGCGTTCTGAAGAACATAACCTCCTGGTTGTTCCTAGTCCAAAGACTTTTCGCCGGACTGCGACCCGTCGCCGGGCTTTTTCAATCGTGGCTCCAACACTTTGGAACTCATTGCCCACCGATGTTCGTGCTATTCAGAACATCCTCCCATTTAGGAAAGCCTGCAAGACTCAGTTGTTTCAGCAGGCTTTTGGGGTTGGATGAAATGCAGTCTCCCTCTGCATACCGCCATCTTGTATTATCTTCTGTTGTCACAGTGCTTAATGTGTGACCTAGTGTGCCTTTTTATCTGTGGTTTTATTGTGGTTTTAACTTATGCTGTATTGGCTGTTTTTATAACATGTTGTGAGTCGCCCCGAGCCATTGGGAAGGGCGGCAGACAAATACGAATAAATAAATAAATAAATAAATAAAAGCAGGCTCACACTTCCCATTGAAATACTAGTAAGGTTATATTTGTTAAAATTGTTCTTCTTTTAATTTATTGTATTTTAAGTGTTTTTTGCACTATAAATAAAATGTGTGCATTGTGCATAGGAATCCAACCCTCCAACAGTTTGAGGGACTGTGACCTTGCCCTCTGTTAATGAAGGTTGAGGCGCCCTGCTTTAAAGCCACAGAATCCTGGAATTGCTTCAGTCCATCGCTGAAAATAAGCAGGCGTTTTCTTTTCTGTCTCTTCCTTTAAAAAGGCACCTCCGGCCCCTGCTGCAGCCCCAGCACAAGAGGAACCGAAAGTTCCCATCAGCCTTGTTCTAAGGTTAAGGTAAGTGCCTAATAAGCCAGTGGTTTGTAGTCGTTTGAGTGCTGGGCTAGGACATTGGGAGACCAGAGTTTGAATTCCTACTTAGTTGTAGATCTCCACTGGGCGCCTTTGGATAGGTCTGCTTATGACGTGGATTATTAGAAAGGCAACAATGCTTGCCAGTGTAGAGGACAGTAGGCTGCATTACAGGTGGGCAGACTCGGTCAAGCAAATTTGCAAGACCTGAGCATTGTTGACAAGAGGATGACCTGGAGTTTTCTCATGCATAGAATTAGCATATGTTGTAGGCCTGTTTGATCCCCCCAAAAATGGTTCAAAACTTGTTCCGGGTGTAGGGGGTGCTGGCGCTTCGAATCTGAATCACTTCCGAAATTTTCCGAAATAATTGCGGAATTTTCCGAATTAATTCAGAAATTTTGGAATGGCTTTGTTAATGGTGGACATGCATGCGCAGAAGGAAAGAAGCAGCACTGGCATTGGGGCTTGTCCCTCCCTCATTTTTTGACCAATCGTGACGAAACTTGCTACAGTGGTAGAACACATGGACCACTGTTAGCTCACCAAATTTCATAACTTATCCATGGATTTTTGGTGAATTTTCAATGTTTTTATAAAAAGTATTTTTTAAAATAATAAAGGAATATGTTCCTGGTTTGAATTTTAAAACTGTTTTTCCTGTTTCTTTTTGTGGTCTTTACTTTGAAAGTAGTTGTTCTACTCCAGAGACCTTAGTGGTACTCTGCTCATGCTCAGGAGCCCCTTTTGGCCGGTTCCTGCACCTTTAGACTCCTTTGGACTCCTCAAAAGCCTTGACCTGGGCAAAGGCACTCTGCTGATGCTCAGGAACCCTTTGAGTGCAAAACTCCTGCTCTCTGCATGATCTCTGGGGCCCTTTCCTCCAGCTTTCCTCCTCAAAAGCCTTGACGGGGGCAATGGCACTCTGCCCATGCTCAGGAGCCCTCTTTTGGCCATTTCCTGCACCTTTAGGCTCCTCAAAAGCGTTGACCTGGGAAAATTCACTTCCGGGTTGCTTACATCGCTTCAAAACCGCTTCAAAAATGAATTTAATCCGAATTCATTCTGATTTTACGAGCATTTCGACTAACCTACTAGGCATGTTTTAGAACCCAAAAATTGCGATTCTAAAATCAAATGGGGGGGGGATTTTTTTTGGATTAGTAAAAGAAAGACTTACAAAAAAATTTCCAAAAAATTCTAAAATGTAACTTAAGTACTAACGAAATTCGTTAGTAATTCGTATGCCAGAGCATGCGCATTCCAGATGGTTTTGGCCTACAACTCCCAGAAATCCTAACAGCTGGTAAATTGGCTGGGATTTCTGGGAGTTGTAGGCCAAAACTTGAATAAACCACACTGAATTCTAGATGGGACTCTCCAAGTAGGAAGGAGGGAGGGAGGGGGTATTCTATTCTTGGAAGCAGCAAAAAAAAAGGAGGAGGAGCCCCCCCCTCGCTCCTCGCTGCCTCTCTCTCACCCCGATCCTGAGGGAGCGAGGGCCCAAGTTTGCCCAGGCTGAGAGAAAAAGAAGAAGCTGAATGAAGGCGGGAAGGAAATGAGGGGGAGAAGACAGGGAGAAGTGAGTACGTAGTACAATAATTAATTAATAATTAAGAATTTATTACGATCCTAACGCAAATTGTTGGCCTCAAGGACCGTAAAAGGAAGTCTACTTCCGGGTTCGCGGCAGCGATCCGTAAAAGCTCAAAAGTCCCATTACATACGAATCTCTTACGAATCCTTTTAATTTCCGTTTCATTTTTCTCATGCCTATAACCTACCCAGGCCTAATAAGTTGGAATCCTGCCAGTTAACAAACAATACCAATATCGTAACCGCACCTTCAATGCTCTTTCTGGGTTTCTTATGAGTCCCGAGAATACTGAATATTTTAAGATGAGAATCATTTGGCAGTTAAATGAAAGGATCCCTCTTCAAAATAATATTGTCCTGTTCTTTTATCTAGTAATTTTTAAGCAACAGGCTTTGATGTTGCTGTAGTTCAGAGAGGGACGCTAAAGTGATGATGGGGCCAAAAAAATTTGAATTTTGCAATGCAGATTGACTTCCAGCAGAATGAATCAGGCCCCTTGTTGCATTTGGCATTCAGTAATCAGGCAATTTAAGACATCTTAACACTGTTAGGGCTGGAGAACACCAAACTAGAATCTAACTATGTTTTCTCTGCCTCAACAGGAATTCAAAAAAAGAACTCAACGATATTCGATTTGAATTCACGCCAGGGAGAGGTGAGAGGGGCTTGAAGGGTGGAATATAATGCCATGGGGTAGACATTATTTTATTTTACAAATTGCATAGAATTATGGGTGAACTACAACTCACACCATTCTAGGCCAATCGCCGAAACTCCATCAATGCTTAAAGTTTGACATATTGGGCAAGTTTACTCTAGAGATGCATCCTCGGTGGGGGTCAGTATGCTCTCTGGCTGCAGGATGAATTACAACTCCCACCATGGTGGGTCAGTCCCATCATATTCCTTCAGTATGTTCAGTTGGTCATGGGGGTTCTGTGTGCCAAGTTGGGTCCAGGTTCATCATCGGTGGGCTCAGAGTGCTCTTTGATTGCAGGTGAACTATAAATCCCAGTGCCTACAACTAACAAATGTCAAGACCAATTCCACCCCAAATTCACCAGTATTCAAATGTGGTCATATTGGTTATGCATGCAAATTTTGTGCAGCTCCATTGTTGTTTGTGTTCACAGTGCTTTCTGGATATAGATGAACTATAATTCCTATAAATCAGGGGTTGGGAACCTTTTTGACTCAGAGGTCCATGAAAGCAAAATATTTGGAAATTTATTTCAGTGAGAGCCATATAATATATATAATATATTTTAAGACTGTCCAAAAAATGTTATTTATTATTTTATAGAAAGTATGGTGTAATGTAATAATATATGATATAATGTAGTGTTACATTGCATTATAATTTGATATAATATAATATATTATAATGTCAATATATTGTATTATGTTATAGTATAATAATTGTAATGTAATAATAATAATAATAGTATGATTACGGTATGGTATGTGGAATATGCATTTGGTATTGGTGTTGTATTGTAACACAGTATAATACTGCCAATGATAATGTGATACAATAATTATATCGTAATATTATAATTTGTATATTTGTATTACATGCAATATTGCTAACAATATTGCAATATGTTGTAATGTTAATTGTTGTTTTTTTCAGTTTGTTGTAAGCCGCTCCGGCAATATTGTTATATGTACACTGTAAGCCACTCTGGCAGTATTGTTGTTTGCTGTAAGCCACTCTGAGTCCCCTTCGGGGTTGAGAAGGGTGGCATATAAAAATAGTAAATAAAATAAATAAATAAATAAAACACCTGGAGGGAGGGCCAAGTAGGCCCAGGCCTGTGGTAAACACAAGGCCTGAGAAGTGAAACCATGCTCCTTCTCTGCTTCCAAGGGAGAAAGAAGGCCTGACATGGCAGCCTCGTGTCCCTTCCTCCTCCCTGCTCCTTCTCTCTGTCCCTCCTTCGCCCCTGGACCGGGCCTCACTTATGGGCACTGAAGCAGCCCTCGCAGTGGCACCCGCCTCCATTCCGCCACCGCCATGTTTGCATGAATCAGAGGGAGACAAGAGGGGGCGTGGCCTAAGGGCAGCCTTCCAATCAGGGGAGGAGGCATTTCTCTCAGGAATCAATGGGGAAAGGGGAAAGAGGGGCGGTGGTGATGACAACGAAGATGGCGGGCCTTTCCCCTCTGCGGCTTGCCTAGAGCGTTGAGTTGCATGGAATTGTGACACTCTCCAAAATTGTGATTTTTTCCAGATACGGCTGATGGGGTCTCCCAGGAACTCATCTCAGCAGGCCTTGTGGACGGCAGAGACTTAGTAATAGGTAATGAATGGCTTGCATTGTAGAAATTCCTACTATTGTTCCCACTATTGGGTTTGTGGATACTAGTTGTCTTACTATTTTCTCGGACAAGGAGTTAGCAATGGTTCCTCTTTGTGCCAGAATGTCTACACTTTGAGAAAAATGTGCTCATAATGGCTATGCTTGAAGACACCATGTTTGAGTGTTTCCCCCCCTCTCTGTCATTTCAGTTGCCGCCAACTTACAAAAAATTGTGGAAGAGCCCCAGACGAATCGATCTGTCACTTTCAAACTGGTATTTACTACATTTCCCTTTATTGACTTGGTCTCTCAAAGAGGCTGTTTTTGTTCGCAGTTTCTGTAGGACATCTGGCACATTTCTTTTGCCTGCCAGGCCTTAAACCTGCTGTCTGTGCCCAATGGGTGATGCCCGTTCTCATTTTCTGCAAATTTAATGCAATTTCAAACCGGTATTGAAGAAAGTGTCTTTACTGTGCATATAATTCCAGTACTTAGGAAATCCTGGAGCCCATTTGAGGTCTGGATAGTGATGATGCAAATCACAGAGCACTGATGATGCACATTAAAGGTTTGCTGTTGTGGGCATTTGATGTCTGGCTAACACCGTTTGAAGCTAGCTTTGAACTACATTAAATGTTCAGTGTAGATGGGGCACTAGATTTGCGTGTTGCTAATTCTTTTGAACATGATATTTTCGAGCTTTTCCTTCTGTAACTGAGCCTCATCAGCCATCATACTCCCTGGCCCATCATTTGCAACACATATTTTGGAAGGGATACACAAAGAACCCATCCTTAGCAAAAGGACCTATCTTTGTTGAGAAATTGCAAAGCACTGCATGAGTTGAAAAGGATTCTTTCCTCCTTATAGTGTTTATTGTTATTGGGCTTCTGCTTTTTTATCTCTATAGTCATTATTTTTTCAGCAATATAGGCATTATTAAATTTGTAAAGATGATAATTTTCCAATATGTGATGTATATCACCATATATAGCAATGCAAACTACCGTATATGCTCAAGTATAACCATTTTAGGCTGAAAAAGCCCCTTTCAGCTTATACTCAAGTCAAAGTTATTTATCATTTTACTCTGTTATTATTATTATTTTATTAAATTTATTATTTTTCATTATTACTACATTATTTCACTCTATTACTATTATTGTTATGACATTCATTATTTTACTCTATTTATTATGATTATTTCATTTATTATTTTACTCTATTATTATTACTAAATTTATTTTACTCTATTATTGGAAGGATTCATCCGCACATTTACATTGAAGAAGGTTAGAATAATAGTTTCATCAGTTGGATAGTCTTATCTTAAATTACAATTTTATGTAAATATTCAAAAACATTTAACCTGTTGATGTCTCAATTCATGTAATTTTTAATTATTATTTATTTACATCATTTTACCCTGCTTTTTTCACTCAGAGCAACTAACAAAGGCAACTATTCGATGCCGCAATAAATTACAATTAAAAACAAGATAAAAACATACAAATATCATAGATTAAAACAACATCAGTAAACAATCAAAGCCTTTCCCATTACAACAATCACAGGTCAAATTCAATGTTCAGTGCCATTAAGTCCATTAGCTAAACACCTGGTTCCACAACCACGTCTTCAATTTTCTTCTGAAAAAAAATTATTTAGAATTTCACCCATAGCTGCTGCATTTTCCACCCTCAGCTTATACTCGAGTAAATAAGTTTCCCCATTTTTTTGTGGTAAAATTAGGTGTCTTGGTTTATATTCGGGTTCGTCTTATACTTGAGTATATACGGTAACACCTCAGCCTCCTCCTAAAAACAATAATTAAAATTAAATACAGTTAAAATAGACTTACCAACTCGCATATTAAAGACATACCATGACAATATTATTGCCACTCCACTAACTTCTTACTTTAGTCAATTTCTTCATTCTACCTTCTTGTTCCATTATTTTACTTAATCTTCAAAACCCACAAGCATTTTCACCCTTTTTCTTAGTAAATGAGACAATTCCCCTTCTTTTAAAAAGTTTCCAGTTGACTTTTCCTTTATCAAACAAGACAACTTGTCCGTTTCTAGAACGTTCAGAATCCATTTTTCTTTTGGGGGTGGTTCTTTAGTTTTCCATGTTTGTGCATAAAGTCTTCTCGCTGCACTGATAATATAATGTAATGCCTTGACATGGCACAGCTTTCATTAGTTGGGCTTCTGTTTGTTTCCAGGCTTCTGGCGTCGAAGGCTCCGACATCCCCGACGACAGCAAGCTCATTGGGTTTGCACAGCTCAGCATCAATTAAAAAAAAGAGACACTCCCCTTCGACGGTCCCCGTGGGTGCAACAATCGAGCGCTTCTGTTGGCCTAAAAGCAAAACCACTACTGCCAAAGAACCAAACGACAGGCCCCTTTCTTAGAAGCTTTAACCTCAGTTGTTTTCCGGATAGCATCGCCGCGTCTCCCAGTGCCACACACACGCGTGCACACACACCCCTCAGCTTCTCATCCACTCGCAGGCAGTTCTCGCCTTTTCCTTCATCAGATGTGCAGACCCATCCTGTCCCCCACCTGCATGGTTGTAATTTGATTATTGCCTTAACTATTTAAGAAAAGCAAAGGAAGGGAGAGAGATTGACAAACAAACAAAAGCAGATGTACTACGGAGAGTTCCAAATGCGTTTCCATAACTCTTTGCTGGATTGGTTTTGTGCTTTTGACCGAATCGTTTTTCTTTGACCACATAGAGTGTCACATAACCACAAAAGTATTTTCTTTTGCTAAAGAGACCCATGTGGTTAAAGAAAAGAAGACCAAGGGTTTTCCAGACATAAGACTAAATTACTGCAAGATCTAGCAAAGTCTGCAGAGAGTGAGGTTTGAGAGCCTTTAAGGGGCTTATTTGAATTCCTTTAAGGTGCAGATAGATTGGTTTACCCAACAGTTAACCTTAATTTCTCTTCAATGCAAAAATAACAGGTGTTTTCAGAAAACATGGAAGGTATTTTCTGGTTTTTCATAATGCTCCATTTGCAATCCCTGTGAAATTCCCCAGGGCCACAGCTCCATCCTGGCTGATATCTGCTCTCTTAAAACTCTGCTTGCGTCTGCTGTTGTGTTGTCATAATAGTCTCAAATGCAGTAACAGCTATGGGACAAGCAGAGTTTTGCGTGCCATCTGAGACAGGTGCATACATTTCTCTGACCTGGAGAGTTGCAAATGGCACATTAAATATCTCTTCCTCTATGTCCCATCTTCTTTTTACCTCTCCTAGACACCAGTTTTCCTCTAAATTGGCATTTCTCATCTTGCTCAGCCTGCAACTCCATTGAGGTGATGGAGATGCTAATCCAGACATGGGCAAAATTTAGCCCTTCAGGTGTTTTGGACTTCAACTCCCACAATTCCTAACAGCCAATAGGCTGAATTGTTGTGCATTTTCTGGACTATATGGCCATTTTCTAGAAGCATTCTCTCCTGACGTTTCACCTGCATCTATGGCAGGTATCTTCAGAGGTTGTGAAGTCCATTGGAAACTACGAAAATGGGGTTTATATATTTGGAGTAATGTCCAGGGTGGGAAAAAGAAATCTCTATTTGAGGGAAGTGTGAATGTTGCAATTGGCCACCTTGATTAGCATCGAATGGCCAAACCTTGAAACTGCGAGGCCATTAAATGCTAATCAAATTGGCCAGTTGAAACATTCACACTTACTTCTAACGAACAAGATTTCTTTCTTCCACCCTGGACATTATTCCACAGATACATAAACTCAATTTTCCTAGTTTCCAACAGACCTCACAACCTCTGAGGATGCCTGCCATAGATGTGGGCGAAACATCAGGAGAGAATGCTTCTGGAACATGGCCTGAAAAACCCGCAACAACCTAATTGTAAGGGTTGTCCCCTATTTGAGGGCTTTTACATGGATTGAAGACACAGCAACCCAGTGAATCTGGCCACGAAAGCCTTCGACAAGCCAATAGGCTGTTAGGAATTGTGGGAGTTGAAGTCCAAAACACCTGGGAGGCCAAAGTTTGCCCATGACTGTGCTAATCTATCTGGAGAATACTGGATTGGGAAAAGTGAATATACTATTCTTCTGTTTGTGGGCGATTTCTCTTGCAGAAAGGAGAGTAGGACTTTGCAGACATAGTTGCTTTGACGACTAGTGAATGAATCCACTTTAAATCTGGTTGCAGCCTCCTGCAGAATTCTGGGGTTTGTAGTTTAGTGAGGCTGTTAAAGGCTCCTTCCTAAACTACAAATCCCAGAATTCTGCAGGAGACAGTAACTGGATTTAAAGTGGAATCATTCTCTAGTGTAGGCACGGGCAAACAAGGGCCCTCCAGGTGTCTTGGACTTCAACTCCCACAATTCCTAGCAACCTCAGGCCCTTTCTTTTTCCTTAAGAAACATTCTGAGTGTAGAAAGACTAAAGTAATCTATATTATCACAAAATGTGTATCAAGCATGAAATATAATCACTAACATATGCTCAACTATACAGTCAAAAACCAGGTTCAGCCAGTAACAGCATATGGTCACAAATATCAATTACACAGTCATAAATGTATATTGAGGAAGCAGAAAAGAGTCCGTGTTGTGAGTTAAAGTCTCAATAAAGATGGGAAGTATCCTGCTAATGGTGGTAAGGTCCAGAGACTGAGAAAATAATACAATTTGAATGATCACAACTCACTACGCGGCAAAGTCTTCATTCTCTGCAGTATGCGTAGCTCCGGCAAATGGGAGGCGTGGCTGACGCTCCTGACATCAGTACGTCTTCCCGTGTAGTTGGGGAAATCTAGTATCCCAAGGATTTTCAATGGATAATGATCCAAGCCAACATTAAGGCAATATATCAAAGGTTTAGTCACTTAGTAGGCACAATATCACTCAAGCTGCTGAAGCTCCTGTGGTTTGCTTCAAAGATTAATAAAGAAAACAAGCTGCGGAGGTCGGCCAGCTGCCAGCGTTCCCTTCCCAAAAGTAAACACAAAGTATAAGTAACCGTATGGCAGTGCGGCAGATTGCCGAAATGGAGTAGGCAATGCAATAATCCCAATGAGAGGCAGAAAACAGCCAGTGATCATCCAAAAGGTCCTCAAGGCGGCTGCTGTAAGGGGGGCAAGCCCAGATGATGATAAGGGGGAAAAGGAAAGGTCCTGAGGTTGCAAGGAATTGTGGGAGTTGAAGTCCAAAACACCTGGAGGGCCCTAGTTTGCCCATCCCTACTCTAGTGTGATGAGGTGCCTAGACATCGAAAGTTTCCCAATAATTTTCTCAACTTACTCAAACCACTGTTTGGGTAACAGCGAGAACGGGCCCTTCTTGTGCATCTACACTATTTCTGTCCATTAGTTTCAGACCCTGAGAGTTGTATGTGTAGTTTGCTACAATCCCAGAATTCTTAAGTTTCTTCAAAGTGTGTCCTCATGGGATTGTTTCTGCTTCTGGAAATGAGAGGCCCTTGCAAGTAGACGTAAGGAGACGGGAAATGTCCCTTTGCAAAGTTTGCTAGGTATCGTTTAACTCTAGAGTAGGAGTGTGCTTCGGTGCATACCCATTCATAAAAGAAGACCTCCTCCCTGTACGAATATTAATGAGCACAAGTTTATCATGCGGTCTGGCGACTGAAGGTAGTTGAATGTGTGTGTTCCTTTCCAAACCAATCTTCTTTGGCTGTGTTTGATTCTCCCCAGATCATTTCACTGGTGTGTTCGAGATAAAAATGCATTTCTCCTTTTTTTTTTGCTTTCTTTTTCCTGCACATGCTGGTCCCTAAAGAACTGCCCTTGTTCTCTTTTTACAGCAATAATAATGATGATGAAGATAATAATAAAAAGATTTGCCAGTAGATTCATACATGGCAAGATTAAGCTCTGGACAGTTTTGTCCCTTCTGCTGCACTAAACCGCTTGGAATTTGCAAACTTGTTTTCGTTTTCTTTTTTTATACTCTCAGCTCAAGCATCAAAGTTTGATCAAGACGAAGCCAATATAGCTCACGTTTTAGTATGTTGTTGTTTTTTTTAAAAAAAGAAATGAGTATCTGGTGATGTGTGTTTTTTTTCACCTGTTTTTTAAAAAAAATTCCGACATATAAATTAAATATCTCTTAGTTGGAGAAAAGAAACACATACAATTTTTTTCCCATGTCAGGAGCGACTTGGGAAACTGCAAGTCGCTTCTGGTTTGAGAGAATTGGGCGTCTGCAAGGACGTTGCCCGGGGGACGCTCTGATGTTTTTGATGTTTTGCCATCCTTGTGGGAAGCTTCTCCCATGTCCCCTGCCTGGGGAGCTGGAGCTGACAGAGGGAGCTCATCCGCGCTCTCTCTGGATTCAAACCTCTGATCTGTCATTCTTCAGTCCTGCTGGCACAAGTGTTTAACCCAGTGGTTCTCAACCTGTGGGTCCCCAGATGTTTTGGCCTTCAACTCCCAGAAATCCTAACAACTGGTAAAACTGGCTGGGATTTCTGGGAGTTGTAGGCCAAAAACATCTGGGGACTCCTGTTTCAGAACCACTGCCTTAACCCATTGTGCTACTGGCGGCTCCTAACACTTGTAATGCAATATGTGGATACAAAAATGGCGTCGATTCCGTTCCCCTCCCTGATGATGGTCCCTCTTCCTCTGGGGTTGTTCTGTGTCACTTCTAAACCTCGGAAGTGTTTTATTGCAGACCTTACCAAACTAATAGAACTGGGATCTCCATTCTGTCTATGACCTTCATAATATACACAGCATAGACCTGGTGGAAACCATGTTTGAGGCATTGGTTTCTGGGTTACAGATTTTCTCCAGTTGCCCCTTTCCTCTCTCTAGTGCAGTGGTTCTCAACCTGTGAGTCCCCAGATGTTTTGGCCTTCAACTCCCCAGAAATCCTAACAGCTGGTAAACTGACTGGGATTTCTGGGAATTGTATGCCAAAACACTTGGGGACCCACAGGTTGAGAACCACTGCTTTAGTTTGAGAAAAGAAACACTTGTAATACAATATGTAGATGCTAAAATGGTGTTGATTCTGTTTCCCTCCCTGATGGTCCCTCCTCCTCTGGGGTTGCTCTGTGTCACTTCTAAATCTCGGAAGCATTTCATTTCAGACCTTACCAAACCAGTAGAACTAGGATCTCCATTCTGCCTGCAACCTTCATAATATGCACAGCTTAGGTTTGGTGGAAACCATGGTTGAAGCATTGGTTTCTGGATTACAGATGTTCTCCAGTTGCCCCTTTCCTCTCTCTAGTGCAGTGGTTCTAAACATTAGAATAGATATACGTATAGGATTCCATTACCAGTGGGATGGGGCATGTAGTGAGCATCCTGTATGAAAAAGCAGTAATCAATGACCACAATACCCCTAGATCAGTGGTTCTGAACCTGTGGGTCCCCAGATGTTTTGGCTTTCAACTCCCAGAAATCCTAACAGCTGGTAAATTGGCTGGGATTTCTGGGAGTGGTAGGACAAAACACCTGGGGACCCGCAGGTAGAGAACCTGCTCTAAGTAAGGCTCTGTGGTTGGCTTGAGACACCTTGAGTTAAGGCAGTGGTTCCCAACCTTTGGGCCTCCAGATGTTTTGGACTTCAGCTCCTCCAGTTCCTAACAGCTGGTAAGATGGCTGGGATTTCTGGAAGTTGAAGTCCCAGACACCTGGAGGGCCAAAGGTTGAGAACCACTGGTTTAAGGCTAAGAAAAAGAGAGGAGTTGGGGGGAAGCAGGGATGATGTCCCTAAGCCAGGGGTGCTCATTAGGTAGCTCGGGAGCTACTAGTAGATCTTCGGCCCTCTTCCAGGTGATCTTCGGGCCTCACCAGCCAGATGGAGCGCTCCTGCCATGTGCGCGCGCACCCTGCGCACACCTGCTGCTGGCTTTCACTCTTGCGGTGCTTCTTTCACCTGCGGGGCATTGCAGGAAGAAGGAAGCACGAGGCGGGGCCTCTTTCTCGTCCAGAAGCAGCTGTGCAGCCTCCGTTGCCGGCGAGACAGGCAGGGCAGAGCGCTCCCTCTGGATGCCCCGCCTCGTGCTTTCTCCTTCCTGCAATGCCCCGCAGGCGGAAAACAGCAGCAGGAGCATGTGCAGTGGCAAGAGCGCACGGCGGTGGGAGCGCACGGGAGTGTACGGCGGCGGGGGCAGGTAGATCTTTTGGACTTGGTTGCTTTAAGAGTAGCTCACATGCTGAAAAAGTGTGAGCACCCCTGCCCTAAGCCATCCTTTTCATAGATCTTAAACTGGGGATTGGGGACCTTCAGCTCGGTTGAATTTTGGAGACTATAATTCCAACAATGGCTTCCTTTAGTGGCTGGGAATTGAAGTCCCAAGAAGTCAAGTGAGCCCAAGAGTACATCCCTGATTTAGGAGAGAAGTCATAGTAGGAAGCCATGCATGCACAGATACGGACCCTCTAGATTTGGGAAATAGTGGGAGGGGGATATAGATATGGTAGGAATCCTTTCTTACCAGATCTTACCAAGTATATTTATATAATTTTCTCCCTGAATACATATGGGGAGTGTCTTTAAAAGGGAGGGGCATGTATTCTAAAATATTGTAGACCATGCATGGGCAAACGTGGGCCCTCCAGGCGTTTTTGACTCCAAATCCCACAATTCCTAACAGCTTAAGGAGCTGAAGGGGGAAAAGGAAAGGGCCTGAGGCTGTTAGGAATTGTGGGAGTTGGAGTCCAAATCACCTGGAGGGTCCGAGTTTGCCCGTGCCTTCTGTAGACCAATAGGCCATGGGCACGACTGCTGCAGATGGGGAGATGGAAGAGCTTTGGTAAAAACAATGATGGAGAGTGTGAGACAATGAACGGGGGATACATTTTGCTTGGACTTTTGTGTGTAATGGGTGTGTTGCAAGTTCAGTTGTGCTTCATCACACATTTCCAAGTAGTACAAACAACTTTCTTTGTGCTTGTTGGTTCATGAGACAGCAGCTTGCAGTCTTTGAATTCATGACAGCCGGGTGGGTTTATTAAAATGCTGGCTTTGTGATTCTGCAAATAGTAGTCCCCAAAAGTAACTTTGCTAAGTCCTGGGTGTTTTGTTTTTTTTTAACCCGAAAATGTCATGATGGGAAGAGCAATCATGACAAGTCCTTGGGAAACTCTATGAGATGGTCTTCTGACCACCAAAGTGGATGTTGGAAGTGGCCCACGGAGGCTCCACGGTGACCACAACTTCTTGACCCCCTTCCCCACATCTGGTTTAATGGGAAGTCCCCGGGAGCCTGTGATGTTATGTCACTCAGTGGGTGGAGCTTGCTCCTAGGCACACCCCTTTTACGGGATGATGTCAGAAGGGGTGGGGCTTACAGATGAACCGACTGTTGGGAAGGGGGTCTCGATCTTGGCGTATGCGCCTTCCCAACCCAATCCAATTTGCCCACCTTGTCTTCACTCACAGAGACTTAATTCTGGTACAGTATTACTTCACTTTTTGCCTGCATGCTGTGGATACCTTGGTTGTCATCCCTGGAATAGACCTCCAAACTCAACCAGTGAAATTATGTAGAATCTATTTATTTACTCTCACCTCTGTCTAAACCAGGTCTAGCAGACAAGAGTATCCATGCTGGCTCTTCCCCAGTATTTTTGGTTTTTGCTATTTTTTATGATCCTGAACTACCTTTATTATTAGATTTCTAGGCACATGTGTCTTGGTGGTAGTATGTTTTGGGAGGTTTTTATTTTTGGCTTGGGATACTATTAAGTGCTAGACAACTATTTTGTTTCTCGAGGTTCAAAAGTGCCAATGATGACGATGATGATGATTATTTTGTTAAGAAATTATTTCTAACCTTTTTTTTTTTTGGTAACCCTTACGGATCAGAGGGTTTTTATTTTGGGTAAATTCTAAACTTGAATCTAGAAAAAAAAATCAGTTGGTATTTTTTTAAACTTAGTTAATATTCTTAAGGATGACAGTGGTGTATTAATATAACAGGAACTTCTACACAATTTTGGTGTACTGTAGATTTTAATGAAAGATGTAAAATATTCAGCCTTTTTTTTTCTTTGACTTTGTATTTTACTGCATGTATTTCTCTAATTTTTAATCAATAAAAAAATTGTCCAAGGTTTTGGAAATTGTCTGTGTGTTATGCCTATGTCGTACCCCAGCGCAGAATTTATTTATTTACGATATTTATAGCCCACCTTTGTCAGTCATACAGCAACTCAAGGCGGGTTACAGATTTGAAGTAAACAACACTGAAAGGCTATCTGGTACACAGATTGGCACAGTTCGATGCCAGGCATTCATAAAAGTGCCATTAAAAATAATCAAAATTACAATATAAAACATATATAAAATCATTGGTGTCATTCTGTTAAAAATGTTACCCAATAACATTGTCTGGCCATTCCATGTTCATCATTCATAGTTCCATGTTATCTTTTCCACTGCATTCTCATAAGCCAGGTCGTTACTTTTCCCCCCAGAAATTCAGGAGGGAGGGGGCTGATCTAATATCCCTTAGGAGGGAGTGCCATAGCCAGGGGGCCACCACTGAGAAGGCCCTGTCCTTCATCTCTGCCATTCGCACTTGCGAGGTAGGCGGGATCAAGAGCAAGACCTCCCCAGACAATCTTAAGCTCCTAGATGGTTCATAGGAGGAGATACGTTCGGACAGGTAAGCTGGGCCAGAATTGTTTAGGGCTTTATAGGCTAAAGCCAGCACTTTCAATTGTGTTCGGTAGCAAATTGACAGCCGGTGGAGCTGACGCAACAGAGGAGTAGTGTGTTCCCTGAGTGCCACTCCTGTTAGTAACCTGGCTGCACCCCATTGGACCATTTGAAGCTTCCGAACAGTCTTCAAAGGCAACCCCACATAGCGTGCATAGCAGTAATCTATTCAGGATGTAACAATGGAAGCCCAGATTGCCTCCACTAGTAAAAGGGCCTTCTTTCATCTACGCCAAGCGAGGCAGTTGGTGCCTTATTTACCAACAGAGGCACTGGCTACGGTAATCCATGCAATTGTTAAGTCGAGGCTGGATTACTGCAATGCTTTGTATGTGGGCTTACCTCGAGCAGCACTTCGCAAGATCAAAATTGTGCAAAATGCAGCTGCTAGACTCCTCACAAAAACAACAATGAGGTGCCATATAACGCCATCTCTGCGGCGCTTGCATTGGCTGCCGGTTGAACGCAGAGTCCTCTCTAAGGCCCTGGTCCTAGTATTCAAGGCCTTTCGAGGTCAGGATCCTTCATATCTAAGAGACCGTTTAATGCCACTCCACCATCAGAGACTGCCACGGTCAGCTCATGAGAATCTTCTCTATGTCCCTGGCCCTAGAGAGGTCCGTTTGGAGTCCACAAGACAGAGATCCTTCTCCATTGTAGCCTCAATCTTGTGGAACTCCCTACCACCAGACCAAAGAGCCACTTCTGATCTACATATATTTTTAGGGGCACTCAAGACATGGCTTTTCAGAAGAGCCTATGATTGTTAGTAACAAGCGGTGACTATGTAACCTGTTTATTTTAATTGTGTAAGACGCCCAGAGCACCTTTGGTGGAGGGCGACTCATAAGAAATAAAGCTAGTTAGTTAGTAACGAGCATGGACCACCATGGCTAAGTCACACTTCCCAAGGTACGGGCACAGCTTGTGCACAAGTTTTAACTGTGCAAATGCTCCCCTGGTCACTGCCAAAACTTGAAGTTCCAAGCTCAGCGATGAGTCCAGGATCACACCCAAGCTGAACCCGTCCAGGGAGTGTATCCACACAGGCTGTAAAGCTGTGAACCTGCGTCTTGTCAGGGAGTAATAACCTTGTCCAACACAGGCTGTAACCCTCCTTAGTAGCAGGTGGGAAGGAGTGACAGAGTACCCTGTTTGGCCTTTTGAGATGTGACCAGGAATACCCCTGACAGTGGTTGTGGGTTAAGGTATCCCCTAATTGTTCACCCTCATTCGGATCAGTACAGTGACCAAGCATTGGTTCAGGATCTGAACAGCCTCCACACCAGGTGGGAAGGATCAGCAAGAGTTTACGTTATTGAATATATGGTGACACCGCACTCAAACGCCAGATTATCTCCCCTAGCGGCTTCATGTATATTTAGGAATATATGTAGCCACGGCAATAAAAAGGAATCCACAGTAAAAAAAAAAGTCATCCAATTGATACAAAGGAAGACAGGAACAAAGAGTCAAGGAAATCCATGAAACTAAGCGCTTAAATCCATGAACAGCACAGAAGCCTATTCTATAGGCTAAACATGAGCTAGGCAGACCTTATTTATTTCAAACATTTGTATCTCGTCCTTCTCAACCCCGGGGAGGGGGAGACGATTCAGGGTGGCTTACAACCTGCAACAATTAGACGCCAACACATGGAAACAAAAGCAACATAACACAAATGAAACATTGATTATAACATTACACTCTAAAATATCCATTAAAACATTATTAACAAGAATATAGCCACATCCAGATCCAATTCAACATCCAGAGTCCCAGTCAGAGGCCTGTCCATTTTCAATTCTCTTGTGATTATTACTGCTAAGCCTGCTACCCGAATGCCTGGCCCCAAAGCCATGATTTGAGCTTTTTTCTAAAGGAGAGGAGAGATGGAGCAGACCTAATTTCACTGGGGAGTGTGTTCCACAGATGGGGGGCACCACCGAGAAGGCCCTGTCTCTCGTCCCCACCAATCACACTTGTGAGGGAGGCAGGATCAAGAGCAGGTTCTCCCCTGATGATCTTAAACTCCGAGGTGGATCGTAGAGGGAGATATGTTTGGACAAGTAAGCTGGGCCTTGGTTCTGGGAACTTGGCGTAAATCTGACATTACTTCAACTGAAGCAGGCATCCCTCACAAATCTATATATATATATATATATCTTTGTGTCGTCCTTTCACACGGAAAAATGGCACAACCTCAAAACACAGACACACCAAAATTGGCCACACAACGCATAAAGGTACGAGGTGTGACCAACACTCGCAACATTTGAAAACCGAAAATCCAAACACTTAGGAAAAGTGTGGGGGAACTACATTTCCCAACATTTCCAGCGCCCTAGCTGGACGGCGCATGCGCGGTGACAGCACATGCATGAAAATTCCTTCTGTCTCCTCCCCCCACCTGCGTCTTAGAAAGCTCCTCCAAACTCCAATGGCACAGCCGGCCCCGCCATCTCTGTCAGGAGAGGAGGCCTACCTGGGGCGCCTGTCCGGCCTGGCCCTACAGGCTCTACAGAGGGAGCCCGGGTGCCTGGTCGAGGAGCGGGCCCAGCTGGCCGCACAGACACACGCCCTGGCCTTCGCCCAGGGGCTTCAGCACCGCAGCCGGCCACGACCGCCTCCTTGCTCGCCTCTCACCCTTCTCCCACAGCTGCCGGTGAGGGGCCCCAGAGGCCATCCAATCCCACAGTCCAAACCCTCCTGGCAGATGGCCACCCATCCTCAATTGTGAGATCCTATATACATAAAAATGTACTGTTCCTGAATGGGATTAACATAACTCAAAATCCACTGCACAAATTGACACCAAATTTGGACAATACACCCCCAACCAACCATGGGAGAAAGAGGACGGGGGAAGAAAGAAGGGAAGAGAAAAGGAAGGAAGGAAAGAGGTAGAGAAGGAAAAAGGGGGAGAAAGGGGAAGGAAAAGATAAAGGGAAAGGACTACAAGAGGTAGAGAAGGCAGGAAGGAGAGAAGGAAAGGAAAAAGGGAAGGAAGGAAACTGGGACCAAAGGGAGGAGGGAAAGAAGGAGAGAAAAAGTGAGGGAGGATAGATAAGAGAGAAGGAAGGATGGAAGCAAAAAGTGAAGAAAGGAAGGAAAGAGGTAGAGAAAGAAGACATGAGAGAAAGAAGATAAAGAAAGGGGGAAGGAAGGAAAGAGGTACAGAGGGAAGGAAGGAGAGAAGGAAAGAAGAAAAGGGAGGGAAGATTGGCCACAGCAATGAGTGGCAGTTACAGCTAGTCATTTATAAACCCTTCCCTGACTCCAAAACTGCTAGGAATGGATTCTTTCTCAGTTTCGGTTTGCTATCTAACTTCTAGCTGAGCATATTAATTGCTGTTAAACTCCTGCTATGGACAAGGCTTTTCCTCCCTCCAAGGCAGAACGAAAAGCCATGTCCACAGCGGGTTAAACTCCTTTAACATTAACGAAGCCATTCCGAAGTATATCCAAATGAATTCCGATGATACTACTGTAAACTTTGGAAGTCTTATCAGAAACGAGGCGTCAGCGTCCCCTACATCCAAATCGACTTTTGAAGCACAAGGGTTTAATCCATTGCACCACCAGGTAAAGGTATTTATTATCTACTGGAATAAATAGTTCACTTTTGTAATAAGAATTGCACTATGTATCACGATTTTTGTTCCTGGGTTATAAATGTCAGTTCTGCAGAGTCATAGTCCAAAACTCAGGTGCTTCACCAGTTCCCTTGAAGTCAGCAATTTCTTTGGGAGAGACACCTTGCCACATAGATAGTTGTCGGGATTTAAGTATTAACCTATGAAGTGTGCCAGGAATCCATTACCTCTAGCTATGCTGAAGTTCACTGTTTTTGGAAGACCATGAGAAACGCATCGTCCTGCCTCTGTGAAGAATGCCAGGCAGTTAATAGGTTACGCAGCTGGGTTGCAGAATTGAAGTTGCCTTTGATTGTGTTAACTAGGATTGCCATTATTATTACCGCACACCATGTCAAAGTTTATTTTTGGATTAAACATTAGTTCTAGACATTATTTGAAGGATCTTTTGTTGGGCAAATTACAACGACAGGAGAAAGGGAAAGAAAGTGAGCTCCGGAGTGGAAAGAGTGACCATGACGAATGTTGGAGAAGTAATCAAAGCGCTCAATGATTTTGGGCGATTCCAGCATTACTTGGTGGCATTGCTGACTCTGAGTGGGATGCCACAAGCCTTTCATGTCTTTGGCCAGTTATTTATGGTAGCCAAAGAGCCTCATCACTGTCAGACAACTTGGTTCAGCGCCATCGGCTCAAATCTGACCGAAGAGGAACGGCTGAACTTGACCCTCCCAAGAAAGTCCGATGGGAGCCTGGAAGAATGTTTCATGTTCACTCCAGTGGAACGGGATCTCGATGCCATCATACAATATGGCCTCAATGCTACTGAAAAATGTCAAGAGGGATGGGTCTACCCTTTGGACAGAGAACCCTCATTGGTCACTCAGGTTTGGTGGTTTTACTTTCTTCCAGAATTGATTCCAGGCTTCTATAGCAGTGCAGACTTTCCATATCCAGTAGAGTCTTGCTTATCCAACCTTTGCTCATCCAGCGTTCTGTATTATCCAATGCAGTCAGCTTCCTGCCTGAATCTACAGCTATTTTAATACATTGCAATGTTTTGGTGCCAAATTCGTAAATAGAGTAATTGCTACATAACGTTACCATGTATTGAATCACTTTTTCTGTCGATTTGTTGTCAAACATGACGTTTTGGTGCTTAATTTGTAAAATCATAATGTAATTTGATGTTTAATAGGCTTTTCCTTAATCCCTCCTTATTATCCAACATTTTCGCGTATCCAATGTTCTGCCGGCCAATTTATGTTGGACAAGCGAGACTCTACTGTACATAGGACTCCACATTTGCAAGTTTCGCTTTTGTGGACTTGATTATTCACAGGTTTGATTAATTATGCTCATTCTAGAAATCTCTGCATCCTCAGTCATAACTATGTGGTCAACTTCTGAGTTATGCATCAGAACCTAGAGCTTCCTAGAGAGAACACTTTTATGGGTATTTCTAGTTCCAGAATGATTTTATTTGATGTTGACCATAGTGTCTCCCCTTATGTGAAGATACTCTGCTCTTAAAACCAATGAATGTGTGCGTGGGGTGAGAAACTTTAGAAATACAAAGCAATAGAATGTAGAATGACCAAAATTTCTGATAATAATTCATATGGATTATCTCCTTTGGGCCCTAGTCCTGGGAGAAGAGTGGGGCACGATTATTATTACTTTACTGACACAAAAACACCATTTGACACAGCAAATGAGATATATATGCTGGATTATTATGTTTTAAAAAGCAATGTGTTTGGATTTGGAAAAATTAGCCGTTTATAAGAAACAAGCTAGTTGTTCTTGTCCCCCCCCCCCCCCAAATGGGAAGTTGCTGCTAAATGTGAGAGAAATATGGTTGAACACTGTGAAAGCCACCCACTACAAGGCTACCAGCCTCCTCCCAGCAGACTCAAATCAAGGAAAAGCTTTATGAGAACCACCACTCCTCTTGGCGTCCCCCCAGCAACAGCAAGGGTATCCCTCTAGGCAGCTAAACCAGGAAATGCCAACTGGATGCCCCTCCCCCAAGCACAAGGGTCTTCCTCCAAGGGAAAACCAAGAATTGGCAACTTGAAGTCCCTGAACAGACTCAGAAGCAGAGTGGGCAGATCAAAAGACAACCTGGCAAAATGGCACTACCTAAAAGAATCCCATACCTTGTGTGACAGTGAGCCGAACAGACAACTCTGCATCTGTATGCTTGTCCACTATGCACTGCCTCATGTACAGAGGAGGAATTGTTGGAGGTTACAGACAATGCTGTTGCTATTGCCCGTTTTTGGTCAAAAGATATTTAGCCTCCTGTGCGCCTTCTATTTTTTTATCAGTTTTATACTGATTTATACAATGCTTTTGAAACAAAATAATAATATTTTTTTAGTCTCTATTATCTTGGCATCCTTTATTTAAACCCGGGTCAAGGTAGGTGCTCGACCTTTAAGTGTAGCCTGCTGTCGACCTTTGCAGCCTGAAAGACAGTTGCCTCTGTCAAGTGGGAGATAAAGGTACCACATTAAGTGGGGAGGCAAATTTTGACTGAATTATGAGGCCATTAAAGAACTCCAGGAACGCTGAGGAATGCGGAAAGGAACAACGAGAGATGCTGGGAACGCTGAGAGATGAGGAGTGTGTCAGCTCCCCCTGGTGGCCAGAGTTTGCCTCTGTTCGTCTATATGTGTGTATGTGGAAACGGCAGGGATTGTCTGCTAAGTATGTGTAGCTGAGTCCCCTTCGGGGTGAGAAGAGCGGAATATAACTAAAGTAAATAAATAAATATTTAAGGAGGGATTTGTTGTTTTATTACTCTACTGTTCATGTCTTCTTTTAATAAGTCTCTATGTCCCTGTAGTTACCTTCTTTCTCCCTCCCCCCTCCCTCCTTCCCTTTCCTGTCCCTTTTCCTCCCTCCCTCCCTCCCTCCCGTCTTTCTTTCTTTCTTTCTTTCTTTCTTTCTTTCTTTCTTTCTTTCTTTCTTTCTTTCTTTCTTTCTTTCTGGACTGTGTCTCTCAAATTGGTATGACCTTCTTAGTTCCCTATGAGTAAATTCCCTTTCTTTCCCTTTCTTCAGTTTGACCTTGTATGTGACCGGGAAGATTTGAAGAGCATCGCACAATCCATTTTCATTTTGGGAATTCTAGTTGGAGCCCTGGTGTTTAGTCCATTAAGCGACAGGTAAGGGAGAAAACTCCATCCTTGGTGAAGGATGTCCAGACACGGCTTAGTTAGAAGGAACCCAGAATTCCGCTTGAGAATGTGTTGCCTTTATAAAAAGCCATACTTTTTTGGAATAAGTCTCTGAATCTGTTTAAATGTGTTTCTTCTCCTTCTCAGGTTTGGCCGGCGACCGATTATGTTGTTGGCAATGCTGATTCAAGGCACAGCTGGTGTTGCGGTGACTTTTGCTCCAAATTTCATCGCCTATGTTGCCCTCCAATTTATTGTGGGCGCATCCATTTCCGGCATCTTAATAAGTGGCATAGCTCTAGGTAGGACCTGGGAAATGTTTGAAAAGAAAGTGCCTAGATAAAGATAAAGAGTTGGGGTTTGAACGCTGGTTTCCAGAGTGATAGTCCAGTGCTCAAACCACTATGTGCTCCTGATGGTCTATGTCAGGGCTGTCCAACTTCTACTGGACCAGTGGCCAGAATTCTGGTCATTGATCACCTGGGGGGCCTAAGGGTCTGCCTCCGCCCCCTGCTCCGCCCCCACCCCTCCCCCGGCTCCTCCCCCTCATCGGCTCCACCCCCACCCCGGCTCCGCCCCTCCTCCAAAGAAATATGGATGGAGGAAAGGAATATATATGGGAGGGAAATAAATATTAATAAATAATGGAAACACACAAAGAAATATGGATTGAGGAAGGGAATATATATGGGAGGGAAATAAATATTAATACATAACAGAAACACACAAAGAAATATGGATTGAGGAAGGGAATATATATGGGAGGGAAATAAATATTAATAAATAACAGAAACACACAAAGAGAGATGGATTGAGGAAGGGAATATATATGGGAGGGAAATAATTAAATAATAAAAGCAAGAATTAAAGCAAGGAAGAAAGGAAGAAAGGAGCCCACCCCAGCAAAACAGCCCTCTACTTCAGCCTACCTTCCAGTAGCCGGACCACGAGAGACCACGAGAGACGTGACGACCGACCGAGCCAGGGGCCGAAGAAGGTCTAATCGCGTCTGTGTGGGCGGCAGGGATTCCGTAGCCGAGATTTCGGCAACCGAAGCAAGTCTCGCAAGACTACGCCAGCCACACGGGATTTCGCTCGCAACGCGAGATCACGCCTGCATTGTGAGCGAAATCCCATGTGGCTGGCGTAGTCTCGCGAGACTTGCTCCGGAACCCGGAAGTGGGTAATTTTTTTCATTATTATTTTGTTTAATTTTCTATTTTTATCTTTAATTAAAAGCTTGGGGGGGCGAAGGAAAGGGGCTGGGGGGCCGTGTACGGCCTGCGGGGCGCCTGTTGGACAGGCCCAGTCTATGTCATAGAATCATAGAGTTGGAAGAGACCTCGTGGGCCATCCAGTCCAACCCCATTCCACCAAGAAGCAGGGAAATCGCACTTAAAGCACCCTGAAAGATGGCCAACCAGCCCCTACTTAAAAGCCTCCAAAGAAGGAGCCTCTACCACACTCCGAGGCAGAGAGTTCCATTGCTAAACAGCTCTCACAGTCAGGAAGTTCCTCCTAATGTTCAGGTGGAATCTCCTTTCTTTCCTGTAGTTTGAACCTATTGTTCCATTGCGCTCTAGTCTCCAGAGCAGCAGAAAACAACCTTGCTCCCTCCTCCCTATGACTTCCCCCTCCCATCTTGATCCATGGCCCTCCTCATGGCTCCTCTCAGCCTTCTCTTCTGCAGGCTAAAAATGCCCAGCTCTTTATGCCGCTCCTCATAGGGCTTGTGATAATGATAAAAGTTGAGCTAAAACTCTCTGTTGTGTTGTTATAGGTGAAAGTACATATGTGATTGATTGAATTCCCATACCCCATGTCATTATTTTCATAGGTGCTGAATGGGTCGGGACAGCCTATCGCCCACTCACATTGATAATCAACCATATTGGCTTCTCAATAGGGCAGATAATGCTGGCGGGCTCAGCTTATGCCATTCGAGACTGGAGGAAGTTGCAGATTGCAGGCTCTGCCCCTATTTTTGCCCTCTTTTTTTACCTATGGTGAGTAATGGATCAGAGCAGGGCTCCTCAAACGTTGGCCTTTCAAGTGTTTGGGATGTCAGCTTCTAAAATCCTTCAGCACTGGCCAAATTGGCAAGGGTGTTTGGGAGCTAAAGTCCAAACACTTGGAAGCCCAATGTTTGAGGAGCACTGGGTTAGACTAAGACAAATAAAGCATGCCACAAAATGGTGTTGTGTTGTCGAAGGCTTTCATGGCCGGAATCACTGGATTGCTGTGAGTTTTCTGGGCTGTATGGCCATGTTCCAGAAGCATTATCTCCTGACTTTTTGCCCCCATCTATGGCAGTAATCCACAGAGGTTGTGAGGTCCTCATAACCTCTGAGGATGCCTGCCATAGATGCGGGCAAAGCGTCAGGAGACAATGCTTCTGAAACATGGCCATATAGCCTGGAAAACTCACAGCAACCCAAAATGGAGTTGGTTTAGATACAAAATGTCATTGTTTTGGATGCAAAATAGAGTTGGTTTGGATAGAAAACGAAGCTGGTTTGGATACAAAATAGAGTTGGTTTGGCAACCTACTCAAGTTGACTTGAATAGAAAAGGAATTGGTGTGGATCTGCCACATTGACTTTCCGCCCTAGTAATGGGAACCTTGAAACCATTGGCCTGCATGCTCGAGAAGGCACAAAATCCACAAGAGCAAGTAGCAAAAGTCTTTATTTTGGTGGTCTTCTGCACAACGAAATTATAATACAAGTAGCCACTACATGGCTTCTTATATTATTCTATTCAAACCTGGATAACTTCTTATGCAAAACCTTCAATTTTATGCCAGCCCTTACTCACATTGCAGCTGTTATTTATCTCAGTGTTTCCCAACCAGCGTGCCGTGGCACACTAGTGTGCCGTGAGCGATCATCAGGTGTGCCGTAGGAAATTGGAACCTCCAATACCCTTTCTTCCCCCTCCTGCCGAACACTTTTTCTTCTCCATTCGGGATCCCTTCTTCCGAGCCTTGGTCTTCTTGCTTTGCCTCGCTTTGCTCACGCTGCCGCTTCTGCCGGTGGGGGGGAGGGGGGAGGGAGGAAGACGTGACCCGTGCAGGCGCTACTGCACAAACTCACCCCACGTCTTCCTCCCTCCCCTCCACAGTGCTCTCTGGATATGCCCACCAAACTCTTATAGTATTTTCTCTTGGTTATGGGAGTTTTGTGTGGGAAGTTTGATTCCATTCCATCATCGGTGGAGTTCAGAATGCTCTTTGATTGCGGGTGAACTATAACTCCCAGCTGTTGAGCAAGACCTTTGTGTGTCTTTCTGCCATTCCTGCCAGGATATCTATGTTGTGTTCATTGAAACAGGCCCAGGTTTCACACTGAGTGTATAAATACATTTTAAAACATATTAACTATATGTATTACTGTGTTAGAGTGTCATTTTGTGTCAGTTTGGTTGGTGGTGTGCCCCAGGATTTTGTAAATGTAAAAAATGTGCCGCGGCTCAAAAAAGGTTGAAAAACACTGATTTATCTAACTCCACAGTACGTCTAAAGGCTTCAAGGCCAAACAAGCTTCAGTTCATTCCTTCCTTCCTTTTTCCAGTTGTCTCCCTTTCAACAATTCTTGTCGTGTGTCCTTCCAGCCTTCCTTTCCCATTGTCCCACCCACCTCCCAGTTACTCTTGCCATTTCCCCTGGTCCCCAGGTTTACTATCCCTTCACCACCCTCTCTAAGCTTCCACATTGTTCTTCATTCATCCTTTTCAATTCAGTGTGATCTTCCGGGCTCTACTCAGGATTGTCTGCCTGTGTTTGGGCTTGAGCAGTCACCTCCCTAAGTGCAACCCTGTTACAGATGCAAAATGAAATTGGTTTGGATACAAAATGGAGCGAGGACATTCAAGAAGTGGCATTCATTTTTGAATACCATGCATGCCTTCATGGCCAGAATCGCTGTGAGTTTTCCAGGCTGTCTGACCATTTTCCAGAAGCATTCTCTCCTGATGTTTCACCCACATCTATGGTAGGCATCCTCAACAATAACAACAAAACTTTATTTATATACCGCTCGATCTCTCCAAGGAGACTCAGAGCAGTTTCCAAGTAACATCACCAATACAGAATAAACAACATAAACATAAAATTAACAAAACAATATAATCACAATAGCACACACATATATATTTAAAATAATCCTGCCTGTTCAAGGCAATTTAAAAAGGCCGGGCCGAGGCACCAGGACTGTGGCGCAGCTGGCTGGCTGGGTGTCAGCTGCATTAAAGATCACTACTGACTGAAAGGTCATGAGTTTGAAGCCAGCCTGGGTCAGAGTGAGCTTCCGACCAATTGTGTAGCTTGTTGTCGATCTTTGCAACCCGAAAGACAGTTGCATCTGTCAAGTAGGAAATGTGGGGAGACTAATTTAACAAAATTTACAAGGCCATAAAAAATCTCCAGCAAAAGCATGCGGGAATGCAGAAAGTACTTCATCGGTGTCGCAGATGGATGGTGAAGCGACAGATCCGCTGGTGGCCAGAAGTTGGAATGCTAAATAGCCACTGACTGTCTGTCTATATGTGTTGTGTGTCTATTGCATTGAATGTTTGCCATGTATGTGTACATTGTAATCCAGCCTGAGAAGGGCAAAATATATATACTGTAAATAAATAAATAAATAATGCAATTTCTAGAGAACCCAGGAAATTAGGTGCAATGCTCAGAGGTTGTGAGATCTGTTGGAAACTAGGCCAATGGGCATCCCACAGATACATAAACCTCACTTGCCTAGTTTCCAACAGACCTCACAACCTCTTAGGATGCCTGCCATAGATGTGGGCAAAACATCAGGAGAGAATGCTTCTGGAACATGGCCATACAGCCCAGAAAACTCACAGCAACTTGAGCAATGATTGTTGTTGGGTTGGTGGGTGTGCAGCCCTACTCCCAAAATAAGCTCGGTACCTTGGATCATTCCTTTCAAGTTCAGATAAAAACCTTGAGTGGATTCACAGTCCCATTTACATTGGAGTTATCAGGCGCTTTTGTAGCCTCCTTGCAGAAGTCCATAGCTGGAACAAGGATATTAAAGGAAGCCATGTGAACCTGTGACCGTGAGTGTTCACATGTGTAGGTTATAAAGAGAAGTTGGGCGTTTTGACCATTCAAAATGTTTCTTTAGTGTGCTTGGTTCAGAAGAAGAACTTAAAATGATAAGTGGAAACTCAAGGATGGGTAAACATGGTGTCTTTTCTCTCCAAGAGTGGGACTCCAAGGGCACTCAATCAATTTCCATAGCTGAGTGGGGATTTGAATCCTGGTCTCCAGAATCCTAGTCCAATGCTCAAAACACTATAAGGTACTGGTTGATAGAACCAATACAACAAATACAAATAAGAAAGACAAACGTCCCAGCACTCAGGATACACCACTGAAACTGATTCCCTTCACATTTTTCAGGGTCCTTCCAGAATCTCCTCGTTGGTTGGTAACAAAAGGGAAGATAGAAGAAGCAAAGAAGCTCTTCCAGAAGGCAGCCGCAGTGAATAAACGAAGCATCCCACCAAAAACTTTAGATCAGGTGAAGGAAAGCAGGATTTTTATCTTTCCATTCCACACCAAAACAAACCTCAACCAAAGTGCTAAAAACCTTCGTAGGCCTCTCTTGGTCTACCAGTTTTATATTATTGCTTGTATTGTGATTTCACTCTATTGTTATACAGTACCGAGGGCCCTTGTTATCCACTAGGATTTGGACCCAGGAATCCGAGTGGATACCAAAATCTATGGATGCTCAAATCACATCATATACAATGGTGTAGTAAAATGGTGTCCCTTATATAAAACTATCTGTACCCAGCACGCGTTGCTGTGCCCTTTTTAGGAGATGCGAGAAAGTCCAATCATCCACGGTGTGCCCTCCTCTAAACTGCAGTTGGATGGAGTGTGGGTCATGGGGGGCATGGTGTGCCAAGTTGGGTCTTTATTGGTCTTGGTTCTGGGCCACAGTGGTCTGTGGGGAATGATGGGTTTTGAAGTACTACAAATCCCATTTTCCATTGTGGTACTTCAAGTCCCATCATGCATGGTCGGGGCTCTGTGTGCCAAGGTAGGTTACTGTAAATTCAGGCCATACACAATGTCCCATGAGCTGAGGCCTAGTTAGGAACAGCAAGTTAATGAAGTCTTACTGTCAATTCAGAGCGTAAACAGCTTCCCAGTAAGTGAGGGCTAGTTAGGGAAATCAAGTTAATGAAGCCTTACTGTTAATTTTGGGCATGGTCTGTGATTTTTTGGGGGGTAAATTTTCGGTTGGAAGTGATTTGGGTGTTTGTGTTGGGGATTGGCTCAGGCCTTTTCCTTATTCTGTTTTGGCAGTTTATTATGGATCGGAATTTTCATGTTGGCTGGCCAGTGCAGCAGTTATGCAAATCCGCCCTATTGGCAGCCAATCATGTTGTTCAGAATGTAGAGGCTGGGTGAGTCTTTGGCTGCCCCGGAGGATGCTGGTAAATGTAGTTTTATTTTTACTTGTTGTTTTGGGGGCCTTTTAGGTTTTGGGGGGGAAAGTTTCTTTGCTACAAACGTACCTTGCTTGAGGCCTATTTCTGTTGGCAAGTATTGTGTTTCTGTGTTGTAAGGTTTCTTTGTTTGAGGTATACATCACATGACGTGAACCCATTTATATAATAGATTAGCTGTGCCCTGCCAGACGTTGCTGTGGCTTATAGTAAGAATTTTCGAAGTAGAGGGATATATCTGGACTATTATGAAAGAGAGGTACCTACCTACCTATTCCTTCCCCCTTTTTTCTTCCCCTTCCTCTCCTTTCTTCCTTCTCAACCTCTTTCTTTTATTCCTTCTTTCACTCTTTGGTTTCATCCTTCCTTCTCTCCTTCCTTCCCTCCCCCTTTCTCTAATTCTTCCTTTGTCTCCTTTCTTCCCTCCCTGTTTTCTTCCTTTCACTTTTTATTTCCTTTTCTCCATCCTTCCTTCTTTATCTATTTCCTACCTTTCCTTTCCTTTTTCTTTCCTTTCTACTTTCTCTTCTTCCTTCCTTCCTTCGGTACCTCCTGCTTCCTTTCTTCCCTCCCTCCCTCCTTTCTTCCTTCTTTCCCTCCCTCCCTCCTTCTCTCTTACCTTTCTCCCCCTTTCCCTCTTTCATTCCTTCCCTTTTTCCCTCCCTCCTTCTCTCTTACCTTTCTCCCCCTTTCCCTCTTTCATTCCTTCCCTTTTTCCCTCCCTTCTTTCTTCTCTCCTTCCTTCCTTCCTTCTCCTTCCTTCCTTCTTTACCTATTTCCTGCCTTTCCTTTTTCTTTCCTTTCTACTTCTCTTGCCAAAGGGAAAGAAGGAAGGAAGGAATGCTCGCTAGAGGGAAGGAGGGGGGAGTGTGGCGAGGGAGAGAGGGCAGGACCAAAGTGGGGAAGGGGTGGGGATGGGGGTGGGGCTAGAGCGGGCCTCTTTTTGCCTCTCCTCCACATCTCCCTCCCTTGTCAAAGGGAAAGAAGGAAGAAAGGAATGATCGCTAGAGGGAAGGAGGGGGGGAGTGCGGTGAGGAAGAGGGGGCAGGGCCACAGCAGGACAATGAAGGATCTGTATTTTGTTAATTTGATGCATTTTGAGGGGTTATTTCGGGGGATTTTTATTGTTGGTCACACCTTGCGTTGTGAGACGTTTTGCTGCCAAATTTGGTGTCTATTGGCCCCGTAGTTTTTTTGTTTTTAAGGTACTTTTGCATTTTATATATATATATATATATATATATATAACATATATATATATATATGTGTGTGTGTGTGTGTGTGTGTGTGTGTGTGGTTTGCTTTTTGGAATTTTAATATTTTCAAGCCATGGATGGTTCTGTCTGTGGATGCAGGATCTCTGGCTCTGGAAGGCCAGCCATATGTAGAAAAATGGGTTCGTTAGCTGTTTAATGACACAAGTAAATAACTCAGTCTTGAAAAACGCTGGGAATTGGAAGGAGAAGTGAAATAACAACTCTTGAGATTGAAAATCGACACTTTTATTTATTTAGTGTCAAAAGCATTGCATAAATAAATAAGTTAAAAACCTGACAGAATAAAGGGATCACAAGCAGAGAAATAGTTTTAGACCAAAAATGGACAACAGTGATTACATTATCTGTAGCTTTAAACAGTTCTTCCTCTGCGCATGAGGCAGGACGTAGTGGGCAAGCATGCAGATGCGGAGTTGTTTGTTCTGCACAAGGTGGAGGATTCGTCTAGGTAGTGCCATTTTGCCAGGTTGTCTTTTGATCTGCCCACTCCACTTCTGACTCTCTTCAGGGACTTCCAAGTTGCCCATTCTTGGATTGCCTCTGGAAGCAGACCCTCATGGGTCTTCCTCCAGGGGCAAACCACTTGAGATTTCCTGGTTTAACTGCCCAGAGAGATACTCTTGCTGTTTCTGGGGGAACATTTAGAGGGGTGGTGGTTCTCATGAAGCTTTTCCTTGATTTGAGTCTACTGGAAAGAGGCTGAAAGCCATGCAGTGGGTGGCTTTCACAGTGTTCAAACTTATTTCTCTCACAGGTAGCAGCAACGTCCCATTGCACATTGGGGTGAGGGTGGGGGAATGCCAGCTAGCATGTATAGTCTATTGACAGGTATAGTTTAAAACATGTTGGAGCACCTGGAATATCAGAGATCTGCTTCCTCCAATTACATTCTGCATTCAACTTCCAGTGGAATTTGTCCATAGAATCATGCTGGAAGACAGAAATTCCTAAAGAGCTTACTCTAAATAAAAAATAAACCTAATTATTCACTGTTTTTCATATTCATTGAGATCTTCTGCCCCTAATCCTGAGGAAGGTTGACGGTATTAATTATTTCTCCCAAAAAAAAAAACCTTGATTTTGTCCTGGTGAAAAAGTACGCAAGGACCTGCTGTAGGGAAACAGAAAACAGGCACACTTATGATCCAGACAGAAATGATGGTGATTTCAGCTCACCACTAGATGGCAAAGTTCAACAAGGCTGCAAATATGTAATTACTGAGAAAGAGCATGCAACAAGTTGTAGTTATCCAGTACTCTTGATTGTTCCAAGGTCTCCGTAGAAACATTCCCACATAACCAAGAAATCATGGGCCTAAATGGGGCATGCAGGCATAGAGACGTGGCGGCTGTTTTCACTCTGTTCTTCTGGCCTTTCTTTCATTTCTTACCAATAGCTGAAGCCAGAAAAGAATGCCAAATCTGGAAGTATTCTGGACCTTGTGAGACATTCCCACCTAAGGAAAGTGACTTTCTTTATATCAACAGTCTGGTAAGCATTCTTTTTCATCTTACTCTGGGTGCATCTACACTGTAGAATTAATGCAGTTTGACTGGTATGGAATCGTGGGCAGGCCCGGATTACCCATAAAGCCACGGCCTAGGGTGGCAGCTATTGGGGGGCGGGAGCAGATCCGGACCCCCAAAAACATTTTTTTTTAAAAAAACCGCCCCCTCGCAGCGCTTTCCCCTGCCCTATCCCGAGAGAGAGTCATCATACCTCGGGAGAGGGCGAGGGAGAGCGCTGCGAGGGGGGGGGAGGGAATGGCGCCTCCCTCACCATCGCCGCCTGGGCCGCCCCCCTTGTAAAGGAAGGAGGCGGCAAGGAGGAGGAAGGGAAGCCCCACCTCACCGGCGGGGGTGGGGGTGCAGACCAGGAAGAGAGGAAAAACAGAAGAAAAACAGAAGGGGTCAGGCCAGGCAGCGAGGAGGAGGAGGCCGCACGGCTGGGACAGCAGCGCCCTGGCCGTGCGGCTTCCGTCCACCTCCTCCTTGTGCCCTCCTTTCGGTCGTGGGAGGAGGGATGGAAGCCGCACGGCACTGGTCGTGGGGCTTCCATCCGCCTCCACCTCCTCCTCCCGCGACTGAAAGGAGGGCGCGAGGAGGAGGTAGACGGAAGCTGCACGGCCGGGGCTGGGTGCCGCGCGGCTTCCGTTGCCTCCTCCTCGCGCCCTCCTTTCGGTTGCGGGAGGAGGAGTCGACAGAAGCCACACGGCACCAGCCGTCTCCTCCTCAAGACTGGAAGGAGGGCGTGAGGAAGAGGTGGACGGAAGCCCCACGCCCAGGGCTGCTGCCGCACATGCGCAGCGGGGCGTCTTTTTGGCCTATGGCGCCAAAAGACGCTAATCTGGGCCTGATCGTGGGAGTTGTAGTTTGGTGTGCTTCCAACATTCTTTGGCAGCAAAGGTTAAATAAAGACCTTGTAAAATGGCACCTCTCAGGATTCCATAGCATTGATGGAGTGGGGTAGGTAATTGAAAACAATTGCTTTAAAAAATTGTCACGGGAAAAACAGAAGAACAACAATGACATGTTCAAAATTGCTTCAAAAAGCAAATATTTCTTCAAAAAGCAAACATCCATCCATCCATCTTGGTGTCTAGGCCTGTTCCTGGGGTCATTTAGGATGCTGATTCAGAAAATTGCATTGGATAGACTACATCAACTCTAGTTTCCTAATGTTTTCATGATTTTCTATGGTCAAGCAAATGACAACTAGTAGATGGCATATGTTCTGTATCTCAAACACTAGAGCTGATAATGGAAAGCTGGTGCCATTTTTGGACTCATCAAATCAAACATATCCAGAAACAGGTCTAATGTTTGAGGCACCAAAACGTGTGCTGGCCAATGTTATCTTTCGCGCCAGAAGGACCAGGGCACTTAGTTAGCACAAGGTATCTTTTTGCTTCTATCTTTTATATACATACTCTCACACACAGTCTTTTTCTCCTGTTTTAATGTTTTTAATGAAAAACTTTCAATAAAGATTTTTTTTTAAAATGATATGTTGATCTCCTCAAAGGTTAGAAACTTTCTCAGTGCCAAAACAGTAATTTGCAGGTGGAGAGGGCCCTGTGTAGCATTTGTTGGACTTACGTTGCTCACAATACACTTGTATATATGTAGTGCTACTCAACTCTCTGCTTTACAGGTTTGCCAACGGTTTGGCATACTATGGCTTAAGCCTGAATGTGGGTAGTTTTGGCTTGGATATCTACCTGACCCAGTTTATCTTTGGGGCAGTGGAAATACCAGCACGTGGCTTCACTTTCTTTGTGATGAAGTGGCTGGGGAGGAAAAAATGCCAATCTTTCTTATTGCTCCTGGGAGGAGCGGTTTGTCTTCTCATCCCCGTTATCCCGAAGGGTAAGAAACAAGATAAGGTAACGCTGAAGGGAAGATGTCTTACATGACTTGCTTTAAACCGCCTTATGTGTTTTGGGTAATCACCCTTAATTAATATGTAAACCAGCCGACAAAGGAGGAGCGATAGTTCTTATGAATCAGTCAGACTATGTTTCTGAAGCTTTCCAACAACTCAGTGACATCAAATACTATCAGAAATTGCCCCATGACCCTACAGAACAATACTCCAAAGTCATTCACAGTATTATTCAAAATGCAGCTCTGTTAGGTTATATTGATGACACACAATTTTTATTTAACCCTTTTCCACATATCCCTTTGTTTTATATATTATCAAAGATACATAAACCTGAAAGACCATCCCCTGGAAGACCCATTGTCTCGGGATCTGGGGGGGATTCTAGAACCTCTTTCAAAATACTTAGACCTTATTTACAACCTTTTGTTATTCGTTCACAGACTTTATAATTAAAGTTGAAGATTGCTTTGAACCTCACCATACATCAAATGTTTCCCAAGGGCAACCCATTCGTATGTAGTGAATTGAGGAAGTGTTGATACAAATGGGCAAACATGTTTGGGGAGGGGGGCAAGTTTGACATTGTGGAGATGCCAAATCAGTTTCTTTGCTTGTTGATATCCTTAACGGCTGAAGGGGTTTATTTTTGGTTTGACAACAAGTATGTGTCAGTCTCATGTAAGCCCTAATTACTGATTTCCTAGAGTTGGAAGAGGGCCCATGGATGATTGTGCCCAAAGGAAACACAGCGAGACCGACCCTTGTTTTGGTAGCTGTCCATTTTCTTTTTGGAGACATTTGGAGAAGATGGTCCTTTCCCATGTGGTTTATTAATTGAGAAAGGCTTCATAGCATCTGATAAGCACTGACTCTCCAAACTGCAAATCTTTACCTACATTTAGGTAGAAAAAAATGAATTGCACTGACATAATGTGGGTGGCACTTGGCTTGAAAATGGTACACGTGAAGGAGATTTAGACAACAAGCTAAGCTAAACATGAGCCCCCACGGTGTATTTGGCAACTTAAAAATGCCAATGTGACTCTAGGCTTCATCAATAGCAGTATAGTGACTAGACTGAGAGAAGCAATAGTCAGATTTCACTTGGGATAATGGATCTAGTTTTAGGCTACACAATTCAAGAAGGAAATGTGTTTTTTATTTATTTACCATATTTATACCCTGCGCTTTTCACCCCGGAGGGGACTCAAGCTGGCCTTACAACAATTCAATGCCACACACACATTAAAAAAATAAACAATTACCATAAAAAAACCAAACAATTAAAACACAAATGATTAAACATCAATTAAAATCACACCATCCAAATCATAATCCAGGGCCATTCCATTTGTCAATCACATTGATTCATGATCAGTTATTGCACTGCTCCAACTATGTATCAAAAGCTTGGTCCCAAAGCCACGTCCTGAAGGTCAGGAGAGAAGAGGCTGATCTAATTTCGTTGTGGAGGGAGTTCTATAGACAAGAGGCCACCAATGAGAAGGCCATGTCTCTCATCCCCACCAGTTGCGTCTGCGAAGGAGGTGAGACCGAGAGCAGGGCCTCCCTGGACATTGACACGCTGGAAAGGTGACCAACATGGTCAAAGGTCTAGAAGCCAAGCTTTTGAGGAGCAGCTTGGGATGTTTTGCTTTGGGAGTTTTTTGTAAATATTGGAAAGGATGTCACACTAAGGAGGAAGCGGGCTTGTTTTCTGCAGCTCTGGACACTGGGATGTGAAGCAATAGATTTAAATTGCAGAAAAAAGATTCCTCTGACCATCAGAAGAACCTTGTGATGGTCAGAGCTGTTCAACAGTAGAATAAGCTGATTGGAGTGTGCTGGAGTTTCCTTTTCTGGAGATTTTTAAACAGAGTCTGGATCGTGTCTTCCTTCCAGGAAGATTGGGCGAGATTGGATGCCCCTTGGGGTCTCTTCCAGCTCCATGATTCCTTGCAATTCTGTGCCACCAAACTTTCTCATTGCTCTGCTTAATCCATGCAAACAGCTTGCAGTGCTTGCATTCCTCCTCCAGGTATCCAAATTAATAATGTCTAGGTGGGATGAAGACCCCTGTGGAAACTTTCCTGGCTCATGAACAAGAGTTTCTCTGTCTCTGACACAAGCATTCGATTCCGTAATGAGGTTTTCTGCCTTTCTGTGAATAGGTTGGGAATCTTGTGATGTCTTCCTTTGTCTTCTTCTTTTGTGCTTTTTTCTTTCCCCAAGTGTTCTGCTCTTTCAAACAGAAACTTTGTCTTTCCCCTTAGCCCTGCCGGTGGTAATAACAGTGCTGGCTGTCATTGGGAAGATCGCCATTTGTGGGTCCTTCACTACATCCTATATATACACCACTGAGCTGTTCCCGACGGTTATCCGGTGAGGCAAATTATGTTAAATACGGACATACAGAAATAAACAGAAATTAGATTAATTCTCAGAGGGTTTTGAAAGAACAGAATTGCGGGAGGGGTTACTATTATTATTTTTTGTATTTTAAAGCTAAAACAAAAACCCAAATACAGAGGGGAGCTTCAGAGACTTCCATTCTGTAGTTTTAAAACTACATTGCCTTCAGAGAAAGAAGGAAGGGAGGGAAAATAACCCTGAAATAGGGGTGTGACTATTATGTCAGGAAAATAAAAATACAATTTTTGGCACCAAAAAACTGGGGGTGCGACTATTATGTGATGAAATACGGTAGTTCAATTCTGTACAACTTTAGGATATTGATAATGTTTTTCAAATAACTTAAAATGAGCTCAAATACATGGGGTTATAGGTCGGCATGGAAGCCTGAAAGATAGACTGGCTGGTGCAGTTTGAGTATTCTTTATCTGGAATTCCAGAATCCAAAATGCTCCGAAATCTCTCAAACGGGTGGTGGAGATAGCCAACATCTTTGCTTTCTGAACACAAACTTCGTTTCATACACAAAAAGCATTGCATTACTTTCAGGCTATGTGCATAAGGTGTATATAGAGCATAAATGAATTTTGTGTTTAGACCCGCATCCCATCTCTCTCTCTCTCTCTCTCTCTCTCTCTCTCACACACACATGCACAAATACAGTTGTTCTCAAATCTGAAAAAAATCTGAAAACAACAACAACAATTTATATCCCACCACCATCACCAGGAGACCCCAGTGGCAGGATTGAAGACCGACAGGTCGAAGGTTCAAATCCAAGGAGAATGTGGATGAGCTCCCTCTGTCAGCTCCAGCTCCACATGCAGGGGCATGAGAGAAGTCTCCCAAAAGAAGAGTAAAATGTCAAAACATCCGGGCATTCCCTGGGCAATGTCCTTGCAGGTGGCCAATTCGCTCACACCAGAAGTGACTTGCAGTTTCTCAAGTCCTGACACACACACACACACACAAACATCTAACAGAGGGACTCGGGGCAGCTCACAAAACACTCAAGGTGTGACATGCAAAATACAACAAGTGCAAAACAAAACATATGAGTTGACAATAAACAATCAACACAACATCATAAAATCACTTCTGGTCCCAAGCATTTCAGATAAGGGATAGTCTAGCTGTATTTTATCTCTCTCTTTATATATCTAGTTAGTTATGCATAAATAATTACAAGCACATACAAAATTTGTAGTCTATATTCTAGACCAGGCCTGGGCAAACAGGGCATGGTGCTTTTGGAAGAGAACCTACACAGTGCTCTCTCTCTCTCTCTCTCTCTCTCTCTCTCTCTCTCTCTCTCTCTCTTTCTTGAGCATTGCCCAGGTTCTCTTCCAAAAGTACAATTTCTAGACTTCCCTGAATACAAAATGCTATCCAAATATTGAAACTGGGAGAATATGCCGACAGAACCGGCAGTCATAAGAAAACATTGCTACATCCACATGTCACCTCCTGCTTTGTTTTCTTTTCTGTAGACAGATTGGAATGGCAGTGTGCCAGATGGTGACCAGGGTGGCTGCTGTAAGTTCGCCGTTGGCTCGTCTCTTGGAGAAATACCACCCCTCCATCCCTTTGCTGATTTTTGGAGGCACGGCCATCGGAGCTGGAACCCTCAGCTTCTTCCTGCCAGAAACACAGGGAAAAGAACTTCCAGATTACCTGGATGATGTTATAGGCAACCAGAAGTGAGTTCTCTCTGCCGTTTGAATGTGATGTCCCCAATAATCCATAGTGCATCTACAATGTGGAATTAATGCAGTTTGACACCACTTGAACTGCCATGGCTCAATGTTATGAGATACTGCGACTTGTAGTTTAGTGAGGAACCTGTACTTTTTGGCAGGGAAGGCTAAAGAGCTTGTAAAACTACAAACTCCAAGGAATCCACAATATTCAGCCATGGCAGTTCAAGCGGAGTCAAACTGTGTTTGTTCTATACCCTTTGACGATTGTGATGTTCTTCATATAGGAAATATATAATGGCAGCCTCACATATTTGCTGGGATTAGGAGCCCAGATATCTTCTACCATTCCAAATAGGGTGCTGTGAAAGAGTAAAGTTTACTGTTCAACCTTTCTAAACCATGGCAGGGCAGGCTATCCCACCGCTGCCACCAAATGTAAAGGTTCGTTTTCAAACGTCGCCGAAAGCTAGCGTCGAAAACCCTTGTAGATTCAAACTGACCACTGACCACTTCGTGGAGACGCAGCCTAACGCGTGCATCCCACTGTGAGAGGATCTATTTACAATTACGCTGTCACCATATTCACTCTGGCTACCGATGTGAGGGCTTTGATAATAAACGACTTCCACAGATGTTGTGTTGAAAGTGTTTAACAATTTTTTCCACAAACGGGTACAATGCTTGGTTGGTTACAAAGAGACTCCGAAGAGGTACACACTTGAACTAATTTAACACTGGGGTTTTAACTTCCCCTGATATAGTTACACAGGTACCAGCAGTTCTATTACTTAACTGCTTACTCAGGTAAATAACCGACGGTGGCTTTACCTACTTCACCCTAACTAGGACTAAACTTTTCCTCAACCTGGGTTTCTCTAAACCCACACACAGAACTGAACCCTTGCAGCTCTAACAGACAGCTGGCTATCCCACCAACCGCCAAATACCAACTGACTTTTCAACTGACCAAATTCAAACTCTCCAGCATTCTAAGCTAGCCTCCAGGCTGGCTCCGCCCACTGTCACTATGGCAACACATTCCCCTAGGAGGGAAATGCCTCTATTATCATAGTTAACCCTTTAGGGTCTGTCTAACACTTAACCTCATATTCTAACACAATTGCAATCATATAACCACATATTCAACAATAAAACAACACACACATATTGACTTCATTACAGGTGCTTCCCCAAAGAGACCATTCATGGCATTTGTCTGCCTTTCATAAGGCAAGTAGGGCATTGATTCTCCTTTGCGGATGGTGTCCAGGCAAAGCGGGTTGGCCTTTTGCAAAGAATGCTCTGTCTGTATTGAGGTTGGGGTGGGCTAGAACAGGGCTTCTCAAACATTCCCACTCAAGACCCCTTTTGGCCTGAGGAATTTGTAAGCGACCCTGTATATATCGATATCAGCATTTGCAATACAGGTTGATATTCTCTTTTTATGAAGTACAGCTGAAGCATCTTCTGCAGAGTCCAAGGTAAAGACTGCACCATAGATTTGTGCAAATATCTAAAACAGTCATAAGATGGCATTCAGAAAACTTTTACTGTTACCAAACATTGAGCAAAGGGGACCCCATTTCAGATTGGGACCCACAGTTTAAGATGCAGTGGGGTAGAGGTTTAGCAGAGCTGTTAAATCATCAGCAGCTAAAAGATCTATCAACCGAAAGGTTGCAAGTTCAAACCCTGGGTTGGCGTGGGCAGCCAACCGTCAGCCCTGCCCACTGTTTGCCTAAGCAATTCGAAAACAGCTTTAGCTGTAATTAGAGAAATTAGCTACCGCTAAAAAAAGCAGGGGAGGTGTTTCACAATCCCATTAAAAAAAGATCAGAAAATGCTGGAATGAGGAAGTCTTGACAGCTCTTCGTCATAGAGGATGGAGCAACAGCACCCTTGTCGCACGACACAAAAACCTCCTTCTGTTCTGTCTGTGTACTGTGTACGACTATACAAACGGCGTTAAATGTTTGCTGTGTATGTGTACTTGTGATCCGCCCTGAGTCCCCTTCGGGGTGAGAAGGGCAGAATATAAATAACATTATTATTATTATTATTATTATTATTATTGAGGACCTCCCTGGTTATATAATTTTTTTTACAATCCCACCATTTCTACAAAATTATTTTGTGCAAAATATTGCATGCAGAGAAATCTAATCCTTCCTTTTTAACTTTGTTTCCTCCAATTTAGACCCAACAAGGCAGACACCAATGTTTTGGAAAATGGACATGTGAATCCAAATGAAGACAATGACATCAGCATACAGACAAAGACGACTCGGTTCTAGGTTGGCCCTTTAAAAAGCAGCAATGTGCCATGAAAGAAAGACAGCAGATGCATTGGTGGAAATTTCTCATTGCAACAGTGTGGACAAGAGATATATATATCATTGCAACAGTGTGGAACTCTCTGCTCCGGAGTGTGGTGGAGGCTCCTTGTTTTGAGGCTTTCAACAGTGGCTGGATGGCCATCTGTCAGGGATGATTTGAAATCTGTTTTCCTGCTTCTTGGCAGGGGGTTGGACCGGATGACCCCTGATGTCTCTTCCAAATCTGTGATTCTATATATATAGTTGGCATTCCATATCCACAGATTCGACATCCATAGATTCAACCAACCACAGCTTGAAAATATCACTCCCCATAAATATATTCTTTTGCCATTTTATATAAGGGAGCAACATTTTACAATGCCATTGCATATATTGGGACTTGAGCATCCATGGATTTGGGTATCTACAGGGGTCCCTGGAATCAAACACCAGTAAATATCATACAAAAATATGTATATATACCAATTACATCATAATTGCATAATAATAATAATAATAAGCTTTATTTATACCCTGCCACCATCTCCCAAAGGGGACTAGGGGTGGCTTACATGAGGCCATGCCCTTCAGTACAGTAACACAAGATAACACAAGGACACCAAGGAGAAAAAATTACATAAAATACAAAAACCAATATAAATAAACAGCACAACACTATAAAAACAGAACATTAAAACACTTAACTTGAGCACTGTGAGCAGGGCCAAATTCAAGGTAATTTTTTTAATAAAAAAAACCACTGGGTGATAGGGCAATTAAATATATCAGGGCAGGGGATCCGGGGGATAAGATTTAGTTGCACAAACCGGAAAATACAGTGCTTCTGAATGCCTTATATGCAGAGTTTGGTCAGATTTTTTTTTACATTCAATCATTGAGGGCATATTGGAACAGCCAAGTTTTCAGGCTCCTCCGTAAATTGCCAGGGTGGAGGCTTGCCTGATATCTCTGGGGAGGGAATTCCAGAGCCGAGGGGCCACTACAGAGAAGGCCCTCTCCCTCGTTCCCATAAGTCGCGCTTGCGATGGAGGCGGGAGCAAGAGAAGGGCCTCTCCGGAAGATCGAAGAGAGCGTGTGGGTTCGTAGATGGAGATGCGGTCGCGCAGGTAGGCGGGTCCCAAACTGTTCAGGGCTTTGTAGGTAAGAACCTGTACCTTGAATAGAGACCGGAAGATAAAGGGCAGCGAGTGGAGCTCCTTAAACAGGGGGGTTGACCACTCCCTGTAATTTGCACCAGTTAGTAGTCTGGCTGCTGCTCGTTGGACCAGTTGAAATTTCCGGGTCGTCTTCAAGGGCAGCCCCACATAGAGCGCATTGCAATAGTCCAATCTAGAGGTAACTAAGGCATGGACCACCGTGGCCAAATCCGACTTCATGAGGTACAGTCGTGGTACCAATAGCACCACCCTGCTTTTTTTGAGGTTTTTGGTTTTACTTTCAATAAAACCATGAGCCCATTTCCATTAGCAAAACGTAGGGCTGTGTGGCCATGTTCCAGAAGCATTCTCTCCTGATGTTTTGCCTGCATCTATGGCAGGCATCCTCAGAGGTTGTGAGGTCTGTTGGAAACTAGGAAAGTGGGGTTTATATATCTGTGGAATAATGTCCATGGTGGGAGAAAGAACTCTAGTCTGTTTGAGGTAGATGTGAATGTTTCAATTGGCCAAAATGTAGTATTATCTTTCTATTTTGAGGGCCATGGTTCTGACATATGTAGTCCTGGAATTTGCATTTTGGGGACAGAAACGTCAGGAGAGAATGCTTCTGGAAAATGGCCATATCGCTCAGAAAACTTAAAGCAACACAGAAAGCTTATCTCATGCCTCACCAAACTGCCAACCCCAGGATTTTATAGGGTGACACCATGGCAATTATAATGGAATCAGCACAAAAATTGTGAAATGCAGATGGGCCCTTGTTTTATTAATTGCCGTTTAAAACTGTCTTGAGTTCTGTGAGTGCTGTGTATATGTGTAATAAACAGTATGGTTGAGCTCCAATACCATTGTGTTGAGCATCACTGTTATGCAACCAATTTGTATACCTGCCAGTGTGCATGCTGGTTGTCTCGTTAGACCATGGAAAATACGAGGGCGGGTCAATCATTTCCCATCTCTTAACTGAAAGGGCAAAACTGCTCCTGTCAACAGGCATTTGTCAGTTGACTCCTGTCAAAATTTGAACAAGCTGCATCATTTAGTTTGTGTTTGACAGCCATTGATAGCAGATTACCACACGATTTGAGGAGAAAATGGAAAAAAGTGAATTTGTGTGCTCATTAAGCATTATTTTTTGTGGAAAAAAATCCATCGCTCAAACCAAGGCTAAGCTTGATAAATACTATGGGGACTCTGCACCATCAATTTCAATGGTAAAATGTGGTTTACTGAATTTTGTTGTGGCCGTACAAGCACAGAAGATGCTGAACGTTCTGGACACCCGGATGAGGTCTCTACACCCGAAACAATTGAAAAAATTCACGATATGGTGTTGGCCGATCAGAGATTGAGAGTGCGAGAGATTGTGGAAGCTATAGGCATCTCACATGGCTCAGCGGTTTCAATTTTAAATGATCACTTGGGTATGAGAAAGCTTTCCGCAAGATGGGTGCCGCGTTTGCTCACAATCGGCCACAAACACAATCGTGTGACAATTTCGCATAGGTGTTTGCCGTTGTTGAACCGCTATATGGATGAGTTTTTGCACCGTTTCGTAACCGTGGACGAAATGTGGATCCACCACAACACACCAGGGACCAAACAGCAGTCAAAACAGTGGGTTTCTCAGGGTGAATCAGCGCCAAAAAAGGCCAAGGTGGCTTTATCAGCCAATAAAGTCATGGTGACCGTTTTTTGGGATGTACGCGGTATAATCCACATTGTCTACCTTCAAAGGGGTAAAACAATCAATGGCGAATATTATGCCAACTTATTGGGTCGATTTAATGAGGATTTGTGGGGGGAAAAGACTGCATTTGGCCAAGAAAAAAAGTTCTTTTGCACCAGGACAATGCAAGGGTGCACACATGTGCAGTTTCCATGGCAACAATCCATGAATTGGGATACAAATTGCTCCCTCATCCACCCTATTCTCTGGATTTAGCCCCGAGTGACTATTTCTTGTTTCCAAACCTGAAGAAATGGCTTGGCAGAAAGAAATTTGACTCCAACAATGAAATCATCTCACAAACAAATACCTATTTTGATGACCTCGACAAATCTTATTTTTTTGGAATGGATAAAAAAATTGGAGAAACGTTGGACAAAGTGTATAGAGCTCAAAGGAGACGACGTTGAAAAATAAAATGATTTTTTATCCAAAAACCTGTGTTTCATTCAAAAAGTCACTGACTCATTGACCTGCCCTTGTATAAAGCAGCTGCTTCTGTAATTTTGCCATTAGGCGATATGCTGAAAGCATTGACAACTAGTTATGCACCACCTAAAAATACATAATGGCATGGCTGGAATCCTTTTTGGTAGCTCCAGGTAGAATTGACCCATGAGCAAATGCTGAATCAACATGAGATCAAATCCTTCTACTTTTCTCTATAAGAGTGATCTCAAACTCTGGTCCTCCAGGTGTTTTGGACTTCAACCTACAGAAGCCTCGCTGCTTTGGCCAACAATCAGGAATTCTTGGAGCTGAAGTCCAAAATACCTGGAGGACCAGAGTTTGAGAAACACTGCTCTAGATGGAACTACTGATAGGATTTAGGCTCATGTGAAATAATGGCAATAGCATTCCATTTATCCAGCCATGAGCTAAATACATCGATTGCATAACAGCCAAAAAACAAAAAGCTTTGTCTGCTTGTGAGAGAGAATATACACAGGTGTATCTGTCTGCCTGTTTTGGACTAGCCGGCCGGCTGTTAGGAATTGTAGGAGTTGTAGTCCAAAACACCTGGAGGGCCAAAGTTTGCCCAGGCATGATCTAGTATATCATACTAGTCACTTTGTTGGTCCCAGACTTTGTTTTGACAGATGTTCAATTCCCAGAAATCCCAGGCAACTTGACCAGCGGTCAGGAATTCTGGAAACTGAAGTCCCAAACACCAACGTTTGGGAAGCACTGATGTAATGCATGATCATCTACACCAGGAACTGACATCTTTAGATCTTAGGGGTGGGGGTCACTTCTTTTGGCTCCATCCACTGCTGAGATGTGGCCTCCAAGAACTTCTCTGAAATGGAAGCCAAACCTTGCCTGTCCTGAAAGCAATCCAGTGAGGACTGAGCATGCTCAGTAGCTATAGATTGTTGAGCATCAGTTGGACATAGGAATGGAATACTGTGGGAATGGGCAGCGGAATACATTGGACTGGCATAGTCTACATGGGAGGCCCTGTTTTAGGGTAAGAATACATTGGAACATTTGTTACAATAGACTTTTGCAGAGTAAATAAGTATAACAGACATATATAACTCTCTAGATACACTGCATGGCTCTACTTACAGTAGAAAGAGGAAACCATGGGTAGAAGCAAACTCTAGTGAAATGAATGACTTCTGCTGGAGGCTATCATAGAGTTGTTGGAAGATCTCAAAAATTCCCAGAGAGCTTTGCAGTTTTCAAAGACTATTTACAACCCATAATTTTTTCCTATGCAAAATTCACACTTGGTTGCTTTGGGTAAGAAATTTACCATGCAGAAAAATGGTATTCCTTGTATAGAAAGTTCTATTATCTACATACACAAGAAAGCATATTTTGTGTCATCACTGGTCCAGGAATGTTCTCATCAGGGTTTCTCAACACTCGTGAAACAATATTTTTGACCATTTTTGGAATATTTCTCAGCACCGGGAATGTGGCGCAGCTGGCTGGGAGTCAGCTGCATAAGATCTCTACTGACCAGAAGGTCATGAGTTTGAGGCCTGCCTGGGTCGGGGTGAGCTCTCGACCAATTGTGTAGCTCATTGTCTGTCTATATATGTTGTATGTCTATGGCATTGAATGTTTGCCTATACATGTGCGAGGTGAGAAGGGCGGAATATAAATGGTGTAAATAAATAAATACATACATACATACATAAATGTTTGGCCCATTCTTAAGAAGGATTGCCAAGCACTGACCTTTGATAGTCACCCTCCAGAAAGTCCACCTGCAGATCATTTCTGTATCCAGCAGATATAGGAGTTATGTAACCTTCATGATATTGTTCTATTTTAACTCATAGCCAGGAGAGCAAAGCAGGAATAATGCTAGGAGAATGGCACACTTCCCATCTCGGGTGCTATGTTGTGTGGGGATTATGGGAGCTATAATCCAACAGCTTTGGTTTCGGGGAGGCTGTTGTGCAGATTTCCTTTGAAGAGCAGGGTTAAGAGTTGGTGGCAGGAGAAAGCAAAACCTTCCTTAGAAGCAACAGGTTTGCCCAGTCTCCAGAGCACAGTGGACTTTCTGTACTCCGAAGGCTTGCTTTGCTTCACCTACATAATTACTACTGTGACAAGCCCTTAATTAGTTAGCAGGTGAAGATCTTAGTTGCCAATCCCCATCCATGATGCAAAGGCTTTCATCATGCAGTGTGTTCTTTTGGCTCAAAGGTGTTTCGTTCTGTGTGAGGAAGGAGAACAACAAGGGGTTGGACAGCATCCGGAAGACCAACAGATTTATCATACAATGAGCTCTGGTGGACTGCAATTCACTTTTTCCTATTCATGCTCTGGGGCAGTGGTTCTCAACATGGGGTCCCCAGAGGTTTTTGGCCTTCAATTTCCAGAAATCCAAATAGCTGGTAATCTGGCTGGGATTTCTGGGAGTTGTAGCCCAAAAAACATCTGGGGACCCCAAGTTGAGAACCACTGCTCTGGGGGCTTCCATGTCACTTGGGTGGTATCAATTGGCCTTTTGAGTCTAAGCTTTGAATAAACTCTCCAAGGTGCTGAATCTATTCTGAGTTAAGTTCTAGCTTCCCACAATAGTTCCTTTAAAGTCTGAACTAAAATCCTGACCTAGAAGCAATAAACTACCCGTGAAAGCAAGAAGTCCAATCTGTGAGGTCTATACATAGTGTTTTGAAGCTTGGATATTAAATCCGGTGCATTTGAGAAAGCGGATTTTGATCCATGGAAGTTGTTGCTAAAATAGATGGGTTCAAATGAGATCTGGATACAGTATGATCCACAACTAGATCAGCTCAAACTGGGACCCTGATACAGTGTAATCCCCCATATCCACAGGACCCATGGTTTGACTTACTTGTATATGATAAAATATGTCATCTCTAGACATTTCCTAGGTCCACCTTGTGATTCTGTAGTGTGCTTCCACCTGAGCTGACCATAGAAGACATAGTAATGCCCAGAGAGGGGTCACAATGGGGTGCCGCAGCTGAGATGACGAATCCACAACTATGGCTAACTTCCATTGGAAGTTTTAATGCACTATTACCAAAAATTTCATGCACCCATACAGAGTCCAAGAATGTATCTCCTCTAGATATGGAGGACACACTTTACTTGTGGGAGCATTTATCCGTATGTGTGCCAGGTCTTCTGGAGGAGGTCTTCTCTTGTATCAGTTAGCAACGTTAGGACATGGGAGAGGACCTTCTCAGTTGTGGCACCCCATGGAGGCCCAATTGGCACCATCCCTTGTTATTCAGATGTCAAGTAAAGGCATTTCTGTTTATGGACATCTTTGGACATCATTGATTTCTCCCAAAATACTAATAAACTTTGTCTCAAAACTGTCTCACCCTATTTCATATGCATTTGAACTATCTAAACTAGTGTGTCCCAACCTTTGGTTATTCAGGTGTAGCTTGACCAACTGTCGGGAATTTTGGGACCTGAAATCCAAAACACCTGGAGGACTCAAGATTGGGAACCACTGAAAACTATTTTTCTGTTTCTCATTTGTTTGATTTGATTGGTGCCCTGGCCTCAGATCTTTCAACACAAGTGGGGATATATTGTTATACTATATTAATAGAATAAATAAATAGACTTGAATGGTGCTACTGTTTTGCTCAAAGACAGTAGCAAAGCCACCTCTGCAATCAAGGAAGTGCATAGCCTGCAAGCAAGGACTGGCATAGGGGAAAGGAGGGGCTAAAAGGCAAGGTGTGAACCCAGGTGATTCTTACCTGCTTCCAACAGCCAGTTGATGCAACACAGTTTGTGGGATATCCTTTCCTAGAAGCGTTTGAGCTCCATAGACCTTTAACAGGTATGGTTTAAGTTTGGGATTGGCATTATATTAGGGGTGGGAGAAATCGGCCACTTTGGTTCCCACATGCTCTTTGTTCTGATTTTAAGATTGGTTTGTTAAGACATTGAGAAATTTAAAAAAATGAGGCCATGCATGAAAATGTATATATGCTCTTTTGCATCTTGTACCTAATATACAACCTGTCATTTCCGACCTATGGTGACTCTGAGACCTTACAATGGGGTTTTCTTGCCTTCCTCTGAGACTGAGAGAATGTGATTTGCCTAAGTTCACCCAGTGGACTTCATGACTGAATTTGGGATCACTGGAGCATTTGGGTACTTCCATAATGCAGAACCAATGCAGTTTGACACCATTTTAACTGCTGTGGCACAATGCGATGGAATCATGGGAGGAAAGGCTTGAGATGATAAACGAAGCCTACCCCATTCAGATATGACTTCTTAGTTACAGGATGTAACACAAACTCATATACATAATGACTGCTGCATGACGGTGGGACTTGTTGTAGTTTTACAACACCCTTAATCTTCTCTGCCACAGAGTGATGGTATTTCACAAAACTACGAATCCCAGGATTCCATAGCATTGAGACGTAGCAGATAAAGCCATCCAAACTGCATTTATTCTACAGTGTAGATGTGCCCATACCCTCACCCTTCCTAATGCCGCAATCCCTTAATACAGTTCCTCATATTGTGGTGACCTCCAACCATAACATTATTTTTGTTGCTACTTCATAACGAATTTGGCTTCTGTTATGAATCGTAATGTAAATATCTGATATGCAGGATGTATTTTCATTCACTGGACCAAATTTGGTACAAAAACCCCTTACGCCCAAATTTGAATACTGGTGGGGTTCGAGGGGGGATTGATTTTGTCATTTGGGAGTTGTAGTTGCTGGGATTTATAGTTCACCTACAATCAAAGAGAATTCTGAACCTCACCAACAATAGAATTGGGCCAAACTTCCCACACAGAACCCCCACGCTTTGAAGGGACTCACTGGCGCGAGCCTCCGTCTCAGCTTGCACGCTCTCCCTTCCCTGCACATGTACATCATGCTGCCATGCGCCAGGCATGCCTGCTCTTCCCTCCCCACTTGGAGTCTCAGAAACAGCCTTCCCCTTGGCTCAGAGACTGGTTAATCACAGCGGAGGAAGGCTTTTGGTGGGAGGATTTGCTGTATGTTCCCCAAAAGGAAGAGAAGGACAGGAGATCTTCAGCCTTCTCTGCCAAAGGGGTTCCAAAGACCATCAGAAATATGTATTTTCTGATGGTCTTTGAAGACGCCTCTGAAACCCCCTCACAACCCCTCAGGGGTCCCGACATCTAGGTTGAGAAACTTTGCTCTACACCATGCCTTAGAGCAGTGTTTTTCAACCTTTTTTGAGCCACAGCACATTTTTTACATTTACAAAATCCTGGGGCACACCACCAACCAAAATGACACAAAATAACACTCTAACACAGTAATACATATAGTTAATATGTTTTTAAAGGTATTTACAGTATATATTCCTGACTGTGAGAGCTGTTCAGCAGTGGAACTCTCCGCCCTGGAGTGTGGTGGAGGCTCCTTCTTTGGAGGCTTTTAAGCAGAGGCCATCTGTCAGGGGTGCTTTGAAGGCAATTTTCCTGCATATTGGGTGAAAGAGGCCCACGAGGTCTCCTCCAACTCTAGGATTCTATGAATCTCTGGCTATTCCAAAGGAATTCCAGCCTGTGAAGGCCAGAGAGCAGAGCTCAAGAGGCAGGAGGGGAAAGGAAGCCCGGAAGTCAAGAGGCAAGACTGGGCTGTCTGGCTCTTCCAAAGGGATCCGAGTCTCTTATGGTCGGATATGGGAGCTGAAGAGGCAGGAGGGGAGGACGAACACAGAGGAGGAGGAAGAAGAAGAAGACACAAGAGGCAGGGCAGGGGTATCTCTGGAGGGGAGGGGGAGGGGGGAAGGGAGGGAGACCTCACCACCTCCAAGGAGGCTAGTCATAGATGCAGGAGAAATGCCAGGAGAGCATGCTTTGGTAAGGAAGGAAGGGAGAGCTGGGCCAGGCCGCTCGCTCACTCTCTCTTCAAGGCCACAGAAGAGGCAGCCCTTGGCTGGCAGGCAGGCGGGCGTGTTCGGGGAGGCCGCACCGCCCCTTTCTCAGCCCCGGAGGGATCACTCTACCCCTCTCCGCCCCTAAGGCCACTTCCCCCACCCCTTTCCTACCACCACCTCCTCCTTCCTTCCTTCCTCTTCGCCCATCTCTGCCTCGTCAAAATGGTGGCGGCGTTTGCTGTGAAGGGGACGGGGTCAGAGCGACGTCACTCCCTCCCTCCCTCCCCCCTCTGGAGAAGAGGAGGCCAATGGAAAGCCAAGGGGTGGGGCCCCTGCGCTCCCGATTGGCCGCCCGCAAGGTTTGTCGCTGGCTGCCACTCTCGGCCCCGCCCCACCCTTCCGCCGGGCTCATTTCCATGCTTAAAGGGACAGAGGCCAATTTAGCACGGCACACCTGATGATCGTTCATGGTACACTAGTGTGCCCCAGCACACTGGTTGGGAAACACTGCCTTAGAGTAGCCTGTCATCTTATGGCAACTGCATGAGTTGTGTAGTTATCATAGTTGGTTTCTTCCTCTCTCTTTTTGTATTTTAAATTGGAGAGCTAAAGACACTTTTCTTCTTTTGCCTTCACTTCCCCTGGGGGCTTCAGGGCCATTGGAGGTGGGACTGAATGAACCAAAGTTAATTTGATAAGTTATAGAATCATAGAACCATAGAGTTGGAAGAGACCTCATGGGCCATCCAGTCCAATGCCATTCTACCAAGAAGCAGGAAAATTGAATTCAAAGCACCCCCAACAGATGGCCATCCAGCCTCTGCTTAAAAGCCTCCAAAGAAGGAGCCTCCACCACACTCCGGGGCAAAGAGTTTGCAGACTCTTCCTCGTAATACCTGATGGCAACCTACAAACCATTAGTGCATCTACACTGCAGAATTAATGCAGTTTGGCACCACTTTAACTATCATAGCTCAATGCTATGGAATCATGGGAGCTGTAGTTCGATGATACACCAGCACCCTTTTGCCGAGGAGATGAAAGACCTTGTAACACTATCACAATGATTCCCAGCATCACCCAGCAATCATTATGTGTATGAGTTTGTGTTACATCTTGTAACTAAGAATTATTATCTGAGTGGGATAGTTTCCCTTTTTCATCCCAACCTTTTCCCCTTTTCTGACATGTCTTTTAGACTGTAAGCCTCAAGGCGAAAACTGTTTCGTGACTGATTTCTGTCAATCAGTGTCCGAGCTTTGTATATTTATTTGCTTCTGGCTGGCAAACAGATTTTGAATGTGTTAAATGAATGAATAAATTGCTGGCCCGGCCTGCCCTTCTTGACTCGTGATGGAGACCCAAGGTGTTGGACTGGGCTAACGTATAATCCTAATGCATCTTAGTTTACCTATTACGTTTTTTTTCCAACAAGGAAGTCAGAAATTAAGAATAGACCAAAAATGCTTTGAGGAAAGATTTTGTAAAAAAAAAAGAAAAAAAGTAGAGGACTTGAGCAAAGCAATTGAGAAATGGAGTGGGAAGGTTGGAATTATTTGGGTCAGGTTTTTACTACAAGGTTTGAAGATGAGTTGTGCAATTCCTACGTAAAAACTCCAACCATCACCAGGTCAAAAAAGAAGCACAATTAAAGCCCTGGCAGACTGTGCAAAAAGGATCTGCGAACCCCACCTCCTCCAAGGTGAACTGAAACACCTCAACTGGGCTGTACAGGCCAATGGAGACTCCACCGCAGATATCACAACTGCAAGGCCAAGAACAAGCCATGGGAGTAAAGACAAAGATCCACCCAGAGGAAAGGTATTCTTACCATACATCAAGGGAACCACGGAGCGCACTGGGAAGCTTATGAAGAAACACAACCTACAAACAAGCTACAGACCCACTTCCTTACTTAGGCGATCCCTCGTAGCTCAAAGATGATGGTCCTCCATGTGAAGTGTCTTGGCAGTGGGTCCATAGGTAGCTGTGGAGCCCTATTCTTGATCTGTATGTTCTCCCACAGTGAGGACATTGGTTTCCAAGTGGAAGGTGGTCCCGGTCAGGGTTGGCTTGACATGCCTTCCTCTTGGCACGTTTCTCCCTTTTGTCCTCCATTCATGTCTCTTTGAATTCTGCAGCACTGCTGGTTACAGCTGACCTCCAGTTAAAGTGCTCAAGGGCCAGGGCTTCTCAGTTCTCGTTGTCTATGCCACAGTTTTTAAGATTGGCTTTAAGCCCATCTTGAAATCTCTTTCCCTGTCCTCCAACATTACATTTCCCATTCTTGAGTTGAGAGTAGAGTGACTGAGAAAGAATTTAAGGGCAATGTCTTTATTTTCCCACTGTCACAAGAAACATAATGTGCAGATTTGATAAATGTGGATATGATATGTGTGGGTATAAATGGAACAAAATGAAAGGTGTATGGATGGAGTTAATAATTTTAGAGACCCATTGATAAACCAGCTGATACAACAGGTTTATTTAGAACATAGTTTATAGGAAAGAGGTTGAAAGCAATCTTATAGCGTAACCAGGGAACAAGGCTTTTGCCCGAGCAGGCCAGATCCAATACAGGCAGGCAGTGTCCTTAGAAAGGCCCAGTGGCCTCTTTCAGAATCCATTGTCCTGGAAGCGTCGTTGGCACGAGATATGGCTCCGGGCCAACTCCACACGGATATACTGTCCAAACCCTTTGATCTAGCCACGTAACTCTGCGTCGAGTGTCAAAGTGGGCTTGATGACTGGTAGCTGTTGTTTTAGCTACCTCAGCTCCTCAAGAATGTAAACCCAATTAGGCTCCTCAGCTGCAACGGGGAGTCAAGCTCTTCTCAGGCCCAGGCCTCTCCGCTTATCGGACGGGATAGCTTTGGTAACCTTGAACAATTCACCCGGCCTGCCTGGTACCAAGTTCTCATGAGAAAGGCAAGCAGGCCTGGAAAGGATCTTAAAGCCATCATGGCTACAGTATGGTTCATGGGAAGCAGAGGCTTGTGGGGCTTGTGGCGTGACACCATGCTCTGTGGAGATGGAATAGAAAAGTGTCAGATCTGCTATGGGAAAGCAAGGTTCTGGTCACTTTGTTGCCTCTTTTTCCAAGGAAAGAGTAAAGAGTGCATTTTGTGATCATTTTACATTGCAGGGAGTCAGGTTCTGCTGTATAGAAAACAGGGGTCTGATCCTTGGCATTGTTCTTAGGGCATTTTGGCATTTGGGCATCATGGAAGTTTTTGGAACTATGCGTTGGCAGGCTGCAGGGAAGCAGGGTCTGGCCTAACAGGCATTCTTCTCCAAGGAGGGAGAAAGGATATGGCTAGCAAACAGGCCTTCTTTCATCTCTGCCAGGTGAAGCAGCTAGCACCATACCTCACGAGGGAGGCCTTGGCAACAGTCATTCATGCCGCGGTGACATCTAGACTGGACTATTGCAATGCGTTATACACTGGCCTTTCCAGGTCTGTGACTTGGAAGATCCGCATTGTCAAGAACGCGGCAGCTAGGCTGCTTACACTAACACCCTTGAAATGCCGTATAGCACGAGCTCTTCAACAGTTGCATTGGCTGCCAACAGAATATCAGAGTCTTTATAAGACACTGGTCCTGATGTTTAAGTGGCCGGAGAGATAGCACAGCGGTAACAACAGCTGTGCTTGCAATCAGAAAGTTGCATGTTCGATTCCTGGGCTGGTCTGGACACCCAGCTGTGAGCTCTGTCCACTGTTCACCCAACAGTTCGAAAACAGCCCAGCTGTGAATAGAGGAACTGGGAACCGCCAAGCGGGGAAGGATTTTTACAAGGAAGGACTTTACAACGCCTGAATAAAAAAAGAAAGAAAGATCGGCTGTCGGAAGGTGGAATGCAGAAACAGAGGCTCTCCGTCATGAGGATGAAGCAATAGCACCCCCTTGTGATGTAATGACGCAATGGAGCAATCGCACCCTGTGACGCAGCCAGAAGAAGAAAAAATCCTTCTAAATTGTACTTGTTGTATGTAATTGTATGTAAACCGGCGGGGATTGTCTGCCGTATGTGTAATGTAACATCAGTGGTCATGGAGGCCCAGGTCTCTAACAGCAGATCTGCATTTTTCCATCTCCAGGCCCCAGTTGGCGCCCTACCTCTCTGGGGGCGACCCGGACGCCACTCCTGGCCCGTCTCTTTGCCTTACTCTCCTATCATCGTTTGACACTGTTTTGGGGTGACGGGGATCAACATCAGCTGCTCCCTGCAGCTGGAGTTCTACCACGACACCCCCAAAGTGTAATTTTAGCATTATTTCTGTGTATGTTTTATCTTGTTTTACTGTTTCTGTGTAAATCGCCTGGAGCATCTTGATGGAGGGTGATTAATAAGAAATAAAGTGATGATGATGATGAAGGTAATATTTGATGGATGCATGTACATGTGGTGTGAATGCTGAGTAAAATATAATTGCCCTTCTTTGTTTGTTTGTTAGCCAATGTAACTGTTAGCTGTTTGTGAATCCGTTGTAGTTACATAGAATCCGTATGCCTGTATGTCTAATGCCGTTCTTTGTGTAAAAGTTAAAAGTTCTGTAAAAGTTCTGATATATCCTCTCACACTGAAAATTGCAATAAAAAACCTGGTTTAAAGAGTATTCATGACACCACCTCCTGGGGATGTCCTTGAAATATTCTGTATTGCAAGTCCCATCATAGAATCATAGAATCCTTGAGTTGGGCCATCCAGTCCAACCCCATTCTGTCAAGAAGTAGGAAAATAGCTTTCAAAGCACCCCTGACAGATGGCCATCCAGCCTCTGTTTAAAAGCCTCCAAAGAAGGAGCCTCCACCACACTCCCCGGATGCTTACAGGAGTTGTGGCCCAGTATTTTTGGAGATCGTATGGTTGCCTACAAAAGGACAAAGAAGGAAGCAAACTGCACAAGAGCCAAAGGTGAAATAAGAACAACAGATGCAAAGAGCAAATGATGAAGATAGTTACTTGATAAACAGATGTTTTCTTTACAAGTGGTACATTGACTCTAAACCAAGTTGCTCTTTAACACCATCTAACTCTCACTACCAAATGAGTAACTACAACCTTTAAAATCGAAACATTAGAATATAGGCTTATTTGGAAATCATGCTCTGATTTGGCACCTATATTTTTATCGACCCAAAAGTAACTTGAATGTGCATTGCATCTGTTTGATTTGGAATGTTTTAATACTGTTTATATTTAATTCTGTTTTAATGCTTGTATATTTGCATATTTAAAATTGTTTGCTAATGTTTTTATATTAAGCCGCGTTGAGTCCCCTTGGGAAGGGGCTGGACAGACTGTACTCTGGCACCACGAGAAGCAGAGCCAGCCTTAAGAAATGGAGCCACAAAGTGGAGCCCACGACATGCGCGTGTGGAGAAGAACAAACCACAGACCACCTATTATAATGCAGTCTGAGCCCTGCCTCATGCACAACGGAGGACCTTCTTATAGCAACACTAGAGGCACGCCAAGTGACCAGCTACTAGTCAAAGGACATTTAGTATAATGCCAAGTTTTTTAAACTTTGTGTTTTTTAAATACATTACAACTGTATCCTCGGTTTGCTTCTGATACATTTAATAATAATAATAATAATAATAATAGGTAAAGGTTTTCCCCTGACATTAAGTTCAGTCGTGTCCAACTCTAAAGTGTGGTGCTCATCTCCATTTCTAAGCTGAAGAGCTGGCGTTGTCCGTAGACACCACCTAGGTCATGTGGCCAGCATGACTGCATGGAGCGCCGTTACCTTCCTGCCAGAGTGGTACCTATTGATCTACTCACATTTGCATGTTTTCGAACTGCTAGGTTGGCAGAAGCTGGGGCTCACAGCGGAAGCTCACGCTGCTCCCCAGATTCGAACCTGTGATCTTTTGGTCAACAAGTTTAGCAGCTCAGTGGTTTAACCCACTGTGCCACCGGGGGCTCAATAATACAAAAATAATAATTTATTTATTTACATAATTTACATTCCGCCCTTCTTACCCCGCAGGGGACTCAGGGCGGATCACAATGCACCTATACAGGCAAGCATTCAATGCCATAGACATACAACATATATAGACGGACAACAAGCTACACAATTGGTCGAGAGCTCACCCCGACGCAGGCAGGCCTTGAACTCATGACCTTCCGGTCAGTAGAGATCTTATGCAGCTAACTCCCAGTCAGCTGCGCCACATTCCTGGTGCAATAACAACAACAACAACAACAACAAGAACTTCCCCAGCAATGCCTTCTCTGTGATGAATATTACGTTGTCCCTTTTGAACTCTTGGAACTTGTATTAGCTTTGATCGGTGCAAACAGATTCCAAAGTCAACACAGAACAGTTTTGCACAACATGCATACATAGCGATAAGTGCATAACATGTTTCTTGGCAGCTGATGGGATGGGATGGATCTATAAATTTATCTACTGAGAAAGCCGGATTAATTATTCACCTTCTCCTTATTAGGTTTAAACATTAATTTCGGGTCCTGGATGTGATTACTCTTCAGACCAGCTTTGGAAGAACCAGGAATGGTGGAATTTGGAGAAATCCTGAAAGCGGTGGGAGAATTTGGGAGGTTTCAGATATGGCTGGTGTTCCTGATCTGCATCCCAAACTTCCTCACTCCCTTCCACATCTTTGGGCAGCAGTTTATGGCCATAGAGGAACCTCATTACTGCAAAACGACTTGGCTCCAGGGCCTGAACCTCACCCAGGAGCAGCAGGTGAACTTGACCATCCCTCGGAAGCCGGATGGGTCGCTGGAGGAATGCACGATGTACACTCCGGTTGAGGGAGACCTCGAGTCGATCCTCACAAAGGGACTCAATGCTACAGAAAAATGCCAGTCCGGCTGGGTGTATCCAGAGAAACAAAAGCCAACTTTGCTAACCGACGTAAGTTCTTTGATACTCCTTTTGGGGGGGAAAGGTAGTTCTATCTTTCTTGAAATGCATATGCATTATATGTAATGGGGCTGAAAGGAAGAAGGAAAGGGCCCGAGGCTGTTAGGAATTGTGGGAGTTGAAGTCCAAAACACCTGGCAGGCCGAAGTTTGCCCTAAACCCAATGGGGAGGACTGACTGTATAATAAAAAGGTTCACGGCTGGAGTTCACTTGGGGACTCGTGTCTTTGTGAATGGACCAATGTCTGTAGAAATTAGAATTTAGCATCTTTACAACGTCTTTATTCAGCAAGGAACGTTATTACACAGGGGAGCCAATGAACTGACTCTTCTGCATTGAAATTGATGCTCAACAGGATCGATGCTGTCGTGGCACTAACATTCCCAAATGCATTCCTCACTGGTGCAGTCCTAGCAGCAGAACTCAGAGACCTCTGTGGCGCAATGGGGTAGGGAACCTATGGCTCGGGAGCCAGATGTGGCTCTTTTCATGATTGCATCTGGCTCTCCAGAGCAGCCCGGGCCTTGGTTTCCCAGCATGCAGCGGGGAGGAGTGACGCAAATGCGCTGCGACTGCTGCTTTCTATTCTCTTCCTCAAGTCTTCCTTTCCTTCTCTTTTTCTTTTCACTTCCCTCTCTCTTCACTTCTTTCTTATTTTCCCCACCTTTTCCTTTCCTCCCTTCCCATTTCCTTCTTTCTTTTCCCCTCCTTGTCTCTCTCCTGCTTTTCTTTTCTTCTTTTTCCATTGTTCGTTCTTCTTTTCTTTCTTCCTCTCCCCCTCCCTCCTTTATTTCCCCTGTCTGTCTTTCTTTCTTTCCCCCTTCCTTCTGTCTTCTCTTCCTTCCCAGAGCCAGGTCTGAAGTGTCCGGCCATTCTGTCGGGGGAATCCTTTTCTCATAGTATGTACGTATATACTCATATTTAGTTGAATTCAGTCTTAAAATATATTATATATATTATATGGCTCTCACTGAAATAAATTTCCAAATATTTTGCTTTCATGGCTGTCTGAGCCAAAAAGGTTCCCGACCCCTGGGTTAAACCCTTGTGCTGGCTGAACTGTTGACCGAAAGGTCAGTGGCTTGATTCTGGGGAGTGGGGTGAGCTCCAGTCTGTCAGCTCCACCTTCCCATGCGGGGACATGAGAGAAGCCCCTGACAGGATGGTAAAGCATCCAAGTGTCCCCTGGGCAACGTCCTTGCAGACATCCAATTCTCTCACACTAGAAGTGACTTGCAGTTACTCAAGTTGCTCCTCACATGGGAAAAAAGCAGCAGAACTGTTCCATGTGCATTTACTCTTCTTTCGAATCTTCAAGGATTCATTAGATAAGATTTTCAATTTATGCCAGGTTTCATAGGGCAGGGTTAAACTCTGACTTGGATAAGAGATTTATAATAACGAGTTGTATATAGCGAGCTGCCTGAGAGGCCTATTAACCTAGCTAAAGCTTTGGGGATTGAGGAATTTAGACCTAAAGTATATTGACCTCACTGGTGGGAGACAGGAGAGGACCTTGCTCCGTCTTTGTCATGAGCTGAATTAAACTTTGTGTGTTCTGAAATATCCCATTTTCTAATTCTAAACTAATTGTTATTTGTCTCCAAATTGATATCCACCTTGAGTCTTGTTTAAGAGAGGTAAGTCGGATATAATAATAATACTAATCATCATCATCATCATCACTACCACCACTGTCATGGCTCAAATCTATGGAATCCTGGGAGTTGTAGTGTGGTACTAACATGCTTTGGCAGAGAAAGTGAAAACCTTGTAAAACTATAAATCCCACAGTTCCTTTACCTTGGGACATGGTAGTCAAAGTGGCACCAAACTCTTAAACACTCAATAATAAATAATGCTAATCATCATCATTTCTCCCCCTAATGCATGGGTGACCCAACTAGTTAGTAGCCAGCTGCAATAAAACACTACTGACTGAGAGGTCATGAGTTCAAAGCCAGCCCAGGTTGTAGTAAGTTTCTGGCCATTAATAGTCTAGCTTGCTGTTGACCTATGCAGCCCAAAAGACAGTTGCATCTGTCAAGTAGGAAATTTAGGTACTGCTTTTTTTTCAGGGAGGCTAATTTAACTAATTTATGATGCCATAAGACCTTCCAGCAGCGTGTAGAAGAATGAGGAAGTACTCCATCAAAGGACTCAGTATCACAAATAGACGGTGAAGCATCAGCTCCTCCTGTGGCTGGAATTGAGCATACCCTCATGAAGCCAGGAAAGCTGGAATGTTAAATTGCCTCTGTCTATTTACGTTGTCCTTCTAAATGGCATTGAATGTTTGCCATGTATATGTGCATTGTAATCCACCCTGAGTCCCTTGCTGGGTGAGAAAAGTGGAATATAAATACAGTAAATAAATAAATAAATGGGGGCATAATTTGCATTTCCACATTTCTAAATCCTTTCTCCAAGATCGAGGACAACGAGTGGAGAGGGGAGGTCTAGCATCTGAGAGGCTCCCCCTTAACTGTGGGGTGCCTCAGGGTGCTATTCTCTCCCCTTTGTTATTTAACATCTACATGTGACCACTTGCCCAACTGGTGCGTAGTTTCGGGCTGGAGTGCCATCAGTACACTGATGACACCCAGCTTGTTCTGAGGATGGAAGGTCGGCCAGACTCCGTACCTGATAATTTCCATCAGTGCCTTGAGGCTGTTACTGGATGGTTGCGTGCCAGTCGGTTGAGGGTGAACCCAGCAAAGACGGAGATCCTTTGGCTGGGTCACCCGGGTGAGCGGGAGGTCTGGTTGCCTACCCTGGACGGCGAGGCACTATGCCCGTCATCTTCTGTAAAAAGTCTAGGGGTCGTGTTGGACCCACTGCTGACCATTGGCAGCAGTGGGTCCAACATGACCCCTAGACTTGAGGCCCAGGCCTCTGCTGTGATCAGATCTGCTTTCTTCCATCTGCGGCAGGCTAGCCGGCTGGCACCTTACTTATGTGGGAGTGACCTAGCTACGGTGATCCAGGCGACGGTCACCTCGAGGCTGGACTACTGTAACGCCCTCTACATTGGCCTTCTTTTGTCGGTGATCCGGAAGTTCAAGCTGGTACAAAATGCTGCTGCTCGACTTCTCGCCGGGGCGCCAGCGAGATGTCACATCACACCAATCCTGCAGCAATTGCACTGGCTTCCGATTGAGCACCAGATTACATTCAAAGTGCTGGTTCTAACCTTTAAGGCCTTGTATGGTCTAGGGCCAGTGTACTTGAGGGCCTGCCTTACCCCCTATATACCCCAGAGATCACTACGGTTGGAAGATCAAAATCTGTTAGAAGTCCCTAGTATCCGGACCTACCATCTGTCATCTACTAGGCACAGAGCTTTTTCGGTGGTGGCACCAAAGCTGTGGAATGCCTCGCCAGAAGTACAAGGTATTAGAGATCTACTCCCCTTTCGGAGGGCGTGTAAGACATTTCTCTTTCGGCAAGCATTCATTCCTAGCTGATTAAGATATTGTGGCTTGGCCTGATTATTTTAACTGTACTGTTTGTATGTGCTGATTATTATAAACCACTCAGAGTCTTCGGGGAGTGGCGGTATACAAAATGGAACAATAAATAAATAAATAAATAAATAAATGGAAGAAATGTTTGGCTTTCTGAGTTTCCTAGTAACTGGGGTTGCCTTGGGTTATGGAGTTTAATAGAAAATGATTTTGTCTCCTTCTCCTTTAGTTTAATTTGGTTTGTGACCGGAAAGACCTCCATGACATCTCTCAGTCCATTTTCATGGCTGGCCTTTTGGTTGGAGCCATTGTCTTTGGCCCGCTGAGTGACAGGTAAAGAAAACCTTGAACTTTCCATGTGTCGTGTTGTCTCTTGTGTGTCCTTGCTATTCTTATAGGAATAGTAATTTTAATGCTTTCTTTAGAAAGGTGTTGTGATATGGCAAGGGCAGTGGGGTGCCTTTGCAGTAGTAATTCTCTTGCCAATGGGATGGGGAATCCGTCCTGGGTTTTCTTGCAAACTGCAAATGCTGGACCTATTTTAGGATTACTGCCTAGCACCCTGGATAACGCCTTCAAAATTCAGATTAAAACCTGAAGTAGATTCATTATCTCATTCATATTGGAGCCACAAGGCCCCATTTCCTTTTTTTTTTTGCATTTGAAACATTATTTCTTTCAATGCCCTAACAGTGAAGTTACACATTGTTATGGAAGGATTCCTTTGTAACAACAGCAATCTTGGAGATTGTGTACACTGGCAAAAACAATGTATGTATGTATGTATGTATGTATGTATGTATGTATGTAATATTTTTGGGCAAAGGCTTCTACATGGCTTGATGGATCTGGACCAAATGTGGCACACATGCTCTTCATTATCCAACTTAAAACACCTGAAGGTTTGAACTATCAAAAAATCCAACCCTTTAGGGTCCAGAACAGAGGGATAGAAAAGGAACAAAGCCTATTGGCTATTGCTGGGTGAAGTGGCCATCTGTGATGTGATAAGGGAAAGAAAGATTGGCTGTTGCTATGTCATGTGTATATGGTAGGGAGGGAGAAGGGAAGGGAATGAAGGGAATTGTAAAGGGAAAAGGGGAAGGAAAGGAAAAGGGAGAATGGGAAAGGGAAGGAAAGAAAAGGAAATGGAAGTAAGAGAAAGGGAAGAAAGGGGAAGGGAAGAAAGAGAGATGGAAGAAAGTAAGATGGAAGAGAGATGGAAGAAATAAGATGGAAGAGAGGGAAGAAATGGGAAGGGAAGAAAGTGGAAGGGAAGAAAGAGAGATGGAAGAAAGAGAGATGGAAGAAAGGAAGATGGAAGAAAGGGAAATGGAAGAAAGGGGAAGGGAAGAAAGGGGAAAGGGAAGAAAGGAAAGGGAAGAAAGGAAGATGGAAGAAAGGGAAAGGGAAGAAAGGGAAGAAAGGGAAGAAAGGAAGAGGGAAGAAAGGAAGATGGAAGAAAGGGAAAGGGAAGAAAGGGGAAGGGAAGAAAGAGAGGTGGAAGAAAGGAAGATGGAAGAAAGGGGAAGGGAAGAAAGGGAAAGGGAAGAAAGGGAAAGGGAAGAAAGGGAAGAAAGGGAGAGGGAAGAAAGGAAGATGGAAGAAAGGAAAAGGGAAGAAAGGGAAGAAAGGGAAGAAAGGGAGAGGGAAGAAGGGAAAAGGGAAGAAAGGGAAAGGGAAGAAAGGGAAGGGAAGAAAGGGAAAAGGGAAGAAAGGGAAAGGGAAGAAAAGGAAAGGGAAGAAAGGGAAGAAAGGGAGAGGGAAGAAAGGGAAAGGGAAGAAAGGGAAAGGGAAGAAAGGGAAGAAAGGGAAAGGGAAGAAAGGGAGAGGGAAGAAAGGGAAAGGGAAGAAGGGAAAAGGAAAGAAGGGAAAAGGAAAGAAGGGAAAAGGAAAGAAGGGAAAAGGAAGAAAGGAACAGGAAAGAAAGGAAAAGGAAAGAAAGAAGGAAGGAAGAGAAAAACAGGTTGGAGGAAGGGGGAAGGAAGGAAGGAAGGAAGGAAGGAAGGAAGAGAAAGAAAAAAGGAAAAGTTATGAGAGGAGGGAAAGAAAGCTATAAATAAGCATAAATATAACAACAATAACAACAACAGCTTTATTTCAACCCTGCCCTTTCTCCTCGAAGGGAGTCAGGGTGGTTTACAACAAAAAATTGGCAAATATTCAATGCTGACAAAACATAACAAAACACATTAAATCATAAACAGCAAAATAAACAACATCAAGGTATACTTATAAAACAACTCAAAAATAACAAAATTACAATAATTTGCCTTTCCTAATTCTTCTAATATTTGATAGCTTTAGTATACTTAGGAATTTAAGTTTTGCCTCTTTTGAAGTAAGTCAATATTTTTTGTGCATTCCCTTATTTCAATTTTTTACAGACTAATAATAATACTTATTTCAAGACAAATAATACTAACAAAAGAAAAAAAGAAGGGAAGAGAAAGGCAGGGAAGAAAGATGGGGTGAAGGAAGGAAGAGAAGAAAGAAAGAGAAGGGAAGGGAAGGAAGGAAAAGAGAGAAGGAGGGAGAAGGTATATTTTTGGGAAAAGGAGGAAGGAAAGAAAGAGCCATAAAAGAAAATGCAAACTCGGGTAATGACAGATATATATGCTATTTTTAAAATAATAAAAGCACCCCTATAGTTAGATGTAACTACAAAAGCATTTTTGGGAGCCCAGTTTATATGTACTGTATCAGTATACCTACAAGACTAACTTATGCTAATTCACATTTTGAACCTTCTTGTGAGCATGCACTCCAGTTAGACATACCATTATGACCCAATTACAACGGTGCTTTGAATCACTTAGTTTTGTAGTATTTTTTCCACATTTTCTAGTTACAACATTGTGTTCTGGTCTAGTACAGCAGGAGATCCACTTTTACTTTTTACAGGTGCATTTGTGTGGTTACTGCGTATGGGCCTTTCCCCATAACAGAGCACAGCATAACATTGTTGCAAAAATACGCACCAATCTGCACCTTCTGCACCTCTCTAGTGACACCTGTGTCCTTGGTGCCCTGCTTTTCTCTGTGCACGTTGACCCAAATATGCTATGCAAAACAGGGGCCGTTCCCTAAGAGGCTTCCTGCTCTTCCAGAGCCAGTGCCTGGAATCCTAGAAAGGAATGTGTATGGACAACTATTAATGGGGTGTGCCCGAAAAACAACCCCTCCTTGCTACACTCAAGGAGAATGCGAAACTGGACGCTTCTCCTTCTCTGAGGAATCTGCTGCTGGCTAGAATCTTATAGGATGAAACTATTGCATCACAGATCCATCCAAGTTATCACTACTTAATTGATTAAGGATGCTGTACAATTCAGGGCTGGGCTATATGAGGCCCTGGGTGCAGCTGTATGAGACCCTGGATGCTCTCCAAGATCCCATAGGATGGAGCAGGCATAGGTAAACTTCAGCCCTCCAGGTGTTTTGGACTTCAACTCCCAGAATTCCTAACAGATGGGAGGCTATAAGGAATTGTGGGGGTTGAAGTCCAAAACACCTGGAGGGCCAAAGTTTGCCATTGCCTGGGATAAAAGCCATGAAAATGAAAGTGTCATCAAAACACTGTAACAGTGCAATGCAGAGATACAATGTCTTCTGTTATTTGTGATTGTTTTGCCATGAACAGAAGGCCTGGCCACTACACGTTAGCTTGCATCTACACCAGTGTTTCCCAACCCTTTTTGAGCCGCGGCACACTTTTAACATTAAAAAAATCCGGGGGCACACCACCAACCAAAATGACACTCTAACATGGCTGGGGGATGGTGGCCTGCTGGGAGCAGCTGCTGAGAGTGCCGAAGCCAGGGGAGGGCGAGGAGCCAGGTCATGCCATGCCCCACCCCCTCCCCCCCGGCTTCAGCTCTCTCACAGCTTCTCCAGCCTTGGGGGGCAGTGCCAAGCCAGCGGTGGCAGAGCCAGCACAATGCTGGCTTGGCACTATCCCCTCAAGGCTGGAGAAGCTGTGGGAGAGCTGAAGCCGGGGGAGGAGCCAGGCCATGCCCTGCCCTGCCCTCTCCCCCGGCTTCAGCTCTCCCACAGCTTCTCCAGCCTTGAGGGGGCAGTGCGAGCGAGGGGTGGGAGTCATGGCTCCCGTCCCCGGCGTCGCTCTCCACCATGACTCCCGCCCCTCGCACGCTGAAGAGGTGTGGAGGAGGAGGAGATGAGCGGTGGATGGGCTTCAGTGGGCGGGGCTCCTCCATGCGGCTTCAGTGAGCAAGGGGCGAGAGTCATGGCGGGAGTCATGGCAGATTGGAGGCTGGCTGGGGAAACGGCCAAAGGAGACAGTGCCCCGGCCCCTTCTTCTTTTCCTTCGGCGCCGCCCGGCCCTTCCTCCTCCCCCCCCCCAAGCAGCAGGAGTTCGGCAGGAGGGGGGGGAAGGAAGGGGAGCAGAGAGCTTTTCTCGCGGCACAGCAGGAGGTCCGTCACGGCACACTACTGTGCCGCATCACAGCGGTTGGGAAACACTGATCTCCACTGTAGAATTGATGCACATTGACACCACTTTAACTGCTATGGCTCAGTGCCATGGAATTATGGGAGACACCGTTTGGTGAGGGATGAGCACTCTTTGATAGAGAAGGCAAGAGACCTTGTAGAACCACAACTCCCGAGATTCCATAGCATTGAACCATGGCAGTTAAAGTGGATGCACCTTAACTTACACACGTGTGATACTAATGCCCTACACCTGATTTACCTATGGAGATGTAATAGAGATATTCCATGCATGGGACTACCTGGTAGAAAGGATACAAAGTGGAAAATCAATAGTCCCATCTACTGCATTATATAATGCAGTTCAATGTAGTAAAATTACATTATATGAGTCTATACTGACCATATAATGCAGTTTCAAGATGCATTATATGGCAGTGTAGATGGGGCCAATGCGAGGGTTAACATTTCTTCCTAATGCCACTTTTTCATAGGCAAGGCTTTGCTTACATGTGTAATATGTATGTCCACAACTTCCTTAATGCTGATTATATGCAAATTTAGGTCTCTGCACTGCTTGCAGACTGATGCATGTTACCTTCCCCCTTTCTGGTTAGGATAGGTAGTCGATGGTCCATATTGCTCCAGCTCCTGCTAATGGGTTCCTTTGGTGTCGGGGCCGGGTTTGCTCCAAATTTCATCGTCTACATTGTCTTGAGATTCGTGGTGGGATCCGCTTTTGCTGGGATCAGTATCAGCATGGCAGCTTTAAGTAAGATTTATGTAAGGTTTATGTTTTTTCCATCCTGAAAAAGTTCAGATTGTATTATTTGATGTCTTCATGCAGTGCCATCAATGTACGAGTAAAACAACCCGAAATAATGGGTCTTGCCAAAAGGCACGCAGTGTCTGTGTATCTACCTATACCCACACAGTGGGAAAGAATGAGTGATAGAATATAAAACTGGACAATACAATCGTAATTTTGGCTAAATTACCGGTATCTTCCCAAATTCATGGATACCAAGGGAATCAGTAGCTACTGAAATGGACATCCAAGTGCCACCTCTGTGTTGATGGAGGCAGGCAGGATTTTCCCGGTACTGGTTGTGGGGGTCGGGAGCAGGTGAGGGTTTTGCCCTCCTTTCTGCTAGAGATCCCTGTGTACAACTAGTGGGCCACTGTGTGACACAGAATGCTGGACTAGATGGGCTGAGGCCCGATTCAGCATGGCTCTTCTTATGTTCTTAAGTTAGGGTGTACATTAGATTTGCATAATATGGTAATCCTAGGGCTGAGCCAAAGCAAAATGGGAAGCTACTTCAAGAGCACCTGGAAGTCCTATTTACAACAACAACAACAACAACAACAACAACAACAACACTTTATTGATATTCTGCCCTTCCCAAGGGGACTCAGAGCAGATTACAGCATATAAACCAGGGGTGCTCACACTTTTCAGCATGTTCGAGCTACTTATAAAACAACCAAGTCAAAATGATCTACCCACCCACTACTCAGAGAGCCATAAAAGCAAAATATTTGGAAATTTATTTCAGCGAGAGCCATATAATATATTTTAAGACTGAATTCAACTAAATGTGAGTATAATAAGCCCCTGAATTTATTCATAATAATAATGATGATAATATTCATTCAGCCTCTGCTACTACTACTACTAATAGTAACAACAACAACAACAGGTTCCTAGAGTAGAAGGAGACCTCCAAGGGCCATCCAGTCCAACCTGCTTCTGCCATAAGGGAAAAACACAATCAAAACATTCCTCACAGATGACCATTCAGCCTCTGATAATAATAATAACAACAACAATGGGTTCCTAGAATAGGAGGAGACCTCCAAGGGCCATCCAGTCCAACCTCCTTCTGCACCTGGGCGGCGTCGGGAGCCTGTGGGGCATGACTGAGCTTTCCTCCCGCCCTGCCTGCGATCTACCAGGATACCCTACGCCAGGGGTGCTCAGAATGGTGATCGGGATCACCAGGGTGATCTTCAGGCCTCATCCTGGTGATCTTCAGGCCCCTGACCAGATTTTTTTGCTGTTGGTCCTTTTCATGCGCCCCTGCACGGTGCAAAGAAGTCCTCCATCGTTGCTCCTCCCCGCTCCCTGCTCGCGCGCCGCTTCCAAAAGCTCCAGAGTCCAAGAGGCAGAATGGGCCCCCTCTTTTGGATTCCTCCTCCTCCCTCCGTCCTTTTCCAGCCACTCAGAGTCATAGGAGACCAAAGGGGGCGGGCCTGGATGACGCGATGCATGGCTGGCCCCGCGCATGCGCAGAAGCGTCCATTCTGCCTCTCAGACTTCTCGTGAGCTCTTGAGGCGGCATGCATGCTGGCGGCGTGGAAATAGGAGCAACGATGGAGGAGGAGAAGAAGGACGCTTTGGGGTCATTTCCTTACCGCATCTCAAAGGTCGGTCTTTTTACTTTGGGGTGGGTGCTTGATTGTTCTGTGGCATGTCTCTTTGTTTATTTTTAATGTTTAAAAATGGCCTTTTAGCTCCAAAGCCTCTCTGCTTGCTTTGTTCCTTGAGAAATATATGTTGGGGAATATGGAAGTGTGGGAGAAATGGGGTGGTTGGATGTATTTTGCATGCCCCTTTGTTTACCTTGCTGAGTATTAAATGGCCTTGCAGTTCAAAAGCCTCTCTTCTTACTTTCTGGCTGATAATATGTGTGGTAATATGGCAGTGTGGGAGAAATGGGGTGGTTGGATGTATTTTTGCATGCCCCTTTGTTTACCTTGCTGAGTATTAAATGGCCTTGCAGTTCAACAGCCTCTCTTCTTACTTTCTGGCTGATAATATGTGTGGTAATATGGCAGTGTGGGAGAAATGGGGTGGTTGGATGTATTTTTATGCTCTGTTTTATTTTGTTATTAAATTGAAATGTTGATGTTTTATAACTTCATTTTATGTAAACTGCCCCGAGCCTGCTGGAAGGAGCGGTACATAAAAATGAATAATACATATAAATAAATAAATAAGAAAATAGTTATACGTTTTACATTTCTGGGCAGGTGATCTTTGGGACTTGGTTTTTTAATCAGTAGCTCCCATGCTGAAAAAGTGTGAGCACCCCTGCCCTACGCGATCTACCAGTAGATCGCGATCTACCTAATGAGCACCCCTGATATAAACAGATACAGGCAAACATTCAGTCCCTTGATACAATGAAATACAATGAAACGCAAATACAAAGGCCAAGGCTCCTCTTTTTCATTTTTGGCTATGGAGGCGGTGCTCATCTCTGGCTCTAAGGGAGGTGCTCATCTCCATTTCCAAGCCAAGGAGCCTGCATTGTCTGTAGACATCTTCTGGTCGTGTTAGCCAGCATGACTGCATGGAGCATCTTTTTGCCTTCCCGCCCGGACAGTAATAATAATAATAATAATAATAATCTTTATTTATACCCTGCCACCATCTCCCCCAATGGGGACTCGAGGCGGCTTACATGGGGCCAAGCCCGAACAACAGAGTACAACAAAATAAAGACAAAATAAAAACAAAATAAGAACAAAATATACTAAGCAAGAAATAACAACATCATAATTACACAACAACACAGGAATACATTGAGCAGTTTAAAATTATACTAGACACAATCACAAAGACAATGGGCGGGCCGCACGCGCAGGATAAAAAGTTTTTAAAAGTTAACTTTTTATTGATCTCCTCACATTTGCATGTTTTTGAACTGCTAGGTTGGCAGAAGCTAGGGCTAAGAGTGGGAGCTCACCCCAAGGTTTTCTTTTTCATTGCTGACAATTTTATAATACTTTTGTTTTTAAAGAAGGAATTATAAGCAGGCAGCAACTATAAAGGCTTTCCCCCCTTCCAGGTTCGGAGTGGGTCGGGGCTCCCTTCCGTGCGCTGGCGTTGGTCATCACTCACTGCAGCAACGCCATGGGTCAGATGGCCCTGGCAGGTTTGGCGTACTCCGTTCGTAACTGGAGGCTGTATCAGATCGTGGGCTCGGTCCCTGCCTTTGCGCTCTTTTTCTACATATGGTGAGTAGAGCCTGCCCAAGATCAACATCACAAGGCCTGTGAACCAACCTCAAGGCCTGTGAGCTCAATCTGTCCCAATATGTCACTTTATGTGGCCCTCCAGAAGGTGGACTGCAACGCCTGTATTCCTCAGCATTCGACATCGTGACTAGTGCTGATAGGAGTTCGGAGACAGTAATATGTAGAAGGCTGCAGTTTGTTCTGTTTAGTCGGGTCTGGATTTAGATACAGGGCATGTGGATAGGATGCCTCAAACTGCGGCCCTCCAGCTGGTTGGGCCTCCAACTCCCAGAAGCCCTAACAAGCTTGTTCAATTGTCGGCAATTCTGGGAGTTGAAGGTCCAAACAGCTGGAGGGCTGCAGTTTGAGGATGCCTGCTTTAGGCATTCCTGTGGGAAATAGCAACCTTCTACAGGCCTCCTCCACTAGTTATTTGTTATGTATGTAATTCAGATTGCTTACTATAAAGGTAGGGGATTTCATGTCTTCAGGCAGGGTGGGTCTTCCTATTTCATCCCACCGCTGCCACCAAAATGTAAAGGAAGTGGGCTTGACCCAACTTACTGGTCAAGCTGGTTGCGGGGCAGCATTGCCCCCGTGCCATCTTATTTGCCTCAGGGGGGCTTCTTCCCTCCAGAAGCCTCCGGGGTGGCGAGAAGGTTCCCACCACACACGCTGGTCGGCCAATGAGGGGGCTGGTTCCGCCCTGCCCCCTCCCTGCTTCCGGCTGGCCCACACTTCCGTCCGGGCAGCTCACTTAAGGCTGCCCGGGGACTGCCTCGCCACGTGTGGAGGCAGTCTTGTTTTTTCCTCCCACCCTCCATACTCATTGCATTGCTTGTTGGTGAATTTTGTTTACTCTGCACTTTATTGTTGCTCTGTTCTTGGTTTTACGTTTTGTTATGTTCTTTGTCGCAACCCCGTGTTCTGCATGTGGCGTGTGGCATGGCCCCCTGGATCAGGCTGGCTTATCGCCCCTTGGTTGTAAGGGGGATAACGACCAGCCCCCCTGGGGTGCTGAGTTTCCGTGGATGGCATTGGGCCACTCGCACCCCAGGCTTTCAAATGCCTATGGACTTCGTGGGGGCTGTCCGTCCCTGATCCAGGATCCATGCGTGGCCGCCAACCCTATGTTCCTGTTTGGCAATAAGTTGAGTTGCGGCCAATTTTATCCAACCAACTGTGTCTGCATGTTCTTGGTGCGAGGTGTGTCACGCTTGCATACGCAAGGGGTTTTTAAAACGTTTGACAAATCCCCAAAGCTGACACCACTTATAATATCTCAAGGGCTGCAACCCATGGCTGCCACCAATTATTTCAGGTAGGGGAATCTTAGGCAAGAATGCTCTGGACTTGCATTCAGGCCTGTGCACTGAGGTAAAACCGAAGAGATTTCTTCTTCAATATGTACGCTGCCACCATGAGACTTTTGATTGCTGCAGGGAACTGATTTGAGACTTCTTTGACAGAGGCACACGTGAGGCAGATGTTATGAACATTAACACAATTAAGTTTATTTAAGAGAACTTACAGATAGGTATTAAGCTTAATGGTTCAGAGCAGGGCTGTACCCAGGATTTTGATTCCCAGGGGGGGGGGCTGAGTCTGGGTGAGGGAGGGTCTACCCTAGCAAACCTTTTGTATTGTTATCCCAATACCCCCATGCATATGGGATATATTGAGCATGGTGATCAGATCACGATGTGAATACACATAACAGTTTAAATAATGTACCAGCAAGACCTTCTCGCGGACCGCCCTGAGAATTTCCATGTACCTGGGGGCGGGCAACCCCCCAGGTACATGCCTGGTTCAGAGATTGCTGCCGTGCTTCATTGCCTTTTGTACTTTGCAGGGTCCTCCCTAATTCTGCCCGATGGCTTGTGACCAAAGGGAAGATCAAGGAAGCCAAAGAGCTGGTCCAAAAAGCCGCCTCCATCAACAGACGGACCATTCCAGAAGAACTGCTTGATCAGGTGTTCAAAAGGATGGGGTTTCTATTGCTCCTTTTAAAGAAAGTGCTGAGAGATAAGCGAACCACAAAATACTCCCGAAACAAGATGGTTCTGTATCAGTATGAGTGTATCTACACTGCAGAATTAATGTGGTTTGACACCATAGAATCTTGGGAGTTGCAGTTTTGCAAACTCTTATAGGGCAGAGTGTCTCCATTCACTCATAGAGTCACATTGAAGGAGTGGAGAAGCTTAGGTCCCGTCTACATTGCCATATAATGCAGTTTGGAGTTGCAATATATGGTCAGTGTAGACCACTGGTTCCCAACCTTTGGTCTTCCAGTTGTTTTGGACTTCAACTCTAGAAATCCCAGCCAATTTACCAGCTGTTAGGAATGGTGGGAGCTGAAGTCCCAAACACCTGGAGAACCAAAGATTGGGAACCACTGGGTAGACTCATATAATGCAATTCAATGCATTATATGGCAGTGTATATAGGGCCCAAGAGAGACTCAGGCCCCTTTCACACAGCTGAATAAAATCCCACATTTTCTGCTTTGAGCTGGAATATATGGCAGTATGAGATAACCCAGTTCAAAGCAGATATTGTGGGATTTTCCACCTTAATATTCTGGGATATAGGGCTGTGTGGAAGGGCCCCTAGACATCCTTAAAGAGATGTTCTCTTGAGGTATCTCTAAGTCTTCTAGCACAACTTTCGACAGAGCATAAAATTGCAATGGAGGACCATGAGATTCATCGAGAGGCATTCTCTCATCCCCCCCCCACTTTAATGTGGGTCCCATACCCTTAATCCCAGCAAATGGGGAAATCTGACTGTATATTGATTGGGGGTTGATGTTTTCTCTCATTTGTTTTGCACCCTTTGAAGCTGGCTCCAGAGCAGAAGGCAAAATCTGGGAACATCCTGGATCTTTTCAGGAAGGCCCACCTCCGGCGTATGACTTTGATCATGGTCTGGGTCTGGTGAGTCTTCTACATTAAAACATCCAGTAAATATTGTTTTAAAGAAAGTTTGTAATTTCATTTAAATGGATTCCCAGGAATGTTCGGTCCCGTTCCCTTCTTCTTTGGAAGTGAGGCATAAACATACCTCGACTTCGAGCTTCCTCTGAGATTGGTTGAACTCAATCCAAATCTTGGAAAATTATTTTTCTGGCTGAAGTTGTAGTCTTACAAGCAACTTTTCCAAGCTCTGGTGAATTATGGGTCTCTTGGCTAAGGTGGTCCACGCTCTGGTCACATCCTGTTTAGATTACTGCAACACGCTCTATGTGGGGCTGCCTTTGAAGATGGTTTGGAAACTGCAGTTAGTCCAACGGGCAGCAGCCAGGTTACTAACAGGAGCTACATACAGGGAGCATACCACCCCCCTGTTGTGTCAGCTCCACTGGCTGCCTGTCCATTTCCGAGCTCAATTCAAAGTGCTGGTTTTGACCTATAAAGCTCTATATGGTTCTGGCCCAGCTTACTTGTCTGAACATATCTGCCCCTACATCCCACCTCGCAACCTAAGATCATCCAGAGAGGCTTTGTTCTCACTCCTGCCAGCATCACAAACTTGGCTGGTGGGGACGTGGGACAGATAAGATCGACCCCATCCCTCCTGGCTTTCAGGAAGAAAGTAAAATTGTGGTTGTGGGACCAGGCCTTCGGTCAGCAGACATAAAGCAGCACTTTGGTTGAAATGGACTGGAAAGATGATTTTTATGAGGATACGGTGTTTTAGTAATGAATGTTTTATATTGTTTAATTAATGATTTATGGATTTTATGTATTTTTGCATTTTAATGGTTAGGCTTAATGATTATTGTTTTAATTGTTCTTGTAATGGCATCGAATTGCTGCCTATGTAAGCCGTCCTGAGTCCCCCTCCCGGGGTAGAGAAGTGACGGGATATAAATACCAGAAATAAATAATAAATAATTGGGGCAAATAATACGAATTCAGTTCAAGGAAAACTGAAAGGAGTCCTCTTTGCTTTGTACTCAGGTTTGCGGACAGCCTTGTGTACTATGGCGTGAGTCTCCACGTCGGGGATTTCGGCGTGGACATCTACATGACCCAGCTTATTTTCGGAGCGGTTGAAATACCGTCTCGCTTGTCCTGTATTTTCCTCCTTCAGTGGTTGGGCAGGAAGAAGTGCCAGGCCGCATGGCTGCTCCTGGGCGGAATCGTGTGCTTGTTGATTCCAGTGGTTCCAGAAGGTAAAACTCACCAACAAAGCCCAAACATTCATAAAATAAGTAAACACAATGCATACTTGCCTTATAATGTTAGGTCTTATGATATAATAGCCACTAATAACCAATGATCCAATCCTTCAAGGAGGGTCATAAAAAAGTGTGCAAAAAGAATGCTTTTGTCATTACTTCCTTGCGAAGTGACAGTCTCTCTCTATGTTGCTCACTATGCCAATAGTCCTTGAAGGAATGTTGTAGCATCATAGAATTATTATTATTTTTGCATAAGAGCATTTATAATGTTGTGTTGCATTTGGAGCAATGGCTTCAAATTGCAGGAAAAGAGAGTTCATCTAAAATATTAGGAAGAAATTCCTGATGGTGAGAGCTATTTAAGAATGGGATGTGCTGCCTCAGAGTCATCTGGAGTCTCCTTTAAGCAGAGGCTGGATGGCCATCTGCCAGGAGGACTTTGCTTGTGTCTTACTGTATGTTGATGAGGTTGGATTGGATACCCTTTGTGCTCTCTTTCAGCTCTATGATTTGCGTTTAAAGTTACACCGTCTTTAAGTTCTCATGCATATAAAGATGAGTTTCCCTTGCATGTAAAGTTACACCTTTGGGGGGGGGGGGACAAGTACCAGAATACCATGGCACACACAGTCACCATGTAGACTGGGAGATTTGGAAATTGTAGTCCAAAAAGAAATGTTTCCAAAGCTTTTTTGGATGACTCATGGTAAATTTTGGTTTCCTAGACTCTTTTCCATATTTCCTGTGATTATAAAAGAATTTGGAAACGTGTGCTTTAATTTCAGATCAACCATAGCTTGTCACGAATTCGGAACTCAATCAAACTGTGGTTAATCATAGAATCATAGAGTTGGAAGAGACCTCGTAGGCCATCTAGCCCAACCCTAGTTTATGAAGCAGTGTTGTTTCAGCCAACAGTTGGGATTAAGTACAATTTCGGGTTCTAGCAGAACTGAGATTAACTAAATAATAGGGTTCTAGCAGAATGCAATTAATCTGCAATGTTGGAAGAGGCAAAAGAAGAAGTTTGTCATCATGGAGTCAGACCATTTGGTTATCTGGTCTGATATCACCAATTCAAATTGGTGGCACTCCTCATGGGTCTCAGTTTTACTTACCTGAGTCTTCTAGCTGGAGATGCTAGGAATGGAAGCTGAGATTTTCTTTTAGCAAGGTGCAAACTATCTCCAAGCTACTGTCTGTCCCCATAAAGGCATCAAGGGCCTTTCTAATATGATCTGCATGTGTAGGTGGTCCACGCCTTAGTCACCTCCAGCTTGGATTACTATAATGCACTCTATGTGGGGCTGCCCTTGAAGATGGCCCGGAAGTTTCAATTGGTCCAATTTATTTATTATTTATTTATTTCGGGATTTTACCCCGCTCTTCTCAACCCCCAAGGGGGACTCAGAGCGGCTTACAGTACGGCACAATTCGATGCCCACATAATCACAATATAAAACCCCAAAACCCTTCAACAATTAAAATACATTAAAAATACATTAAAATACAACTACATTAGCACCATACACATTCACTCTGGATTAAAACAATGTTCAGTCCATAAAAACATTGGCCATAATCACCCACTTCCATTAAAAACCAATCTAAAATGCTGCCTTGTGCTGGTGTACAAATGCCTGGTCCCACAGCCAGGATTTTACTTTTTTCCTGAAGGCCAGGAGGGATGTGGTGGATCGTACATCCATAGGAAGCGCATTCCACAGGCGGGGAGCCACCACCGAGAAGGCCCTATCCCTCGTCCCCACCAGCCTCATCTGAGACGTAGGCGGGAGCGAGAGCAGGGCCTCTCCGGATGATCTTAGATTACGAGGTGGGACATAGCGGCTGATGCGTTCGGACAAGTAGGCTGGGCCAGAACCGTATAGAGCTTTAAAGGTCAAAACCAGCACTTTGAATTGAGCCCGAATTGGACCGGCAGCCAGTGGAGCTGACACAACAGGGGTGGTATGCTCCCTGTATGTAGCTCCCGTTAGCAATCTGGCTGCCGCCCGCTGGACTAATTGCAATTTCCGAACTGTCTTCAAAGGCAGCCCCACGTAGAGTGCGTTGCAGTAATCTATTCGGGATGTGACCAGAGCGTGGACGACTGTAGCCAGATCAGACTTCCCAAGGTACGGGCGCAGCTGGCGCACGAGTCTTAACTGTGCAAAAGCTCCCCCGGACACCGCTGAGACCTGGGGTTCCAGGCTCAGCGATGAATCCAGGATCACTCCCAAGCTGCGAACCTGCGTCTTCAGGGGGAGTGTAACCAACAGGTGGCAGCCAGATTGCTAACTGGAGCAACTTACAGGGAGCGATCAACCCCCCTGTTTAAGGAGCTCCATTGGCTGCCATTCATCTTCCGGTCCCAATTCAAGGTGCAGGTTCTTACCTACAAAGCCCTGAATGGTTTGGGACCTGCCTACCTACGTGATCGCATCTCTGTTTACGAACTCAGGTGATCTCTCCGATCATCTGGAGAGACCTTACTGTCAAGGCTCAAAACCTCCAAATAATTTCGGGATCCACACACAGGACATTCTGGTAATGGCACTTCCGTTTATTGAAGGGACATCAAGGCGTTGATGCCAAAAGATGGCTACATAGTGACCAAACACAGTTTATATAGAGATGACACTCCCAAGCCCTATCACTCAAACCTTTCGTTACCACTCCTGGCCCTTTCGGCAGGAAAGAAGGGTCTGCCCTCCTTCCCAGGCTTCAGCAGTTCCCAAAACAAAGCCTGTTCCCAGGCCTGACCAGACATGTTTACAGCTCAGCACCTGGCAGGCATGTAGCCAGGGGGGGGGGCTAAGGGGGCTTCAGCCCCCCCCGAAATTCTCAGGGTGGTCCACGAAAAGGCCTTACTGGTACATTATTTAAACTGTTATGTTTATTCATATCATGATCTGATCACCATGCTCATTATATCCCACATTAATGGGGTTATTGGGATAACAATACAAAAGGTTTGCTAGGGTAGACCCTCTTCCACCCAGTCTCAGCCCCCCCGAACCAAACTTAGCCCCCGAATCAAAATCCTGGCTACGGCCCTGGCACCAGGGTTATCTTCATGGCATGGTCTGAAGGTCGGTGCCACTGGCATGGAGCTCTCACGTCCATGACACCTTACTCTCTCTCCTACCGGCCTCGCAGGCACGGTTGGTGGGGACGAGAGCGAGGGCCTTCTCTGTAGTGGCGCCCTGACTCTGGAATGCTTCCCCAAGGAGAACAGACAAGCCCCCGCTCTGGCAGTCTTTAGGAGGAGCCTAAAGACGTGGCTGTTCCAATGTGCCTTCCCTGAATAAAGTAAATGACGCCCTGCCGTGTTCTTTCTCTGCAAAATCCTCAGAAGCACTTTAATTACCTGTTGTGTGTCTGCCCCATAGTATCCTCGAAGCCTTCCAACCATATGCAAACTACCTCTGTCTGCACCCAGTGTTTATTTATTTTAAAATTTTAACAGTCACATGTGGCCTGCCCGAAATGGTTTTAAATTGTTATTGCATGTGTCTGAGTTTTATTGATTGTATTGGTTTTTTAAAATAATTGCTATGTTTTGTTATTATGTGTTATTGGGCTTGGCCTCATGTAAGCCACCCCGAGTCTCCTTGGGGAGATGGGTGCGGGATATAAATAAAGTTAATAAATAAATAAATAATAATAATAAATAGGTGAAAATAGCTTAGAATCCTATAGGGCTGCATTTTGCTAAGCGATTGGTCTTTCTCTACTTCCTGGCCATCCTCAGCCATGATAGAATAGAAGCAACACAACAGTATATTCAATCACAATAGTATATTGATTGAATATACTGTTGTGTTGCTTTTGACAAAGTCCCTCACCAAAGGCTCATAAATAAGCTCTTCAGCCATGGAATCAGGGGAGAGGTCTTGTCCTGGATTGGAACCTGGCTAAACTGTAGGAAACAAAGGGTGGTAATAAATGGACACTTCTCTGGATGGAAAGAGGTGAGAAGTGGCGTACCCCAAGGTTCAGTTTTAGGACCGTTACTTTTTAATTTATTCATTAATGATCTGGATGTAGGAGTGAATTCTGAGGTAGCAAAGTTTGCAGATGACACTAAATTGTTCAGGGTAGTTAAAAATGAAACTGATTGTAAAGAGCTCCAGAAAGATCTCTCGAAATTGAGTGAATGGGCAACAAAGTGGCAAATGCATTTTAACCTAAACAAGTGTAAAGTCATGCACATCTGGGCAAAGAACCCCAAATACACTTATCAACTGATGGGATCAAAGCTTTCTGAGACAAACCAGGAAAGGGATCTTGGGGTTTTGGTGGACAGCTCAATGAAGATGTCAACCCAGTGTGCAGCAGTGAAAAAGCAAATTCTATGCTTGGCATGATCAGGAAGGGAATCGAAAAATAGGTCGGCAAATGTTGTATTGCCTCTCTACAAATCTATGGTGAGGCCACATCTGGAGTACTGTGTACAATTCTGGTCACCGCACCTCAAGAAGGATATAAAGGAACTGGAAAAGGTACAAAGAAGGGCAACAAAAATGATCCAAGGGATGGAGCAGCTCCCTTATGAAATCAGGTTGCAACGCCTTGGTCTTTTCAGCCTTGAAAGACGGCGTTTAAGAGGTGACTTGATCAAAGTGTATACAATCATGCATGGGATAGAAAAGGTGAATAAAGAAAAAATATTTTCTCTGTCACACAACACTAGGACTAGGGGGCACTCCCTGAAGCTCCAAGGTAGGAAAGTTAGGACTAATAAAGGGAAATATTTCTTCACCCAGAGGGTCATTGGGTTATGGAACTCACTTCCAGAGGAGGTTGTGACAGCTGTCAGCCTGGACAGCTTCAAGGCAGGATTAGACAGATTCATGGATACCAAGGGAATCAGTAGTTACTGAAATGGACATCCAAGTGCCACCTCTGTGTTGATGGAGGCAGGCAGGATTTTCCCGGGTACTGGTTGTGGGGGTCGGGGAACAGGTGAGGGTTTTGCCCTCCCTTCTGCTAGAGATCCCTGTGTACAACTGGTGGGCCACTGTGTGACACAGAATGCTGGACTAGATGGGCTGAGGCCCGATTCAGCATGGCTCTTCTTATGTTCTTATGTTCTATTTTATTTCCACTGTATGTAATACAGCCCTACCCTATTTGCATCCTCAGCCATGGCCTATTTCATGGTGTCGTCTGTTTTTGTCCAGAATTCCCTGCGATCGTGACAACATTGGCAGTTATTGGCAAATCTGCTCTCGCCGCTTCCTTTTCAACCAGTTACGTCTTCTCTTCGGAGGTCTTCCCCACAGTTGTCAGGTGAGGATCCTTTTGCTGTCAAAACCATGAAGGGTCTAGTGCAGGCATGGGCAAACTTGGGCCCTCTGGGTTAGGAATTGTGGGAGTTGGAGTTCAAAACACCCAGAGGGCCCAAGTTTGCCCATGCCTGGTCTAGCAGCACCATAGAGACAACTGGTTTTATTTGACATAGGCTTTTGTAGACTTTGGCCCACTTCATCAGGTGCAAGATATGTTGAAACGATTATCATGTTCCACAAGTCTTTGTATTTGAGGTGTACTTAGCCTTAGAAATAGAACTATATTTTTCAGCTGTTTTATTTTGAAATGTTGGATCTTATAATATAATTATGCATATGCCCACCCTTCCTAGTGTTTGCTCATTATATACCAGCTAATTCAGTTTAACCCAATTACAACATATAATGTCACAGCTACCCTTGGTTTTATCTACCCTCGTGCATCAAAAATTCTCTAGGATTTTTCTAGGTAACCTGGGATGCATCTACACTGTAAAATTAATGCAGTTTGGAACCACTTTGATTGCTCAATGTATAGAATCTGAGAGCTACAGTAAATCTGGGAGTTATAGTAAATTCTGTTGGCAGTGTTCATTACAATAGGTCTTGCTATTAGACACAATTTTATGTTTCGTCAATGAGTTCAGGAATATCTTCTCTATGGTTATGGGAGTTATGCTGAAAAAATTTGATATAACCAACCACAAACTTTTATTTTTGGTGCAGGAAAATGTTGGATCCACACCTAAAGTGATGAATAAAATTGTTTCATTTTTGTATTTAAAATAGTTTTGAGACTGAACTTTTTATCTGACCCCTGAACCTATAAACCAGGATGGCATCTAACTTACTCCTAAATTTGTTTTTTATATAAACATAAGCTAAAAGTCCTGATTTGTATCGATAGGTGGACAGGAAAGGGAACACTGGTTGGATGGCTTTTCTGGTCACTAACTGTCTATCAGTTCCACCCAAAAGTCATCTGTTGATTCCAATTTCGTTGTAAAAGCAGAGGGACATTGAATTGCAATGAGATCTTGACACTCTGCCACAGACTTTTAAAAAGGTTTTGAAAGATTTTTTTGCAAAACCCTGAGATTCCAAGGAACACAGTTTGGGAATCATTGGTGTAGAGCAGTGGTTCCCAAACTTTTTTGGCCTACTGCCCCCTTTCCAGAAAAAAATTTACTCACCACCCCCCTCGAAATTAATTTTTTAAAAATTTTAATAGCAATTAAACAGAAAGATATATGTATTAATATTTCTACCTTTTCATAAAATATAATAAAGTTGTAAATTAGAAACATTGAAGTTTGAAATTATGAAACTATTTATTGAACTTAGAATAGAAAGATAATACAAAAAAAGCTAAAACATTCAAAATCATCTTAATGAGAAGGATGAACCTGTTATGCTGCTACCAATCTCGTAATCCTCGGCTCTATTTCCGTCAGCCATAATCTCAAATCATCGCGATTGACTATTTTGCAATTGGTTTCTTTTTTTGTTAATAAATTGGTTACCGCACTGAATCCATGTTCCACTAAATTTGTTGAAAGACATTATTATTATTGTTATAAGACTCAACTAGTTGGAAGGGAACCCCAAAGGTATTATTATTATTATCCCTTGCTTGGCGAGAGGAGGAGGAGGGAAGAGAAAGAGACACACACAGAGACGGATGGTAGCCTGCCACCTGGCTCACGCACCACCCCCACCGCCCCCTTAAAGGGGTTCAGTGCCCCCCAAATTCTCCTGAGCCTTCCAGCGCCCCCCTAGATCACCCCACCGCCCACCAGGGGGTGGTACTGCCCACTTTGGGAACCACTGGTGTAGAGGAAAGAAGGGTGTACCAACTTTGGCATCAAACTGTCTATTAGCAGGGTAATCATCCGTATTCGTCATATGTTTGGGTGTAACTTGTATTTTTCTTCCTTAACCAGGCAAACGGGGTTGGGCTTGTGTTCCATGGCTGCCCGGGTGGCTGGCATCCTCTCCCCGCTGGTCGGCCTCCTGGACAAGATCCACCCGGCTATTCCCATGTCGCTCTTGGGAGCCACAGCACTTCTTGGGGGTGGCCTTTGTTTCCTGCTGCCGGAGACCCGGAACAAAGACCTCCAAGATGACACCACTGCCAAATCCTCCTTTGACATGGGGTACGTTGGAATCATTCTGTTCTAAAAAACCAGTGTTTTGCTGGTCTTCGACTACCAGAACTGGAAGTTTCTTTTCCTTGTAGAAGACCAACGTGAAAATCAACTCCAGAGGGGTTTCTAGGTCTTTGGAACAGGTTTTTTTAGGGGATGTTGAGATGAATGAAGTGGGGAAGGAGGAGTGTGTTGCTCCTGGTTGCATTGATGGAAGGAAATGTCTTAAGTAGAGTTGGGGTGTTGTGTGGTTTCCAGGCAGTATGGCTGTGTTCTAGCAGCATTTTCTCCTGACATTTCATTTGTATCTGTGGCTGGCATCTTCGGAGGATCCTCTGAAGGCAAAACATCAGGAGAACATGGCGATACAACTCATAAACCATACAACTCCCCAGTGAATCTGGCTGCGAAAGCCTTCGACAATACATTTAGTAGAGTTGTTCCTTTGATCCCAGTCTTTGAACAGTTCAGCACAAGAAGATAGATAGACCTTATTTTCAAATCCCAAACTCTTCTAGCCTTTCCCTCTGTTTTCGCAGACCAACTGCTACATCTTATAACTCATCCCCAGTAAAATGCTGCACTTATTATTTTGACTTTTGAGCAGAAGCAAGCCCATTTCCTAGTGGGTTTTGCTTCAGAATAAGCAGACAAATGAGAGCTAGTGTCATGTCATGGTTTGAGTGTTGGACTAGAATCCCAGAAGCTCAGGATTCAAAATCCTTGGTCAGGGATGGGCACCTACTGGGTGAACTTGTACAAGTCACACTCTCTCAGCCTCAGAGGAAGGCACTGGCAAACCTCCTCTGAACAAATCTTTCCAAGGAACCTTGTTGCATTTAGCTGCGAATAATACAAACAAATGTCTAATTACAATAAAACACCAGATCTTTATTATTTAACATCTATATGCGACCACATATTCCACTTGCTGGTCTGGTTCGAAGCTTTGGGCTGGAATGTTATCAGTATGCTGATGACACCCAGCTCGTTCTGAAAATGGAAGGCCGAACCAGACTCCGTACCCTCTTGTTTCCAACAGTGCCTTGAAGCCGTTACTGGTTGGCTGCGTGCCAGTAGATTGAGGGTGAATCCAGCAAAGACGGAGATACTGTGGTTGGGCCACCCGGTGGGTAGGGAGGTCTGATTGCCTAGCTTGGATGGTGAGGCATTACACCCGACATCCTCAGTAAAGAGCCTTGGGATCGTCTTAGACCCGTTGCTATCGATGGAAGCCCAGGTCTCCACTATCAGCAAATCCGCTTTTTTCCACCTGCAGCAAGCTAGGCGTCTGGCCCCCTACCTATCCAGAGAGGACCTGGCCATGGTGCTCCAAGCCATGGTCATCTCAAGACTGGACTACTGTAACACCCTTTACATTGGCCTGCCCTTCTCAGTGATCTGGAAACTTAAGCTCATCCAGAACGCCACTGCCCAACTTCTCACTGGGACTCTCACTGGGACTCTCACTGGGACTCCAGTGAGATGTCACATAACACCTATCCTCCAGCAGCTCCATTGGCTTCCGGTCGAGGACCGGATCACCTTCAAGGTGATGGTGTTAACTTTCAACGCCTTGCATGGTCTGGGGCCATTGTCTCTGAGGGACCGTCTCTTCCCCTATCAACCCCAGAGGTCATTTTGTTCCGAACAACAGAACCTCCTTGAAGTGCCGACCTTCAAAGCAATTCATCTTACATCAACCCAGCGCAGAGCCTTTTCCGTCAATCTGGAATACCCTTGCAAGTGATGTGCGGGCCATGTAGGACCTATTCTCTTTCCACAAGGCCTGCAAGACTCATCTTTTCCAGCTAGCCTTTGATTGCTAAGCTGGAAAATCTTCTTTTGGTTTAGTTTAATATGCTGTTTTACTTCTGCTGTGTTTTTACATGATTGTGAGCTGCTCCGAGCCCTCGAGGAGTGGCGGTGTACAAGTTCGAATAATAAATAAATAAATCTAGTCTGATCATGAAAGCTAAGCAGACTCAGCCCTAGTTAGTACTAGGATGGGGTGGTGGCTGCATCTATATTAAAATGGGTGCTAAATCTGATTTGGGTTTAAGGTCACTATTCTGGAACTATCCAAAGTGTTGAATGTATTTGGGGATATGGTTCAGCACCATGGATAGCTCATACTAAGGCTTAGAATGGATTCTCTTCCTTACTGATAAGAAGCCACCAGCTATCAGTGGCCTTTATTTGTTATATATTGATGGAGAGGGAGAAAGGGAAAGGAAAAAAAGGAACTACCTGTCTTTCAGTTTGTAAACATTGCTTTTCCTAGGCCAATGACAATTTGAAAACCCACATTGGAGCTATGTCAATGCAAGAGATGTGGGTATTGAGTGATGGCGGGAAGCTTTTAATCATGTTAAATATATTTCTTTCCTTAGGTCTGAGAAGGTCGCCAACGGTAGCTCTGAAAAAGGAAGGACAGAACAAAAGGAAGGTGGACAAAACACAGAACCCACCAAGAGCACATACCTCTAGTGGCAAATAACAAATCCCTGTGCAATCCAAAAGAATGGGACATAGAGTTTTCTAGAGAGGCAAATGTTCTTGATTTTTTACACCTTAGACTTCCCAACCTCATGTTTTCTGTTTTTTCCAGAAAGTATGGAGTCCATCACCTCTAAGTGATCCTGAAGGACCCTGCTACAGTATTTTTAAAACACACTCATCAGTAAGTGCTGCTGTTCCATTATACAAAATCCCTTGGAACAGAGTTAAAGAAACAGTCCTCTCTTTTTGGGACAGTTAATGTACTTGCAATTCAGTGCCGATCAATGAACTCTACATCAGAGATGTCCTTCCAGATGCCGCCGGACTGCACTTCCAATGTCCATTTTCTATTGGCTATGCTAGTAAGAACAGCATAAGAATTGCCATCTAATCATATCTGGAGGGTCACAAGTTGCTCCCATTTAAAGTATTATTTCTTGGCAATATGCCTACCCTTTCTACACTTGTGTTTGTGTACCATCTATGGTAGGTGATATTATTAGTACCAAAGAGTATCCCACCTATTTCTGGTATCTGTCATTTTCTCCTATATCCAACAGATTCATTATATCTATTTTTTGCTCAAAGCTACCATTCCATTAAACACACACACACCTCACTTTTATAGTATATGCACTGTTCTATATTGCTCTCCTTTCAACAATATGTGCCTCTTTAGTTGCATTTTTGGACCTGAAAGACACACTCCAAAGTAGAAGTGCATGTATTAGACTTGGAAGTATGGATTAGTTTTCTTAGGAAACAAACACAATCATCCTGTATCCCTACTGAAAGCAAAACTTGGCTTTCACTAGGATCTAAGTATTGCAAGTGCTGATGACATGAGAAAAAAATGAAATTTTTCTCACTAATGAACTTATTAAATTTCTTTGGACATCATTTTGTGCATATTCCATTTGCACAAAATATTAACAGTATTTTGCACAAAATACAGTTACCGCTGCTACCAAAGTATGTAAATAAACAAATAAAATTGCCAGAATTATTATCTTGGAGCATTACAGTAAGTGTATTATAATTACAACAACACAGTTGTGTAATTTATGTCTCTAGTAGACAGCGGTACTTATATTACTCAAAGGAAGCAATGAATGATTTTAGGGATTTCCTTCCCATTGGAAAAAAGTCTTTGGAAATGGATTCATTTTTTTGGCAAACTATTCACAGTTGGTGATATATTCTACACAAAATTGACAAGTTATATTTTGGAGCCAAAATCAGTGTATTCAACATGGCTCACAGCATCTTCCATCCAGAAAAAATATTTTCTGCACAGGAAGCAGAGTTTTCTGCGCAAAACAACCATGGCCAAATTTTGTAGAAAGTTAAGTCCAAAAATGTGAAGATTCAGGTTGTTCCACGATTCTTGTCAATACTTCAGAAACACATTCTCCAAACATTTCCTTAATGTGTTTGAATTTTCTTTCCATCACGAATATCCAATGGAATTTTCTTTTCATTATGAATATCCAGTTTATTTATATCATGTATGTTAACCTTGAATTGGAGGGATTAGAAATCTGCCGCTTGGAGCCCTGGAAATCTGCGATCATTGCCTCAACATGCTTTCGTTGTATGGCACAATTTATTATGTAGACTAGCTACACTAGCAGTGCCCAGGTTATTTGAGAAAGGTATTGTGTGCCAAGCTTGGTCTTTGGTACTTCAAGTCCCATCATTCGTGGTCCACCCTCCTCCAAACTGCAGTAGAAGGTAGAGTGGGTCATGGGGGCTCTGTGTGTCACGTTTGGTCTTGATCATTCATTGGATGAGGGTTGCAGCGGTCGGTCTCGGTGCCCGGTTAAGGTGAGTGAAGGTTGGTCTTTGGTACTTCAAGTCCCATCATCTGTGGTCCATCCTCCTTGAAACAGCACCAGGGTGTAGAGTGGGTCAAGGGGGCTCTGTGTGCCAATTTTGGTCTGTATTGGTCATTGGATGAGGGTCGCATTGTTTTCAGGAAGTGAGTGAAGGTACTGCAAGTCCCATCATCCATGGTCCATCCTTCAAACTGCAGCAGGATATAGAGTGGGTCATGGGGGCTCTGTGTGCCAAGTTTGGGCCTGGTCTGTGATTTGTAGGGGCTACAACGTTCTGTGGGAAGTGAATCGGGTGAAGGTACTGGAAATCCCATCATTCATGGCCCATCCTGCCCTAAACCACACCAGGTTGTGTGGCCATTGGGCCCCTGTGTGCCAAGTTTGGTCCTGAGCCATCATTGCTGTGGGCCTCAGTGACTGACTGCCTGAGGCCTTACCTTTTCCCTCTGTGTCACCTTAGAATGTAGATGGCCAATCAGAGTCATTTATGCAAATACTCCCTCAGTGGCAACCAATCCCCTCTGTCTGGTGCCTTAGAATGTTGGAGTTCTGAGGCTGGCCAATCAGAGTCCTTTATGCAAATAATCCCACAGTGAATCGAAATGCTGCCACATACAGTATTCCTCCACACCTCCACCCGCAAACACTGACTTTTATTATATACATAGATAGATTATACAGATGTCAATGTTAGTCAAAATGGGAGTGACTTTGTAACCTCATTTACACCTTGTAATTTCAAAGTGAATGCATAACATACTAATCAAGGAATAAGAAACCGCAGGAGGGCACCCATGGCTGGTGGGCTTTCTGCCAAAAGAGGAAACCAAACAACAACCCACCCATCATTCCCTTGTCATGTGCTCCCATTACAAAGGAAAGACATTTTGTGGCCCAAAGATCATATATGGCCTTGAAAGCCACTTTATGCACAATATCCAAACTGCAATTTTTCTTCTCAAATATGAGAATTGGAGCTCTCAAGAGCCTCTGGTTTCAGTGGTTTTCCTACACAGCAATTTATTGTCTTCTCTCTGTCTGATATATCAGAAGAAACTTTTTGGGTGTTTTGAAATCAGATATGAATATTGGAAACTGACTTCTTGTATGAGCCCCCGGTGGCACAGTGGGATAAACCACTGAGCTGCTAAACTTGCTGACTGAAAGGTCTGTGGTTTGAATCCGGGGAGCTGCTGTTAGCCCCAGCTTCTGTCAACCTAGCAGTTTGTGAGTAGATTGATAGGTACTGTTCTGGTGGGAAGGTAATGGTGCTCCATGTAGTTATGCTGGCCACCTGACCTTGGAGGTGTTTATAGACAACATCGGCTCTTCGTCTTAGAAATGGAGATGAGCATCACCCCCCAGAGTCAGACACAACTAGACTTAACGTCAGGGGGAAAACTTTACCTGTACCTCTGAATTTTGAGAATTGACATGTTCTGGTTGAAGAAGTGTTGAAGAAGTGTTGCATCCAGGAACAATCCCCAAAAGAGCCATAAAATGAGAGATCAGGCTGATGACCTTGGCCTGAATTACTTTTGAACCCTGTCTTATATTTATTTATTATTCCATTTTATATACCGCTCTATTCCCATAGGCTTGGGGCGGTTCACACATTTCCCATGCATCTGGTACCTTTCCAATGTTTAAACCACTTTTATATCTGGATACTTGTTTGAGGGATTTCTGTTGTACATCTCTTCTGGGACCAGAAATGTTTGGGGTTTTGGATTTTGTAAAATATTTTGGAATATCCGTATTTGCATACATGCACATAATGAGATGTTTTGGGGATGGGATCCAAATCTAAACATGACATTATTGTATGTTTCATATACACTTTATACGCATAGCCTAAAGACTATTTTAGACAACATTTTTAATCACTTGGTGCATGAAATACAATTTGTGTACATTGAACCATCAGAAAGCAAAGGGGTGTCTAGATCAGGGGTGCTCATTAGGTAGCTCGGGAGCTACTAGTAGATCTTCGGCCCTCTTCCAGGTGATCTTCGCACCTCACCAGTCAGATGGGGCGCTCCTGCCATGCGTGTGCACACTCTGCGTGCACGCGCGCTCTTGCTGCTGGCTTTTGCTCTTGCGGTGCTTCTTTCGCCTGCGGGGCATTGCAGGAAGAAGGAAGCACGAGGTGGGGCCTCTGGAGGGAGCGTCCTGCCTCTCTCTCGTCCAGAAATAACTGTGCAGCCTCCATTGCCGGCGAGACAGGCAGGGCAGAGCGCTCCCTCTGGATGCCCCACCTCGTGCTTTCTCCTTCCTGCAATGCCCCGCAGGCGGAAGAAGTGCTGCGTGGGCAGAAAACAGCAGCAAGAGCACGCGCGGTGGCAAGAGCGTGCGGCGGCGGGAGCACGTGGGAGCACATGGCAGTGGGGGCAGGTAGATCTTTTGGACTTGGTTGCTTTAAGAGTAGCTCGCATGCTGAAAAAGTGTGAGCACCCCTGGACTAGGGGAATTTGGGAATTGTATTCCCCAGGTATTCTCTCTTTGGCAATATAGGGAGAATGTCTGGTTGGGAAGGTGGTAGAAAGGACAATTCTCCCATTCAGGGCTCCATAGACCATCTGTCCCTTTTCCCAGGATATTCCAACCCATTTGCCCTGTCTCTGGGCTTTTTGTGCCTCCCTTTAACTGCCTGACTGTTTTTTGTGCCCACTGGGTGTCTTTATATATCTCACTCTGCTAGCACGGACACTGATTATTCTATCTAGGGCAGGGGTGCTCATTAGGTAGCTTCAGAGCTACTAGTAGATCTTCGGCCCTCTTCCAGGTGATCTTCAGGCCTCACCAGCCGGATGGGACACTCCTGCCATGCGTGCGCACACTCTGCCCACATGCACGCTCCTGCTGCTGGCTTCCGCTCTTGCAGTGCTTCTTTCGCCTGCGGGGCATTGCAGGAACTAGGAAGCACGAGGCGGGGCCTCTGGAGGGAGCGCCCTGCCTCTCTCTCATCCAGAAGCAGCTGTGCAGCCTCCATTGCCGGTGAGACAGGCGGGGCGGAGCGCTCCCTCTAGATGCCCCGCTTTGTGCTTTCTCCTTCCTGCAATGCCCCGCAGGTGAAAGAAGCGCTGCGCGGGTGGAAAACAGCAGCAGGAGCACTCGCGGTGGCGGCGGGAGCGCGCGGGAGCACACTGCGGCGGGGGCAGGTAGATCTTTTGGACTTGGTTGCTTTAAGAGTAGCTCGCATGCTGAAAAAGTGTGAGCACCCCTGGTCTAGATGAACCATCCAAATGGAGAATTTTGGATTCTGAAGGATTTAGGAATTCCAGTTAAGAGATACTCAACTTGTATTGTTTATATCAGTGTTTCCCAACCTTTTTTGAGCCGTGGCACACTTTTAACATTAAAAAAATCCGGGGGCACACCACCAACCAAAATGACACAAAATGATACTGTAACACAGTAAAGAATGGCTGGGGGTGGTGACCTGCTGGGAGTGCCGAAGCCAGGGAGGGGGAGGAGCCAGGCCACTCCATGCCCCACCCCCTCCCCCGGCTTCAGTTCTCCCATAACTTCGCCAGCCTTGAGGGGGCAGTGCCAAGCCAGCATTGTGCTGTCTCTGCCACCGCTGGCTTCGCACTGCCCCCCCTCAAGGCTGGCGGCTGTGGGAGTGCTGAAGCCGGGGGAGGATCGGAGCCAGGCCGCACCATGCCCTGAACCCTCTTCCCGGCTTCAGTTCTCCCACAGCTTCACCAGCTTTGAGAGGGCAGTGCCAAGCCAGCATTGTGCTGTCTCTGCCACCGCTGGCTTGGCACTGCCCCCTGAAGGCTGGCAAAGCTGTGAGTGCTGAAGCCGGGGGAAGGAGGGAGCCAGGCTGCGTCATGCCTCCCCTCCCCGGCTTCAGCTCTCCCACAGAGGAGGAGCATGAGCGGTGGACGGGCTTCAGTAGGAAGGGCTCCTCCGCGCGGCTTCAACAAGCAAGGGGCGAGAGTCATGGCGGATTGGAGGCTGGCAGGGGAAACGGCCGAAGGAGGCGGCGCCCCAGTCCCTTATTTTTCTTCGTTGCCACCTGGCCCTTCCCCCTCCTCTCCCAAGCAGCAGGAGTTTGGCAGGAGGAGGGGGGAAGGAAGGGGGGCAGAGAGCTTTTCTCGAGGCACACCTGATGATCGCTCACGGCACACTAGTGTGCCACGGCACACTGGTTGAGAAACACTGGTTTATATAACTCTTTAGTTTCCTCACTTATATCATTCCAGAGTCTCTATTTTGGAAATTGTGCAAATCCCCTTTCTTCTTCTTCGCCTCTTCCATAAATGTTAGGGTCCTGCATATCCTACATATTTTCTCCAGAAGCAACTCGGGGACTTCAGCCCAATTTAAAGGGCTTGTTCCTTGTTTCTCACTTCTCTTGTTGGTTCATCTCTGCACATTAATTTATGGACTGGCATTGTATTTTGGCTTACTATACCCAGGAATGTTCACTGCACACAGACTAATTAATTCCAGACTTCAAAACATGCATTTATGTTATCTAATTCCCCAACCAATTTTGTGCTTTTTTTCATTACTCTGTTTCAACCTAAATACTTTACAGAAATACTCCTTTGTGAGAATTAATTACTGGCACAAACAATTGATACACCACACTATTGTTAAGCCCTAAAATTGTGTCTCTTAGAACACGATTTCACACTAGGGTTGCCAAGTTTGGGCCCCAATGCCTTTAATAGTTGTGTTGAATAAGGTATTTCAACAGTACTACTTTATTATAAGCCCTGTCCTGTATGTAACATGGCAATCTTAGTATTGCTCCCAACAGGTATCTCAGAATGTGCATGAATGCATGCATGCACCTAATAGAGCAAAATCCAACCACCATGTTCAATATTACCCTATCTTTTTGAAGACCCTCAGAACTGTCCCCTCAATTTTAATATTTTGTGTTTAAAATGACCCTAAAATGCTCTCCAAATGCTACCAGGATGTGTACTTTGTCTTCCAACATGCTCCAGTTTCTTGTAATGCCTTGCTTCCAATTTACTTTTGGCTGAAAGAAATAACTCATGTATCAAGAACTGCAAGTAACTCTGGTCACTTCCCAGTCATACTTTTGACCTTTTTGGGGAGATGCAGTTGGGATGTGACGGTCAACTTTTCTCTCTTCCCACCTTTGCTGATGACCAGTCATGCTGTACCAGATCCTTGATGTCCTGTTATAAAGGACATGCTGGTAATTACTTGCTTTCTTCCTCTGGTATGAGTTCTTGCAGGCCAATTTCATCTGTTTCTTCAACCTTTCCCTTGATAGTATCTCTAAGGAGTTCTGGGATGTGATGAAGAGCTGCAAATGGGAAAAACTGATCTTGTCCAGTGGGGGAACTACTCTCAGCGGCTTGCCCACCATGGAGGTCTACCTCAATGGTGTTATCTGAACTAAACAGTAGTTCATCATGCTGAAACATCTCAGGATTTCCATTTTCTGAAGGGTCTTTTTCATTGAGCTGATCATTTTTGACCAACGTAGGGGTTCCAAATTCTGGAAATTGCCCAGAGATGTTTACTTGTGAGGGATTTTCCGAGGAGATTAAACCAGAAGAAGATGCATCTTCTATTGGCCCGGTTCTTATGTCCAGATGAGGAGTGGATTGTGGATTTCTTCCTTCAACTCCTATAAAACATAAAAGCATATCAGGAACATGATGTTCCCCTCCACTTGAAGGGTTCAATAATGAAACACCATGAGGAGTTTTTTCTAGATCTTGATTGCCTAACCTGGGCAGATTGGACAGACCTTGGATGTCTTGATTGCCTCTCCAGTCCGTGATCATTTCAGGATCTATTTTTCCTAAAGAGCTTGCAGGACGTTGTAACATATTGTCTATAGGTGCTAGTGAATGCTGAGATTTGCCAAACAGTGAAGTCTTGATGGGGTCCCTTAGGAATGTTTCCACGTTCAGATCAGATTGTTCAGGGACTTTGGGGTTCTGTGTCATGATGATACTTGAAATATCTGGTCCCAGCTCCATATTAGCATTGAAGTCTTTAGAAGTGTCCAAACATGGAGAGATTTTTCTTTGACCATCTCTTGAACAGCTTCCACAGTTATCTTGTACGTCTCCTTCTAAACTCATTGAATGTGGAGCAATTTCTGAGGCGTCCTCTTCTTTGGAGAAGCCAAGACTTGGTAGGCTTGAGGAACAGGCCTCTTCTAACCTACCTTGGTCACTTGCTTCTATTAAAGGTTGTGCTGATGGTTTTCCTGGCTTTTCCTTTAAATTCTTGTCTTTGCCCAAAGAGTATCCAAACAAAGTGACAAATGGTGACGGAGTCTTAGATACTTTCTTGGTTCCTGCTGTTTTCTCTTTGGGAGCGGTGCCTTGAGTTTTGGAATGAAAAAGACATGCAAAACGGTTCCTCCCATTTTTTAAAGGATCCTTGCCAGCAGAGCCATCTGGGGCACTATTCATATCCACTTCTACATATCCTGTTGCTTGGTTTTCAGTTAAATAGGCAACTTCATGGGAGTTGAATGTTTCTAACTCTTTGATTTGAGATGGAGAAGCATGAACAACTATCCCTTCAGGCTTATCTTCTTGGGACTGAATAATATTATTTTCATTATTATTCTCTCCATATATGCTGGCTGTTTTAATAGGTTCTTGGTCCTCATGAGTGGACGACGTTACATTGCATGTCCAAGTGTTATCTTCCGGGTGAATTCTTGGTGAAATCATCACATTTTCAGGATCATCTTTGCTGGATAATGAATGGCCATTTCCCATTTCTATTTCAGTGGTTGAGACTGTCTCTTTCCTTTCTGGTTTGGTATCTTGGGATCCTGGATCGGAAATGCTATTTAATGTCACAAAGCTGCCTGGTTTTCTTTCGAGCTGTGTATCTTCCTCCTTTTTAATACTGACCTCCTCATGTTGGGTTTTTTCTTCCTCGCTTTCTGAACTTTGCAAGCTTGTTGAACACATCACTTGCACTTGTTCCTTTGGAAAGTCCACCCAAGACGGTTCACTTACTTGGTTTACCTCCAAGTGCGTATTCTCTGAATCGAGACAAGGAGCCAGTTCCTCACCGTCACATTCTTCTATATGGCTTCTTTCATCTTTGTTATCAGGTAGAGATCCAGAAGCTTGGGATTGGTCATGATGTCTTGTTGCTTCTGCTTTGAGCTGACTGGGTTGCTCAATTTCTTCAAGAACCAAAGTAACCAATGTGGCACTCTTGTTGGTTTCCAGGCCCTTCTTCTCTTTCTGGTTTGGTGGTAACAACCCAGGTAACTTCACTCTAGTTTTAGGGAATGGCTCAGTTCTCTTCAAGTCCTGTTTTCCATTCCTTGCACCAGAAGAAGTTCTTCTAAGCTTCTGACCTTCAGAAGAGAATTTTGCACGGCAGGAAGCGAACGAGGCCCCGGGAAGGCCTGCATTAGCCAAAGGAGTCCCTTTTTTCATGCTGGGTGGTTCTGAATGGGAAGGAAATAACCCTACAGAGAAAGGCTTTGGCGGAGAGACTGATATGAAGGGTGAGACCACAGAGACACTTTTCTTCAGACCGAGCTGATTGTATTGCAATGGGGCAGCCTTTTTGGAAATACTCTGCCCTTCTTTTCTCGCCTGGGCTCTGACAATGATTTCATCCATGAACGACGGTCTCTTTGCTAACACCCTTGGCTCTCCTTTTCCACCCACAATTTTAGTCTGGAATGACTCGGCCTCTGCACTCTTTGGAAAAGTAACTGTGAGGAAACGACTCTGCTTCTTTTCTGCCGGAGTCTTTGTTTCCATTGTGGAGACATTTCTGAGGGCTTTGTGGGGCTTGTTCTCTGATCTGTTCGGGTTCGGCACAAGCACTATGGGATTTTCTAGCCATTTCTTGGAGATTTCAGATCTATAACTTTTCCTGCCTGCATCATCTTCATGTAAAGGTGGCCAGTGAGTTTGGGGCTTATTCCTTGAAGCTGTGTGTCTTGTTTGGCCTGTTGAGTTTCGCCCAGCCCGTGACTGTAAACCACAAAGCCGCGGTTGCATTTTCTCTCTGATCAATAATTTCCCTGTCTGATTATTTTCACTCTTGGATCCCAGGCTAGGGCTTTTCTGCCTTGCTTTCTGCAATGGTTGATACTGTTCAGGAATGTGGCTGTTTTCCTCTTGGTTCGGTCCTTTGGTCTCTGAAAGAAGTCTATGATGAACTTTGCAATAGAAAGCACCATCCAAAGTTGTGTAGCTGAGCAAGCTGCAAAACACACACCAAAAACAATCTTGTGAATGGTATGGTTCACCACTTTTCAGGATATCATCACACTATAACAGTTTGGTGCCATTTTAATGGTCATGGCTACATTGCACAGAGCCCTGGGATTTATAGCTTGCAGGGGCGTTTAGAATCCTCAATTAGGGAGCTCTTATAGTCTACCACACTAGAACTCTCTAAATGGAAAAAAACCCCTATGGTATCTATCTACTAGGGTTGTGTGTGTGGAACCATTTTCCTTCAGATCATCCATTGTTTCATTACTTTTGTTACCTTTGGGAGCACGTAATAAAAAGACCCCTCCCAGTACAAAAATCAGCTGGACATGAAAGCAAGCAGGAACTGATCCTGGCTCCTCGCCTGCTTTTTGTGAGCGAGTGGCACTCCATGCCTCCTTGCCTTGGAAAGAGTGTGTGTATGGTGTGCAGGCTCAGAAAGCACATGTGCCTGTCTGCAGCCGAATGCCTCCTCTGGGGTAAGGAACAGGTAAGACACCTCCTTAAAGCGTATGCCTGCCTGCAGCTGAGTGTCTCTCCTCTAGAGTAATACAGCGTCAATGCCTAAAATAACGGGACGGGGAGCCTAGGAAGTCCTCCCTCCCCATAATGGGCTGATAGAAAATAGATTATTGAGATCCCAGAGTGAAAACAGATGTCTGCCCTCCCAATAACCAACTGGGGCCCCCACCGAATGCCAGGACATGAAACAGGTCAAAGTTTACTCCAAAAACACAACCCTAGTATCTACTGAAACAACAAGTCCTAGGATTCTGTGAGATGGAGCCACCACTGATAATAAAAGGAGAATATTCTGGTACAAAGGTAATGCAATGAGACAGGGTGCAACTCTAGGAAGGAAGGATTCCTAGCTCAATGGTTTCTTATTTTGACCTGCTGTTGAGTCAATTCAATTTATTGAAATCACATGGATAATAAATTATTCCTGTGATTGCTATAAATCATTCATCATTATTCATAATTAATTCTTTTCTTGATGTTTTGGTTTTTAGGCCTGTTTCTGGTATTATTTGGGGTGCTGATTCAGGAAGTTGCATTGGATAGATCGCATCACCTCTAGTTTCTTAGATATGGTTGTCATGACTTTCTATAGGTGAGCAGATAGCGACTGGTAGATGGCATATCCAAAAAGCTAGAATTGATAGGGGATAACTGGTGCCATTTTTGGAATAAGCAGCATAAACACACCCAGAAACAGGGCTAACATTTGAGGCACCGAAATGTGTGTTGGTCAGTGTAATAGACTTCCAAGTCACCTGTCTTCAACGGCTTTGCTCAGGTCTTGCAGACTCAGGGCACCATCCATGGTTTCCTTGATGGACTCCATCCACCTGCAATGCGCTCTCCCTCCCTCCCTCCCTGTCCCTGTCCCTGTCCCTGTCCCTGTCTCTGTTCTCATGATATGGACAAGTATTGAGTTTGGCATTTCAGCTGTGTCCCTGAGCTTGGATCTGGTGTAGTTTGGCTCCTCATTCTGCTTCCCTGTTGCCCTTTTTCCCATGCTTTTGCTGCCAGCCAGTTCTGTTGGCTGACATCTGAAATCAACCAGCAGAAGATGTTCAAATATGTCTGAATTGTGGATGCATTGCCCACAATTCATTATGGGTCAGACAAAATACCCAAAATCTGGGACACAATTAAGCGGAGGCAACATCTCCTCTCCCTCAATAATACGTGGGTTTCTATTATCATCATCATTATTATTATTATTATTATTATTATTATTATTATTCTATTATTCATTTCAAAGACTGGGTGGCCATCAGTTGTGGGTGTTTTGATTGTGTTTCCCCTGCATGGCAAAAGGGGGTCGGATGGATGGCTCTTGTGTCTTCCACTGAAATACTGCTAATACATGGATATTAGGCCTGGTTAGGTTTTTCGTTTCCCTATGAAAGTCGTTAGAAATTTGTTTGCAAAGTACTTACAGTATAATTTGAATAGCTGTAAGCAACCCGGAAGTGAATTACCAAAACCAAAGCCAACGCCGCCATTTTTTTGTAAGGAAATCCACCATTTTCGGAAAGGGTTTTCCTTTCCCTGGCTTTCCCTTCTGCCGCCTGAGAATCACCTGAGAACGGCCCCTTTCAGATCCGGGGGTAAGGCATGGGATTCCAAGCCTTAAAGCTAGCATGCGCTGGTTCCCAGCTGGCTAGGAGGGGTGGAGGGGATGCTGCCCCCTCCTCCTCTAACACAGGTTATCTTTGACCAGCTGGGAACTAACATGGATTACAGCTAATGCGTATTAGTTCCAAGGTGGCAAGGAGGGGTGGAGGCCATTAAGGAAGGACTTCCGAAACTTACTAAATTTCGTTAATTTTGAAGTTTTTTCCAATTTCTTTTGGAAATCAGTCCAAAATTGAATCACCAGCGCCCCCTACAGCCGAAGTGAGTTTTGAACTTTGTTTTTGGATCAACCAGCCCTAATGGATATTATTGAGGGAGAACTACAGTAGACTCCCCTGTATCCATGAAGGACATGCTCCCAACTGGATTGCTGTAACATGAAACCTCAGATATGCCCATATGCCATTTAATTACGTCGCTTCTGGTGCTAGAGTTGCATTGTATGACCTAGAAATTTCTAGCATAGTATCCTATCAAGGAATGTCCTATGTCCTCCAATGTAACTGTATAGTAACTCCTGGGGGAGATATAGCCCAGAATCACCTGGAGGACCCCAACATTCCTAGAGAAACCTCAGTCATTATGGATATGGGTTTTCATTTTTTTGTATTTTAATGTTGAGGGAGAACTATTTTAATGCAATATTGAGTGGCTGCTGGCATCTTGCCTATCAATAGTGTAGCAAAGATTTTAATAGAGCCATCCAAGAAAGTTTCAGGACCTTGAGAAGTTTTTTTAAAGTTCATGGGACAGTTATACCACTTTTCCAGTGTGGAAGGCACAAGTGAAGGGTTGTTATAGGGAACATTTAGGAGAAATTCTTGTTGTGCACAAGACGTGATCGTTCATCGCTCACCTTAGCTTCCTTCCACAGTACTTGCAGCAGAAACATGTGCGGTGCAGCAGAATATTCTGGATGGCCATGCGCTCCACTGGGTAGACAGGTTTGAAACACACGGCACATTCTTGCTTTGCTCCCCCCTGAAATGACATGGCAGTAACCAACCATGGTGTTCGGTTGTTGTTTGGACGTTGGTTTTCAACTCACAAGCCACTTTTAACTCAGGAGAAACAGGGCATGATGCGGCGAGCCATTCCAATGGTGTTTGTGCATTCATTTGAAAGGGCAGGGCACCTGGTGGTTTCAATTTCAGTGGGGCAGTGAGTCCAGTCTGGGTTTTATCATTCACTTTAAAGACGCTGTCCAAGCTACCAAACGCTGCCTCTGGGAATGAAGTTCTTTGACTTAGGGTGTATCTACATAGTAGAATTAATGTGGTTTGACACTGCTTTAACTGGCACGGATACAATCCTTGGATCTACACTTCGATAAGGTCTGTAGCCTTCTCTAGCAAAGAGCGCTGGTATCTCAGCAAACTACAGATTCCAGGATTCCACAGTAATGAGCCATCCCAGCTAAAGTGGTGCCAAACCACATTAATTCTACTGTGTAGATGTACTCTTAGTACCAAAACCTTAGGGTGCATCTATACTTGAGTGATGTTGACTTAAAAGCAAAAATGTAGGGTGCATCTTGTTGGGTGTATCCCTGGACTGCACATGTCTCTTGTGTCATCAAGTTTCCAGTCCTCAATGAGTAGCTAGGCTGGAGACAGAGCAAAGCTGAGGGACTTTGCCCACTTCCTTAAGGTTACTCCTCCTCCTAGCCACTATCATCCCTCTTTGTTGATATATGAATGGAATTCTGTAAGGGAACTTCCACTTTAAGTTTTATTGCCCTGGGTTGACCATGTGGTCACCACCATTGTCTCTTCTGCCTTTTCTTTCTCCCTATGAGGATGCACATTTTGCCTCTCTCTAGGAAAAATGTAGCTGCATGGACTTTTTACTTTTTACCTCCTTTAGAACAGTGTTTCCCAACCAGTGTGCCAGGGCACACTAGTGTGCTGTGAGCGATCATCAGGTGTGCTATGGAAAATTGGAACCTCCAATACCTTTTCTTCCCCTTCCTGCCAAACACTTTTTCTTCTCCACTTGGGCTCACTTCATCCCAGCCTCACTCTGCGCGCTTTGCCTCGCTTTGCTCTGAGGCGAGTCTGCGCAGTAGCGCCCGCACGCATCACGTCTTCCTCCCTCCCCTCCTGAACACGCTCATGCTGCCCCCTCGGATCAAAATGGTGGCAGAAGCGGCAGTGTAGAAGAAAAAGTAAGTGTTTGGCAGGAGGGGGAAGAAAGGGCGTGAAGGGGAAGGGGGAGGAAGAGGTCTCTGTTGAAAGCTGGCATGGGCAAATTTGGACCTTCCAGATGTTTTGGACTCCAACTCCCACCATTCCTAGCAGCCTCAGGCCCTTTTCTTTTTTCCCCTCAGCCATTTAAGCAGGAAAGGGCCTCAGGCTGTTAGGAATGGTGAGAGTTGAAGTCCAAAGCACCCAGAGGGCTGAAGTTTTCCCATGCCTGTTTGAGGGACCTTAAAGTGATGAGCCTCCTTCCAACATTGTGATTCTGGATAGAAAACCAACAACAACATAACATAACATTGTTTGAGTCCACAGTGCTCTCTGGGTGTAGGTGAACTACAACTTCCAAACTCAAGGTCAATTCCCAAGCAAACCCTTTCAGTTCTTTCTGTTGGTAATGAGAGTTCAATATGCCAAGTTTGGTTCAATTCCATTGTTGCAAGAGTTCAGGATGCTCTTTGATGGTGTGTTAACTATAAATCCCAGAAACTGTAACTCCCAAATGTCAAGGTCTATTTTCCCCAAACTCCATCTGGGTTCACATTTGGGCATATTGAGTATTCATGCCAAGTTTGGTCCTGATCCAACATTGTTTGAGTTCACAGTGCGCTCTGGATATAGGTGAACTACAACTCCAAAACCCAAGGTCAATGCCCACCAAACTCTTATAGTATTTTCTCTTGGTTATGGGAGTTCTGTGTGGGAAGTTTGTGTCTTTCTGCCATTCCTGCCAGGATATCTATGTTGTGTTCATCAAAACAGGTCCAGGTTTCACACTGAGTGTATAAATACATTTAAAACATATTAACTATATGTATTACTGTGTTAAAGTGTCATTTTGTGTCATTTTGGTTGGTGGATTTTGTAAATGTAAAAAATGTGCCGCGGCTCAAAAAAGGTTGAAAAACACTGCTCTAGAAGATCAGACTTAGAAAGCTAGTCAGCTCCAAGGCCTTTTCTATCAAGAATGTATTTTACTGTTATTTTAATACTTTTGAACCTAAAGTTCTGACTCTGCAATCCTGTGCCATCCTATGGAGTGAAAGCTTATCCTAGCTCGCCACATATAAGTTTCTGCTGGTTATTAAGTTTACTTTGGTATTCTGCTATATATATAATGGAATCCCCCAACTGAGGGTTATTTTTGAGCCTAACAGCTCAGAGTCCCCAACATATCTACACTGTAAAATGAATGAGGTTTGACACCACTGCCAATGTTATGGAATCATGGGAGCTGTACTTTGGTGAGGCACCAGCTCTCTTTGGCAAAGAAAGATAAACACCTTGCAAAATGACACCTCCCAGTAATAATAATAATAATCATCATCATCATCGTTATTTATACCCCGCCACCATCTTCCTAAGGGGACTCGGGGCGGCTTACATGAGGCCAAGCCCAACAACACATCAATAAAACAGCAAAGCAGCACAATTAATATAACTCACAGATAAACAATAACACAAAAAAATTAAAACCTTATGGCCGGGCCAGATGTAATATATTAAAAAAATTAAAAAACACACTGGGTGCAAACACAGGTAGGATGTATCTAAGCAGGAGGGTTTTAAAGGATAGTGTAGTGGGATCAACCCAATGGGTAGTTAAAGTGCTTCTGAGGACATTTTGCAGAGAATTGGTCAGAGCAGGGCATTGTTTACTTTAATCAGGGAAGGCACACTGGAACAGCCATGTTTTCAGACTCCTCCTGCCAATGTGGGGGCTTGTCCAATATCCTTGGGGAGTGAGTTCCAGAGGTGGGGGGTCACTATAGAGAAGGCCCTCTCCCTCATCACCACCAATCGCGTCTGTGAAGGGGGTGGGAGCGACAGCAGGGCCTCTCCAGATGATCGAAGAGATCGCAGTACCCCATAACATTGAGCCATGGCAGTTAAAGTGGTGTCAAACTGCATTAATGCACACCAGAAGTAACTAAATGACCATCAGAGGGGCCCAATGTGCATTAAATGTACATCAGAAGAGCCTGCATGTATATTGAAAGTGCCCAATGTGCATCAGAAGTGTCTGATGGAAGCTGAGAAGTGTCTGATGGCAATGTGCATTGGAACACTTATTTATTTATTTTATTTATCTATATTCCGCTCTTCTCACCCCGAAGGGGACTCAGAGCGGATTACAGGTACACATACTTAGCAGACAATCTGCAAAGGTCGACAGCAGGCTACACTTAAAGGTCGAGCACCCACCTTGACCCGGGCAGGCCTCAAACTCATGACCTACTGGTCAGAGAGATCTTATGCAGCTGACACTTAGCCAGCTGCGCCACATTCCCGATTGTTCTGTTGGTGCTCATATGTGCATCTTCACAATGCTCTAACAGGGTTTCATTTCATTTCTGCTGTGTAGTTACAGATTTGTAAACTCTCATGCAATGTAAACCAGGCATGGGCAAACTTGGGCCCTCCAGGAGTTTTGGACTTCAACTCCCACGATTCCTAACAGTCTCTTCTTTTCCCCCTTCAGCTTAAGCGGCTGAGGGGGGAAAGGAAGGAGCCTGAGGCTGTTAGGAATTGTGGGAGTTGAAGTCCAAAACACTTGGAGGGCCAAAGTTTGCCTTTGCCTGATGTAAACTGTGACAGAGAATCTCATGTGGGGGGGGGGGGGGGTGCATCCCTGTATTTTCTCTGCAGAGTAATTCCTCCTCAAAATTTCAGGATGTTAGAACACTGGGAAGAATTATTTGTTATTGAATTATTGCAGGGAGTAAACAACTCCAATTCCTCATCCTGACATGTAAGGTTGAAATAGTTGAGGATTTACATTCTAGTTCCTATGTGGGAGATGTGGGATAGAAAACAATCCTTTCAGCTTAGCCGCATTGTGCACAACGAATGCTGTGTGAGTATATTTCCCATTGTTCACTGGGTGGTTTGTGCAGATTTACAGCTTTTCACCGTGGAGTATGCCCTCCATACACACTTTTTGCACTCTGATTCCCAGCTAATAGAGATTTTTTAAAATGTAAGCCTGTTTCCTTCTTTCTTTTCCTACACGTTCAATCTACTGGGACAGCCATGGGAAATTCTGGTATGCTTCATTGCAATTTTTGATGCACGAATAGCTTGAGTAATCATTTAAAATAATTTTATAAGACATGAACTTGCATTAAACCAGGGGTAGGGAACCTACGGCTCGGGGGCCCGATGTGGCTCTTTTCATGATTGCATCTGGCTCTCCCTTTTCCTTCCTTCCTTCCTTTCTCCCCCTTCACCCTTTCCTTCTTCTCTCCTTCCTTTTCCCTCCCTCTCTCCCATTCCTTCTTTCCTCCATTCTCCCTCTTCCTTCCTTCCTTCCTTCCTTCCTTCCTTCCTTCCTTCCTTCCTTCCTTCCTTTCTCCCCTTCACCCTTTCCTTCTCCTTCTCTCCTTCATTTTCCCTCTCCCCCTTTCTTCTTTCTTCCCTTCTCCCTCTTCCTTCCTTTCTTTCTCCCATTCACCATTTCCTTTTCCTTCTCTCCTCCATTCTCCCTCTTCCTTCCTTCCTCTTCTATTCTTTTTTCACAAGTCTTCCTTTCCTTCTCCTTCCTTTCTTTTCACTTCCCTCTCTCCCCTTCTTTCTTTTCTTCTTTTCCCTTCATTATTTTACTTTTTCCCTCCCTTCTTTTCCCCACCCTTTCATTTCCTCCCTTCCCATTTCCTTCTTTCTTCCCCCTCCTTGTCCCTCCCCTGCTTTACTTTTCTTCCTTTTCCATAGTTTCTTCTTCTTTTCTTTCTTCCTCTCCCCCTCCCTCCTTTATTTCCTCTTTCTTTCTTTCTTTCTTTCCCCATTCCTTCCATTTTCTCTTCCTTCCCAAAGTCCTGAGCATGCCTTTTGCAGAGACAGGTCTGAAGTGCCCCGTTATTCTGCCGGGGGAATCCTTGTCTCATCGTATGTACATATATAGTCACATTTAGTTGAAGGCAGTCTTAAAATATATTATATATATATATTATATGGCTCTCACTGAAATATATTTCCAAATATTTTGCTTTTACGGCTCTCTGAGTCAAAAAGGTTCCTGACCCCTGCATTAAACTCTCCTTCAAGTCACATACCCAGCAGTTGTCCCAATTTGTCAGGAACTGTTCCAATTAGCACATTTGTGGAGGGCGACTCATAAATAATAAAATTAGTTAGTTAGTTAGTTAATCCACTGTTACCCCATTTTTTCAGCTATTTTAAAAATGTCTTCAGTTGTATCTACATTGTAAAAATAATGCAGTTTGATACTACTTTAACTGACATGGCTCAATGCTATGGATTCTGTAGTTTGGCATCTTCTTTAGCTTTTTCTGCCCAAAAGTGCTGGTGCCCCATCAAACTACAAATTCCAGGATTCCATAGTATTGAAGCAAGCAGCTATATTGCCTTCCAGTGCAACCCATAATGTAAATAAGTGCAATGGGTAGAGCATTGATTGTGTAAAGGATTGTGTTTATGTTGAATGCCAATGTTGCCCAACACAATGTGTAACCAAGGAAACTGAAGCTGAGCATCCCTCATCTAGAGTTCCAAAATACTCCAAAATCGAAAACTGTCCATGTGGGTAGCTAAAAAGTGAGACCTTGGCTTTCTGATAGTTTACAGATTATACAAATACTGTTACACGTAAACAGTTTCTAAAATATTGTACAACATTAGCTTCAGGGTATGTGTGTATGAAAAAATCTGAATTTTGGATTAAGACTTGAGTTTTAATGAAAGATAACTGAATTTTGTATGAAGACTTGGGTCTCATCGCCAAAATTTCCCATGACGTACATATGCAAATACAGGTATTCCAAAATCCATTGTACAGTATATTCATTCAGAGTGAAGAGAGGGGCCAGGAAGGCAGTTCCAACTTGCCTCCTGCACTGTGCTTATAATATAATATAATATAATATATTGTATATACATATAATATTGATAATATTATAATGGAATACAATATACTACTAGTAATATATTATAATTATATATTTTATATTATGCGTAATATTACTAATAATATTACAGTATAATGTTATAGTACAATGTCATATATAATATTAATATTGTGATATGGCACTAATATAATATATTGTATTTACATTTTACTTGTAAGCCACTCTGAGTCCCCTTCGGGATGAGAAGGGCGGCATATAAATGTCATAAATAAATGACATTGTCTTTAAGGTGCTGGCTTTGGCTTCAAGGTGCTGGTTTTGACCTTTAAGGCCTTGTATGGTCTAGGGCCAGTGTACCTGAGGAACCGCCTCACCCCATACGTTCCCCTGAGATCTCTGCATTCAGAAGAACAAAACCTTCTGATGGTTCCATCAGTTCGTTCCTGTCGCCTCTCAGCGACAAGACAACGAGTCTTCTCCGTGGTGACACCGATGCTGTGGAATGCGTTACCAGACGACGTTTGGGCTATCACGGAATTAGTCCCCTTCCGGAGGGCCTGCAAGACGACTCTTTTTAAGCAGGCCTTTAATCTAAGTTTCCCCGGATAACTCCGACCATGACTTGTGCCTTATATAACAAAGTGCTTTATCTGTTTTTAATCTGCCGTTTTACGTAAACTGCCCCAGCCTGCAGGGAGGAGAGGTATATAAAAGTGAACAATAAATAAATAAATAAAAATTGTTATACCTTTTCTGCCACCTTGTGTCCAAAATGGTGAATTGTATGATTTGATTAATCAGTAAAAGAAATCATGCCCTATCTCCCTGTGGGGACTCAGGGAAGTTACCAACAAACAAAGGCAATAACCATAAAATTTAAACAAAGGCCATTAATCAATTAAGTTACAACACCAGACATCTATACCTAGTGACATTTTTCAACAGTCACTAGATGGCCATCTGCCGGGAGTCTTTTGATTGTGTATTCCTGCATGATAGAACGGACGTTCAACCAAGTGGCCTTGGGGTTTATTCCAACTGTATCATTCTATCATTCAGATGCCATTAGCACACCATGAATGACCTAAAGGTGAGGATCATGCCAGACTGCTAGCATAGTCAGTGGTGACCAATGTTGGACATTGCAAACAGGGGCGGTCTAAGGTAATTTCGCATGGTAGGCGAAAATTATTTTGGCGCCCCCCCCCAAAACACATTATTTTGCCCCCCCCGCCCCCCCCAAACATTATTTTTGCGCCCCATCCCCAAAAATTTTTTTCTTGGTACCTTGTGCGCTCCTTCCATTCCTCCCACTCGCCGCCACTCCTTGCCCTGTGCAATTCGAAGGCCTTCGAAGGCCTCTCCTCGCGCTTCCTGGTTCCCCCTGCCAGCCCCACCCACGGGGCGTTGCAGAGGGCGGGAGAGCGCTCTCCCTTGCCCTGTGCAACGCCCCGTGGGAGGGGCTGGCAGGGGAACCAGGAAGCGTGAGGAGGGGCCTTCAAAGGCCTCTCCTAGTGCTTCCTGGTGCCTGCTGCCGGCCCCTCCCACGGGGCATTGCACAGGGCAAGGGAGAGCGCTCTCCCGCCCTCTGCAACGTCCCGTGGGTTGGACTGGCAGCGGGCACCAGGAAGCGCTAGGAGAGGCCTTCGAAGGCCCCTCCTCACGCTTCCTGGTTCCCCCTGCCAGCCCCTCCCATGGGGCGTTGCACAGGGCAAGGGAGAGCACTCCGGAGGTTCTGGGCATGCGCGAAAATCTCCGCGCATGCTCAGAAGCTGCTGCAGGCAGCAGGGAGGTTTGCTATGGCGGCGCGGCCGGCGTGGCGGCACCCATCCAAGACAGACCGCCCCTGATTGCAATTCATCCACCTCCATATAGCCTCCAAAACACCATTGCTGGTCTAAAATGTGATTTAGGTGGGATCCTGGATCTAAAATATATTTCGCTGAGTTCTTGTCTTTCTAGCAAACACAATCCCAGAAATAAATCAACTCAAAGCTATTTTCAGAAGTCAAATTTATCTTCATAATGCAATTAAAAAAACACACCTACAAAATATCTAAAACCATCACTTGAGAATGTACAAAAAGATTCATCATCATCATCATAAAATTGATTTACATGGTTTTTAAAGTCATTTGAAATAATGGACAGGTAAGAAAGTGAGAAAACTAAAGACATGTTAACAAGGAATTATAAATTACAGTTCTAAGATTTAAAAAGAGAGGAAAGCGATAACCATCAATACATATGATAAGAGAGGCCTAACTAGAATATCTCCCCCACCCTCTCATTTGAGGGAAGGGAAATTATGAAGAGTCTTCAAATTCCAATGTATATACTTCATTGCTAAATATGGATACTACTAAATATCTCTTGTTAGAAATGTAATAAAGTACAGGGATGTTGATAGCTAAGAAAATATCTACTCTAAACCCAGCTTTTGCTGCATCTATGGCGATGGGGGAAGGCATTTGTATGTTTCTGAGGGCATATAGCAAGTTATATAGCAACAGGAGAGAGAAGCAGGTTGGGGGATTTCTAGTGATAGCAAGAAGAAGAAGAAAAGGCAGAATACAGGAGTGTATTTTTCGAAATATTGTATCAGTGGCTCTTTGGTTGCGTCCAAGTCTCTTTGGCCTGCATTTGGAACACCTGACTATCCATTATGGTTGGAAATAAAATGGTGACCTTTGGTCTGATACAACAGGACAATTTTTCTAAGTCCTTAGAAAGAAGCTTCTTAGAAAGAGCCTTCTCATAACTTCCTTCTTTTCTTTGAACCATTTGGACCTGAAATCCAGGATGGTAATAACAAGTCAGTGGTCTTTTCTCCAAGGACTGGTTCCAAACACAGGTTCAAGGTTATCTTCAAACTTCAAGGCTGTAGTTCCAAACATTTTGCAAGGCTTAGAAGTTTTGCGGATACACGTTTGTGTGTTTGAGAGATAGACCAGCCCATGAAGTGCTCCATCTTGAATTATCTGAGTCCAATTCAACTGAATGAGTCTTTCCAAAACCAGTTGGATTAAATTGCTTTAACACGGAACCCTCTATCTTTGCTAGATCACAACTCTTACTTATTTTCCTGCCACTTGCTAAAATATCTATTTCTTTGCAGGCTTGGAGTTGCTAAAAGTGACAAACACCACTCCTGCTTCTTGGTGGCCTTCATTCGAGGGGAAATCGGCTGGGCTGTTCAGATATCTCCGAAGGACTGGAGAAGCCGTCACCTCATATCTTGTGGGGCATGACACCATGCCACATGTGGTGGATGTCTGAGTCTCGGACTGTTTGGTAACAGTGGTGGAAGAGGTGATGATCTTGTTTCCAAACTCGTCCATTTCCTCATACTGCTCCGTCACTGTTCTGGTAGCCCCAAAGAGCTTTGACCCATCGTGGTTGGTCTGAAGTTCAAGGATGCTTTTCTGCCGTCTTGGATTTGATGGGCTTAAAGCACTCAGGGAAGCTTTGGAGGCATACTCAGATCCCGCTCCTTGGATAAGATGTTGGGGTGCATGCTGTTCCTTATCACCGTTGGTGCCAACGTGACGATGGAGAACTTCTGGGCTGCTGAGGTGCTGTTGCTTAATCAATCCGGCTCCTTTTTGCATCTGGACAGGGGCATATTCAGCTTCACAGAAAGCCAAGTTACAGTCATCTGACCTCACTGTTTTTTGTGGTAAGGAGCTAAAAATGTCCTGGGCAGACACTTCCTTTCCCCCGGTATGGTGTGCAGAGGGGGACTGAGATATTTGGGGTGAATCTCCAGTTTTCCGTGCAGCAGACTGAATGGAGATGTAGGAAGGAGAGGAAGGAGAACTCGAGCGGGGCTGAATGATGTGAGGAACCTCTAGCTCCAGTTTTGGTGCCTCCTGCTTTTCTGCCCCCTTTTCAACATCCCAGCCAGAGTGTTGTGTGCCTCTGTCCTGCTTGGCTTTGCTGGACACAATGCTGATCTTCCGGATGTTGTTCCCACCTGCAAGGCTCTGAGAACTCCCGAGAGACTCTTTGAAAAGTCCAGAGAGCCCAGCAATGTCCGATTCAGATTTCAGGCTTGAAATGGAGCACAGGGCTTTCCGGATGGCTTCTTCAATGTCCAAGAGCCGGCTGAGAGTCTGCTCCTTTAAATGAATGATCTCAGTGCTTGCTCTCTCTAGATCTTCAAAAGCCAACTCCACAGATGAGACACTATCTGTATCTTCCTTGACATCTTTAATTTGCTCGGCCTTCTCCGCCTTGGACTCTTGGGTCTGGTGAGTTTTGTGATACACCACCCAGTCAGGGACATTCTCAAACAAGTTCTTTAAGGCTTTCACATCCACCTTGGAGGTTTCCTCCTCATACTCCTTCACTCGGGTTAGAATTTCTTGAAGTGCCTCCTGTCGTCGCAGGTTCTCAAATATCTCCATGGCTTCTTTCACGTTGCCTTTCATGATCTCCTCCTTGTGGACAGACAGTCTCTTGCGACGCTCATCTTCAGTTTCTCGGCAAGGTTTCTCCCGCATGATCACCACAGGATTTTGCCCCTCTTCTGCATTTAGTTCAGATGTCCTTTCTGGACCCCTTAATCCTTTGCTGTGCACAAATTGTGGCTCTTCCAAGAAAAGCTTTGGTTGGAAAGAAGACGCAAGAAAGGAAGGTTCTGACATCTCTAATCTTGGGCTTGTTGTTTGGTTGTCCATAGGACCTGCAGCTCTGGGTATGTGTAAGTCATCTGTATGTGAAGATGTGCTATGTGTCATGACGGCTCCTTTTTTCAGGATATTGGCATGGCATTTGGCTGATAGATATGGCTTCCTTGGGCCATCAAGGCTCATGAGATCCGTTTGAAATCCAAGAGACGATGGAGAATCTTGTCTACAGGTTAAGGCACCTCCACTTTCTGGCTGGCAAAATGTCAGAAATCCTTCTGTCTCTTTTGTCAGATAGCAGCTTCCTCCTTCAGATCTCATTTTTTCTGCTTCCATGGAAAATTTCTGGCCATCCAATTCCACTTTGCATTGCTCTTCTTTCTTGGCCTTATACTTTTCTTCTGCTACTTGCAAAGGTGTCTTCACCGTATCTCTTCTGGGCTTTTTCTCTGAACTGAAGTCCTCAACTGCAGAGGACACAGACGATGGAGCCACAGGAACAGCTGTTGAATGTTGAGGACATGTAGGTGGCTCCCAGATCTCGGTCCCACAAGCTGCCTTTGCATAGTCTGGGATTGGTAAAGTCTTTGACTTGCTTTGCTCAACCTCAAGCAGAGGCTTGGGAGAAGAAAGCTGGGCTGTTTCTATCCCTAATGACCCTTTCTTGCAGCTAGCTGGGTGGGGAAGGGCTTCCTTCAAAAGGAATTCTGGTTTCGGAGGTGGGACTGGTTTTCTCCTTGGTGGGGCGATCACTTCAGGCTTGGGGGGTAGTTGTGGTTTTCCTAAAGCCTTCTGGTCACTTGGTTTGGATGGGGCTGGAGGAAGAGCCTTAGGAGCATGTGGCTGTGCAAGTGAGGAACACCTGACAGTTTTCACTTCTTTCTGTTTGGTTGGCTGACATTCGGTTCCCATCACTGAAGCTGGAGGAGGAGGAGGACAATCATTAATAGCCTGCGAGCCTGAAGCTTCTACAGCAGCTGCCTGGTTACTAAGGATCTGAGTCTCATTTTTCTTTTTACAAATGGAATAGGACTGCCCTGCTTGCCTGTATATCATAGCTGCTTTAAAATCCCCTTTGGAGACATTAACGTTAGACTTTTCCAGGGACTCAAGCGCGGCTTTTAAGTTGCCACGGACAACGTCCTCTTTGTCTACGGGCCTCTGTCCTGTTGCGGCACTCTGCAGGGCTCGGATCGCTGTCTGCACATCCCCTCCGATTATGGGCTCTTGCTCTCGTTCTTCAGGAATGGAGTGTTCTTTGTAATCAGACTCAGCGAATGGGTTTACATAGGACTTGATGGGCTTGGCAGTGTAAAGGCCATCCTTAATACTAAGCTCTGCACTAGGCCCATCCTTGAGAGCTGCACATGGCAGCACCCCATCCTGCTCAGAAGCACTGACTTTTGGGTGTGGTGCCATACTCTTCTGAGGCATACTTTTCTGGGATTTGGGTGTCTCCTGCACGCTGAGAAAGGTTGCATTTCCAGCTTGTTGGTGGCTGGTGGCTACACAGCCCTTATGGCATCCTGCAACCTGCACAGCAGCCGTCTGGGTGGGCTGCTGAATCTCTTCTGTTTTCTGAAGCTTGCTTTGGAATTGGTGCCGGAGGCTTTGGGCCTCTGCAGTGGCAAGTCTGAGACTCTGCATGGCTGCTTGTAGATCATTGCCAAGAACAGGTGTCTGGGGCTGGTCAACTGTCCCTACTGGTGAAGAGTGGGTTGCCCCACTGGTAACTTTCACCTGCTCTGTTACCTTGGCGGTGGCTGCTCCCTCCTCTCTGTCTCCCAGGACTATCCTCTCTTCTCTCACTACCCTGTTGCTATTGTCCTGTGCTTTTTGCACAGATTCGATAGGGAATTTAACTTGCCCAGGAACTTGGTTTCCCTCTACTATCACTGGTTTTAGGGATTGCACAAGACAGTGCTCAGTAGAACCTAGGTCTGCCTCCCTTTCTAAAGTCCCTTCTTGGCTCTTACACAAGAATACTTGCTTAGTTCCACTGATATCCCCTAATACCACATCTGCCATTTGGGGCATTAGTTTTCCCTCCGGTAACTGGGCAGGTACCTTGGCTTGTTGCACAGTTTCCATTGGCTCCTCTTGTGCCTGGGAGGAAGCCAGGGACTCTATCTCTGACTCCCTCTGGAGGTTCTTCAGGTAGTCCAGATCTCCCTTCTCAATGCAGCTGGTGTACAACTGGACGTTGCCTTTCTCGTTGTCTTCTCGGCGGATGGTGGCCATTGCCTTCTGCTCTTGGGAGGAAGCCAACAGATTCCCAATGGTTGATTTTACATCTCCCTTAACCAAACTGTGTTCTTGAGCAATGTGGTGGAGAAGGGAAAAGATAGTTATCTTGGCTGACCCAGTCTCTGTCTCCTGCATGAGAAGTCCTTTCTTGATTGATGTATCTTGACTAAGAAGTTCTTGGAGAGCCTTTGCTACATCATCCTTCAAATTCTCTCTGCTCTGCTCAGCCTTGCCAGTGTCCAGAAGCTGCACTGGTCTGACCCGGACCTCCCCATCCTCTTCTTCCTGCACCAACTCCCCCCTGGCTTCTATGTTGCTCCTCTGAAGTAGCTGCACCAAGATGTTTTGCAGGTTGCCTCCCATTACCTCTTCTTTTTGTACTTCAGGGCTTCCATGAGGACCAAGATGGTATTTGGCCATTGTGATGCTCTCAGTGTCACCGGCTTCAATGAGGATACCATCATGTTTAATCACCTGGTGTGAGAAGAGAACTTCCAAAGTAGATGTTATGGTTCTTTGGGGTTCATCCTTTTCTGCACAGTGTCGAGAAGTGCTCAGTTTATCCAGAGGGGTGCTTTCAAATAACCACGTTGTGCTCTTTACATCGGCCTGAGGAGCCACCTGTAAGGCTTCGACACTTGCTGAGACCTCTGGGTCTTTTAGGCTGTCCATGGGTTGGGTCTCAAACATCCAAGTGCAGCGTTTCACATCCCCCTTGTGAATGTCCTCCCTCTGCACTGTGCTCAGGCAGGAGGTGCTTTCGGATTCTCCTTTCAGGGAGTCAATGGGCTGGTTTTCAAAAAGCCAGGTGGATGTCCGTACATCTCCATGTTGAACATCGCTGACACTGACCATGCGCACATACTTCTTTTGACTCACTTGCTCTGACTCAAAGAGTTGTTTGTTAGACTGGACATCTCCTTTCTGCACATCATCAATGGTCTTCAAGACCGGCCTCTTTACTTCCGCAATGGAATCAAGAGGCTCTGTTTCGAACCTCCACCTGGCTGCTTGGACATCCCCCTTCTTGAAGTCCTCCTGGGTGACAGCCCTGATCACAAACACCTCCTCATCTTTCTTGATCTGATCCAAAGGTTTGGTCTCAAACTGCCACCGGGCACCCTTCACATCACCTTTCATGATTTCTTCCTTCTTCACAGATGTGACTTCGTGGTACTCGCCTTCTTTGTCCTGGATGGCATACAGGGGACGAGTCTCAAACAACATGGTGCAGGACTTGATGTTGGCTTTATTCATGGTCTCTTCCTGGATCTTTTTGATTTGCATCTCATTCTCTTTGTCGTGGATCTGATCTAAGGAGTAGGTTTCAAAAACAAATCTTTTGCTCCCAACATCTCCGCCTTGGATGTCCTTTTGGGGGGCCACCTCTTGAATACCCTCCACGCTGCTTTTCAATGTATCCATAGGGCAGTTTTCAAAGAGCCAGGTGAACTTGTGTACTGCTCCCTGTTCAATGTCCCCATGGGCTGGAGTTTCAGTTACCTTCTTGTCAATGCTCAGTTTATGCGTTGAATCCAAAGGTTTGGCTTCAAAGAATTCCTTCACCCTAGACACTTCTCCAGACTGGATCTCCACACGACTGGAGTACCTGATTATTTTTTTGGTATCACCACTACTAGAGGTATCACTGACCAAGGGTTCTGTTTCAAATAAGTGCCGCACCGTTTTCACATCTACTCCTTGTAATTCATCCTGATTGTAAACTTTGCTGACCTGTAAATACTGCTCTTCCTGGCCTTTCAAGGAATCCAAAGGTCGTGTTTCAAACATCCATGTGCATGACTTAACATCGCCTAGTGGAACAAGTTCTTCTCCATCCTGCCTCTTCCTTTCCTTCTCATACAGGGTGTCCATCGGATGTGTCTCAAACAACCACCTGCATGTCTTGACATCACCCTTTTGAGTTGTATCTCCTTCCTCAGAAATGTTCTGGTCTGCTGGGTTCATTTGACTGTGGATGACATCGATGGGTTGTGTTTCAAAGAGCCACTTGGCCGTTTTAACATCTCCAGCCACCACTTCCTCTTTGGTGATCCCCCTCACAAGGGCTACTTTTTGGGCGCTGTCATCAAACTGATCCAGAGGTTTGGTTTCAAACATCCACTTGTAGTTCTTAACATCTCCACCGGCCACTTCTTCCTCTCTGCTCACAGAAGTGACTTTGTGGAAATTTCCAAAGCAATCTTTGATGGCATACAAAGGTGTTGTCTCAAACAGGATCTGGTTGGCTTTTACATTCCCAGCAGGTATTTCCTCACTCTTCTCGACCATCTCCTCAGAGCTTACCTGCCTAATGCTATCCAAAGGCAGTGTCTCAAAGAGACTCTTGAAGGCTTTCACATCACCTTTCTCCACCTCTTGAATGTTGGTGGCTGAAATATCTCCAGCTGGAGATTTGGCAATGCTGCCCAAAGGGCAGGTTTCAAAAACATGTTTTGTTTGCTTCACGGCTCCTTTCTCCTCATCTGTAAGCTCAACTTTCATTAAATGTCCAACTTCATAACTATCCCTCAGGGTTTCCATTGGTTGAGTTTCAAATAACCAGAGACTTGATTTCACATCCCCTTTGATGACTTCTTCTCTGGTCGGGATGCTATTGGAGGGTTCTCCTTTCAAAGCACCAAGAGGCTGAGTCTCAAAAAGCAGGCACTGCTTGCTCACATCAGCACCTTGGATGAGATCTGGAGAGGCCTTGAAGTCGGTTTCCTCCACTGTAATTTCTCTTATGGCATCTAGGGGCTGAGTTTCAAACAGCCATTTGGCTCCACTAACGTTTCCCTTGGCTGTTTCTTCCAGCGAAATCCCCCGAATGACTTGCACTTTGGATGTATCCTTGTTGATGGTGTCCAGGGGCTGTGTCTCAAAGAGCCAGCGGGCTGTCTTGACTGCATTACTCTGTATTTCTTCCCTGCAGACAGATTTGATTTCATGAATGTGTCCTGTTTGGTCCCGGATAGCGCAAAGAGGCTCTGTTTGGAAGAGCTTGATGGTTTTCTTGACATCACCTTTGTGTTCTTGGATTTCTGACTTGAGTTGCAGAATACTTTGCTCCTCCACTGAACAGCAACGGCCCAAAGCGTCCAAAGAATGGGTTTCAAAGAGTTGGGCTGCCCCTTTCACGTCCCCTTTCTCAACAGGCTCTTTGAGGACTGCCTCTTGCAAGTCAGTGTCATCCAAATACATTTTGTTCAGAGCATCAAGTGGTTGAGTTTCAAAAAGCCATCGAGCCGTGCGCACATCCCCTTTGGTTTGTTCTGTCTCAGATACTTTGGTTGAAGGTCCATCGCCATTGGGTAGAGGGCTTTCAAATCTCATTGACCTGTTTTTCACATCTCCACTTGGAATGGCTTCCTCCTCAGCGAGCTTCTTCGCAGCTTGATGTTCTCCAATGGAGTCGAGCGTCCAGTTCTCAAAAATCCAGCGCATGGATTGAACCTCCCCAGGAAGCACTGCATCTAGGCTCATGGAGGCCTGGACATTTGGGTCATCAGTGCTCAGCATCTCAGCCAGATCCTCTGTCACGGCCTCCTCCAGATTTTTTCGGAGCTCAGGATGCATGTGGCGGTAAAGCCTCTTGAGCTCATTGACTTGACGCTGCTGATAGAACTTAGAGAAGGTTTCCTTTGGAGGAGGCGGAGGAAGTGGGCTCGAATTCTGACTTCTAGCAATGGAAGGTACACCTGGTGCAGAGTCCTGGGGTGGAGGAGGTGGAGGAGGCAAATTCTCATCTATCTTCCTGACGTTGGATGTGGGATTCATGTCATTCTGAGCCTCTGCCATCTCTAAAGAAACATTGTGGGACATGTCAGCTCAGATTTTCCACCAAGGCTTCCCTTGTTAGTGACAGAGGCCAAACTCATGCAGCAACTTGGGTTAATGATGCAGATACGTAGGTTCACTCCGTACCGTCAAAGCACACCAAGCATCACACCACTTCAAACTCCTCCATGAACACACACCACCACAGGCTTGGGATTATTGATGTTAGGAAATGTCTAACCAATCACAGCAAGACTAAATAAAACGAACTCACTCCCAGCCCCTGATTGGGTATGTAATCCCTATATGTATGTTGAATGGAAGAGTAAAAAAAAATACCATGGTTGGCCTATCGAACACCACAAATGTAGACTAGTTACTGGAAGGAAAGGTAGAGAGTGTGCTGCTCCTATCATGCACCAATGCTCATTGATGTATCCATCACTACCTGCTGTTCTGGAGTGTAGGCCTACCCAATTTCCTGTAAGGGTTTTTGATTACAATGATGTGGAGCTTTCTTGAGCCAGCTCTCTGGATGCTGGGTTGCAGGTGACAAGAAACAGATCTGTAATACTGGATGTCATCTGAGCAACATTTATGATCTCTACCTCATGCAGTATGCAGAGGGATCTTGTAGTGCCTTAGAGACTGAGTGAACAACGTTAGTAAAATAAGCTTTTGAAGACAAAATCTTCTTCCTTGGCTATATCTGAGGAAGTAGACTCATCTACATTAAAGAAGGAATGCATCTAGATTGACACCATTTACCTGCTAGGGAAGTTGTCATTTTAAGAGGTCTTTAGCCTTCTTTGCCAAAGAGTGTTGGTGCCTGATCAAACTACCACTCCCATAATTCCATAGCTCTGAGGCATGGTAAACAAAATGGTGTCAAACTGTATTCATGGTATGGTGTATATGCATTCATTCTGTGGTGTAAATGTATTAATACTACACTATAAGTGCATTAATTTTCTGTTGTAAATGCATTAATACAATGTAGCTGCATCAGTTTGTCCCCAAGGTACTAGAACAGCATTTCTCAACCGAGGCGTCGGGACCCCAGGGGTGGGGTTGAGAGGGGGTCTCAAAAGAGTTACCAAAGTCCATCAGAAAGCACACTATTTTCTTTTGGTCATGGGGTTTCTGCGTGGGAAGTTTGGCCCAATTCTCTAGTTGGTGGGATTCAGAAGGCTCTTTGATTTTAGGCGAACTATAAATCCTAGCAACTATAACCCCCAAATGTCAAGGTCTATTTTCCCCAAACTCTACCAGTGTTTACATTTTGGCATATTGAGTATTTGTGCCAAGTTTGGTCCAGATCCATCATTTTTTGAGTCCATAGTGCTCTCTGGATGTAGGTGAACTATAACTCCAAAACTCAAGATCAATGACCACCAAACTCTACTAATGATGAACATACTTCCCAGCCATGGGGAGGGTTGCTTCTGAGACTCCTAGCAGGGAGGGGAGAGCAGGCGTGCTCGACACATGGCAGAATGGTGCACATGCACGAACAAGGGAGAATGTGCAAGGCTGGAGGGAGTCCCTTCAAAGCAGGGGAGAAAGCACCCACGTGATATGGGACTGACATTGTTGATGGTGTTCAAGGGGCTCTTTGATTGTAGGTGAACTATAAATCCCAGCAACTACAACTCCCAAATGTCAAGGTCTATTTTCCCCAAACTCCACCAGTGTTCACGTTTGGGCATATTGAGTATTCGTGCCAAGTTTGGTCCAGATCCATCATTGTTTGAGTCTACAGTGCTCTCTGGATGTAGGTGAACTACAACTCCAAAACTTTAGCTCAATGACCACCAAACCCTTCCAGGATTTTCTGTTGGTCATGGGAGTTCTGTGTGCCAAATTTGGTTCAATTCCAATGTTTGTGGAGTTCAGAATGATTAGATTGTAAGTGAACTATAAATCCCAGCAACTACAACTCCCAAATGACAAAATCCAACCCTCCCCTCCCCTCCCTCAGCCCCACCAGTATTCAGATTTGGGCGTATTGGGTATTTGTGCCAAATTTGGTCCAGTGAATGAAAATACATCCTGCATATCAGATATTTATATTACGATTCATAACAATAGCAAAATTACAGTTATGAATCAGCAATGAAAATAATGCTATGGTTTGGGGTCACTACAACATGAGGAACTGTATTAAGGGGTTGCGGCATTAGGAAGGTTGAGAAACACTGTAGTAGAAGATCCCTTTGCATACTGATATCCCATACTGACACAGCAATGTTGTTGTACATCTTGCAATCATAACTCTCTACTCTAAATTTTATTCTTACTTCGGACTAGAGCAGAGCCACTGAATCTTTTGGATGTATCTACGTATCATCTCACCAATACCTAGGGATTGGGTACTAATGATGACCATACTTCCCAGCAGAATAGAATGCAGTTTAATGCAGGGACATTTCTTGAGTCCGTCCCCAGTAAACCACAAGAGATGGTCCAAGGCATTCAAATAAACAGATGAAATAAAGAGAACTACTTGCATTGGAAAGCGAATGGCAAACGGGTTTAGTTTCAATGTATTTTCAACATAAAATATATATTAGTGGAGTTTTAAGCATACAGTTGGTTATATTGATTTGTCAGCCTAGTCACACAACTGATTGTATAAACAGGGTTAGGTAACTGCAGAACCATTTTCATACATTCCCTACCTTCTTGACTTTGTGGTAATCAAGAGAATTAAAATAGATCTCACAGATGCAATTCTAAATGAAAGAGAATAACAAAGTTTATCAGACACTGTCGGAACGTATGCACTCAATCAAGTACACAGTCTCTTTTGCGCAACAGATCCCAGCTCTCAGAAAGTGTTGGATTCTTCTGCTTCAGAGGTATTTTAGGACAGAGTTTGGATGGCCGTCTCTCGAGAGTGCTTTAGTTGTGGCAGAATAGGGTTGAATTCAGGCCCGGATTAACACTTTTTTTGCACTCTAGGCCACACTTTGGAATTATGCCCCCCCCCCCCACCACTCAGACCCATACTCGGCTGGCTTTCACCATGGTGCCTCCGGAGCAGAAGAGAAAGGCGAGTAGGCACTATCCTGCCACCTCCAAGGTCCCCATGCATTCCCACTGGCTGGAAAGCTCCGCTGTGCTGTGAAGGTCTCCTCGGGAGTTGGGAGGCTTGGGGAGAACGCAGCAGGTGCAAACTCACTCCAAAGGCACGCACGAGAGAGAGCGTGCAAGAGAGAGAGAGAGAGAGAGAGAGAGCACGCGAGAGAGAGCGAGAGCGAGAGGGAGCACGCGAGAGAGATAGCATGCACACAAGACAGAGCAAGAGAGAGAGCGCACGCGAGAGAGCAAGACAAAGAGAGCGAGAGAGCGAGAGAGAGAGAGAGAGAGAGAGAGAGAGAGAGAGAGAGAGCAAGTACGAGACGGAGCAGAGACTTTGCCGGGAGAAGGAGTGAGCAGGAGCATGAGAAAGGGTGAAAGAGGGGCACGGACCAGGTTTTTTTGGTCCGTGATCTGCGCTCCCCCCTCGGCTTACGCCCCTAGGCCATGGCCTCGTTGGCCTTATGGGTAAGCCGGGCATGGTTGAATTAGATAACCCATGCAGTGCCTTCCAACTCTATAGTATGTCCATGTAACAGGCTGAGTATCCTTTATTCAAAGAGCTTGGAACTAGAAGTGTTTTGGCTTTTGTTTTGGTTTTGCCCCCTAGATTTCGGAATACCCGTATTTGCATATATGTACAGAATGAGATATCTTGGAAATGGGGCCTAAGTTTACACACAAAATTATTATATATTTTGTTTACTTCTTTTACACAAATCCTAAAGGTGCGTTTAAAGGATATTATAAACCATTTGATGCATGAAAGAAAGTTTTTGTACATAAGAAAGCAAAGGCATCACTATTGCAATCACCCAATTTTGGAAATCCAGCTAAGAGATGCTCAACTTGGATGCACAATTTATTTATTTTCACACACCATTTAAAAACAGTCCCAAACTAGGTTGGAATTTAGTTTGAGGCTTAGGTCTTTGTAAGTAACTTGGGTGCGAAATGGAATTGAATAGATTTGGAACGTGTGGATTCACATTGAGCTATTATGACTGTCGACATTATTATATTATCAGTGAATAATGGTAGGCAGCGGAACCAAATATGTGCCATAGCAAGATGTGCCATAAGAAGTGTAGCGGCCCGACAGGAGGACACAATGGGCATCAGAAATGGCCGATGCACAATAGAAATGCTTGATGCACATGGGCACACCCTTTCCCAGATCTTTGCTTCACATCTGCATCATAGCAATATATTCATAAAGCTACAAAACATAGACACTGATGTAGAATCTCGTCCCTAGTTTTGCAAAAAAGCTCCAGACTGGACTCCCTCTTGTTTGCTCCCCTATGACCATATGCCTTGCGGAAATACTTCTGGTGGGTCAGAAGCATGAGAGAAATGTAAAGCATGAGAAACTTACTAGTTCTGGCAGACCACCGGCGTGATCCGCAGCAGCAGCTGCACAGGACAAATAGAGAACGGACCTCTCCTTCACCGAGGGGGAAGAGGGCAGCCTGCGTCCTTGCGGAGGTATGCGTCTTCGGTTGTCAGTGCCACCTAAAACCCCCGAGGTTTTCTCATCTGGAATAGACAAAAGCAGGATATAATCTGTTTATATCAGTATGCATGCCATATTTTGCAGGCAGAGATGCTCAAAATAAGTGCCAGTATGCTATGCTCATTTGGAATAGAAACAAGCAGACATACATGTGCAAAATATGTGTGCCGTTCTAATCTAATCTAACCTTTGTGGTCACCTTGCTCCCTGAGTAAGGTTAAGCCTGAACGCTTTGCTGAATGATATTTGGACTACGGAAACATCATTTATGGCCTTGAGAAAGCCCCGCCCGGGGGCGAAACGGGGGAGTGGCCCCGAAAAGTTTGACATCGCCAGCCCGTCGGCCAACCTTTGAACTTATTACTTGGAGCTTATTTTTGCCTCCTCGGTCCCTTTATCACCAGCCGTTTGGACTTCACGGCTCATGGGAGCCTATATTTGATACCTCGGAGTTTCTATATTATTTTTTGGGGAGTTACGCTTGTGATCTGTTATGTATTATTTGAGATGGTGTATATCCCATGCTAACCTCCTGTAAAACCTGTATACGACATACCCGAGTGTATATGATACACCTGTATAGCCCATGACTGTGTTTTATGTGGATATGAATATATAGAATTTGATATTCTAGTCGTGTGACTTGTTTGTTGCAGTTCTAATCTGAAGTACAGGCAAGCACTTAGAGATACCCAAGACACAGGGGCGGTCCTACAAGATAGGCCAAGTAGGCGGCCGCCTAGGGCGCCATCTGGGAAGGGGGCGCCATCCTGGCCGCATGGGGCGCCATTCTGGCCCTGCCGATGTTCCTCAGACAGTGCTGCAGCTGCCTGCTTTTTGACCCCGGCCTTGTGTGCTCTGACGCCGCTTCTGGGCACGCGAGGAAGGTTTTCACGCAGGTGCAGTTGCTCTGGAGCTGAAGTTGAGCGCAGGAGCAACTGCACATGCGCTTGTAACCTCCGCATGCCCAGTAGCTCCCTTGCGCAGAAGCCTGTAAGCAAAGCACTCCCTATCGGGCAGGCAAGGAGGCCTTCCCCTCTCTCTTTGTCTCCACCGCGCGCGCGTTTGCAGGGAAGGAGAAAAGAATCAGTGAAGGAAGTGTAAGTGAAGGAATGAATGAAGGGCTTTCCTCCTCCTCCTCTGTGACCTCTTCTCTCCCTCCTTCCTTTCTTCGGCTCTATTTCTGTCTAGACCTGAGGGGCCTGAGGCTATGAGGAGTTGTGGGAGTTGGAGGCCAAAACACTTAGAAGGAGGGAGGGCCCAAGTTTGCCTGTATTCGACCTCATTTGAACATTTCGGCTGTTTTTCTATTTACATTTACATTGGGATCCTAATTTTGGACTTATGGGAGACTCCTATGAATTATGAGTCAGGTGATAGGTAATATATTCTGATTTTGATGCATTTACATTACATTTCTTGTTGATTATTATACAGTTCTGCTTAATATTGTCATACAATATAATACAAATACAATATAACTATAGAATAATGATATATTTTATATTACATGTAATATTACAAACAATATTGCAGTATAGTGGTATTGTACAAAATAGTAATATATAATATTTTATTTTACTTTATTTTGGGTTATTTGAGTTTTATAGGAGTAATGAAAATATTTAGTAGAGGATAATTTTATTTAAATAAATAATTTTATTATTTTATAATAATAATATAATAGAATGTTACATTATATTATAATGTCAATATATTATAATATAATTATATTGTAATGTAGTATAATATAATTATGATATAATATAGTATGAGTATGGTATAATATATTGTATATACATTGATACAATATAATACTACTAATGGTATTGTGATATTATAATTGTATATTTGTTTTACATGGGGGCGGCAAAATAATGTTTTTTGGGGGCACCAAAATAATGTTCGCCTACCATTTAAAATTACCTTAGACCGCCCCTGCCAAGACATGTGCTAGTGTGTCATTCTCATCTGAAAAAGAGAAAAGCACACAGAGATCCTTTGATTGTGCTCTTCCCACATGGAAGGGCATGGCCACTGTGGTCTCTTGTAACTCTAGGATTCTATGTGCCAGTGGACCAGCATTGGTCAATAGGATTTCTGACTGCAGTTTGATCAGCTTTGGAATAGTGGTTATTCCTGGTGTTGGTTCATATAATAAATCCAAAATTGACAACTGTTTGGCCAAATCTAGCCCCAGCTACGCTTCCAACATGTCCAAACTTACTAACAGACCTTGACAATAGGATGTATTGAGAATAAGGAGCAGGGTATTGTCAATTTTACACACACATACACACACACATACACACACTACAAACCCTGTATCTTCAGGGAATGAATTCCTGGATTTTCTGTGGATGCATGCAACTATGGATAATAGTGAACCGCACTGAAATTATAGATCTTAAATATTCTAATTTGATGAGAATATAAAGGGTGCATTTACACTGTAAAACGAATGCAGTTTAACACTATTGTAACCACCATGGCCCAATTTTACGGAATCTTGGGATTTGAAGTTTGTCAAGGTGCCAGCACTCTTTGGCAGAGAAGATGTGAGACCTTGTGAAACAACAACAACACCCACGGTCACATAGCATTGAGTCATGACACTTATAGTAGTGTCAAAGTGCATTAACTCTACAGTGTAGATGCACACAAAGTTTGTGTACACTGTAGCATTAGAAAGTATAGTTCCCAGCTGCCCATATGGACAGTTTTGGATTTTGGCGCTTTCTTGATTCCTGATTTATGGATAAGGGAACTTTCCCTGTTGTTTTGTAAGCATCCATTGTGTCTTTCTTCAGGGGGCTCTGGTAGATTGAGAGCCAGTAAGCGAATGATTTCAATAAATCAATAAGAACAAATAATATTACTGTCTGATTCTGACGACGATATATTGGTCTGGCCTAGAATCCAAGGGAAATCCAGATGTACGCTTTCCAATCCTCTAGAATTGTATAACTTTGGAGATGTGGATGTAGAGAGGATCAGGACAGACCTCACAAAGAGGCTGTTTCTCAGCAAAAGCACAAGATAACAGCTTTGCATTTGGGACGTCTCAAGCTCCGAATGCTTAGACTCCTTGGGGCCATGGATCGCTGCATTGTTGCGTCAGTGGTGCGCATGATAAATGTGCCACACACTGGAAGGCGAGGGGGAAAGGCATTCCTTGCAGTTCCGCTTGGTATTTTCAGCTGCTGGGAGATTTCTTAAATGTCAAGACCTCTCACCAATGGGTCTCAAGGCAGCTTCCCACCCAAGGCTGTCTCTGCAGGTGAAGATGCCAGAATACAAAACACACGCAAGGAAAGGAGTTTCGTTTACTCCTTTCAGAAATATACAGAAATGAGGAGTGGGCACTACTTCCATGTAGTTTCAAATAAGGAGGAGTGAAGAAGATACATTTCTGCCCTTCACTACAAATACATTATCTTTTGGTAATCTCTGACATTTGAACCCAAGTTTTATTTAATATAGTCTTGCTGGAAAAATTCAAAGAGCAGCTTATGCATCAGCCAAACCATTGTGTGTGCAAGGGTGATACACCTCGCGCCATGAACAATAACACAAACACAAGTGGCTGGATGAAAATGGCCACAAGTCATTTATTGAAAACAGGAAGAAAGGATTGGCGGCCACGCATGGGTCCTGGATCAGGGGTCGTACAGCCTCACGAATGTCCAAAGGCACTTGCTAGCCTGGGTGTGAGTGGCCCAATGCCTGTCTATGGAAACTCGGCATCCCAGGGGGCCAGGGCGTTATCCCCCCTTACAACCAAGGGGCAATAAGCCAGCCTGATCCAGGGGCCATGCCACACGCCAAACACGGAGTTGCGACAAAGAGCATAATAACGCATAACCATAACAACTGCAACAATGAAACTGGATAAATGAACAAAATGTACACAACAATGTAAGATGTAGGGAGGGTGGGAGGAAAAACAGTAACTGGCCCCTGCGTGCTGCAGGGGAAGTCCCGGGCAGCCTTGAATAAGCTGCCCGGGTGGACCAGCTGCCGTGAGGGCTAGCCAGTGTTGGTGGCGGGAAATCTTCCCACCACCCAGGCATGTAGCCAGGGGGGGGGGCTAAGGGGGCTTCAGCCCCCCCCGAAATTCTCAGGGTGGTCCGCGAGCCTTAGGTACATTATTTAAACTTTTATGTTTATTCATATCATGATCTGATCACCATGCTCATTATATCCCACCTTCAATGGGGTTATTGGGATAACAATACAAAAGGTTTGCTAGGGTAAACCCTCTTCCACCCAGTCTCAGCCCCCCCCCCCCCCGAACCAAACTCAGCCCCGCCCCCTGAACCAAAATCCTGGCTGCGGCCCTGCCACCACCCCAGGGGCTTCTGGGAAGAAGAAGCCCCTTCTTACTCACAAGATGACAACAGACTCTCTTCTTTAAAATGGCATAGCGCAGGAATGGGAATCTTTTCTATCATCAAACAAGTTGATCATAAAGTTGGAAGGAACCCCCAAAGTCCATCCACTCCCTTCAGCTGTGCAGGAATACATAAGCAGGAATACGCAATCAAAGTACTCTATGCTATAGAATACTGGGATTTGTAGTTTGGTGAGGGACCAGCACTCCTTGGTAAAGAAGGGGAAAGATATTGTAAAACAACAAATTCCAGGATTCCATAGCTCTGTGGCATGGCAGTTACAGTGGTAACTGCATCAATTTTACAGTGTTAGTCAGTGGTTCTCAACTTTCCTAATGTCGCAACCCTTTAATACAGTTCCTCATTTTGTGTAGACCCCCAACCATAAAATTATTTTCATTGCTACTTCATAACTGTAATTTTGCTACTGTTATGAATCGTAATGTAAATATCTGATATGCAAGATGTATTTTCATTCACAGGACCAAATTTGGCACAAATACTTGAAACGTCCAAATTTGAATACTTGTGAGGTTGGGAGTGTGTGTTGATTTTGTCATTTGGGAGTTATAGTTACTGGGATTAATAGGTCACCTACATTCAAAGAGCATTCTGAACTCCACCAAAATGGAATTGAACCAAATTTGGCACGCAGAACTCCCATGACCAACAGAAAATCCTGGAAGGGTTTGGTGGTCATTGATCTTGAGTTTTGGAGTTGTAGTTCACCTACATCCAGAGAGCATTGTAGACCCAAGCAATGATGGATCCGGACCAAACTTGGCATGAATACTCAATATGCCCAAACGTGAACACTGGTGGATTTTGGGGGAAATAGACCTTGACATTTGGAAGTTGTAGTTGCTGGGATTTATACAATCAAAGAGCCCCTTGAACACCATCAACAATGTCAGTCCCATATCATGTGGGTGCTTTCCCCCCTGCTTTGAAGGGACTCCCTCCAGCCTTGTGCACTCTCCCTTCTCCGTGCATGTGCACCATGCTGCCATGTGCCGAGCACGCCTGCTCTCTCCTCCCTGCTGGGAGTCTCAGAAGCAACCCTCCCCGTGGCTGTGAGGCAGAAGGAGGGCTTTTGGTGGTAGGATATGCCATTTGTTTCCAAAAAACGAAGAGAAGGATAGGCAGAGAGATCTTCAGCCTTCTCTGCCAAAGCTGGGTTCCTAAGACCATTAGAAATATGTGACTCCCCCCAAAGGGTCCCAACCTCCAGGTTGAGAAACGCTGGTGTAGATGAACCCATGCCCAGATTACCCATAAGGCCAACAAGGCCATGGCCTAGGGGCGCAAGCCGGGGGGGGGGGGCGCTGATCACGGAGCCAAAAAAAACAACTGGTCCGCGCCCCTCTTTCCCCCTTTCTCGTGCCTCTCCTCGCTCCTTCTCCCGGCAAAGTCTCTGCTCCCTCTCTCCCTCTCTCTTGTGTGCACCTTTGGAGCGAGTTTGCACCCACTGCACTCTCCCCAAGCCTCCCGACTCCTGAGGAGACCTTCAGAGCACAGCGGAGCTTTCCAGCCGGTGGGAATGCATGCAGACCTTGGAGGTGGCAGGATGGTGCCTACTCGCCTTTCTCTTCTGCTCTGGAGGCACCATGGCGAAAGCCAACCAAGTGTGGGTCTGAGTGGTGTGTGTGTGTGTGTGTGGGGGGGGGGGCGTAATTCCAAAGTGTGGCCTAGGGTGCAAAAAAGTGTTAATCCGGGCCTGGATGAACCCTAAACCTCATGCCTCACTACTAGGATTCATTATTTTCCTGCAACTATTTTGTATTCAGCAATGAGGAAGTAGAGAAGCATTGTATTATGCTCGAAAGCTAGATGCAGACTGAAGATAGAAGGTGCATCCACACTGTAGAAATAATGCACTTTGACACCATATTAACTGCTATGGCTCAATGCCATGGGGTCCTAGGAGTTGTTTTTGGTGAGGCAGCAGCATCGTTTGGAGGAGAAGTATTGAACCTAATTAAAGGAAGAAAGTGGGAGGAGGAAGAGAGAAGCCGGGCCTCTTTAAACATAGCTGAAAAATTGGGATGGCAGAGGATTAATCAGCACTGTTCTTGCCAAAGTAATGTACACAATACATAGACGTGGAAATTAATTGTTCTACCTCTTGCAGTGAATAGCGACAATTTGAATGATGTCATTTCCAAGTGCATCCTGGATGTACGAGCTCTGAAATAACTAAAAATAAACCAGTTCATCCATGAAGCTGCTTTTTTTTTGAAAAGGGAGAACCAAAGAGCAAAGATAAAAGAAAAGACATTGCTAGTATGTCTTCTAAAACAATACGGAGAGCGAAATTCTTTGCTCATTCCTATCCTACTACACAGCAGTCAGTTTTCTGTAACTTGGAAAGCAGGTGAGCTCGGGTTTTAAAATAGCCCTTCTGAATGCTTCACTACGACACCACATCTCTGCTATGCCACCGCAAACGCTAGATCGTATAGTCATGAACCACAGAGCTATAAAAGACTGGAATCTCTTCTGAAGGCATTCCTCCATGAATCCCCAACCCTTCCTATTACGACTGGATTCGCTTCCAGAATATACACAGCAGAAGCAATACAAAAGCTACCCAAGAAAAATCCAACTTGAATGCAAAAAACAATCTTTTCAAGTTTAATAACGTTATGATACAGGCAAGCCCAGGCATGGGCAAACTTGGGCCCTCCAGGTGTTTTGAAGTCCAACTTCCATAATTCCTAACAGCCTACTGTTGGAGTTGTCCAAAAACACCTGGAGGGCCCAAATCGGCCCATGCCTGGGCTAGACTGAAAATTCAGACTGGACATAGCATTTATCCACTTGGCTGATGCGGGATAAATAATATAATAATAATACTAAACTTTATTTATAACCCGCCCACATCTCCCCAATGGGGACTCGGGGTGGCTCACATGAGGCTAAGGCCAAACAACAAATGCATTTATTTATTTATTTATTTATTTATTTATTTATTTATTTATGGATTTATTTACTACATTTCTATTCCGCCCTTCTCACCCCGCAGGGGACTCAGGGCAGATTACAATGTACACATTATATTTAGATACACAAACACACAAGACAGACAGAGGCAATTTAACATCTGGCCACCAGGGGGAGCTGTCGCACTCCTTCATTCCTCAGCGTGTTTTCTGGAGATCTTTTTATGGCCTCTCCACTAAGTGGTACCTTAATTTCCTACTTGACAGATGCAACTGTCTCTCAGGTTGCAAAGGTCGACAACAGGCTACACAATAGTTCGAGAGCCCACCTCGACCCGGGAAGGCCTCGAACTCATGACCTTATGCAGCTGACACCCACCCAGCTGCGCCACATTCCCGGTGCTAAATAACAATAAAATAAAATCAAAAACATCAGCAGTATGAGAGATATGTCGTTATGGAAAGAATTAAGAAGAAAAGGACTAGTGGTTGTAAACGCAGAAAAGATTATTTGGAAGTCACAAACCCCTATCCTTCCCAATTTTTCCCAAGACTATCCAACCAAAACTAAATACCTTTTTTCCATCCCCAACTTCCCTAAATTTTCAAACCCCATTACATTAGATAGGTCGTATTTTAATTAATGTATATATAAAATTTAAGCAATAAAACTACTTAAAAAAACACATCAGCAATAAACACACACACACACACACACACACATATACTGTATATATATATATATATCTTTATCTAAGCAGCCACAAAGGAGCATCCGTGCATCAGAACCATGATTGGAGGAGAAGAATTAACCCTTTGCTGGTCTTGACATCCTCCACTGTTGCCATTTGTCATAGGAAGACGGCTTATATTAGGACCAGCATCTCTCTGTCTTCTCTTAACACATATATCACCCTATCTGGCAGCACATCTAACAGTGAGAAATTAATAATTACACAAGAGCCAGTTTAAAGCACAAGCTTGTTTTCTGCTGCCCCAAAGGTCGGAACCGGACTCAATTAACTCAAATACCAAAAAAGAAGTTTCCAATTAAATGCTAGGACTAAATGTCCTGGTGGTAAGAGATGTTCAGCTATGGAAAAGACCCCCTTGGGCTCTCTTTCCTTTGAGGTTTTTAAACAGAGGAGTATTTTTAAGGGTGCTTTTGTGGTCCATTCCTACATTGGCAGGATTTCCCATTGACGAGAAGAGGGTAAACTTGTTTTCTGCTGCTCTGGAGACTAGGACACAATGGAGCCATGGATTCAAGTTGCAGGAAAAGATGGAATTGGACCAAACTTGGCACACAAACCTCCCATGGCAATCAGAAAACACTGGAAGGGTTTGGTGGGCATTGTCCTTGAGTTTTGGAGTTGTAGTTCACCTACATCCAGATAGCAGTATGGACACAAACAAAGATGGATCTGGACCAAACTTAGCACGAATACTCAACATGCCCAAATGTGAGCACTGGTGGAGTTGAGACAAATAGACCTTGACATTTGAGAATTGTAGTTGCTGGGATTTATAGTTCACCTACAATCAAAGATCATTCTGAACCCCACTGATAGAATTGAGCCAAACTTCCCACACAGAGCCCCCATGACCAACAGAAAATCCTGTGCTTTCTGATGGCCATTGGTGACCCATCTGACACTCACTCGTGACCCCCTAGGAGTCTTGATCCCCAGGTTGGGAAATGCTGTACTAGGGAGACCTCCTAGCTGAAAGAATTAATCATTATTTCACACATTGAGATCCAGATTCTCAAAATCCCCAAACAGCTCCCGCTTCTAAGAATGTTGCAGCAATGACTGCATTAGATCCAACAACAGTGTGGCAACCCAAACTCTTCTTGTGGACGGTTTTGTGGCCCTTTCCTTGCCCACTCTCTTCTGTTGCCAACCCAGCACAAGGGCACCCACCTGTGATCTTCAAGCATCTCCTCATCCAAACCAGCTGCAGCTCCGTTGCTTGGCCCCGGCTGCCAACAGATCGAATCCCCTCTCCACAAAACCCCCGAAGCTGCAAGCTCAGCTCTGGGCCTCTCTGTTAGAGATGGCCAAGAGCCTGTCGTCAGCTTTGCTGATGAAACCATCTGCCCCAAACCAATCGAGCTGCTTTGCAAAACCCTATTGTGTCCCTGCGTAAGCCCTGCTTTGGCTGTTCCCGATACCAATCCTGCTGGATTTCTCCCTGGCAGGGAAAGTGCAGGTCACCCAGCTGAGCATGGGTTCACAGCTGTATCTCGATGGTGTTTAATTTCCAGGCCTTGGAAATGCCACCACACCAGCTGGAGGTTTCTGGGAGCGGTAGACCCCAAAGGAAGCCTTTCAGCAATTCTAAAATTCAGCCTAATTATTGCTGAATTAGGCCAGGGACTCAAAGGCCATCAAGTCCAGCTTCTGCCAATGCAGGAAATCAATTACGAAAACTACATCAATAGGTGGAGCCATACAATTGGACCGGGTCTCAAAAATAATCAAGGCCATCAAAACAATGCAGGAAGACTATACCTTCCCTGATAGATGGTTGTGTTCTTAAAGGCCTCTATGTTTTGTTGTTGCTGCTAACTGCCTGCATGTTGATTTCGCTTGATGGTGACCATATGAACGAGAGACCTCCAAGTCACTCTGTCCTCAACAATCCTACTCAGGTCTTGCAAAGTCAGGGTGGTTTTGGCTTCCTTGATGGTGGACATCCATCTGGAATGCGGTCTTCTTCTTTTCCTTCCTTCTGCTTTTTCAAGCATTATCATTTTTTTTCTAGTAAGCCATGCCTTCTCACAATACATGGCCAAAGTATGACAGCTTCAGTCTAGTTGAGTCATCTTCTAGAGAAAGCTTGTGCTTGATTTGCCGTAGGACCCATTTATTGGTCTTTTAAGCAGTCCATGGTATTTATTGATTTACTTTATTTATATTCTGCTCTTCTCACCCCGAAGGGGACTCAGAGCGGATTACAGGTACACATACTTAGCAGACAATCCCTGCCGTTTCCAACATACACACATATAGACAAACAGAAGCAAACTCTGGCCACCAGGGGGAGCTGACACACTCCTCATCTCTCAGCATTCCCAGCGTCCCTTGTTGTTCCTTCCGCATTCCTCAGCGTTCCTGGAGTTCTTTAATGGCCTCATAATCCAGTCAAAATTTGCCTCCCCACTTAATGTGGTATCTTTATCTCCTACTTGACAGATGCAATTGTCTTTCGGGCTGCAAACGTTGACAGCAGGCTACACTTAAAGGTCGAGCACCCACCTCAACCCGGGCAGGCCTTGAACTCATGACCTACTGATCAGAGAGATCTTATGCAGCTGACACTTATCCATAGAACTTTTGCCCCTTCCATACAGCTGAATACAATCTCAGATTTTCTGCTTTGAACTGGAATGTATGGCAGTGTGGACCCAGATAACCCAGTTCAACGTAGATATTGTGGGATATTCTGGGTTATATGGCTGTGTGGAATAACACTCCCTTGCATCTTGCAAGACTTCCAGTCGATACCTTCTCCCTCTTTTAGGTCTTCCTTTACCTGCTGTAACTCTTCTCTATTGCAGGATCTCAGGGACTATTTTGATCTCTCAGCCAAACAAATCAATGACCTCACTAAGTCCACGCTGCAAGATTCCATAGGATGGAGATATGACAGGTATAGTGTAATCACATTGCTATCCCATGTGTCTTTGGTATCCACTGAGATTTAGTTACAGGATTCTTTGTGGATACCCAAATCCATAGATATACACGTCCTATTATACACAGTCAGCCTTCCACGTTTGCTGATTTGACTTCCGTGGATTTGATGATTCACAGATTGTTCTCATCTCTAGATCTTCCACTGCAGTTCCAACCTGGAGGACTCAGAGGTCCCTTGGATGCATCTACACTGCAGTTTGAAAGCAGTTTGACAGCACTTGAACTGCCATGGCTCTGTTCTATGCAATCCTGGGATTTGTAGTTTGGAAGAGAAGGCTAAAGACTTTATTAAATTGCAACTCTCATAATTCCAAAACATTGAGCTGTGGGCTGCTGTGAGTTTTTCAGATTGTATGACTATGTTCCAGAAGCGTTCTGGAACATGGCCATACAACCCGGAAAACTCACAGCAACCCAGTGATTCTGGCCATGGAAGCCTTTGACAACACATTGAGCTGTGGTCGTTAAAGTGGTGTCAAACTGCATGCATTCTACAGTGTAGATGCATCCAGGAAGAAATAATTGTGGAATATATATATCTAGTGTGATTTGCGAGACAACTTTGGAGGAACATCATGAAATCTTAGGGAATCCAAGTGTTCTTTCCTATGGATGAGCACCTAAGATGTCAAACAAGAGGAGTTGTGGCAAAACTAAAAGTTACTTCCAAGCAACTTCCAGCTTTGAAAAGTGGAAGGGGGTCAGGTGTGAAAAAACAGACCTCTTGTTTACTTTGGTGTCAGCATGGTCTTGATTCCTTTCAGATAGTTCTGTGTTTTGGATTGCACCATCCATGTTTCTGCACCATGGATCCAACTGGCAATGGGTGATAGGAACTGCAGTCCAAGAACATCTAGTGGACCACATTCTTCTGCACTTCTACATCAGCAGTTGTCACGAGGGATTTAGGAGATGCTCAGGTTAGCTGGAGACCCCAATAATATCCCTCAAATTATATCAAAGGGTGATGTAATGGGGGAGGAATTTGAACACCCATGAGGATAGTGTGGGTGGAAATTGCCTCCTTTGATATTTGGACATGGCTGACAACTGAACCAATGTGTGTGTGTTAGCACACAAAAGTTGGACCTGGGCACCCCCACCTTGCTAGTAGAAGAATAATTGCTCTTTAGTTGTATTCCATCTATGTGCTGCCTTAGAAGCAAACGTTGTTGTCACTGCAAAAGGAGGCCAGCCTTGACCCATGACACCCGCATTCCAGCCCATCCTTTAGGAATGCGTTCGCTGGCCTCCTCTCCTAATCCCCTCTCCCTTTCTGCTTCGCTGCGAGATAATTTGGGCCCTGACAAAAGGCTTGCTGAGCCCCGGCGCCGCTCATGTGCCTGCCCCGGTGGAATGTGCATAGATGGGTTAGCAGTCATAATAGAGGCCAATGTGGCCGCTTAACAGAGGGGGTCGGGGTGGGTGGAAGTGATCGAGGCAGGCCTCCGTCCATCAATGGCTGCACACACAACCCACTGGCTTGCTTTCATGCTCACTAGCAAGCCATTGCTCTACTTTCTAGTCCCGGGTCTCATCTTTTGCTGCTTCGTACACTGTAGAATGAATGCAGTTTGGCACCACTTGAACGGACATGGCTCAATGCTATGGAATCCTGGGGATTGTAGTTTGGTGTAGTACCAGTGCTCTTAGGCGAAGAAGGTGTTGTAAAAACCCCTGGATTGTGGATGTGCCACAGAATGCTTTCATTAGACACAACTGCCTGGCTTTTAAGCAGATGCAGTTTATTTATTTATTTACATCATTTATATTCCGCCCTTCTCACCCCGCAATGGACTCAGGGCATATACAGGCAAACATTCAATGCCATAGACATACAACATATATAGACAGACAACGAGCTACACAATTGGTCAAGAGCTCACCCCGACATGGGCAGGCCTCGAACTCATGACTTTCTGGTTAGTAGAGATCTTATGCAGCTGAATCCCAGCCAGCTGCGCCACATTCCCGGTGCCACATTCCCAGTTGTGGCAATGGTGCCATGAGACTTGTCAATGTACATTTTGGTGCCTCAAATGTTACGTTGGAGCATGTAAGAAATTAATGTGTGTGTGTGTGTGTGTGTGTGTGTGAACTGTAAAATAAGATGCATGAAGCTGATTGGTCAGTTATGCCTGGGGAACTGGCTGAGCCTGGGACTTTTGGTTACTGTTAGATTTTTCAGGCTTGAGCTATGCAGGTGCTTAGAGAGAAGCCGAGAGGACAGAGTTTGGAGTGTACTCTTGCTTCATGAGCTACTGAAGGAGTTTATCCACATGGACAAAAAAGGCTATTTTAAATCTCTCATAAAAGGACATTATGTGAGTCGATGCAACTGATCACATGATTGTAAATACGTTGTTCTGAATTGCGAAGAGTAAACTACTTATTCTTTATTGATCACCTACGTGGTATATTTTCTATCTCTGGCAAGCCAGTGCGTGGGATGACCAAACGTGAACTACGTGGTGTATTTTACATTATGCCACATGTTAGCCCTCTTTCTGGGTATATCAGACCTGCTGATTCCAAAAATGGCACCAGTTTCCCCTTATCAGCTCTAGTTTTTGTGATGCAGGACATACGCCATCTACCTGTTGCCATCTGCCCACCCGTAGAAAACCATGATAGCCATATCTAAGAAACTTGAGCTGAGGCGGGCTATCCAATGCAATTTTCTGAATCAGTGCCCCAAATAATCCTAGGAACAGGCCTAATATTATTATTTTGTTTGGGCTGTGAATCAACATGAATATTGAAACAGGTTTGATATTGTAAATATGGCTTATGGCATCATAACTGCCTGACAGGATGCAAGCCAATGCAGCATTATTATTATTATTATTATTATTTTGTACAGAATATATTTTCCATAAAGTTTGAGGATGTTTGAATACAGGATGACCCTTATATCTGTGAAGAATATATTCTAAATGATATCAGAAACTATGGAAAATAGTAAACCCTATATATTTTGACTATACATGGGAAGGAAGAATGCCATGGAATCAGACTGGAGGATGTGAATGTATCACAAACACTTCCAGGGGAGAGTATTTTACGGAACACAAATATCAAATCCATGGAGACCCATGCTCCAGGGATATCACATCCGTGGATAAATAAGTCATATTGATACTATGAGGAAATTGTGCAAGATTCTTTTTGACCTGATTTTTCAATTGTTAGAAATCCTATTGTTTTTTTATCATAGGAATTACTAAGAAGTCTTCTTTCCATCCAAGTGCCACCCTTGGGCTTCCAGAACGGCACTCCTCCTTGGGTTGAGGACTTGCTCCAGGGCTGGTTAATTTGGGAGCAGCTTGCATGCAGACAGAAAAGAAGGGAAGGGGAATGACGTTTGAAAGTATGCAGAGTTTCTATTCCTGGCCCAGAAATGCAAAGCTAGTTCGCCCACCGACAACTGAGAGGGAGGTTTGGGGATGTGGGAGGGGTATTCCCTTTTAGCAGGCAGCTGGTGAGAGGTGCCCGGCCTTGGCAGCTTCGTTCCTCTGCGAGGAAAGGGAAAATATGTGCGTCTGGCAAGCATTTGGAATGTTAAAGAGCACTAATAATATGGATGAAGGTGCCAGAGAAACGAGAGCCTGCTCCGTTTAGTGCATTGAGCATTGGACTAAGACTTTGGAGACAAGGGGTACATCTAAAGGGGTCGTAGTAACACAGTGGGTTAAACCGCTAGCTGCAGAATAACTTGCTGAACGGAAGGTTGGCAGTTCGAAGCTGCGGTTTGGATGATCTCCTGCTCTCGATCCCGCCAGCTTTGCAAGTGCACTTGGTGGGGACGAGGGACAGGGCCTTCTCGGCGGTGGCCCCATGCCTGTGGAACTCACTCCCCAGCAAGATCAGGTTGGCGTCTTTCCTCCTTTCTTTCAGAAAAAAGGTTAAATCGTGGTTCTGGGACCAGGCCTTTGGACAGTGAGCATGACAGCACTTTGGATGTTGAATCGGGCTGGAATTGGCTATATGGATTGATGACAATGTTTTTAATGTGTTTTTAACTTCATGTTCTTTTTGTTGTTTATTCGTTCAGCTGTTTCTGACTCTTCGTGACCTCATGGACCATCCCACGCCAGAGCTCCCTGTTGGCCATCACCTCTCCCAGCTTCTTCAGAGTCAATACCATCCATCCATCCATCTTGCCCTTGGTTGACCCCTCTTCCTTTTTCCTTCCATTTTCCCCAGCATCATTGTCTTCTCTAAGCTTTCCTTTCTTCTCATGATGTGGCCAAAATTCTTCATCTTTGCCTCTTCTATCCTTCCCCCCCCAATGAGCAGTCGGGCTTTATTTCCTGAAGTATGTATGGACTGGTTGGATCTTCTCGCAGTCCAAGGCACTCTCAGAACTTTCCTCCAACACCACCGTTCAAAAGCATTTATCTTCCTTCGCGCAGCCTTCCCTATGGTCCACCTCTCACATCCGTAGGTTACTACGGGGAATACCATTGCTTTAACTATGCGGATCTTCGTTGCCAGTGTGATGTCTCTACTCTTCAGTATTTTATCGAGATTGGACATTGCTTTCCTCCCAAGAAGGAAATGTCTTCTGATTTCCTGGCTGCAGTCTGCGTCTGCACTCATCTTTGCACCTAGAAATACAAAGTCTTTCACTGCCTTCATGTTGTCTCCCTCTATTTGCTAGTTATTGATCAGTCTGGTTGCCATAACCTTGGTTTTTCTTATGTTTAACTGCAACCCAGCCTTTGCACTTTCTTCTTTCACCTTGGTTGGAAGGCTCCTCAGCTCCTCCTCAATTTCAACCATCAAAGTGGTATCATCTACATATCTAATGTTGTTAATGTTTCTTCCATCAATTTTAACTCTAGCCTTGCATTCGTCAAGCCCCGCACCTCGCATGATGTGTTCTGTATACAAGTTGAATAGGTTGGGTGAGAGTATGCAAAGCTGCCGTACGCCTTTCCCAATCTTGAACCAGTCTGTTGTTCCATGGTCTGTTCTTACTGTTGCTACTTGGTCATTATACAGATTTCTCAGGAGACAGACAAGGTGATTTGGTATCCCCCTACCTCCAAGAACTTGCCACAATTTATATTTGTTTTATCTTGTGGCATCGAATTGTTGCCGGTGTAAGCTGCCCTGAGTCCCTCCTCGAGGGTTGAGAAGGGTGGGTTAGAAATGTGGGAAATAAATACATAAATAAATTGTGTGAATGCTCCCTGGCCAAGTCAGACTTCCCAAGGTACGGGCGCAGCTGGCGCACGAGTCTTAACTGTGCAAAAGCTGCCCTAGCCACCGAGACCTGGGGTTCCAGGCTCAGTTCCAGGAGAACTCCCAAGCTGCAAACCTGTGTCTTCAGGGGAGTGTAACCCTACCCAACACAGGCCGTAACCCTATACCCTGTTCGGCCTTGCGACTGACCAGGAGGACCTCTGTCTTGTCTGGATTCAATTTCAATTTTTTCGCCCACACCCAGAATGTCACAGCAGCCAAGCAACGGTTCAGGACTTGAACAGCCTCCTTAGTTGCAGGTGGAAAGGAGCGATAGGGTTGAGCGTCATCTGTCTACATATGTTAGATCAACATAAATAACAACAGCAACACACTATACCTGCCAATATCCCCTGGTGAGTACAAATGTCCCTCTCCCCTTTTGCATTTGGGCATCATCAGCTGGATGGAAAGTGCAGCCCCTTTGTTATCACCCGCATCACTACAGAATTCTAGAGAGGAAACATCACACTCCCTTTCACTTTCCCATTGAGATATGAGACTTTTCACAACAATAATGGCCCATATATTGCATCATGGTTACACAAATCTCATAATGCAGAGTTATTTGTTTATTTTACTACGCAATTAGAACTAGCAATTCCAGACTGACTATCCCTTTCATTGAATTACCAAATCTTCCCAAACATCATCCACATGAATGGCTCTTTTTGTGAGTGTCAGGAGTGACTTGAGAAACTGCAAGTCACTTTTGGTGTGAGAGAATTGGCTGTCTGCAAGGATGTTGCACCTGCATGTTTTGATGTTTTTACCATCCTTGTGGGAGACTCCTCTCATGTCCCTGCCTGGGGAGCTGGAGCTGACAGAGGGAGCTCATCTGCCACCCCCTGTATTCAAACCTCCGATCCAACGGTCTTCAGTCCTGCCGGCACAAGGGTTTAACCCAGGGATCCTCAAACTTTTTAAACAGAGGGCCAGGTCACAGTCCCTCAAACTATCGGAGGGCCAGATTATAATTTGAAAAAAACATGAATGAAATCTTATGCACACTGCACATATATTTATTTGTAGTGGGGAAAAACATTTAAAAACAATACAATAATTAAAATGAGGAACAATTTTAACAAATATAAACTTATTAGTATTTCAGTGGGAAGTGTGGGGCTGCTTTTGGCTGATGAGATAGGATTGTTGTTGTTGTTGTTGTTGTTATTGTTCTGTGCTTTCAAGTAGTTTCAGACTTAGGTTGACCCTGAGCGAGGGCCAGGTAAATGACCTTGGAGGGCCGTATCCAGCCCCCGGGCTTTATTTTGAGGACCCCTGGTTTGCGCCACCAGGGGCTCCTACATGAATGGCTGAGATAGTGACACCTTTGCTTTCAATGTACACAGACTTTGCTTCAATCACAAAATGATTTAATATTACTTTCAGGGTATGTGTTTAAGATGCATGTGAAACTTAAAGGAATTTTGTGTTTAAACCTGGGTCCCATCTCCAAGATTGCTTATCTATCTATCTATCTATCTGTCTGTCTGTCTGTCTGTCTGTCTGTCTGTCTGTCTATAAATGCTCTGTCCGTAATGAGGCTGAAGTAAACAAAAGAACCACTGAACAGAATCACACCAAATTTGGCAGCAAAACATCTCCCAATACAAGGTGTGACCAACAAAAAACCAAACCAAAAAAGAACTAAAATTAACTTACAAATCCTAAATCCTAAAAAAAAAAAGATGCCACTAAGGCCCTTGCCTTTCCACTCTCTGCCACTTCAGAATGTTAGAATGTTGAGCTGGACCAATCAGAGCCCATATGCAAATAACACCACAGTGGCAACCAATCACCATTTCTGACAGCCTCAGGCCTTTGCCTTTCCCCTCTCAGCCACTTCAGAGTCTTAGAATTTTGATGCTGGCCAATTAGAAGCCATATGCAAATAATACCACAGTGGAAACCAATCAGAAAGCTGCCACATATCTGCCCTCCGCACACATATATACATAATATAATGTTACTACTATATATTACTATATTAAATACACTCATAGAATAGAGTTAGAAGGGACTCTACCGTGGTATTGGGGAGAACAGACAGGAAGGAAGGAGAGAAGAAAGGAGGGAAAAAGGGAAGGAATGAAAAAGGGAAAGGGGGAAGGAAAGAGAGAAGGAGGGAGGGAAAGAAAGAGGGAAGGCAGGAAGGAAGGAAGGAAGGAATTACCAAAGGAAGGAAGGAAGAAGAGAAAGTAGAAAGGAAAGAAAAGGGAAAGGAAAGGCAGGAAAGAGGTAAAGAAGGAAGGGAGGAGAAACAGAAATAAAAAGTGGAAGAAGGAAGGAAACAGGGAGGGAAGAAAGGAAATGAAAAAGTAGAGAAGGTGGTGGGGAGGAAGAAGGAAAGAGAAGGAAGGATGAAACCAAAGAGTGAAAGAAGGAATAAAAGAAAGAGTTAGAGAAGGAAGAAAGGAGAGAAAGGGGAAGGGGAAGAAAGGGAGGGGGGAATAGGTAAGTACCTCCCTTTCATAATAGTCCCAATATCTACCTCTACTTTGAAAATTCTTACTTTAGGCCACAGCAACGCCTGGCAGGGCACAACTAGTGATGTATTTCAAAATCAGGCGGGGGGAATCCAAAATACTGTACTTGGTGCCAGACATATTGGATAAGGGATACTAAACATATAAATGTACATATGAGATTTTAAATTTTTGTCTTTCAATGGTGCTATTATAGGGGTCTCATATCTGAGAGTTGGAAAAATGTTCCTTTTATATAGAGATACCTTCCAAATCCCATATTTTAGGGTGTGGACTCCTTATAAAGACAGAAACATGCGGGTTGTGTAATTTATGAAATGAATGATATGTTCATTGGACTAAAATCGATACTTTAATTTAGGTAAAAACAATAGTAGTCAATGGCTACTTCCTGATTGCCAACCTTGCATATTGTACATTGAGAATCATAGAACCATTGAGTTGGAAGAGACCTCGTGGGCCATCTAGTCCAACCTCCTGCCAAGAAGCAAAGGGTTGGACTGACCCTTATTCAGCTGACCCTTACCGCTAATTTGAAAACACAGCAGCACCTTCCATAACTTGAACTGAATGCAGGCCTTCTTCATCAGACCAAAATATCCAACTGTGTCCATAGGACAACTTAGGTGTGGGTAAGACATCAACAGGATTCCAGCTAATATACAATGGTGACCTCTCACTGCCCTATTGCAAAATATTTTGCAGTGGCTTTGCCTTGAATGGGCTACTAAGAGCCATTACCTACACAAAATACCTGCTCTTCATCAAGACAATGCCTGCTAGAATTAGTTTGTTGTCATGGATCAACTTAGCATCTGAAGTTAGGACAAACATGATGTCTTCCTCCTCCAAATTTACCCCTAAACCACTGATATTCTGTCCTCAGTTCTGACTTTCGTTCTGTACATTTCAATTCCAACCTCTCTAAAATCAGGACAGTAAAGAAAGAACAACACTCAAAAACAGGGAAAGTCCAGACGAGAAACAATCAGGGCCAGCTAATCACCTCCCAACAAAGGATTCCCCCCAGGCTGGAAGCAGCCATGCCTTGAAGCTGCAAGGCCATTCAATGCTAATCAAGGTGGCCAGTTACAAAATCCACACCTACCTCAAACAGACAAGCATTCTTTCTCCCACCCTGGGCATCCTACAGATATATAAACTCCATTTTCCTAGTTTCCAAGAGACCTCACAACCTCTGAGGATGCCTGCCATAGATGTGGGCGAAACGTTAGGAGAGAATGCTGCTGGAACATGGCCAGACAGCCCAGAAAACTCACAGCAATCCAACCTCTCTCTCTCTCTCTCTTTCTAAAAAAGTTTCAAATCAGGGGGCTCATTCATAGCTGTGAATGATTTACTACCAGTACCAACATGACCTCACAAAGATTCTTCTTTGGATTACCAGATGAAAGCAAAAGCAAAAGGAATTGTGTTTTTCCCTGGCAATTTCTTTGTGTTTGCTTAACATGTTGAAATTTGGTATGCCGACAGAGGGAAATGTTTTCTACCGCAGTAGCAAGTTTCATCACGATTGGTCTAAGAATGAGGGAGAGAGAATCCCCTGAAGTTTGCCCAGTGATATTTGCTGTTTTCCGCGTATTGCGCAATTGCGTCTGCCATTAACAAAGTGATTCGGAAGTTTCAGAAATTTCAGAAAGTTCTGATTTTCCCCCCGGAAAAATTCAGAATTCAATTCCGAATCAAACCGACACCACCCCCTACATCCAAAACGAGTTTTTAACCATTTTTTTGGATCTACCAAGCCTATTGCTTATATCTGGGAGAGCAAATTGTGCCCCCCCCCCAAAGGATATTTTTATGGCAATCACAACTCTGAACTTCCCTTTACTTGGTCCAAAAACTGATTTGCCATTTCCCAGGAGCAGTAGTTTGGGCTCACTCAGAGCACAACCTAATCTTTCCCATTACCTGTTTTTCAAAACACACTTTGGGGAGGCTAGATGGCCATCTGTTGGGGGTGCTTTGAATGCGATTTTCCTGGTTCTTGGTAGAGGGTTGGACTGGATGGCCCACAAGGGCTCTTCCAACTCTATGATTCTAGGATACTAAGGGGCTATGCATTTTTAGCCATCACTTCAGCCCCCGATTTGCCGCAAGTGCCACTTCTGCTTTATCTCACAGACCAACAGCTTGGCAAGGTCTTTCACACAGTCAAAATCCAGAGGCAAGGTCAATGTATTCCAAGAAAGACAAGATCCCTACACTTTGCAATGGCTTTGCAAAGGTTTAAGTACTGAATCCAGACTAAATCCTCTCCGAATGTCAGAAATACAGTACCCAACATACAAATCAATATACTTTGTATTGACACAATTTGAGCATAAGCCGAACCATTCCCGAAGGGAGAGGAAGACATGACATGTCAACCCACCGCTGTGAAACTGCAATCATCTGGTGGAAGTTTCAACTCGATATTGAAAGTCTCGTTGGCTTAAATATGACTTTGCTCAATGCACTGTTTTAACAACCACCCAAAGGAGATTCGAGCTGGATGAGACTGTGCATCAGGGAAGATTTATAGTTCTTTGATGAGGAATCTCCTCCCAATTACCCTCCCCACATGGCTTACCTCTAAAGCAAAGACTTACCAACAGTTTCCAGCTATCCGGAAGGGTCTCTGTTGGGTGGCTTCCGTTGTGCCAAAAGCTCCACTGATAAAGGAGATCCCAAAGAGGAGACCTGCTCCACTTTCTATGCCCTGATCTTGGCTCTGAGCTTCTTGCTTCCTCCCTTCGCAGCGGATTATATCTGGAAGGCCTGAGCTATGTTGGGAGGATGAAAAGGGTGGTCTATTTTTAGGGGGCCAGGCAAGTTGCTATTCCATCCGGCTGAGTCAATCACGGCTTCTTACAAACTCACTGGGGAGGGGAGAAGGAATGTCAGATCCTGGCAGAAGGTCCTACAAGTTTGTCGAACCAAGGAGGTTTACTCACCCGCTGCGTAAGGCCAGTTTTCCCCTCTGGAAACCCAGCCATAGCTACATTTCCAAATGGCACATCACACATTGGGAACGCTCCCCCTGAGTCATGCTCCACATTGTTGTGTCACAGTGACACCATCATCACGGTCACCTCTACATGACGGCAAGGACTAATTCCGGACCTTTACCGGGATCTTCCTACTGATTTAGGATGGAGTAATGGAGATCCAAAGTGACGCAGTGCTTTGAGTGTTGGATTATGACTCTGGAGACCAGGATTTGAAGTCCGGCCCGGTCAAGGAAAACCCATTAGATGACCCTTCAGCAAGTCACATGCCCTGAACCATAGAAAACCCCATGAGAGGTTCAGTTTAGGGTTTCCATGAGTCGGAAATGGCTTGAAGGTACACAATTACCCTATGATAGGATCACCTCAAAGGTATACAACTGCAATGACATTGAGGGAAAAATGACATACAAAGAGACAGAATGGGGGACGATGCCTGGCTCCACAGCAGTATGTGTGGAAAAGATCTTGGAGTCCTTGTGGACAAAAAGTTAAACATAAGCCAACAATGTGATGTTTCAGCTAAAAAAGCCAATGGGATTTTGGCCTGCATAAATAGGAGTCTTATGAAACATATGGGGGTTGAATGAAAAGCAATGCCTCCACCATCGTAACTTCTCAACAGATGGCAGTACTGGTATGCGGCAGATACTGGCTTGTTCAGTAGACTCTCCTCTACAGTGGGAAGCCTTAGCATTGAACAGTTGTGTTATTAAAGTGCGAAGTATGGAACCCTGCACAGACAGTCTGTCAATGCAATCATTGAATTATTGACAGCAGAAGGTGTCACCCCAAAGAAGATTCATCAGAGAATGCAAGCTCTTTATGGTGATGGTGTTGATGTGAGTGCTGTGCGTCGTTGGGTGAGTAAGTTTAAAGATGTTGTGGTGGGAACATCTGACTTGCATGACAAACAAAGAGTTGGACGTCTCATGACAGCAACCACCGGGTTTCACAAGCAAAACTTGGACAGATTGATTCAGGACGATCGTCGTATCACTCAGAGAGAAATTTCAAGCATAATTGGCATTTCATGAAAACATGTGGGTCACATTATTGCTTTGCTATCAGAAGATCTGTGCACGATGGGTACCCAGGATGCTGACGCCAGAAATGAAAGCGCACCACAGCAGAACTTCAGAGACCGGATCTCACTACCGTACGGGATCCTCCATACAGTCCAGATTTAGCACCGCCTGACTTCCATCTGTTCCCGCTAATGAAAGAAGATCTGTGGGGACATCATTATGATTCTGATAAAGACATTGAGAGAACTGTGAGATGCTGGTTGCGGAAACAGGGTTTCGACTTTTTCTGTGATGGCTTCAGAAAACTTGTTCATCGTTGGCAATATTCTGGTGATTATTTATTTATTTATTTACACTTATTAGTTGCCACTCCCGGTGTGGCTCGGGGAGACTTACAAAGTGACATATCAGAATAAAAGCACAATACAAAACTATAGAACACAATAAAACACAATATTAGGATAAAATACGACTCAGCAAGTGCTGTGCACATCAAATGGGGGACAGAGATTATGTGGAAAAGAGTATCGTGGTAGTTAAAGAGCACATTATTTCTGTGTTTGATTTATTAAAATATTCCCATCCAAACCCAAGTAACGAAAGTGGAGGCATTACTTTTCATTCAACCCTAATTTACCAATACCTCAAGGACATGGGGTCCCGGTGCAGAATTATAGTTCCCACTAGTGTTAGATGTCATACCCAGCAGCTCCATCTAGTGGTCTCGATGTAAGAGAAAGAGACTAATTGGATCCATTATGGATTCCAACATTGGGTTTTAAATAGGTTGAATGCTAAACAACACTGACCATTTAGGCTTTAATAATGGGGATTAGGACCTAAACACCCTAAAGGCACCAGATCAATTTTACGGAATCATGGGATTTTCAGTTTTATAAGGTCTTTAGCCTTATCTGCCAAAGAGTTCTGGTGCTTCCACAAACAAGAGTTCCCATGATTCTTTTGCATTGAGCCATGGTAATTTAAGTTGGGCTAAACTGCATTCATTTTACACTGTAAATATCCACTTAGATGTTTTTAAATTCAATAATGCAATATTCATGGAGGATTGATCTATCCATGACTGTTAGCCAGAACCTAGGACTCCCTGGTGACGCAAAGGGTTGAACCCTTGTGCCAGAAGAACTGATGACTGACAAATCGTAGGTTCGAATCCAGAGAGAGCAAAGATGAGCTCCCTCTGTCAGCTCCAGCTCTCCATGCACGGACACAAGAGAAGCCTCCCACTAGGACGGTAAAACATCAAAAACGTCCTTGCCGATGGCCAATTCTCTCACAAAAGAAGTGACTTGCAGTTTCTCAAGTCACTCCTGACACAAAAAAAAAAGCCAGAACCTGGGAAAGTAAAATTCTTTTTGGATTGCGACTCCCAGAATCCTCTAGTCAGCAAGTTTTCCAAACTCTGAAGAGAAACTTCAATACTTGGTACCAGTATAATCTCAGAATTATGAGATAAAATGGGGAAAAGTTGGTATTACTTCCATGCCTTTTTTGTGGATCTTTGATAGGTCTTGGACTGACCATTGCTGAGTAAAAGGACATTGAGCTCAATTGATCTTTAATGTGATCCAGCAGAGCTTGTCTGTTTTTATTTACAGGTCTTTCTTTTTTAAAAACAAAATCAAAATGAAATATCACTGTCGCCAGCAGATGGCGCTCTAAGCCTTTGCAAAAGGTTATAATGCCATGGTGACCTTTAAGTACATTTTAATAGATAATGCTCAACAAAGGACTGGCCAAGAAATATTAGTATTTGATACTCTCCTCTAGAGATTATTTAATAGTGTTTTGATCAATTTGCTAATGTTATGTTACTTGTTAGTTTTGTTCCTTGATCTTTAGTTTCTTGTTATTTGGAGGCTATGTTACTTGTTAGATTTAACTTCTAAAAGAGTAAAAATAAAGAGTGCTCCAAAAAATTAAAGTTTGAAAATGATTAGTAAACATTAACCACTGCTCCAGAATGAGCAACTTTAAATGGCATTATCTTCCATGATATCATGTTGATCACATTGTCCTTCCGCACTGGGAAAATAACACAGATCAGTTCTTGGTGTTTTGGTTTTTAGGCCTATTCCTGGGGTTATTTGGGAGGGATGATCCAGAAAATTGCATTGGATAGGCAGCCTCAGCTCTAGTTTCTTAGAGATGGTTATCATGGTTTTCTATAGGCGAGTTTATAAAGACTAGCAAGCTCTATATCTCAAAAATTAGAGCTGAGGGGACAAGGGAAAACTGGTGCCTTTTTTGGAACTAGATCAAAAATATCCAGAAACATGTCTAACATTGGAAGCACCAAAATGTGTGTTGGCCAGCGCAATCAGTAATGCAGTTATTTTGTAGTGCATTGCTTCCAAGACTGTAAACAAAACCGACCGAGTCATGTCAGAAGTGAGGCAGTAATTCTTCTAGGCAAACCTGGCCCTGGATATCAGTTTGCCATCATATTCCCATTTGCTAAATTAATTTGCTCTCTTTCTCATCCTGTGCTGCTTTTGACAGGTCTTGAATATTTCTGGCGTCTCACAGGTAAGAAGGGATCACACTATGTAACACAGCTTTTGTTCCTGGATTATAAATGTCATTTTCTAATTGGTTATATTTGTAAAAACATGAAAAAAGTTTATGAAACTGCAAAATTTTTATTTTTGCAATTTTTATTTTTGCTATAGTTTTTCAGTGAATAGCTCATGGAGTCTCAACCCATTCAACATAGTTTGTGGCATGCAGAAAAACAAAGTTTCTGGAGTAGAACAACTGCTTTCAAAGTAAGCACCACACAATCATACAGGAAATAACACTTTCAAACCAGGAACAGAAAATGTTTCAATTTTTGTTACATATTGTTATTTAAGGCAGTGTTTTCCAACCTTTTTTGAGCAGCGGCACATTTTTTACATTTACAAAATCCTGGGGCACACCACCAACCAAAATGACACAAAATGTCATTTGGGAGTTGTAGTTGCTGGGAGTTATAGTTCACCCGCAATCAAAGAGCATTCTGAACTCCACCAATGATGGAATGGAATCAAACTTCCCACACAGAACTCCCAAAACCAAGAGAAAATACTATAAGAGTTTGGTGGGCATTGACCTTGAGTTTTGGAGTTGTAGTTCACCTATATCCAGAGAGCACTGTGGACTCAAACAATGTTGGATCAGGACCAAACTTAGCATGAATACTCAATATGCCAAAATGTGAAGACAGATGGAGTTTGGGGAAAATAGACCTTGACATTTGGGAGTTGTAGTTGCTGGGATTTATAGTTCACCTACAATCAAAGAGCATCCTGAACTCTTGCAACAATGGAATTGAACCAAACTTGGCACATTGAACTCTCATTACCAACAGAAAGTACTGAAAGTGTTTGCTTGGGAATTGACTTTGAGTTTGAAGTTGTAGTTCACCTACAACCAGAGATCACTGTGGACTCAAACAATGTTATGTTATGTTGTTGTATGTTTTCTATCCAAAATCACAATGTTGGAAGGAGGCTTACCACTTTAAGGTCCCTAAAACAGGCATGGGAAAACTTAGGCCCTCTGGGTGCTTTGGACTTCAACTCCCACTGTTCCTAACAGCCTGAGGCCCTTTCCTGCTTAAGTGGCTGAGGGGGGGGGGAGGGAAAAGAGCCTGAGGCTGCTAGGAATGGTGGGAGTTGGAGTCCAAAACACCTGGAAGGTCCAAGTTTGCCCATGCCAGCTATCGACAGAGACTTCTTCCTCCCCCTTCGGGCCCTTTCTTCCCCCTCCTGCCGAACACTTACTTTTTCTTGCCCCTTCTGCCGCCATTTTGATCTGAGGGGGCAGCGTGAGCATGTTCAGGAGGGGAGGGGGGAGGAAGACGTGGGGCGAGTCTGCGCAGTAGCGTGAGTAAAGCGAGGCAAAGCAACCAGAGCGAGGCTGGGAAGAAGGGAGCCCGAGTGGAGAAGAAAAAGTGTTCGGCAGGAGAGGGAAGAAAGGGTATTGGAGGTTCCAATTTCCCACGGCACACCTGATGATCGCTCACGGCACACTAGTGTGCCATGGCAAACAGGTTGGGAAAAACAGATTTAAAGGACCACATTAAAGGAGTTCACTCACAGTTGTTGACTGTGTTTCTTGATGCATCTGCCGAAATACAGACCATGGAAGAGGCCTCCTGGTTTCTCCTGGTGAGTTGTGTCTCCTGGAAGTAACAAAATGACATTACAGGTATGAATGCGAGAGTGAAGAACTTGGAGCTTCGTCTCAAATACACATGGTAAACCCAAGATGAAAGACAAGATGGTAGACTTTTCCTACCTGTGGCTTCCATGTAATGACACCTATTGGATCGATGGTCAAGCCTTACTTCTCAATGTGATTGGACAATAGTTATTTTCAACTACATCCAGTTCTGTCTTCTAGCACCCCATAAACTTTACCTACCTGTACGTCAAGTATTTGGTCAAATAGCAAAGGAGACTCAACCAGATAGGAGAAATGGGCCAAAAGCAAAAAAATGAATTTAAACAGGAAGAAATGTAAGGAACTAAACCTATGCAGAAGAAATGAAATGCACAGATATAGGATGAGACACCTGGCTTGAAAACAGACAATGGGAAAGGGATCTAGGAATCTTAGTGGGCCGCAAGCTGAACACGAACCAATAGTGTGAGGATGCAGCTAAAAAGGCCAATGAGACCGGGACTGTGGTGCAGCTGGCTGGGAGTCATCTGCATTAAGATCACTACTGACCAAAAGGTCATGAGTTCAAAGCCAGCCTGGGTCGCAGTGAGCTCCTGACCAAAATTGTGTAGCTTGTTGTCGTCCTTTGCAGCCCGAAAGACAGTTGCATCTGTCATGTAGGAAATTTAGGTACCACTTTGTGGGGAGGCTAATTTAACTGATTTATGAGGCCATAAAAATCTCCAGGAAGTATGCAAAAGAATGAGGAAGCGACAGCTCCCCTGGTAGCCAGAAGCTGGAATGTTAAATAGCCTCTGAGTGTCTGTCTATATATGTTGTGTGTCTATGGCATTGAATGTTTGCCATGTATATGTACATTGAGTCCCCTGCAGATGAGAAGGACGGAATATAAATACTGTAAATAAATAAATAAATGAGATTCCTGGCGGCAGCAATAGTAGACTTGTATCTAGCCCTAGGGGAGTCATAGACCTTACCTGGGAAACTGGGTCCAGATGTGGCCTGAGCAGGACAAAATCATGAATTCAGTAACTTACAATTTGCCACATTTTCATGACATCCCAATTGTTCTGAGCTCACTCTGCCCAAAGGCAGGACCAACCCTGACTCATTCCCTACTTTCTGTTTTACTTGTCCCTGCCACTTTTGGTTAAAAGGTCTTTAGAAATTTTGGATTTTGGAGTCATTTGGATTGTTTTTTTTGTTCGACTTAATATACTGCTCTCTCGGGAGCCCAGAGCAGTTTACAGAGTTAATAGATAAAACACATAAAATGCAATAAAATACAATAAGACAATCTTAAAATCAATTCCAGGGACTCTGTGAATACTCATTAGTTTTTTTTACGGCTAATCCCGGATGGCTCGTAACTCTTCAGGGAGGGTGTTCCACAGAGTTGGCATCTCAATCCCAGGCACATCCAATAGGGATGGATAGGCCTTGAAAGATAACAACAAGTTCAACAACAAATGTTTTTAACATCAATCAACAACAACAATGAGTCACTAAAGTTGGACCTTTATCAACAATTCACATGGTAAACTGATGTAGAGTTTGGGACAATACTAAAGGCACTCACCTTCCTGAGCAAAACATCCTTTTGCAAAGCACTGATGCAGCTCCCTTGCCCTTTCCGTCTGTTGCCGAATGAAAAAATCCGATGATCAGCCTGGGGTTTGACGTTGGCGCATGGTTTGCGCATGGCATCCATATTGCCAGCCTTGAGTTGGCTCCTCTTCTTTGGCTGAGTTGCAGGGGTTTTGTTTGGGATTTCAACCCAACTCAGTGAGGAGGAGAAGATGGCTCTTTTGGCATCAAAGCCCGCTTGGAAACCTCTCTTGGTGTCATTAACGGTGGAGGTGCTGGCTTGCCAATTAGCCAGATTCTCCATCAATTTGCTCCCAGAAATCCTGGAATCACTTCTTTGGAAAATAGCAGATCCCGGTTGTCTTACATGCAGTTTCACTTTCTGTAAATCTCTTTTCTCCAGAATCTGAAAATGCATGGAAAGAAGTATGTTTACGTACCTGCACTTCTTCCCACTCCCCACCCCCAGCTAGGAGCATATTTTCCCACATGCCAATCCGGCAATGTTTAACCTCCTCTCATTGAACTTCACCCTCCAGTCAGGTGGCCTTTCATACTTCAATGACTCTGTTCTGCAGGTCGGGATTTGGACAGGTTTCGGTATGCGGCTGTTGAATCTTAAAGTGTGGACAAAGATATTGGAAGCACAGATTGGAAAAGTGATCGTTTTGGAGCGGAAGTGTTTGGCAATCGAATGCCAGTGGGAAAGTGAATCTCTGTGGGGTTTTGCTTCAAATTTTAGTGGAATTGACACCCCACATATAGGTTTTAAAAACTCAAAATAGTTCTTTCAAAGTTTGGCTTGAAACCTAGAGTGGAATAATTTCCCCAGTCACATGGAAGTAATGTAAAAGAAGGCCTGGGGGATTTTGGAAATGGGACACGGGCAAAATACCATTTGGGTTTCCCTTATAAACTCTTCCCCTCAATTCATTCTTCTCTTGTTCTCTTCTATCCCAGTATCCCAGTGTAGATTTATCATCTCTATCTATCTATCTATCTATCTACCTACTTACCTACCTACCATCCTACTATCTACCTACCATATCTACCTACCTACCATATCTATCTACCTATCATACCATATCTCGTATCTATCTATCTACCTACCTACCCTATCTATCTACTTACCTACCATATCTATCTATCTACTTACCTACCTATCTACCATATCTATCTACCTACCATATCTATCTACCATATCTACTTACCTACCTATCATACCATATCTCGTATCTATCTATCTATCTATCTATCTATCTACCTACCATATCTATCTACTTACTTATCTATCTACCATATCTATCTATCTACTTACCTACCTATCTACCATATCTATCTACCTACCTATCATACCATATCTCGTATCTATCTATCTATCTATCTACCTATCTATCTATCTACCTACCTACCATATCTATCTATCTACTTACCTACCTATCTACTGTATCTATCTATCTACTTACCTACCTACCATATCTATCTACCTACCACATCTATCTATCTACCTATCATACCATATCTCGTATCTATCTATCTATCTATCTACCTATCTATCTATCTATCTATCTATCTACCATATCTATCTATCTACTTACCTACCTATCTACCGTATCTACCGTATCTATCTATCTATCTACTTACCTACCTACCATATCTATCTACCTACCATATCTATCTATCTACCTATCATACCATATCTCGTATATATCTATCTACCTACCATATCTATCTATCTACTTACCTACCTACCGTATCTATCCATCTATCTATCTACTTACCTACCTACCATATCTATCTACCTACCATATCTATCTATCTAACTACCTATCTATCTATCTATCTATCTACCTACCATATCCATCTACTTACCTACCTATCTACCATATCTATCTATCTACTTACCTACCTATCTACCGTATCTATCTATCTACTTACCTACCTACCTACCATATCTATCTACCTACCATATCTATCTACCTACCATATCTATCTATCTATCTACCTACCTTATCTATCTATCTATCTATCTACCATATATATATATCTACTTACCTTCCTATCTACCGTATCTACCGTATCTATCTATCTACTTACCTACCTACCTACCATATCTATCTACCTATCATACCATATCTCGTACCTACCTACCTACCCTATCTACCTACCTACCATATCTATCTATCTACTTACCTACCATATCTATCTACCTACCATATCTATCTATCTATCTAACTACCCTATCTATCTGTCTATCTATCTACCTACCATATCCATCTACTTACCTACCTATCTACCATATCTATCTATCTGTCTATTTTTCTGCTCTTTCTCTCTCTTGCTTCTACATGGATGATAGGACCATCAGTCATTATGAGCTGCACTAATGGAATGGTACCTCCATGTTCAGGAGTGGCTTACCCTTATAAATTCTACTTTTACAGATGGGCAAAGGGAACATCATATCTTTATATTTTACTTAGAGTTTTGGAGCCCAGCTCCCACAAAATGCCTTTTTATTGTCCACACTGATGGGGACTGCCACATGCAATGTATGGAGGATCAAAGGTTTCCTCGCCCTTGTTTTCCAGCATATTATTTTCTCAAAAGAATCAGATACATGGAAGGGACCCCAAGGGCCATCCAGTCCAATCCTATTCTGACATGCAGGAAGACACAATCAAAGCACTCCTGAGAGGACATCCAGCCTCTGTTTAAAAACCTCTGCTGTAAAACACCCCAAAGCCCTGACCATTAGGAAGTTTTTCCTAATGTTTAGGTGGAATTCCTTTTCTTGTAGCTTGAATTCATTGCTCTATGTGTCCTAGTTTCCTGAGCAGCAGAAAACAATCTGGCTCCCTCCTCAAACAGCCACATAATCATAAAGGTTAGAAGTCTGATTTTCCTTTCTTTTCAAATACTAGTTGGGAATAGTAAAAGCCCTTCGAATCTACACCATTTGTCAGATTTGGACACACATACACACAGAGAGAGACTATCCTACTTAGCACTCATGACTCATGACTCTGTTCATAGTATTTGACTTTCGATATGTTGTGTGTGCAGGTATTTTTGGCTTCATTGTTAGCCCTGATGGCTGGAAAGTGACTTTCATTTTGGTGCTCCCGTTGTGTGTGTGACTCTACTCTAGGATTGAGCTCCTTGGTTAGGTCTTGTCCATTTTGGACTAAAAGCCAAAACAGGTGCAAAATCCCATTGACTTGGGCGCCACTAAACACCACAACACACTGGGTGCACCTACACTGGAGAATGAATGCAGTTTGATACTACTTTAACTGCCATGGCTTGATGCTATGGAATCACAAGGTTGGTAGTTTTACGAGGCCTGTAGCCTTTTTTGCCAAAGAGTGTTCGCATTTCACCAAACTACAATCCTAGGATTCCATAGCTTTGGGCCATGGCAATTTAAGGGGCGCCAGACTGCATAAATTTACAGCACTGTTTCTCCACCTGGGGTTCAGGACTTGGGGAGGTCATGATGGGGGTGTCAGAGGAGTCGCCAAAAACCATCCAAAAACACATGGGGGTTTCTGTTGGTCATGGGAGTTCTGTTTGGGAAGTTTGGCCCAATTCTATCATTGGTGGGGTTCAGAATGCTCTTTGATTGTAGGTGAACTATAAATCCCAGCAACTACAACTGGGATTTAAAGTTCACCCAAATGTCAAGGTCTATTTTCACCAAACTCCATCTGTGTTCACATTTGGGCATATTGAGTATTCGTGCCAAGTTTGGTCAAGATTCATCACTGTTTGAGTCCACAGTACTCTCTGGATGTAGGTGAACTACAACTACAAAACTGAAGGTCAATGCCCACCAAACCCTTCTAGTATTTTCTGATGGCAATGGGAGTTCTATGTGCCAAGTTTGGTTCAATTCCATTGTTGGTGGAGCTCAGAATGCTCTTTGATTGTAGGTGAACTATAAATCCCAGCAACTACAACTCCCAAATGACACCCCCCCCCCAAACTCCACCAGTATTCAAATTTAGGCGTATCAGGTTTTTGTGCCAAATAGCTGTGTATCAGATATTTACATTACAATTCATAACACTAGCAAAATTATAGTTATGAAGTAGCAATGAAAATAATGTTATGGTTGGGGGGTCACCACAACATGAGGAACTGGATTAAGGGGTCGCGGCATTAGGAAGGTTGGGAACCAATGCTCTACAGTGTAGCTGCACCCACTATCCCTCTGCAACTGAAATTAAACGGTCTCTGATTGTAAGCTGACGCATCCCGAAGTTGGCAGGCCTTTATTTATACATCATTCCATCATTCCATCAGTGAGATGAACCGCCAACTATTAATTCCTGCCTCGTTTCCAGTGACAGACTGTGTCTAGAGTTCTTTACTGTCTGGAATAAACCCTTTTACCTTCTGCTCACCTTTGACTTTTCGTCGGCTGAGGAAGCAGTTTCGCCATCCAATATATTCTGATACCTATGAAAAATAAATAAATCAACACCTCCTGAGTGACCTTAGCAGAACTACACCTCCCATTATCCACAACTTAGTCCATTGCTGGCATTGTTTCATGGGGAAGGGAAGGAAGAACTGTGATTGGATGAAGGGATGGCTTTGGAGGGTGGACGAGGGTGGGTGATGGGAACTCCATAATGATGGGACCATTCAAAGCTACTCCATTGTTAATTCTAATTAATTCTCCATAAAAACATTGCTTCGGGACACAGTGGCTATATCCAAAGGTAGTGATTCTATTGTCAGATGTCTTAGAGTGCATCCATACTGTAGAATTAATACAGTTTAGCACCCCTATAACTGCCATGGCTCAGTTGTAGTCCTACAAGGTCTAGATTTCTCTGAAAAATAGAGCGAAGGCCTCACTAAACAATAGCTCTCAGGATTCCATCACATTGAGACGTCACTTACAGTGGGGTCAAACCTGTATTAATTTTACAGTGTAGATCAGGCATGGGCAAACTTCATCCCTCCAGGTGTTTTGGACTTCAACTCCCACCATTGCTGGCCTGAGGCCCCTTCCTTTTCCCCCTCAGCCGCCGGCTGAGGGGGAAAGGAAGGGGCCTCAGGCCAGCAATGGTGAGAGTTGAAGTCCAAAACACCTGGAGGGTCAAAGTTCGTTCGCCCATGCCTGGTGTAGATGCACCCTTAAATTTCCAACTTCCATAAGCCCAGGCCAGTGTGGAAAATGGTCCGGTATTATGGGCTATGAAGTCCAAAACATCTTGCGAGCTATTGCTGAAGAGGACAAGCAGGAAAAATTATCCATCAATGAATCCAATATTGATGTTGTTCTACCACTCTTTTTGTGATATACAGTGTTCCCTCAGTTATCACGGGTGTTACATTCCAGGAGCACCCGCGAAAAGTGAAAATCCACAAAGTAGGGACACTATTTATATATATACCTGTATATATTTACAATCTCACATCGGCAAGTAGCGTCTCCGCTGAATATATCCTGACACTCTTTTCTTTTTTGGGAGCTTGACGCCTCTCCCGCCTTTCTTTCCCTGTACCGGGAATGACATCACACGGGTTCCCAACCTACCTGCCATTTGCCCCTCTAGACCTGTCCATTATCGTTCCCTTCCTTCTTCCCTTCCTTCTCCTGCTATCAACCTAGAAGGGCTCCCATCTGTAGGAGAGAGTGAGGAAGAGGAGAAGGAGGAAGCATAGAATCATAGATTTATAGACCTCATGGGCCATCCAGTCCAACCCCCTGCCAAGAAGCAGGAAAATTGCATTCAAAGCACCCATGACATTCAGTCTCTCTTTAAAAGCTTCCAAAGAAGGAGCCTCCACTGACTGACTGACTGACTGACTTTATTATTTCTGAGTCGCCCTCCACGTTAGTGCTCCGGGCGACTTACACATAGCAATTCAACAATTAAAAATATTAAAAATATTAAAAATTAGATTAAAATATTTAGGGGTTAAATGCAAGGGCCAGGCTCAGGTAGTTGAGTTCCTGGTTCTGCATTAGCCATGGGCTTTCCTAAATAGCCAGGTCTTTAGAGCGGTCAGGAACTGGGGCAGGTCAAGGGAGGCTCTCTGGTCCGGTGGCATCGAGTTCCAGAGAACAGGGGCCACAATGGAGAACGATCTCCGTCTCGTGGCCCCCAGGTGGGCCTCTTTCACGCCCGGGACGCAAAGGAGGTTCTTGTTTGCCAGCCGCGGTGTCCTTGAATAGGCAGGCATCAGCAAGCGGTCCTTTAAGTATGTTGGGCCCCGGCCCCGTAGGGCTTTGAAAGCCAAGATCAAGGTCTTATGTAAGGCTCTATATTCAACGGGCAGCCAGTGCAGGCGCTGCAGGGATGGTGTAATGTGGCATCTCATCGATGTTCCTGTGAGAAGCCTGGCGGCCGCGTTCTACACAATCTGGATCCTGCGGGTTAGTGACCAGGGCAGACCCACATATAAGGCGTTACAGTAATCCAGCCGTGATGTAACCGTGGCATGGATTACTGTAGCTAGCGCTTCCGTCGGGAGGTAGGGCGCCAGTTGTCTCGCTTGGCGCAGGTGGAAGAAGGCCCTTTTGCTCGTGGAGGCAACCTGGGCCTCCATCGACAATTTGGAGTCCAGGATAACACCAAGGCTCTTTACTGAGGGGGACGGAATCAATGGTTCCCCTTCGAAGGGGGGCAGTGGGAAAGGTGGTTCTGGGCGCACTCCAGGGCAAAGAGTTCCTCTGCTGAACACCTCTCATAGTCAGGAAGTTCTTTCTAATCCCAATAAACCCCTGAGGCTGGAAAACCACCAATCTAGTACAGATTCATAAGATTATTGGAAATGAACAGTTCTTTGTTGTTGCCGTTAGTGTAATCTGCTGCTTACCGTCCCACTAATTCCGAGACAGAGATCCTCCCCAGAGACGTGGCTTTCATGGTGTGTCTCCTCCTTAAAGGCTTAGCAAAGACTGGGAAGGTCTCCTCCATGAACCTTTTTTCTGAAGAGTTTGCATCACGTCTGTTCGACTGTTGGCACAACGAATAGACCCTTGGATTAGCAGGATCCCTTGGCAAGACCACTTACTTAACCAACAAGTCAAACATTAGAGAAAGTGTAGAATAGGAAGGAGCAAAGTCTAAGGTCAAGACTGAAGCATGGCTGACTGCAGTCTTTCGTTTGAGGAGGACAATGAAAGAATCATCAAAGCATAGAATCATTGAGTTGGAAGAGACCTCGTGGGCTATCCAGTCCAATCCCTGGCCAAGAAGCAGGAAAATCACATTCAAAGCACCCTCGACAAATGACCATCCAGCCTCTACTTAAAAACCTCCAAAGAATGAGCCTCCACCACACTCTGGGGCAGAGAGTTCCACAGCTGAACAGCTCTCATAGTCAGGAAGTTCTTCCTAATGTTCAGGTGGAATCTCCTTTCTTGTAGTTTGAAGCCATTGTTCCGCATCCTAGTCTCCAGACAGCAGAAAACAAGTCTGTTCCCACTTCCCTATGACTTCCCCTCACAAATAATTTTTTTTGGCTTTCATACCTGAGATGGCCAACTCTATTTTGAATAAGGTCTTACATACTCTTGGTTTTAGGAGCTTATTGGCAAATGAGGGAAAGCATTATCTTATCCAATGGAACGATTCTGCTATGTTTTCTTTCTCATTCTGAATGAGAAGGACGTGGGTGTTGGCAGATAGATACACAGCTTGGAAAAGTTCATCTTTGGACAATAAGACCCAGAATCCTTTACTCAGCAAGGATCACAAGTATGGCTGGAAGAGTCTTGGTGCTGGAATGTTTATATAAAAAGAGTCTAAATCAAATTATTAGTCTCAACTAGTGTTGCTGGATCAGGTGGATTTTTCTAGGCCATTGAACACTTGGTGGGTCTACTCCAGTTAGGACTAGCAATAGGATTTAGGCAGCTATTTTTGGAACTAAAACTCCCAGAATCCTCCAGACTGTAGGCCATGGTGCCTGGAAATTCTGGGAGATGTTGTCTAAACAGCAGTGGTATCACTAGGTGGGTGAGAAGGGTGCAAACCGCCCTGACACCATCGGATGGGCTGACAGTAAAATAACCATCTCAAACATTTTTGTGCAGTGTTTCAACCAAAATTTATTATTTGTTTAAAATAAAAAATATCCCTGTAGTTAGATAAACCAACATTGCATGCACTACATCAATATGCCTAGAAGGCTAATTCATGCTAATTTACTTTTTGTGCCTTCTCAAGCACTTTTGCTTCCGTCAGATCTGTTGTTATTACCCGGTTACAATGATGCCTTGAATCACATGGTTTTGCTATATGTGCTGTTTTTGTTGTTGTTGTTGCTGGCTTTTTATAGATACTGATCTGTTCATTTTTTTCTGATATTTTAGCTACAATATTGGGCTATGTTTTGGCATGGAAGGAGGTCCATAGGAGTGACACAATGAGTTACTGCACTGGGTGGCACCAACCCTAGTAATGCCACTGCCAAAGAAGACCTTTTCTAAGCTCTCCGTGTCATGATTTCCAAGGTTTGAAGTAGATGGAAGAAAACCCTATCCAATAATAACGTAAGACACTGCCTAAAGTCCGACTGATCTAGTATCCAGTTTGCAACAGTGGTTAGCAGGATGTTTGGTAAGATCAAATGGCCTACATACTTGCAATCTACTTGTGATCCTTTATCGTTATGCTGGATTTGGACTGGGATAGCCTTTCAAATGCAAGACATCAGTGGCGGAACCCATTTCCTTAATAACTTTGGAAACCAGCGTATACCATCCCAGGATGCTTCAGATTAGGACAGACTCTCTCTCATTGATTTTTCTTTCTGGAAATATCCTGGTTGTGAAAGCTGGAAACAATTGCCACTGTATATTGTAGTTTTCAGAAGCACTGACCTCGGGACAAAAAGGCCAATTTGAGCAGTTAACCAAGGGAAGAAAGACTCCAAAGAGCTGTCTTCTGGCTGCCTGGGATGATGTGTTTCAAAATATACAGGAAACCCATTAAAGACCTTCTGGGAGTTGGTAAACTTAAGTGTGCATCCACCTGGAAGAGAGGTACGCATGATGCACTCTGAGCCCAGAGAAGTGGGCAGGAGGCCATTTGTCCTAATAACTGCAAAAGTGAGTGACCTGGAAGAAAGTCCATGTTTTGCAGGCGTATAGCAGGGTTGGGAGGACAATAGCTTTCTAAACTAGCACCTTGGTATCTCTATGGATGTCTCGGTCCTCAAACACTTTCTGCTTCATTTGGAACAATGCTGCACTCACAAAGCTCAGGCTGTGTTGTATTTCAGTGTCAATATTGACTTTTGTGGAGAGGTGACTGCCAAGGTGGCGGAAATGGTTGAAATTTTCTAATGTGGGGATTTAAACCCTCATTTAACAAAATTCTAACCATGACAAGTAGATTAGTCTAGTCCCTGTTTACAGTCATTCAAGTTAGTAGCTAGCTAGTAGCTATCATTGTATAGGTTTACAGATGGCTTGCAGTCAGAAGGTATAGGATACATAAATCGGTTTCTTTTTTTCCCCTTAAAGTATTTTGTGGGCCAGTTAAGGGGAAAAAAATCAAGAGTATTGTAAGTCAAAACTGGGAAGGCAAAGAGTGATGAGCGCAGCTTGGATCCCCTTGGAGGAAACGTGTGCTATAAATTCACTAAGAAAATAAAGAAGACAGAAGCAAGGCAGGATTACAAGTGATGGATGGCAGCACCGGAAGCCCTTGTAAAATTGAGTGAGCGAGGCAAGGTGAGGGCATGATGAAAGCCTCACCTGAGACCATGTAGCAGCAGATTTCACAGATGACTGATGTGCAGTGTGCAGAGATCCTTTGACTCGCATCCTGTTGGTTAAACAAGTCAGCATAGTGCTTATGCATGTTTTCTTGGAGGTGTCGTGGACTGAGATATTTATTGCCTCCTCCATGCAAGGATTCCCGCTTCTCCCCATACACACTTTTCTCATACTATTCCTTCCCAATGTGATAATTAGCTGCTAGTGGTAAGCAGGGGAGGCTGGTGGAGTATCATCATGCTATGTGCCCATAGCCACATGCTGAAGGCTGAAGGCATCTCCAGGAATTCAAGTTAATGTTCAAAGATAAAAGTATCTCCAGGACCTTCAAGTTAATGCTGAAAGATGAAGGCATCTCCAGGACCTTCAAGGTAATGCAGAAGAATGAAGGCATCTCCAGAAATTCAAGTTAATGCTCAAAGATAAAGGTACCTCCAGGACCTTCAAGGTAATGCAGAAAGATGAAGGGACCTCTAGGGCATTCAAGTTAATGCTCAAAGATAAAGGTATCTCTGGGACCTTCAAGGTGATGCAGAAGGCTGAAGGCATCTCCAGTACCTTCTTGAAGATGGTATCTCCAGGACCTTCACGTTAATGCGGAAAGATGAAGGCATCTCCAGGACCTTCAAGGTACTGCAGAAGGATGAAGGCACCTCCAGGACATTCAAGTTAATGCTCAAAGATAAAGGTATCTCTGGGACCTTCAAGGTGATGCAGAAGGGTGAAGGCATCTCCAGTACCGTCTTGAAGATGGTATCTCCAGGACCTTCACGTTAATGCATAAAGATGAAGGCATCTCCAGGACCTTCAAGGTAATGCAGAAGGATGAAGGGACCTCCAGGACATTCAAGTTAATGCTCAAAGATAAAGGTATCTCTGGGACCTTCAAGGTGATGCAGAAGGATGAGAGCATCTCCAGGACCTTCTTGAAGATGATATCATCACTGTGCATCCAGCTACAAGCATTTAGAATTTGATTTAAAAAATATCCTCTCTAGGAATTGACTTGGTCTTCCAATGTAACTCTGTGAAAAGAAGGGTATTACAGATTCTCCTGAAAGACTTAGGAAATGACTTAGGATCATATATTTCAGTGGTTCCCAACCTTTGGTCCTCCAGGTGTTTTGGGCTTCAGCTCCCACAATTCCTAACAGTTGGTAAGATGGTTGGGGTTTCTGGGAGTTGAAGTCTAAAACACCTGGAGGACCAAAGGTTGGAACCACTGAGTGTGAGAGAGGAGGAGAACAGGTGATGCATGCATGATGCGCTGTTCCTTCTGGAGGCAGCAATGGCTGCATTCTCAGTAAAGACCAGTAGAGGTTGCTGCCATTTTATTTTTAAAGCTCGCTTCTTATTTTCCTAACAAGCACATGAGACAAGGAGACAATGGATAAACAAAACCAGTGTGCAGAAATGTGTGCCCTGTTGACATGTGTGGGAAGCAAAGAGCCATATATTTTAAATCCAGCCCCGGTCAAACACAAAGCAGGGTAAGGCCCAATTTTAAGACATGGGAATCGCATTAGAGGAGTGGGTCATGGAGACCCTTACAGCTTGTAATATTTATTTATCACTGATCCTCCAAAATTGTTTTTCTCTGCACAGAAGCTGTGAATAGAAGCTGACTGGGGGAGAGTCCAGTTGTCTTTATTCTCCCCGCCCTTATTTTCTCTCCAAACCAAACCTTTCCCACTTTATGACAGGTGCAGCCAAGGGTTTAACCAAATCTCCATGTCCCTGTCGACTCATTTCGTGAGCCTTCTGTTTGCGTACCTGGTGTCACTCTCCATCAGCAACTCTGTTGATCTTCAGGATATCTTGTAGGGATGTCGATGGCACATGAATGTTAAAACAGCCATTCTTCTGGGACCAGGTTGAAAACAACGGCAGTGGAATGGCTTCCTTGTCAGTGGAATCAGCTCCAAGTTTTATACAAACTTTAAAAAGAGCTATTTTAGGGATAGATTGGCTCCTTTAAAATCTGAAATAAAATGGACATTGGATTCACTGGTTCACCTGCATGGAAGTATCAGGTCCCATCAGTTGCAACCATCCAAGATATTTTATCTTCATTGTAGTAACACCTGGTTCATCATCACACGAGGTGGATTTTTCTAAACCTCTCACCTATTCCAGTAAGCTTGAACAATTGATGTGTCCAAATAATGAATAAATTATAACGTTCCTATTATAACAAGTGGAACGTTTTTATTTGTGCACCCCGAAGCAGATTCATCAGCCAATGATGGTCACTTGATAGGAGACAACAGGCAATCTCTCTGCTTGAAAGATACCTATCATGGAGAACCTGCCTGGGATCATAAGAGGGGAAAGAGAAAACAACAAATGTTATTGACCAAGTGAAGATGAAGTTCCTGGCACCACCATCCAAGAAGGATATTGATGAGCTAAAACAAGTTCAGAGAAAGGTGAGCAACGTATTCAAAGATCTGAAAACCAAATATTGTGAATAGAATCATAGAATCACAGAATTGTAGAGTTGGAAGAGAACTTGTGGGCAATCCAGTCCAACCCCATCCTGCCAAGAAGCAGGAAAATCACATTCAAAGCACCCCTGACAGATGGTCATCCAGCCACTGTTTAAGTCTTCCGGGTCGCCAGGGTGATCAGCCGCCGCAGGTCACCGACTGCTCCTGCTGCAGGACTGGATCGCCTCCCGGGATGGCAGGACACAGGCCCCACAGCCCATGATGAGATGGTGGCAACGGCAGCCCTTTCTCTTGCAGAAATGGCTTCACCCCCAATGCCCTTCTCCCCGGGCCGGTCAGAATTGGCCGGCGAGTTGCATCCAGCCCACGGGCTGTAAGATGTCTAGGTCTGCTCTAATCCTATCTAGTCTAGCTACCCATTGAGGACTGGAGGCTTGTGCAGTCCATGGATGAAACCCAATAGTTTGACACAATCCCCCTCCCTCAGGAAACCCGGAGCATGGGAAGAAAATATTATACATTCTTATTACTAAAAGTTGTGACTCTTAAGAGGACATGTGGGCAACCATTTGGGACAGCAAATAGCTGCATTTAGCTTTAAGGTATCAGATGAGCACATTGTGACCTGGGCATGTCTAACCAGATGGGTCTCCTTTTGCGTAGCCACTGCCCTGGTTCTCGAAGTGTTCTTTGCCAATGTTTTGGGGTTTAGATCATCTGAATAAGAGCAGGCGGTGCCAGCTGGTTTTTGCCCTTCCGCCGTCTGTTTCCAGATGGAATTTCTGAAAAATAACACAAAAAACTTGCCCATGTCTGTCCTTTTGGTTCCCTGTTTCCATTCTTCTGCCAGAGGTGTGTGGGCCTTTAGAAAGCAGGCAAGGAAATTTTTCTGTCTGGACTTTCCAGACACTTCAGCGCTCAGTATTAAAAATGGATGAGGGTTTGTCGGAAGCGGCTATTTCGCACACCCAGCAGGCAGCAGTTGAATGCAAATTTGCACTTGTTGCTGAATAGTGTCTCCTGCCTTGTAACTTGGGAGATGGAAACATTCTTGAGGGCTTGTTTTGCCTGTCAGGCTGTCTCTTCCTTTCAGCTTGAATGGGGCCGCCCCAAGACATTTGGCTGCCCGAAACCCCCTTTGCTCCATCATTCTGACCAACCTGGTTGTTGAAAGAGCCTTCTCAGAGATTAGGAAATGTGCTTTTTGGACTACAGTTCTCAGAAGCCCCAGTCTACATGAAACACTGGCCATACTGAAAAGCAGTCCCAAAAAAAACTTTTCTGAGTTCCTTCTGTATTGGCATGAAGCTAGTGGCTCCCAGGTTAGTGTAGCAAATCCTGATTTTAGCCCAGTATTTATAGGAGTTACCCACAGTGCTGAATTCCATCTGTCTAATTTATTTATTTATTTACGACATTTATATGCCGTCCTTCTCACCCCGAAGGGGACTCAGAGCGGCTTACAATTACAATGTAAATACAATATATTATATTATTGCCATAGCACCGGGAATGTGGCGCAGCTGCCTAAGTGTCAGCTAAATAAGATCTCTCTGACCAATAGGTCATGAGTTTGAGGCCTACCCGGGTCGAGGTGGATGCTCGACCTTTAAATGTAGCCTGCTGTCGACCTTTGCAGCCCGAAAGACAGTTGCATCTGTCAAGCAGGAGAAAAAGATACCACATTAAGTGGGGAGGCAAATATTGACTGAATTATGAGGCCATTAAAGAACTCCAGGAACGCTGAGGAATGCGGAAGGAACAACAAGGGACGCTGAGAGATGAGGAGTGCGTCAGCTCCCCCTGGTGGCCAGAGTTTGCCTCTGTTCGTCTATATGTATTGTGGAAACGGCAGGGATTGTCTGCTAAGTATGTGTACCTGTAATCCGCTTTGAGTCCCCTTCGGGGTGAGAAGAGCGGAATATAAATAAATTATTATAGCATTATACTGTTATATTATTAGTAATATTACATGTAATATAAAATATATAATTATAATATCATATTCTTAGTAGTAATATTACATTGTATTACATTATAATAGTATCAATATTATATGTATATACAATATATTATATTATAAGCACAGTGCAGGAGGAAAGCTAATGGAGAGCTTTCTTTGAAGCTTGGCCGAAGACCTGGAGTGGATTTACTATCTCACTGCATGGAACAACAGTCCTTTGCCATATTGAAGGCAGTGGTCTAGTTTACAGGACGAAGGGTGGACTATCTCTTGGACACAGCTTTGCCCATCAGCATTTGGCCCCAAAGTTCATCATGACTTCTACATATGGAATCATAGAACTAAAGAGTTGGAAGAGACATCAAGGGCCATATGGTCCAACTTCTTTCTGCCCTAAAGGAGGACAGAATCCAAGCCTTCTCAACAGATGACCACTCAGCCGCTGTTTAAAAGCACCCAGAGAAGGAGTTTTCAGCACATTCCCAGGGAATATAGTTCACTGTTGAACACTACAGCTCTTAGCATCAGGAAGGTCTTCCGAATGCTTAGGTGGAAACTATTTTCCTTGGAGTTTGAATCCATTGCTCCGCATCCTAGTCTACAGAGCAGCAGGAATCAAGCTTACTCCCTCTTCTTTAGGACATCCTTTTAAATATATGAACATGGTCATTATCTCACCTCTTAACCATCTCTCCTCCAGGCTAAACATAGCCAGTTCCCCATGTCAATCCCCATAGAGTTTGGGTTCCACCTTAGACTTTTTTGGTTGCCTCCTCCAGATACATTCCAGCTTCTTCTCCTTGAGGAGCTTCCCTGGCCAAATCCAACTTAAAGAGAAAGAGCCTTAAGATAAACATTGCCCAGGGTCCCAGATGCTGCCCATGTCCAGTGCCAACCTAGCATCTTTTCGCCATACCTAATTATAGTGCTAAGATTCTCCTTTAATTGCAATTGATGCCCCAAGATCTGCTGGGGAGGTTCTCCTCTTGCTCCCACCTCCATCTCAGGGGCGGTTGGTGGGAACACCCTCCCTAGACAGGCCTGGATTACCCATAAGGCCACCTGAGGCCATGGCCTCGGGCGGCACTTTTGGGGGGGGGGCGGCAGATCCAGACCCCCCCCAAATTAAAAAAAATCCCCCAAAATCGATTTTTTTAAAAAAGGGCACATGTGCGGCCGCCCCCTCCCTTTGCTCTGCTCCCCTCAGCTCTGCTTTAAGAGGGAGGGAGGATCGGCTCTGCCCCTGACTCTGCCCCTCCTCGCCGGCGCGGAGCCGATCCTCCCTTCCTCCTAAAGCCGGCCTGAAAAGGGCAATTTCGGCCGCTTCTCATGGTGGCTGAGGGAGGGAGGAGCAGCCATGGGGAGGTCCCGCATTGGCTCCGGGGGTGGGGCTTTCCTTCCTCCTCACGCCGGCGAGGAGGCGGGGGTGGGTAGGGGCGGGGAGAAGCTGCGCTACCGCCCCTCCTCCCTTGCGTGGCGTGACGACGCAAGGGAGGAGGGCCGGCGGTGCAGCTTCTCTCCACCTCCTCCTCCCTGCCTGGCGACACCAAGCCAGGGAGGCAGAGAGAAGGCGCGCCGCTGGCCCTCCTCCCTTGTGTCGCGCCAGCCCCGCCAAAAAGGGGTGGGCGGCGCGCAGGATATGTGGCGGGAGGGCGCCTCTTTTTCCTCGCCCCACCCTCCTTCCTTCAATCCGGCGAGGAGCCGGGGGGCGGGGAGGGGCGGAGCCGGGGGCAGGGAGGGGCGGAGGCAGACCCTTTGGCCTTGGGCGGCAAAAGGGCCTGATCCGGGCCTGTCCCTAGAGAGAGCAGACTAGCCCCCACTCTCCAAGTTTTCTGGATACATCTGAAAACATGGCTTTTTAAACAAGCCTTTGACCATGATTAGTGCTTTAATTATTAAACCTGTGGTCCTAGTGATTGTTTCACTTTAGCACATTACGGGACTGATATTGCATACAACCTTCTTATATCCGCACCCTTTGCTGCATTTTATTGAATGTTTAAATCAGTAGGGATTTTATATGTTGTTTTATGTAAATTGTTATGTAAACTTACCTTGTTATTGATTTATATGTTCTTGTACCTCACTGTATTGTGTGTATTGTTGCACTATTGAGAGCTTTTTGTGAGCCGCCCTGAGTCCCTTCGGGGAGATGCTGGCAGGATGCACATAAAGTTTGGCCAGCTTTAGCACAGCAGGTTAATCACCAGCTGCAGCTGCAGTAAATTTTGCCAACCGAAAGGTTGACAGTTCGAAGCTGGGTCAGGGTGAGCTCCTGACCTTCAGCCCAGCTCCACCGCCCACCTAGCGGATCCAAGACAGCAATGTGAGTAGTTGAATAGGAATCGCATTAAGTGTGGAGGTATTTTAGGCATGGCATTTCAGAGGAAAGTTTACGAACAAAGAAAGCTCTTTGGCAAGGAGATGGAGCAACAGCACCCCTATGTAGCCGTTATCTAACACAGCCTCCAAAAGGTTCTGGATGACGAGAAAAGCCTAAACAAACCTATATCTGTTGTCTGTCTTATTGTATAATCGGCATTGAATGTTTGCCGTATATGTGTTCTGTGATCTGCCCTGAGTCCCCTTCGGGCTGAGAAGGGCGGAATATAAGTACTGAAGGTAAATCTCTCTCCCCCCCCCTCTCTCTATAATATGTAATGTTCATTTGTGGGATTAACATAACTCAAAAACCAGTGGACGAATTGACATGAAATTTGGACACAAAACACCTATCAGGCCAACACCTGACCATCACACTCACAAAAACACTGAAAAACACAGAGGAAGGGACTTAAAAAGCCAAAGAAGCAAAAAGACACTACAGCGCATGCGCAAAAATGACTCCTCCGGCAAACAAAACACACAGTCATATTTCCACACTCTCTTCCGAACTACAGCTCCCACCACCCCCTAGACCAGGCGCTTTAGGAGAGGAGGATGATCCAAATGCACTGCTTCCAAGATGGAAGCTTTCTTCTCCTTGGATTTCTTTGAGAGCACCCTAATGCTGGCATATTTCCAATTTCCTGAACTGTAACTCCTAGCAATCCTCCAGATAGATGGATTAGATGGGTACAGGGGCGGTCTAAGGTAATTTTAAATGGTAGGCGAACATTATTTTGGTGCCCCCCCCAAACATTATTTTGCCCCCCCATGTAAAACAAATATACAATTATTATTTATTATATTATAATATAACATTCTATTATATTATTATTATAAAATAATAAATAAAATTATTTATTTAAATGAAATTATCCTCTACTAAATATTTTCATTACTCCTATAAAACTCAAAAAACACAAAATAAAGTAAAATAAAATATTATATATTACTATTTTGTACAATACCACTATACTGCAATATTGTTTGTAATATTACATGTAATATAAAATTACACTTCCTTCACGGATTCTTTTCTCCTTCCCCGCAAACGCGCGCGGGGCGGAGACAAAAGGAGAAGGGAAGCACTCCCTGCCTGCCCGATAGGGAGTGCTTTGCTTACAGGCTTCTGCGCAAGGGAGCTACTGGGCATGCGCGGAGGTTTTTGCGGATGTGCAGTTGCTCCTGCGCTCAACTTCAGCTCTGGAGCAACTGCGCCTGCGCGAAAACCTCTTCGCATGCCCAGAAGCGGCGTCGGAACACACAAGGCCGGGGCCCAAAAGCAGGCAGCTGCGGCGCTGCCTGAGGAACATCGGCAGGGCCAGGATGGCGCCCCATGCAGCTAGGATGGCGCCCCCTTCCCAGATGGCGCCCTAGGCGGCCGCCTACTTGGCCTACCTTGTAGGACCGCCCCTGGATGGGTAGGTAGATCAATCAGGAGGACTGCTGGGAATTGCAATCCAAGAATAGATAGAGAAGGAACAAAGGGGCGAAAGAGGAAGGGAAAGAAAAGGGAGAAGGAAGGGAAGATGAAGAGAAGAAAGAAAGAAGAGCAGAAAAGAAAAAAAGGAAGAAAGGAAGTAAAAAGGGAGTGAAGAAAAGAGAGGAGGAAAGAAAGAAGGAGAGAAAGAGGGAGGGAAGTTTGGCCATAGCAACATGTGGAGGGTACAGCTAGTAAATAAATAAATTTGATGAAACCCTGAGGTTTGTGTTTCGATGAGGCACTTGAACTCTCTCTGACAGATAATTCTAAACCATCTCCCTAAACTGCAAATCCCAGGCTTTCTATAGGAAGTTGCCATAGCGGTCTAAAGCAGAATCATAATGCTATAATTAACTTTATGAGCATCCAACAGTCAAAGGATCTAGAAGTCTTAGTGTTACCGAACAATCTAGGACAGCCTGGCCCATAGCCAGAAGAGAGTCCAAACACATGAAGTCCTTGGAAAACTATGTCTCCAACACACTCTGGGCTTGCCCCTGTTGGCCTGTCCACATGCAACTCCGTGCACAAAGAGTCCATGGCTTCAGGTTAAGTGAGGCAAGAAAACAGAGAGGTAGAAATGGCTGGAGGTCTTTTGATGCCAAATCCCAGCCTTTGGTGCTAGAGATGCCAGACCACATGTGCAGGAACGTTGGAACTCCCTGCTGCAGGTCAAACCAATTAGGATGCAGATGGGCTCTTTCTGTGGCTCGCCTTCATTAGTAGACCACAAGCTGAGCATGTGATGAGCAGCAAAAAAATCCAAGGTGATTCTAGGCTGAGGACAAAGGAAGAAAGTGAGAAGAGGCTGAAAATATGGACAGCAGAGGATTAATCAGAACGGTTCCTGCCAAATTAGCATAAGTGAGGAGTATATCATATCCCTAAACTATGAAGCTCCACTTTCTTGAGACAGAGCCATGAAAGTGAAAGTACTAAAACTAAACACATAGTGCTAAAACTGCGTGGAGCGAAAGCTCTGTGATTTAACTGGGGAGAAATGTAACATTTTTACTCCCACTTTGCCAGTTTCCAAGACGTTCACACCTTGGCCCAGAGTGGAAATTTGCCATCGGATTCCCAGAAACGTTCACAGAATGAAAGCTGAGAAGGGGCGATGGAGAGCCGCCAGGTGCGTGTTTTGCCCAGGTGTGCATCCAAAGCCTTCCGTTTTGGAAAGAGACCCACAGAGCAAGGCGGAAACTCCCTGTTTTGTCAAAGACTCCTCTGGTTTCCCTCCAAATTGGGTGGTTTTACAGATCTAACCAGATGCCTTGGCACCGCTTTCTCTCTCTCCAGGATATTAAAATGGAGTCATCGGCTTTCATTTTAACCACTTTGGAAAGAAGTTTCCTGAACAAAACATCATTGAAGTTCTTTGGACAAAACTTTTTCTTAATCAATTCGTAAAATTCAGAAAGAAAATTAAAATCAAAGTGAAAAAGTGGTCACCATTCATCTGCCCTCCTGATTATGCAAATTGGTTTCTTCTTGCCCTACCCAATCTCCCTCTCCCCCCCCCCTCTCTATTTATTTACAGTATTTATATTCCACCCTTCTCACCCCAGAAGGAACTCAGGGCAGATTACAATGCACACATATATATAGCTAACATTCAATGCCATTTAAACATACAACATATACTGTATAGACAGACACCGAGGCAATTTAACATTCCAGCTTTTCCGGCTTCATGAGGGTATGCTCAATTCTGACCACAGGGGGAGCTACAGCTTCACCGTCCATTTGTGACACCGAGTCCTTGACAGAGGACTTCCTCATTCTTCTGCACACTGCTGGAAGGTTTTATGGTGTTCGTAAATTAGTTAAATTAGCCTCCCCACAAAAAGTGGTACCTAAATTTCCTTCTTGACAGATGCAACTATCTTACGGGCTGCATAGGTCGACAGCAAGCTAGACTATTAATGAGCTGGCTTTGAACTCATGACCTCTTGGTAAGTAATAATAATAATACACTTTATTTATATTCCACTCTTCTCACCCCGAAGGGGACTCAGAGCGGATTACAGATACACATACTTAGCAGTCAATCCCTGCCGTTTCTACATACATACATATAGATGAACAGAGGCAAGCTCTGGCCACCAGGGGGAGCTGTCACATTCCTCATCTCTCAGCGTTCCCAGCGTCCCTTGTTGTTCCTTCCGCATTCCTCAGCATTCCTGGAGTTCTTTAATGGCCTCATAATTCAGTCAAATTTGCCTCCCAACTTAATGTGGTACCTTTATCTCCTACTTTACAGATGCAACTGTTTTTATTGTTTTTATTGTTCTTATTGTTTTGTTTTTACTGTGCTTTTGGCTCTGTGAGCCGCCGCGAGCCCCCGGGAGTCGGCGGCATAGAAGCCTGAATAAATAAATAAATAAATAAATAAATAAACTGTCTTTCGGGCTGCAAAGGTCGACAACAGGCTAGACTTAAAGGTCGAGCACCCACCTCGACCAGGGCAGGCCTCGAACTCATGACCTACTGGTCAGAGAGATCTTATGCAGCTGACACTTAGCCAGCTGCACCACATTCCCAGTGCTAAATAGTGATTTACTGCAGCTGGCTACTAACTAGCTGTGTCACAGCCTGGTCTATATTTATCTTATATTATCTATCTTATCTATCTTATCTATCTATCTATCTAACTATCTATAATTACAGTCCAACCAAAATAAATGTCTTGGAGTCTTTGTTGAAAATAGCAACCTTCTTCAAGCCTCCACTAGTTATTTGTTAAGTATACAATTCAGATTGCTTACTGTATTGTATATGTGCGTATTGGTTTGCAGTTTTTCTTTAACTCTGTATTGTGGGAGGAACTGCTGACCATGTGATCAGGTCTGGGCTTGTTCAGGACTCAGACTCCATTTTAGAACTGTATGCTTAGAACAGGCATGGGCAAACTTCGGCCCTCCAGGTGGTTTGGACTTCAACTCTCACAATTCCTAACAGCCTGTAGAATGTTAGGAATTGTGGGAGTTGAAGTCCAAACCACCTGGAGGGCCGATGTTTGCCCCTGTCTGGCTTAGGGACTTCAGTAGGGACAGATCTTTGCTTTTAGGCTCTCAGACTGAACAGACTCCATTGGACTTTAAGACTAGACAGATACTCTGTTAGACTCTCAGAACAGAGAGATGATTTAGATTATGGACTGTTGATTATAAGAAAGATGCCCTGGAGATTGTCATTTTCCAAAAGTCTTGTTTTTAGGCTTGTTCCTGGGGTTATTTGGGGCACTGATTCAGGAAATGGGATGGACCACATCCGCTCTAGTCTCTTAGATATGGTTATTATTATTTTCTAGGAGCAATCAGATGGCGGTTGGTAGATGGCATATGTCCTGTATCTTTAAAACTAGAGTTGATAGGGGAAAGCTGGTGCCATTTTTGGAATCAGCAGATCAAATATATCTAAAAACAGGGCTGATTTTTGAGGCACCAAAATGTGTGTTGGCCAATGGAGGCCATATGCAGAGACCATGGGCACATCTACTGTACATTGGAGCATTAATGCAGTTTTACCTTATTTTAATAGTGCTGGTGCTCACGAAACGACAGGTCCAAGGATTCCATAGCAATGAGCAGTTAAAGTGGTGTCAAACTGCATTCATTCTATAGTGTAGATGCTCCCTTCAAGAGCTGTCAGTGGTGGTTACCCAAAGGGGCCCCTGGTAGCGTAGTGGGTTAAACCCTTGTGCCAGCAGGACTGAGGACCAACAGGCTGTAGGTTTGCATCTGGGGATGAGCTCCCTCTGTCAGCTCCAGCTCCCCATGCGGGGTCATGAGAGAAGCCTCTCACATGGATAGTAAAACATCAAAACATCTGGGCGTCCCCTGGGCAACATCCTTGCAGATGGTCAATTCTCTCACACTAGAAGTGAGTTGCAGTTTCTCAAGTTGTTTCTGACATGAAACACCCCCCCCCCCCAAAGAATATATTGTATATACATTGTAATATATTGTATCTCTTGGCATTACTTCGCGAACAAAGATTCTTAGGAAGGACTCATCCCACGCTTTTTACAAGCACGTTGATGACTAAAAAGGCCAATCTGAGATAGGCAAGTTCGGTTGCAGAAAGCACAGCGGAGAGTCTTCTTGGGTGATGTTGTTTCCAAGTTGCGGTTCTTTCTGCGTTGTCGATTCTCTTCGAGACCCATTAGGCGTGTCTTCATTGTAATATATTGTATATACATATAATATATTGTATATTCATATAATATTGATAATATTATAATGTAATACAATATAATACTACTACTAATAATATATTATAATTATATATTTTATATTACATGGGATATTACTAATAATATTACAGTATAATGTTATAGTACAATGTAATATACAATATTAATATTGTGCTATGGCAATAATATAATATATTGTGTTTACATTTTACTTGTAAGCCATTCTGACTCCCCTTCAGGGTGAGAAGGGCGGCATATAAATGTTGTAAATAAATAAATAAATAAAATAAAATAAACCATGATTTATGATCAACAAGAACAATGATAATGGTGAATCATAGAAATACGCTTTTTTTTTGTTTTTTGGACAAATGTCTATCAACTTTATGACTTCCTCTCTAAGGCCATCCGATATTTCATAGCCCATACTTATCTTACTGTGCTTGTGGCGCCCCCACAGGGCTGGTTTTATATCTGTACTGTGTACCTGTTTGCCCTTTACCTGGAAGGCCTTTGTTCCATTGTTCTGCCATGTGGACTTTGATGGGAGGAGTTGTGTCTTGGCTCCAAACCTGATGTCACCGCCCCTAACTCCTCCTCTTCCAGAGGGCACATGAGAGGCAGGACCTCCTCTCTGGCCTCATTCCAGAGAGCACATGGACATAGCAAAGTGAAATCTAAGCCATGCTGGGACAAAGCATCTTAGTTCACTGCTACAAAGCCAACCTACGCTTTCAGCCATAATTTACAGGGACAAAGGAAGGTCAGCCTTCGTGCATAGCCTGTAGATTTTGGGGATCCAGAGAACTTCGCGAATCAAAGGAACCATGGAAGGCAACAGGAACCTGGGATCAAAGAAAGGCACCATCACTCTGCAAAACAAAGAGGCAAGTGATTGCATCCTTTTTGAAGGACTCCTTTTGCAACCAACTAAGCGTTTTTGGGCCACCAGTATTTTTACTGGTTGTTATTCAACAAATCTTGGTTTTGGTTCACTATTTTGAGTCTAGCACTCATTATTAAAGATATTCCAGGTCTCCCTGTATGTGGGATGGCTTGTCTCTACCTTCAGGGCCCATAGCTTGCAATGTCCATCCTTTTAAAGCCCATTCTTAGGCCCTGCAGGCAGAAGAGTGCTTTTTATGTTTCCTTGACTCGTGCTTTGTTTTCCTCTGATGGCACTATCTTTCCAGAAGGAGAAACTAGGACACCTATTTAAATAGCTGCCTCTTGATTCAGTTTATTCATTCTTTGTAACAGTGGCAGAAAACTTGGAAGTGGAAGCTGGGGCAATGTTGGATCCTGGATCTAGGCCACCTGTTAATACAGGTACATCTCAGAGAGACGCTGATGTCTCCCCGGGGCGATGGCAGAATCGGTGCCAAGTGGATCTAGATCTCCTGGCCTTAAATGACTGACCTTCTTTGGCTCTCCAATTCTTGGAGATGTGGTTGCATCTCCACTGTAGAATTAATGCAACTCAGCACCACTTTAACTGCTATAACTCAATGCTCTTTAACCCTGAAAGTTGTAGTTTGCATCCTCTGCCAAAGAGTGCTGCTGTCTCGCCAATCTAAAGCTGGTTTGCACTGATTGTATAATGCAGTTCAAACTGCATTAAATGGTCAGTGTAGAACCAATCAGTGATGCAATACTGTAATTAAACCATAGTTATGTGCTGTAAAGATACAGAAATGCAATGAAATCAGGATTGTGATTTCTGATCTGTTACTTCTGAGGTGTATTGGGCATTTCTGGGGAGTGTTCAACATTTCTGTGGCACACAGGGGCGGATCTAAGTGTAAGCGAAGTAAGCGGCTACTTCCGGGTGCCATGTGACCAAGGGCGCATCTGGCTATAAGGGCGCATCCAGCCGCCAGGTTCGGCGCATCATGTCATGCCATTGCTGCAGGCGTGAGGCATGAGGCTCTACCCCGGCTGAAAAATGTTCCCCCGTCCTTTTCGCCCACCAGAAGTGCTCTGTCCCAATAGTACATGTGTGAAACTTTCAGGCATGCGCCATTTGGACGGAGCGCTTCTGGTGGACGGCGTTGCTAAACGTACTCCCAAGAGGCCGAAAAGGACAGGGGAACATTTTGCAGCAGGAGGCTCCGGCCCGGCTGCAAAATGTTCCCCTGTCCTTTTCATCCTCTTGGGAGTGCGTTTCGCTACTCCGTCCACCAGAAGCACTCTGTCCCAATACTAGCTGGCTACGTGCATGTGTGCTCCGGCATGCACGCGCACATGTGCCATCTCAACCAGATTGGAGAGCCAGGGGGCGGCAGAAAGATGTTTGCTTACTACTATTTTTCTATAAATATTTCTTTATTGATTTTCAAAAAAGTTACGCATACAAACATTTAAAGTAAAAGCAAAAAGAAAAGAAAGATAGAGATAGTCATTGGATGGCGGGAATAATGCAAATTATTTGACACTGCACCCCAGCTTCTTCTAAACTTCAAGTATAATTTTCACATTTCACCAGCAACATTATTATCATTGCTAGCTATCACTGTTGCAACGCAAAGTATTAGGTGACAGTTTGGTCCTTAGTGCATCATCAAAAAAGGACCTGCTCCAAGTGGAGGCAGACACTTGCTAGGGCATGTAAAAAATCAGTTGGTGAGCGTGTTAACTGAAAATGCAAAGCACGAAGCTGATTGGTTGAGTTACACCTAAGAGACTAGCTGAGCCTGGGACTTTTGGCAACAGTTACATATTTAGTTGTGCAAGAGTTGCACAGAGAGACAGTTTCTTGCATCATGAGCTGCTGGTAAAAGAACCTCCACGTCCACATGGACACATAAAGACCATTTGAAACTCTCTCAAAGGACATTGTGTGAGTCAATGCAACTGTTCACATGATTGTATATATGTTGCTCTGCATTACAAAGAGTAAACTTGTTCTTTACTAATCATCTGCGTGGCATATTTTCTTTCTCTGGCAAGACAGTGTGTGAACTGGTAAAAGGTGAACTACGCATGATTTTCGTTCTGCTACAAAACTGAGCTCGCTTGTTGATGGGAGAGACATAGTTACTAGGCATGAGAAAAAAGTTATGAAAATGAAATGATTCGTAAGAAATTCGTAAGAAATGCTACTTTTGAGTATTTCCGCATCTGGAACGCCAACCAGGAAGTGGACTTTCTTTATAGAACTTCGGGGCCAGGATTTTCTTAAGTGTCGTTATTAGGTCGTAAGGGGGGGGGGCACCCTCCTTCTCTCTCACCACCCTCCCGCCTCCCTTGCCAATAAGTATTATGGCAAGGCAAGCCCTAAACTCGCTCCTTCTTTCGGCTGGAGGCCTGGAAAAATTTAAGCAGAGAGGTTTACTCAGAAGTAAATCTGCAAAGGAGGGCACTTTGGATGAAGTGCCCTCCTTTGTGGATTTACTTCTGAGTAAACCTCTCTGTTTACATTTTTTCCAGGCTTCCCTGCCTCTCCTGCCTGCCAGGATCTAAAGCATCAAAGAGTATTGGGGTGAGAAACCAACCTAATGTATAATAGAATGAATGCTACTGTAAGTGCCTAATATTATAAGTAATCCAACTGGTCATATACCTACATTCCATGCACATGCAATAATACAGCAGTAATAACAATGGGTATAAGAAGAGGTAAAATTCAAACCGAAGTACTCTGACTGTGGTCCCTCCTCAAGCGGTGCAAACTGCAAAAGGCTCTTCTTTATGAGCCCGGGGAAAGCTAAAACCCCGGGCACAGCGTTTGCTGCCTGGGTGCACACACATACATATTCTTTGGGGGATTTGCTGCAGAATCTTCTCTATGAGCCTGGGATTCTGCAGCAAATCCCCCAAAGAATATGTATGTGTGTGCACCCAGTGTGATTTATTCAAGTTTTGGCCTACAACTCCCAGAAATCCCAGCCAATTTACCAGCTGTTAGGACTTCTGGGAGTTGTAGGCCAAAACCATCTGGAATGCGCATGCGCTGGCATACGAAGTACTAACGAATTTCGTTAGTAATTAAGTTACATTTTAGAAATTTTTGGAACATTTTTTGTAAGTCTTTCTTTTACTAATAACCCCCCCCCCCCAATTTGATTTTAGAATCGCCATTTTTGGGTTCGAAACCATGCCTAGTATCTGCCTTCTCAGATCCTCCCGTGATTTCACTCCTGAACTTCTTTCCTACGCCTCCCATCCAAAGCATTTGCCCTCATCGTTTTCCTGCTCTCCTGTCTTGTGCACTCATTGAACAATACGGCTTGACCGGCTGCCAAACACAAGCCGCTACGTCGCAAAAGTTTTACTGAGAGACGGCGTTGATTGCTTTGCGGCACGTCCCAGCAACGGCTTGGAATACGGCCGGGCGCAATTTGTTTTGGTTTGCCGCGGGAGTTTGACACGAAAGTGTGGTGATATCTCTCCCTTTCAACCTTAAAGAATATATTATTTTGAGAAATGTGGACACCAGGACAGTGAGTACCACCATCTGGGACCAGTTTGCCTATACAGGACTCAGCATTGAGCTGATATACTGAAAGCGGTATATTCTTAAATTGCATAGGGCGAACTGCATATACATGGAAACGATTGATGCTATTATTTGTTGAATGTAGGAATTGAATATTTTGTATCATACTGTTATTTTGAATACCTTACTATATTGTGCTATGAAGAGAGTATGATGCCATGGGGGGAACTCTTTACAGTTGCTTGATTATATAAATATATTTTGCCATACTACAGCTGTTATATTCTTTAGCTTAAGTTTACAGTGTACTGTGACACTAGATAGGTGTATTTTTGTTGTTCTTGCATTGCTACACCTGGGGTACCATTGGCATTGGGGCCTGCACAGGCAGAGAGAGATTCTGAAGATGATTTGGAAGGTTTGCCAGAGGGAATGTTTTCCCCGCCTGGGCCTCTTTCGCCTGCTGAGAGCTTAGCGTGGGACCCAGGCTGGGATGAGGATCCCGCGGAGGAAGATAACCAGGTGCAAACGGGAGGAAGCGAATCGGATAGTTATGAACATCCAGGTGGGAGAGATTCCCAGGAGTTAGCGGGCGAAGACATGGAGGCTAGCGGCTGGGAAAGTGCGAGGGAGACTGTTTCCCAGGAAGATAGCGATAGCGGAGATGAGATGCGAGGTCGTTCCTTCAACAGGCGTAGGGACATAGAGACGGGCAGGAGGAGCTGGCATTTATCCCTAGATAGGCACCGGTCGGTGAGTAGAGACTGGAGACGCCGGGGCCTAGATCGTCGGGGTCCTCTGCCGAAGGATTAAGTACGGGTCCGTGGGAACGGATCCGGCAGTGCTCCGGCCACGTCTGATCTGAAGGGCGTGTTAGCGAAGTGAACCAGGGAGCCAAGCCAGGCTCGCAGCTTACCAAGTCCTTGCCTTGTATCCTGAATCTTGCCTTGTTTCCTGATCCGCAGTTGCGGAAGCCTTTGCCAAGCCTTTGTCAAGCCTTGTTACTTTCGGATTACTTTGCCGAGCTTTGCTACGTTGGGATTTATGCTTTTGGAATGTTACTCACTCTGATGGACTGCGACTTTGACTGATGCTTATAGCTTGATGAACTATCTTTTGACCTTACTCCTATGAACTGTTCTATACTTAATAAAACTAGTTAGCCTTTATCTCGTCTCCGTGTGTGTGTGATTAAGGGGCCCGCCAAGTCCGTGCTCGTGACACAAGAGTTCAGGATGCGCTTTGATTGTGTGTTAACTATAAATCCCAGAAACTGTAACTCCCAAATGTCAAGGTCTATTTTCCACAAACTCCATTTGTGTTCACATTTGGGCATATTGAGTATTCATGCCAAGTTTGGTCCTGATCCAACATTGTTTGAGTCCAGAGTGCTCTCTGGATATAGGTGAACTACAACTCCAAAACCCAAGGTCAATGCCCACCAAACTCTTATAGCATTTTCTCTTGGTTATGGGGTTCTGTGTGGGGAAGGTTGTGTCTTTCTGCCATTCCTGCCAGGATATCTATGTTGTGTTCATCGAAACAGGCCCAGGTTTCACACTGAGTGTATAAATACATTTAAAAACATATTAACTATATGTATTATTGTGTTAGAGTGTCATTTTGTCTCATTTTGGTTGGTGGTGTGGCCCAGGATTTTGTAAATGTAAAAAGTGTGCCGCGGCTCAAAAAAGGTTGGGAAACACTGATCTAAGTAAGGACTGGAGACAGGGGCGGTCTCAGGTAATTTTAAATGGTAGGCGAACATTATTTTGGTGCCCCCCAAAAACATTATTTTGCCCCCCCATGTAAAACAAATATACAATTATAATATCACAATACCATTAGTAGTATTATATTGTATCAATGTATATACAATATATTATACCATACTCATACTATATTACAGGGCTGTCCAACTGGCGGCCCTGGGGCCGATCCGGCACCCCAGCCTGTTGGGCACGGCCCCAGCTATGCCCCAGCCGCCATTTTTAATTTTTTTAAAAAAATCTAAATTTTTAATTTAAAAATGGAGGCCGAGGGGAGGCGGCGGCAGGGAGGAGGAAGAGAGCTAGCTCCTCCTCCCTGCACCGCCCCCGTCCCTCTCTCCGCGCCGAAAAGGAGGAGTAGGCAGCACCAAGGGCAGCGCGTCACGCCAGGCCTGTGACGCGCTACCCTTGGCGCCGCCTTCTGCCCTTTTTCGGCGGCTCCCCTGCCCTAGGAAGGGCGGGGGGGCGCCAGGAGTGGCGGCGCCAGGGCAGCGCGTCACGCCAGGCCTGTGACGCGCTGCCCTTGGCGCCGCCTTCTGCTCTCCCTCCTCCTCCTCTTTCCCGGGCGTCATCAGTGACCTCTATTCGGCCCTGGACCCGGTAGAAGTTGGACAGCCCTGCTATATTATATCATAATTATATTATACTACATTACAATATAATTATATTATAATATATTGACATTATAATACAATATAACATTCTATTATATTATTATTATAAAACAATAAATAAAATTATTTATGTCAATAAAATTATCCTCTACTAAATATTTTCATGACTCCTATAAAACTCAAATAACCCAAAATAAAGTAAAATAAAATATTATATATTACTATTTTGTACAATACCACTATACTGCAATATTGTTTGTAATATTACATGTAATATAAAATATATCGTTATTCTATTATTATATTGTATTTTTATTATATTGTATGACAATATTAAGCAGAACTGTATAATAATCAACAAGAAATGCAATGTAAATGCATCAAAATCAGAATATATTACCTCCCACCCGTCTCATAATTCATAGGAGTCTCCCATAAGTCCAAAATTAGGATCCCAATGTAAATGTAAATAGAAAAACAGCCAAAATGTTCAAATGAGGTCGAATACAGGCAGCGCGGCCTGGGCAAACTTGGGCCCGCCCTCCCTCCTTCTAAGTGTTTTGGCCTCCAACTCCCACAACTCCTCATAGCCTCAGGCCCCTCAGGTCCAGACAGAAATAGTGCCGAAGAAAGGAAGGAGGGAGAGAAGAGGTCACAGAGGAGGAGGAGGAAAGCCCTTCATTCATTCCTTCACTTACACTTCCTTCACTGATTCTTTTCTCCTTCCCATAAGCGGCGGGCGGAGACAAAAGAGGGGAAGCACTCCCTGCCTGCCCGATAGGGAGTGCTTTGCTTACAGGCTTCTGCACAAGGGAGCTACTGGGCATGTGTGGAGGTTTTCGCGGATGTGCAGTTGCTCCTGCGCTCAACTTCAGCTCTGGAGCAACTGCCCCTGCGCGAAAACCTCCGCGCATGCCCAGAAGCGGCGTCGGAACACACAAGGCCGGGGCCCAAAAGCAGGCAGCTGCAGCACTATCTGAGGAACATCGGCAGGGCCAGGATGGTGCCCCATGCGGCCAGGATGGCGCCCCCTTCCCAGATGGCGCCCTAGGCAGCCGCCTACTTGGCCTACCTTGTAGGACCGCCCCTAACTGGAGATAATGTAACAACATAGACTTGTCTACAGAAGACTCAAGCACTGGCTTCCAGGCTTGGCGACTATCAACTTGACTGGAGACAAGTGCCAATTTTCTGCCCTCACAGGGCAACACGGACCATCCTAAATACCAATGTTTACTCTGTTCACTTCTTCTTTTGGAAAACTAGGGTTTTCCAAAGTGAAACAATTGGGAACAGAGGGTAGCTGCAAGCCCTTTGCAAAGTGAAAGCCATTCCATTTTCACACTTTTTTTGGGCACGAAATGACTAGCAGTTCTGGGAGCGTGGAGGGGCTGAAGGCCACAAAGAAAGCCCTTCGCAAACAGAATAATACATAACAAATGTTTACCCACAACATATCAAGAGGACCATCTTAGCCCCATGTTGGGCAAAAAGCCAGATATCCACCCACCTCCACCAAGGCCCAGGTTTACCTGGCTGTCTATCGTTCCCCGCTTCCTTGTTATATTTAATAATGCTTTTTTTACTTCTAATTTTTTTCTCCAAAAGTTTTTGCTTGTTTTGTACCATACTCCAGGCTCCCCCCATATTAACACTTCTCTCTTGTTTCTCGGTTGCATCATTTTTGGCTCTGTTTCTGTTGGCACCGTCTCCTGAAGATGGCTGTTAAAAGAAGTGATTCCATATGCTCTGGAGGTGAGTGAAAGCATTTGCAGATCTGCTCTGGGACTGAGTTCTACAGGGTCCAAATTGGGAGAAGGAGCAGCTCAGGACCCTATATTCCTTTCCTTTGGGACACTCTACTTCCGTCCCCAATTGGCCGGATCGCACCCTTGTCCTGGGATGAGGCACCATTTTCTGGGCTCCCAGTAAACATTCCCAGCTGCTTTGTTGGACAGAAGGCACTGGGCCAAGAGCTCCATGGGCTGTTTACAATTGGCCATAACTCACTGCTTTGGCCAAGCGACAGAGGAAATAACCTTGCAACAGAAAGGCAGCTATTTCAAAACCCATGGGGCCGGTTTGTTTTCAGAGTTGCCATGGGCTCTTGCCCTCCAGAACAGAAACGTACTGAAAACTGGCTTGTTTTAAAGGCTCCTTTCCTCCCTTGTCCTCCAAAAAACCAAACAGGGGTATATTTATTTGCATTAGTGTCCTCCTTGTGGGAGGCTTCTCTCATGTCCCCGCATGGGGAGCTGGAGCTGACAGAGGGAGCTCATCTGTGCTTTCCCCAGATTTGAACCTGCAACCTGTTGGTCTTCAGTCCTGCTGGCACAAGGGTTTAACCCACTGCACCACTGGGGGTTCCTATGTGATGATTCATGACAGTAGCAAAATTACCATAAATAATTTTATGGTTGGGGGTCACCACAACATGAGGAATTATATTAAGGGGTTGTGGCATTAGGATGGTTGATTACCACTGTCTTAAGCCACCTCTGTCAAATTGTTTCTGGTACTTCGCCAAACTACAACTGCCATTATTCCATTGGGTTGAGCCATGGTAGTTCAAGTGGTGCCAGCCTGCATTCATTTTACAATGTAGATGCACCCTTCTTTGGAAGAGCAGGGCTGCACTGAAGCATACGAGGGGAGGGGAGGAAAGTGGGCTACAGGTATGATAAATAGGCCACCATAAATATTCTCTGCCTCTTTGTGTCTCCTTCTGGCACTCATCTGAATCAAAGCGAATGCCTTCCCTTGCTGTTCGGTGTGTTTTTCCAATCAGCCCCGCTGCGGTTAGCTTTGCGCATCATCTCAGGCATCTATCATAAGGCGGCCTCCACCCCTCTGTGGCAAGAGCCTGAAAAATGCACCAAGGCGGGCTTCTCCGGGGAAACCTTGATGGAGTGACTGCTTAATGGAAGGCGTCTGTGTGGGACTCTTGGAGAGGCGCTCTCGTCGCATGGAGGCTCATTATTCACAGCTTCAGTGTCACTTCTGAGAAAGGAAAGGAGCCCAGTGGCTTTGCCCTCATTAATTGTGAGCTTCTGTACGCATGAAACACGCCTGGCACAATCCTGATGTCTGCCCCACCAGGAGATGCTCAGTCTGGGGAGGGAAGAGTGTATACTTCAATTAAAAGATCAGAATCTACCTTTTCCGGTTAAGATCTGTTACGCACATCTGGTAACCCTCCTTCGTGGTACATCAGCATTCCTTTCAAATAGTCTAATAAGAAGACAACAACCCCCAGAATCCCCAAGTCACTGGCTTTGCTTGCTGGGGGGATATGGATGTTGTGGTCTGGAGGGGAAAATTAGTCCTCCATATCCACTGATTCTGCACCCACACATTCAATCATACATGGCTTGAAAGCATTCCCTCATCACCGTCATGATCAGGTGCATCTACACTGTGTAATTAATACAGTTTGACACCACTTTAACTGCCATGGCTCCATGTTACAGCATTCCAGGAGTTGTAGTTGTGGCGGAAGGAAAATCACACCTACGTCTTTATCAATCTACACACAGTCTTGCTAGAGGAAAGATATGCCACACAGATGATCACTAAAGAATAAGGTGTTTACTCTTTGTTATGCAGAGCAACATGTATACAGGCATGTGAACTGGTGCATTGACTCACACAATGTCCTTTGAGAGAGATTCAAATGGTCCTTGGGTGTCCATGTGAGAGATCTTCTTCCAGCGGCCTAGAAGCAGCAATATAAACTGTCTTGATAAGTTCCTGTACAGAAGATCTAAAAATGTAACTGTTGCCAACACTCCAAGGCTCAGCTAGCTTCTCGGACATAGCCCAACCAATCGGCGTCGTGTTTTGCATTTTCCAGTTAACATACTCGCCCATTGATTTTTACATGCTCCAACAGTATTTTGGTGAGGTAGCAGTACTCTTTGGCAGAGAAGGCTAGAGGCATTATAAATGGCTTGGCCCGACTTACCGGGCAGAGCAGATTGCGTCGCTGGGTGTCCTCGCCACCATTTCCACCCTCCCTCCCTGCATACAGCATGGCTTTGCTTTTGTTAGCTTATCTTGCTGTTTGGTGTTCATCTTCTTCTGTATTTTGTTAGCTGATCTTGCTGTTGTGTGTGTTTATCTTGTCACAACTCCGTGTTTGGTGTGTGGCATGGCCTCTGGATCGGGGTGGTGTATCGCCCCTGGTTGTTGGGGGAATGACGCCCGGTCCCCTGGGGTGCCGAGCTGGCGGGAACCGGCAGTGTGCTGGTGGCACCCAGGGATGTAAGTATCTTCGGACACAGCGGTTGTCCGACCCCCGATCCATGACCCATGCATGGCCGCCAACTCTTATTCCTGTTATCAATAAATGAGTTGTGGCCATATTTTACTCCAACCTCTTCTGTCGGTGTCTTTTTGAATATGGGGGGAGGTGTATTACCCATACACACGCAAAATGACCATGATTTCATAGCATTGGGCCATGGCAGTTAAAGTGTTGCCAAACTGCATTAATTTGCTAGTGAAGATGCACCCTTTGAGCCTTTCTTATAGGAATCTCTCAATTTGGTGATTCAGCTCTCTTGGAGGGGAGAAAGTACCCAAAGGGAAACTGAGGTTACAACTACATTGTAGAATTAATGTAGTTTGACATCACTTCAAAATCCACCACACAATGTTATGGAACCCTAGGACTGGTAGTTTGACGGGGCACCAGCACTCTTTGGCAGAGAAGGCTAAAGACCTTGTAAAACTATAACTCCAGTGCTTCCATAGCATTGAACCATGACTGCTAAACTGGTGTGAAACTGCATTACTTCTACAGTGTAGATACACTCTTTGGGTCTTTCCATTGGGGGATTGCTCTCCCTTGAGGAGGAGAAACAAAACCGAAAGAGAAACTGAGCTGCAGTTTGGGTTGCAGATAGGGTTATATATTCCCCCTTCCTTGCTACCCTCTATGTCAGTGTTTCTCAACCTGGGGGTTGGGACCCCTGGGGGGGGGGTCGCGAGGGGATGTCAGAGGGGTCGCCAAAGACCATAAGAAAAGACAGTATTTTGTGTTGTTCATGAGGATTCTGTGTGAGAAATTTGGTCCAATTTTATCATTGGTGGGGTTCAGAATGCTTTTTGATTGTAGGTGAACTATAAATCCCAGAAACTACAATTCCCAAATATCAAGTCTCTTTTTCCAAGCTGTACCAGTGTTCATATTTGGGCATATTGCCAAGTTTGGTCTAAATCCATCATTGTTTGAGTTCACAGTGCTCTCAGGATTTAGGAGAACTACAACTCCAAAACTCAAGGTCAATGCCCGCCAAACCCTTCCAGCATTTTCTGTTGGTCATAGGAGTTCTGTGTGCCAAATTTGGTTCAATTCCATCATTGGTGAAGTTCAGAATGCTCTTTGATTGTAGGTGAACTATAAATCCCAGCAACTACAAGTCCCAAAGAACATAATCAACCCCCCACCCACTCACCCCACCAATATTCAAATGTGGGCACATCGGGAATTGTATCAAATTTGGTCCAGTGAGTGAAAATACATCTGGCATATCAGATGTTTACATGGCGATTCATAACAGTAGCAAAATTGCATCTATGAAGTAGCAATGAAAATAATTTTATGGTTGGGGGTCACCACAACATGAGGAACTGTATTAAGGGGTCACCGCATTAGGAAGGTTGAGAACCACTGCTCTATGTGACGACGGACTGGTTCATGGGTGGATCTGATTTCTCTTTGGTCTGCTTCTATCATCCATTTGTTGTTCCGGCAACCCCCTTTGTGGCCATCTTTCAGATATTCTAACCTGTTTTCCCCTGGCAAGCCCCTCGTTTTCTTTGCCTTATATGGCGATAACCTTCATTGTTGATGTATCTCCTTCCCCGGCCCCTCTCTGTAGTTCCCATCAGACATGGGCACATCTGTATTCTTTGGAAACATGAAGCTGGAGGGGAGGGGGGCATTGCTTCATTCCTCTCTGTCTCCTGCCCGGTTTGCCGTGATGCGTCTCTGCCAAGCGCTTGAAGAATGGCTGGGGATAAAGATCTGTGTACACACCGTGCTTAACTTCCCCGCACCTGCCATTAATAATGACGGTGTCACGACTAATGATGTCAGGCTTGGTTTCGTGCAACTTCTTGTTGGCATCCTTTGGGTTATATTTTTTTCTGATTGCCTGAAATCCTTGATGCTTTTGTTGTTGTTGCCAAGGAAGAAGGCCAAGAGATTTGGAAGCTTTTGAAGAGGGAGAAAGAAAGCAAAGGTGAACTCTGCAATCCAAAACGAACCTCTCTTGCAGTGATTTTTTAAGACTTCCTGTTGAGAAAGAGTTTTCTTACTGACAAGCTTCCATACTGACAAGAAGCAACAAACAAGAGCTCCCAAAGGGGATGCCAAAATCTCCAAAGTGGCAGAGACTACATTTAAACACTTAAAACTTGTGCACCAATTATAACTCCTTCAATAGTGACACATGCTTCAGTTGGGTGCCATTTAGACTACTATAATACATTATCCCTGGGGCCACCCTTGAAGATTGTTTGGAAAATTCAGTGGCTCAAAGCTGTATATGACTCCTGATGGGGCTGGAAGTTTAGTTCGCTCCTGACACGATAAAATGGCAGTGTAGATCCAACCTCAGTCTGGTTCCAAAGAACACATCACAAGCACAACAAGGGTTGCAAGTAAACTGCAACAGGCCAAAAATAGTATCAAAAATTCTTATTTAAGCATAGAAGATTATTCGTTCAACACATTAGGTCATTTGATAGAGTTCTAGACATCAAGTTAAGTATACAGAGTACAACACAATGAGTTCAGCACAATAGAATGATATATACACACGTTCTACAATTTTGAATATGTTGCTCTATGTCCTAGGGCGCTTGCAGATAGCACCAAATCACAGGTTTTAGTCAGGGGGAAAAATCCTGGGACTTCAGGACCTGTTGGTCCCGGGATTTCGGCCTCTGTCGCCCACACTTGCTGCTTCGTTGTGGGAGTTAGAGGCTCCCAAGATGGCCATTATGGGACTCCTGCCGGAAATTTCAGCAGGTTTTTATTTTAAAAACCTTAAGATATGAACATGCGAATCATTGTATCAGTTCCGTTCCTGGGTTATATAAGCTGCATGGCCATCTGTGCAGACAGGGCATTGTTCCTGGGTTATACATGTCTGTTCCCGATTGCTCTTAATGTGAAAAGATATACAACATCGACTAGGGGGCACAACTTTATCCTGGCCAGAGAAAATATGTCCTCCACATGTCTCATAAAGTTTCTGGCACACAAACAAAATGTTCACATTCTACTCAACTGTCACCTTGTTTTTAGGAACTGACCAATCAGGAACAAATACTTAAAACCCAGGAACAAACCCAGATAAAAAATCGCGTGCTTTCCAATTGCAGGGACATACAGACATATGAAGATGCGGATGTTTGGCTCAGAAGCAGGATATTCCCGGATTTGAAATTTTGCGGGGGGTTTTTTGGTGCCATTTCTAGCGCTTCCTCCGATATTTTTGGAGAATGGCATCTGACAACCCTCCTGTTTGCTGTGGAAGCTCCTGGAATACAACTACTGTCTGGATGGACCTCTTGTCTCTAGAGCAGGGATAGGGAACCTACGGCTCGGGAGCCAGATGTGGCTCTTTTCATGATTGCATCTGGCTCTCCCTCTTCCTTCCTTTCTCCCCCTTCACCCTTTCCTTCTCCTTCTCTCCTTCCTTTTCCCCTCCCTCTCTCTCCTTCCTTCTTTCCTCCATTCTCCCTCTTCCTTCCTTCCTCTTCCTTCCTTTCTCCCCCTTCACCCTTTCCTTCTCCTTCTCTCCTTCATTTTCCCTCCCTCCCTCTCTCCCTTCCTTCTTTCCTCCATTCTCCTTCTTCCTTCCTTCCTCTTCCTTCATTTCTTTCTCCTCCTTCACCCTTACCTTCTCCTTCTCTCCTTCCTTCTTTCCTCCATTCTCCCTTCCTTCCTTTCTTCCTTCCTTCCTTCCTCTTCTATTCTTTTTCCCCAAGTCTTCCTTTCCTTCTCCTTCCTTTCTTTTCACTTCCTTCTCTCCTTCTTTCTTCTTTTCCCTTCATTATTTTACTTTTTCCTCATTCCCTTTCCTTTCTTTTCCCCACCCTTTCATTTCTTCCCTTCCCATTCCCTTCTTTCCTTTCACCTTCTTGTCTCTCTCCTGCTTTTTTTCTTCCTTTTCCATAGTTCGTTCTTCTTTTCTTTCTTCCTCTCCCCTTCCCTCCTTTATTTCCACTGTCTGTCTTTCTTTCTTTCCTCCTTCCTTCCATCTTCTTTTTCTTCCCAGAGTCCTGAGCATGCCTTTTGCAGAGCCAGGTCTGAAGTGTCCCGTCATTCTGCCTGGGGAATCCTTTTCTCATCGTATGTACATATATACTCACATTTAGTTGAATTCAGTCTTAAAATATATTATATATTACAGTATATGGCTCTCACTGAAATAAATTTCCAAATATTTTGCTTTTATGGCTCTCTGAGTCAAAAAGGTTCCCGACCCCTGTGTTAGAGCAACAGAAAACAAGGCAGGATGGAGTTGGACTGGATAGTCCATGTGGTCTCTTCCAAATCTATGCTTCTCTGATCTTCCATAGGACATCCTTTCAAATATTTAAACATGGCTATTGTGTCCTTCTTAACCTTCCCTTCTCCTGGCTAGATATATCCAGCTCCTAACCTGTGTTTAATAGAGAGTCATGATTTCTAGATATTTTACTATTTTGGTCACTCTTTCCCCAGATATGTTGCAGCATACCAATATTGTGGTGGCTTAGAACTGGACACAGATTTGAGGCTGAGAGCATGTGACTTGTCCAGGCTACCCAATGATGCTTTTTGCCTATTTATCCTTCACTCCAAAGGAAACTACACAGCCTGGCAGAGGCAAAGTTTAAAAAGACTTGAGGAGTTTTTTTGGGGAAAAATAATCAAATGCTGAAATTTTATCTGGTGTTCCCACCTCACAGCTGGCTCCAAACGTTTTCACACCTGAGGTCCAACTCTCCGGTTCAATGCAAGGAGAAAGTGGATTATGACTCTGAAATGACAGATTATCCTCGCCCGGTATCAATGGGTCCCTTTCAACCCAGCCTTTGGCACAAGGCCCAGAAGGAGGATTCACAATGGAGGCTTTGATCCGTGGGCATGCGCCACTCGGCCGCCCCTCCAAAAAACCCCGCAGCGGCTTGAGGACAGGACAGAATGTGCCACCGCTGCTGCTACCGCGGTTGTAAACAGTTGGGCGGCCCAGTTCCAGTTGCCAGCCACCACGGAAGCTGTCAAAGTCCGGATTAAAGGGCCTTTTGTCAAAGCAAAGCAACAGCCAAATAAACAAGAGAGGTTGGAGAGTGGAGGAGAGACTTGTTTTGCCTTGTATAAAAGAACGAAAAGTACATGGGACAGAATTGTTCCCCTGTTTCATCGAATCACAGAGTCTGAAGATTTCACAAAGGCCATCCAATCCAACCCCATTCTTCCATTCAGGGGTATACAGTCAAAACACTCCCAACAGATGGCCATCCAGCTTCTGCTTAAAAGCTTCCAAAGAAGGTGACTCCATTGGACTTTGAGGCAGCATATTCCAATGTTGGACATCTCTTACCACCAGAGCAGCATTTCTCAAGCTGTGGGTTGGGACCCCTGGCGGGGAACCTGAGGGGGTGTCAGAGGGGTCAACAAAGACCATTAGAAAACACAGTATTACTTGTTGGTAATGGGGGTTCTGTGTGGGAAGTCTGACCCAATTCTATCGTTGGTGAGGTTCAAAATGCTCTTTGATTGTAGGTGAACTATAAATCCCAGAAACTACAACGCCCAAATGCCAAGGTCTATTTCCCCAAATTTCACCAGTGTTCTCATTTGGGCATATTGAGTATTTGTGCCAAGTTTGGTCCAGATCCATCATTGTCCACAGTGCTCTCTGGATGTAGGTGAACTACAACTCCAAAACTCAAGGTCAATGCCCACCAAACCCTTCCAGAATTTTCTGTTGGCCATGGAAGTTCTGTGTGTCAAGTTGGGTTCAATGCCATCGTTTGTGGAATTGTAGGTGAACTATAAATCCCAGCTACTACAACTCCCAAAGGACAAAATAAATCCCCCAACCCCACCAGTATTTAAATTTGGGCGAATCGGGTATTTCTGCCCAATTTGGTCCAGTGAATAAAAATACATCCTGCATACTGGATATTTTCATTACGATTCATAACAACAGCAAACAAGTTTAGCCCCTCCTCAATGTAACATCATGGAAGTGTGCTTGAATTGCACCGCTGATAAAAGGTTTTTGTAAAAAAGTAGGGTGAAAACTACAGCTCCCACATATGATATAGGGAACAGGCATGCTGGCTGAAGGATTCTAGGAAGCTGTCATACTCTTTTAAAAAAACTTACTTTTTTTGGCAGGATTTAATTTGAAACAACAAAATAGTATTTGATGGATTTCCTAAAACAATGCAATAAAATTTTCCTCCCCATCTTACTATGTATAGATATGCACAGTAGAATTACTGCAGTTTGGTATCACTTCAACTGCCATGGCTCAATGCTATGGAATCATGGGAATTATAGTTTGGTGATGTACCAGCTCTCTTTGGATAGACACCTTGAAAAAATACAACTCCCAGTATCCCACAGCATCGAGCCATGACAGTTAAAGTAGTGTCCAACTGCATTAATTCTACAGTGTAGATGTTCCCTTGAGTACAAGCAAAGGTGAAAGCGACATTCCTGATAGTTTTTCTGCATGGAGAGCCAATGTGTTGTTTTGAGCCAGGTTCAAATTCCCAGTTGACCACAAAATCCTACTGGGTAATCTTGGAAAGGTCACACTCTCTCAGCCTCAGATGGAGACAAAGGCAAACCCCCTTTGAACAAATCTTGCCAAGGAACCTATGATAGGTTTGCCTTAGGGTTGTTGTAAAGTCAGAAATGGTTTGAAGGCACATAACAACAATAATGGATTGAGGAAGTACAGTAACACCAACCTCTCCTTTGCCCTAAGGCAATAACATATATTTATTTGATCCTACAGTGTCCTATTCATTCACCATCCATCTACCATATGGGATGATAATCCTGAAGTTATCCTAAAGCTGATTACACTAATGATAAAGTCTTTGCAAGTTCCTGGCAGTATTGGAAAACATTAGCAGGCTGGATGAATGCAAGGCATTTGGGGAGTATTTAAATTCTCTTTTGTGTAAATATTTGATGGAGTTGCACTTGGGCTGGAGTGGATAGTATTTTTAGAACTTGCTTTTGATCTTAGTTTTGCAAACACAGTTTTGTTTGGCGTGTATTGCGTACTTTCCCTCTAAATATTCCTCCCTCTCTTTTCGTTCTCCTCCTCCTTTGAATTCTAGCAATGGAGCATGAATTAATAAGGATATCCGGTATTAGGTACTAGCAGTTTGCAAAATGTGCCGGTGCCTCACCAAACTACAACTCCTAGGGTTCCATAGCTTGATCCATGACAGTTAAAGTGTTGTCAAAATGCATTAATTCCTCAGCAGCTGCTCATTTGTGGGATTAACATAACTGTTTTTCAGAGCCGCGGCAAACCACTGGACAAATTGCTGCACAGTAATACATAATTTTTTAATGTATTTATACACTCAGTGCCTACAAAACATATTAATACCTGGCAGGAATGGCAACACACATGAAGGTCTTGCTCAGGGACCATCAGTCCAAAAATTGATTTTGTCATTTGGGAGTTTTAGTTGCTGGGAGTTATAGTTCACCCGCAATCAAAGAGCACTCTGAACTCCACCAATGATGGAACTAAACCAAATGTGGTACACAGGACTCCATGACCAATAGAAAACACTAGAAGGGTTTGGTGGGCATTGACCTTGAGTTTGGGAGTTGTAGTTCACCAACATCCAGAGAGCACTGTGGACTCAAACAATGTTGGATCAGGACCAAACTTGGCACAAATACTGAATATGCCCAAAAGTGAATACTGGTGGAGTTTGGGGGAAATAGATCTTGACAATTGGGAATTGTAGTTGCTGGAAGAGAAGGGAGGGGTGAGAGAGAGCGAGGCAGAAGAGAAGGAAGGGGTGAGAGAGAGAAAGGCAGAAGAAAGCGGAGGGGGAAGCGCACGAGGCAGAAGGGAAAGAAGGAGGAGAGCGAAGTCATGCTCTGCGGTGGCACTTGTTCCTGGCCTCCTCCTCTTCTCCCCCCTCCCTTTGCCTCCATTGGCCGCTCTGCTTGCCTGCCTGCCTGCCTGCCGGGGCCCTTACGCAGGCCAGTCAGAATCGGCCGGCGGGCTGCGAAATGCCCAGGTCTGGTATTGGAGGTTCCAATTTCCCACGGCACACCTGATGATCGCCACGGCACACCGGTTGGGAAACACTGTGCTAGATAATTGAGAAGGGTAGGGAGTTTCAGAAAAACACATATTTCTGTTTTATTGGCTATTATAAAGCCTTTGACTGTGTGGATCATAATAAATTGTGGCAATTTCTTGGTGGTATTGAGAGGAGCTAAAAAGTAGAAAGTACCCTTCCCTTTGGAGGAGACGCTGGAAGAGCCTTGAATGCAGCAACAGGTTGCTTAGAGATAAGAGAATAGCCATACCATTGTCTATGCTGGTGTACATGTGAACCCTGCGTGATACAAGATATAGAGCCAATCAAAACGTGCATGATCAGGACAGTAGCCAGTTCTGGTAGAGAGCAATGAGGTTATGCTAGTTACTGATAAGAAAATAATATAAAAACGTTTCCAACTGTGCAACAGGCATTGCAGTCCATTGAGCACATGTAGACTCGCTACCTGTCTGCCTCACGCTGTACAACGTGAATAAAGAGTCTTGAATTGGATTGGTTGGTCTCTCTGGTGTTCTACCTCCTTGTGGGCTCTGCAACCCTAAAGCCCAAGTTCCCTTACATTTCGGGCATAACAAATCACCTTATCTGTCTCCTGAGGAATCTGTATAAGCACCAAGTAGCAACAGTAAGAACTGACCATGGAACAACAGTCTAGTTCAAGATTGGGAAAGGCGTACAGCAGGGTTGTAGACTCTCACCCAACCTATTCAACTTGTATGCAGGACACATCATGTGGGGCTTTATGAATGCAAGGCTAGGGTTAAAATTGCTGAAAGAAACATTAACAACCTTAGATATGCAGATGATACCACTTTGATGGCTGAAAGCAAAGAAAAGCAAAGGAGCCTACTAACCAAGGTGAAAGAAGAAAGGGCAAACACTGGGTTACAGTTAAACATGGAAAAAAACCAAGATGATGGCAACCAGGCTGAGTGATAACTGGCAAATAGAGGGAGAAAACATGGAGGCAGGGACAGACTTTGTATTTCTAGGTGCAAAGATTACTGCAGACGCAGACTGCAGCCAGGAAATCAGAAGACGACTACTTCTTGGGAGGAGAGCAATGACCAATCTTGATAAATTAGTGAAGAGTAGAGACATCACACTGGCAACGAAGATCCACATGGGATTTTGAATAAATAGGAACCTAGTGTCTGGATCCAGGGAAGTCATGCTACCCCTCTATGTCCAATTCTGGGCACCACAGTTATAGGCAGATGTTGACAAACTGGAATGTGTCCAGAAGAGGGCAACCAAAATGACCAAGGATCTGGAGAACAAGCCCTACTAGGAGCAGCTTAAAGAGCTGGGCATGTTTAGCATGCAAAAGAGAAGTCTGAGAGGAGACATGACAGGGGCCATGTATAAATATGTGAAGGGAAGTCATAGGGAGGAGGGAGCAGGCTTGTTTTCTGCTGACCCGGAGACTAGGACGCAGAACAATGGCTTCAAACTGCAGGAAAGGAGATTCTACCTAAACATGAGGAAGAACTTTCTAATGGTGAGAGCTGTTCTCTCTCTCTCTCTCTCTCTCTCTCTCTCTCTGCCCCAGAGTGTGGTGGAGGCTCCTTCTTTGGAGACTTTCAAACAGAGGCTGGATGGTACTTTGAATCTGATTTTCCTGCTTCTTGGCAGGGGGTTGGACTGGATGACCCATGACGTCTCTTCCAACTCTATGATTCTATAATTCTTTGATCTATCAATACAACGGACTGGCAAAACGACGAATAGATGGTTTCTAGAGCAAATGAAGCCTGAACTCTCCTGGAAACCAGAATGACCAAAGTAAGGCTATTGTGCTTTGGCCATATCCAGAGAGGACTTTACTCAGCAGAAAAGTCAAAAACAGTAGGAATGGAGGAAGACCACATTACAGCGGATGGATTGCATCAAGGAAGCCGCGGACCCTGGAGAGCTCTTGGAGGCATCCCATTCATAAGGTTGCCTCAAGATGGATCCGACTTGAGAGTAATGACCATAACCAAGAGTAAGCACAACCACAAAAAGGTAGATATAAAGTACTGAAGCATGATGCAAACTCTTGGCCAGGATGTTTCACTGGGTATGAGAAGAGCAAGGATGTTTCCTCTTCTGTGAACACTTTAGTGTTATTTGCCATCCACATGAGTCAGAGAGACATCAAGAAATGCCACCACAAAGAAGAGTATGACTTTCTAGGATGACAACCAGAAATGTTGCAGGTAGCCTAAGGCAGATGCTTGTAGTCTGAGGCAGTTGGGTTTGTTAAAATCTTTTGGTGATATTATTGCAGGCTATCACTTTGCAGAACAAATTGTGCCGAATGCTTGAGAACACGTACCAAGTTGCACTCGGCTGTGAACTCGTACAAAGCACATGGACATATGCACACATGCTCCTGCAATTTCCTAGTGCTCTCAGTTGCTTTGGCCTCCTCCACCTATCACTAATAACATAATAATGAATAATAACATAATAATTCTAAAGATATTAGTTAAATTATTAATCGGTTACATGAAAGTCAACCTATTTCACTTTTCCCAGGCTCCATTGACATTGCCATATAATTCAGTTTCTGAATGCATATTATCTGATTTAAATTGTATTATATGGCAGTGTAGACTCATATAATCTAGGTTAAAGCAGATAATCTGCATTCAGAAACTGGATTATATGCTCAGTGTGGATGGGGCCCCAGTTGGTTTTTTATCCAAAGCCTATCTTACGTTACCCTTTATTCAAAGCCTAAGTATCTTAAGTTACCGTGACTATCTTAAGTTACCATGCATTGAGTTTTCCCCATTAACTTTCCTAACTCTAATTTAACTCATGGCAAATTATCTGTGGCAAAAACCATATTATACCTCAAAATTAGTCCTTAAAAACCTGGCATTTCGGTTGAAATTTCTCCTCTGCCAGTGGTTGTATGGCTGAGGGATTCCAGGAACCAAAATTAACTTTTTCAAAACTCATCTGGACATATTTTCATTTTTTGTTCCTCCAATTCCTTTATCAGTAAAGGAGTTCTGGCAGAGCTGAATGTAACTTAGGGTGCAAATACACTGCAATTTTTAATGCAGTTTGACACCATTCTCTGTCATGGATCTGTGCTATGGATTCCTGGAAGTTGTAGTCTGATGAGGGCCCAACACTCTTTGGCAGATCAGGCTCGCTCTCTCGGCATTACTTCAAGAGCGAAGATTCTTAGGAAGGACTCATCCCACATTTTTTACAAGCGCGTTGATGACTAAAAAGGCCAATCTGAGATAGGCAAGTTTGGTTGCAGAAAGCACAGCAGAAAGTCTCCTTGGGTGATGTTGTTTCCAAGATGCGGTACTTTCTGCGTTGTCGTTTCTCTTCGAGACTCATTTGGCATGACTTCTCAAAAGAGGCTGCAGCATTGTGGATAGTGCGTCTCCATGCCTCCCGATGTGAGGCCAGGGTGGACCATTGCTGGTGATCAATGTGGCCAAGCCTGAGATGTTGTTTCAGGGAGTCCTTATATCTCTTTTGGGGGGCGCCTCTCTTGCGCTGAACCATGGTGAGTTCACCATAGAGTAGTATCTTTGGGAGGCGGTGGTCCTCCATCCTAGATGTGCCCTGCCCAGCACAGCTGTGTTCTCAATAGCATGGCCTCAATGCTGATGATCCCTGCTTGCTCAAGGACAGCAACATTAGTCACATAGTCGGTCCAGTGTATATTTAGGATTGTGGGAAGACAGCGCTGATGAAAGCATTCGAGGAGTCGTAGGTGTTGGCGATAGGTGACCCATGTTTCAGACCCATAGAGGAGAATAGACAGTATGATAGCTCTGTACACACTGATTTTGGTGCTTTGCCTCAGGTGCTGGTTGCTCCAGACTCTTTTGTGAAGCCTTCCAAATGCACTATATGCCTTTGCTAATCTGTGATCTATCTCTTTGTCAATCTTGCCGTCTGAAGAGATGATGCTTCCCAGGAAGGTAAACTCCTGAATGGACTTAAGCACAGATTTGCCTATGCTGACGTGGAGATGATGGTGTTCTTCCTGTGGTGCGGGCTCATAGAGGACTTCCGTTTTCTTCAGGCTCACTTCCAGACCAAACAGCTCTGCAGCTGTTGCAAAGCAGGATGTTAGGCGCTGCGCTAATGGAGAGGAGCAGATCAGGCTAAAGACCTTATAAAACTATAGCTCCCATTATTCCATAGCATTGAGCAATGGGAGTTAAAGTGGTGTCAAAGGGCATTAATTCTACAGTGTAGATCCATCCCACATTTTCAAAACAGAATGCTTTTTGGTATAAGAAGCAACTGGACCTCCAAATCTCCCCGCTGCATTTATAATATTTCATCCATCATACGTCCTTTTCAACAAAACCCGGCCTAGAAGATGAAACACAATCAGCAGCGTACGTAGTAGAATCTATTTATACAACTCTTTGCTCAGCAGAAGTCAAGGCCTGAAGAACGGCTGGGAGATTAGAAGTGCATGTGTGTGATATATCGTCCTGCTGCCCTTCTTTTCTAAACACCTTGATGTTATGAGACACCAACTATGAAATTAAAGAATAGATAATGATACCTCTCCAGCAATAAAAGGCCAGAGCCACCCTCATTGCAAATCATTGTTTACAAGACTTCCCAGACTCTCTAAGAGGTGTATTTATGGCCAGCGGTAGAGATTTGGACACGCTCTGCACTCTCCCTGCACTAAAAATAGCTTGCCAATCTATTTTTGCTGCCGAAAACAGAACCAAGGAAGCCTTTGTTCAACAGTTTTCTTTTCAGCCTGACGTTCAGCCAGAACATTTTGAGGAGCAGGAGGAAGAGGCTAAAATCAGAAAATATTATACTGCTTATAGACTTCATGAAGTGGGGTTTCCAAGGAGGGATATTGCATCAAATTGGTCTATACAGGATTGTTTATTTGAATATAACATGACAAAGTCTGGGCATCGGGACCAATATTGGATAGGGTCTAATAAGATCAACATCAACATCAACAAGAACATTTAGTGCCTCATCTTCACTGCCATGTAATATAGTTTGAACCTGCAATAAATGGACAATGTGGACTCAAATCCACATAGCTTTATAAAGGTCTACAGTGACTATATAACATAGTTCAAACTGCATTATTTGGCAATATAGATCTAACCTATGATGCATCCCCCATATTAAATATCTGTAAAAATTGGGTTCATTTATAATAGCAGGTGTGAGTGTATGTATATATATATATATATATATATATATATATATATATTTACAGTATTTATATTCCACCCTTCTCACCATGCAGGGGACTCAGGGCGGATCACAATGGCAAACATATGGCAAACATTCAGTGCCATAGACACACAACATTTATAGACAGACACACAGAGGCTATTTAACATTCCAGCTTCATGAGGGTATGTTCGAATTCCGGCCACCGGGGGAGCTGTTACTTCACTGTCCACTTGTGACACCGATGGAGTATTTCCTCCGAAGGCCACTGGGCTTGCCTAGTCCCCTGACTCCTTTTGCTCTCAGCATGCCTCTGGGAGCAAATCCAAGGCATGCCGTCGCCCAGCGCTGCTAGGAGTCATCCAGAGATGCTTCCTTGGGCCTCCGGACGCTGATTCCTATCTCCGGATGACTCCTAGCAGCGCTGGGCGACGGCGTGTCTTGGATGTGCCCCGAGAAGCATGCTGGGAGCAGTAGTCTCCTGACTACTACTGTACACCGGAATATACAGTATATATATGTGTATATACACATACACATCCAAAAGCAAAGGTATCACCCTCCTAGCCACCCACATGGACCATTTTGGATCTCGGAATTCCAGATAAGGGATGTTCAGCATGCGACATCTCTACAAAACATGCACTATGTATGTTTCATCCATTGGATTTTCTTTTTGAATTACGTAGAAGGATGGCTTGCTGATAACCTCCTGAAAATGTAGATCTCCTCCGTTCCCCCTCGGGCTGATGGGTAGCAGTTGTGATGGGCCATGCCCGGTTGTATCCGTCACCATATTTAATGAGACATGATTGATCTGAGCGGTTATGACACAACCCGAGTCCGGCTCTAAACTTGGCTCTGCCCATCTGGGCACTTGCCACTGGGCAAAGGACAAAGGCCTGCTCCTTCCTATGTCTCAAAGGGAAAGCAGCTTTTTCACGGCAAAAAAGAGCCCCTCCGCCCAACCAAGAAGACCTTCTTATCAACATAGGAGTCCTTTGAGCTTCGGAAGGGCAGACACACATATGCACACAGAGGCTCAGGAGGAACGCCATTCTGCCTCGCTGAGCCCTAATGTGTAATTGCCCATCATTAATAATTCCTTATGAAAGGAATTCTGACCTCCCATGGCAGCTTGTATGGAGTATTACCAAGAATCAAGTGCACGGAAGACATTCATATACACAAGGGAAGACGTGTGATGCAGGAGTAAAGTACCGGCTTTGCACGCAGGAAGTCCCAAATTCACACTCTGACGTCTCCAGGTAGAGCAAGGAGATTATTTGATAGTGGCTGCCCATCAAAAAGAAATATTGTTTTTGGGTTGTTGTTTTTTGGATGACAGTTTCTACAATCTCCCAACTGGCATGGTTACTAGCATAGACAATACAGAACAAGATCGATCATTGGACTCATTGGACATAGGGTGCATCTACACTGTAGAATTAATGCAGCTTGACATCATTTTGCCATGATTTAATACTATGGAATGATGGAGTTGTCATTCTATGAGGTCTTTAACCTTCTTTACCAACGAATGCTGGAGCCTCACTAAACTAAAACTATCAGGGGTCACTAGCATGGAGCCACAGCAGTTAAAATGGTGTCAAACTGGTTTAATTCTACAGTGTAGATCAGGGGTGCCCACACTTTTTCAGCATGTGAGCTACTTTTTAAAAAAACAAGTCAAGAAGATCTACCTTCCGCACGCGCACCATTTGTGCGCCGCTCCTCCCGTGAGCCACTCCTCCCGCGAGCCATTGCGGGAACGAGAGAGCACGAGGCGGGGCCTTCCCGCAATGCCCTGCGGAAGGTGCACCACGCGCAGGGCAGAAGCACCCCATCTGGCTGCGATCGATCTCCTTCAGACCCGTGATCGACTGGTCGGTCGCGATCGACTTTGTGGGCAACCCTGGTGTAGATGCACCCTCAGTTATGCATCCTTTCAAAGATTCTAGCAAGGCAACAGGGTAGATAATCTCAACCTAGGAAGGATTTGGGGATGGGAAAACGCCAGTGCTATGCTCAAGAGCTTGAAGTCCCAGTTGGAGAATAGAGAAAATGTCTTACAGCGCAGGCACCATCTGTATTCGAGATTTGGGTATAAACTTAATTCGTGTTTTCTGTTTCAGCATCCGTGTCCATCCATTTTTGGCCAATGAAACTATAATTTGTCCTCTTGGTGGCTTAAGGCCCTTCCAGACAGGCCATATATACCATGATTTGATCCTAGGTTTTTTGTTTATCCCAGATTATCTGGCAATGCGGACTCATATAATCCAGTTTAAAGCAGAAAACCTGGGATCAGATCCTGGGATACAGGACCTGTCTGGAATGGCCCATAGTCTTACTTTGAAGTATCCTTTGAACTGAAATTGAGTGGGTCCCAAATGAATCATGTCCTCCAAATCAATACAACAACCTGAAACAATGATGATGATCTTCTCTTTCTCCTTATTTTGGCAGAAGCTCACACTGTTGCATTTGCCAAAGAACAGGCAAGCTATGAGGACGCAGCAGTTTGCCTTTGCAAGAGCCTACTGGGATGGCCAAGAGTTCTCATGCTCTTCCATTTTTTGCAAACTGCTTTTACACTTCAAACTCAGCGGAGGAAAGGCCAAAGGCGGAAAGTAGGAGAAATAGAGCGAAAGCCTGAATATTGTAAATGCAGCTTATTTTATTTACCATGTCAGAAGCGAATTGAGGATACAGTTATCATGTACTGTATTTAAAACCACAAACAAAGTTTAAAACTTGGCAATATACTAAATGTCCTTTGACTAGAAGCTAGCCACTTGGAGTGCTTCTGGTGTTGCTGTGAGAAGGTCCTCCATGGCGCATGTGGCAGGGCTCAGGTTGCATTGCCGTAGGTGGTCTGTGGTTTGCTCTTCTCCACACTCGCATGTTGTGGACTCCACTTTGTAGCCCCATTTCTTAAGATTGGTTCTGCATCTTGCGGTGCCCAGAGTGCAATCTGTCCAGTACCTTCCAAGTCACCCAGTCTTCTGAGTACCCAGGAGGGAGTCTCATTTGGTCTCAGTGATAGATTGAGGTTCCATGTTTTCACCTGCCTCTTTTGGACTCTTGCTTGCTGAGGTTTTCCTGTGAGTATCTCTGTAGGTCTTTGAAAGCTATTTCTTGATTTAAGGCAGGGGTGCCCACACTTTTTCAGCATGCGAGCTACTTATAATAAAACCAAGTCAGAAAGATCTACCTACCTCCTCAAGGCTGGAGAAGTTGCTGGTAGAGCTAAAGTTGGGGGAGGGGGCAGGGCTTGTGCAACCTGGCTCCGCCCTCCTCTGGTTTCAGCTCTACCAGCAGCTTCTCCAGGCTTGAGGATGGCAGTGCCAAGCCAGTGGTGGCATAGATAGCACAAGGCTGGCTTGGCCCTGCCCTCCTCAAGGCTGGAGGAGCTGCTGGTAGAGCTAAAGCCGGGGAGGGGGCGGGGCCTCTGGAGGCCCCGCCTCACGCTCCGCCTGCCTCTCTCTCGTCCGGAAGCAAGCCTGGAGCCTCCGCTGCCGGCGAGAGAGAGGAGCGAGAGAGAGGAGCACCCTGCTTCTCTCTTGTCTGGAAGCAAACGTGGACAGTGCGCAGCGTGGAAGGTGCACGCGCGCAGAGCAGAAGCGCCCCATCCGGCTGCGATCCACCTCCTTTGGTCCCGCGATTGACTGGTCTATCACGATCGACTTCTTGGGCAACCCTGATTTAAGGCATTGACGTGCTTGCTGATATCCGAATAGAGGATGAGCCGGAGATGTCACTGCCTTGGTCCTTTCATTACTGGCTGATATTTCCCAACGGATGTCAGATACTACAATACCAGCTAAACAGTATAATTTCTCCAGTGGTGTAGGGTGTAGATATCTTGTGATAATGTGGCACATCTCATTAAGAGTCATACATGGTGAGATGTTTTCCACACTGGACACATGCATTCAGCAGCAGAGTAGCAAAGCGCAATGGCGGATATCTTCACTGTATGTGGTTGTGATCCCAAGGTTGTGACAGTCAGCTTTCATATGATATTATTTCTAGCACACACTTTTTGCTTGATAATCAAGCAGTGCTTCTTGTAAGTCAAAGCATGGTCCAGAGCAGGGCTGTCCAACTTCTACCGGCCCAGGGTCCTGAATGACCTGGGGGGGCGTATGGTCTGCCCCTGCCCCCGGCTCTGCCCCCGGCTCCACCCCCTCCCCACTCCCGGCTCTGCCCTCTCCTTGGCCCCCTTATTTTAATTTAATATTAAATATATTTAATTCCATCCTCCCATCTCCCCCTTATTTTTATTTAATATTAATCTCTCCCCTTATTTTAATGAATCCCATCACCCCTTATTTCATTTTTAAATATATTTAATTTTATATTTAATACATGAGGGGAGATGGGGGGAGGGAATGAGGAGCCCCCTGAGGAGCCCCCTGCTTCGGTCTACCTTTTCCAAATGCGCAGGATCCAGGAGTACCCGGACGACGAGAGAGGCGACGACCGACTGAGTCAAAGAAGGTCCTAATCGCGTCTGTGGGCCTCAGCGATCCAGTAGTAGAGTAGCCGAGGGGAGTATCGCGAGAATACGCAATCCACATCGGATTTTGCTGTCAACGCCGGCGTGATCTTGCGTTGACAGCGAAATCCCGTGTGGATTGCGTATTCTCGCGATACTTGCTCCGAACCTGGAAGTAGGTATTTTTTTAAATTTTTATTATTTATTTTATTTTTCAATTTTTATTTTTTATTAAAAAGCTTAGGGGGCCATAGGGAAGGGGCTGGGGGCCGTATACGGCCCCTGGGCCACCAGTTGGACAGCCCTGGTCCAGAGTAACTCCCAGGTATTTTGTGTGCTTCAATGCTACAGTAGGATTCCTTCCCAGGTAATCCCCAGAGCTCGAGATGCTTGTCTGTTCCTAAGGTGAAAAAAACATGTCTGCATTTTAGATGGATTGGGAATCAGCTGGTTTTCCTGTAATAGGCAGTAAAAACACCTAAAGCTTTGGAGAGCTTCTGTTGAACCATTTCAAATCTCCCTCCTTGAGCGGTGATGGCACCATCGTCAGCATAGAAGAGACGCTGTCCTTTCTGGTAGTGGCTAAACATTGACGGAGCAAGCATGCTCCCTTGAAGCAGGCCATTCTTATGTTTTCAGCATCTGCTTCTCTGGCCCTGGAACTCAACAAAAAAGCTCCTGTTTTGTAGCAGATTTCCTATGTGGATAGTAGTCCTTTGTGATAGTATACATTTTTCTCAGGAGAAGGTGGTGATTTAAAGCGTTATAAGCTGCTGACAGGTCTATGAAGACAGCTCCTGCAATCTGCTGTCTTTCAAAACCCCACAGACTTCCAAAACAAATGCAGCTGATACAGGATTTATTGGGACCGGTCCTGCCAAATTGGGACAAATACTGTATATGCAGCTGGTTTTGGCACAGCAGGCAGATGGACCTGATGATGAAGAGGAATCGGTGGCATACATCTCAGAAGCTCACCTGGCTGGCTGGGAACATGGCATCCATCCCCATTTATTCTGCAAACAAGCCTAGGGAAGCAAAGTACAGGGAGCAGAGGAGCGTTCGGAGGCCTGGAATGAATCAGCCCTGTCCCTTTGGTGATCTCCATTCATTTGTCCCTTCGGGGCTGGAGGAGAGGAGCGTTTTTACACAACCTAATTAGATAACTGCCAGAGAGATGAACAGCCCGGCTGTCCTTTTAGCAAGGTATCATCAAACAAGAGGGAGGCGGGTGTTGCTTGCATTAAGGAGAGAGTGGCCAAGGGTTCCCCCTCCTCTCTTCTGTGTCTTTTCTTTCTCTTCCTTTCTTCTACAGCCATGTCATCACAAATCCTGATGGCCCACTCAAAGGAGACTGGATTTCAAATTGTATTATATGGTCAGTGTAGATCTAGTTTAACTGCATTGAACTACATTATATGGGTCTATTAGGTAGGTAAAGGTTTTCCCCTGACATGGAGTCCAGTCGTGAACGACTCTGCGGGTTGGTGCTCATCTCCATTTCTAAACGAAGAGCCGGCATTGTCCGTAGACACCTCCAAGGTCATGTGGCCAGCATGACTGCATGGAGCGCTGTTACCTTCCTGTCAGAGCAGTACCTATTGATATACTCACATTTGCATGTTTTACAAGTATTACAAGGCCGCCTTCTCTGTCAAAGAGAGTTAGTGTCTTAAAAAGCTACAACTCCATTGAGCGACGGCAATTAAAGTAGTGTCAAACTGGATTTATTCTACACTGTAGATGCACCTTGAGAAGCTACTATTTAGTGGTCTAATGGAGCAAGATGGGGAAGGGAACCTCCATCGTCATTGTAGCTCTCTTCTTCTTCTTCTTCAGAAAAGGTTTCCCATTTGGTCAAGCAAAAGGAAACTTATCCCTGTGGAGCAGCGTTTCTCAACCTGGGATCGGGACCCCTGTGGGTTACAAGGGGGTGTCAAAGAGTTCACCAAAGACCATCAGAAAACACAGCATTTTCAATTGATCATGGGGGTTCTGTGTGGGAAATCTGGTCCAGTGCTATCGTTGGTGGGGTTCAGAATGCTCTTTGATTGTAGATGAACTATAAATCCCAGCAACTACAACTCCCAAATGTCAAGCGTTTTTTCACCCCAAACTCAACCAGTGTTCACATTTGGTCATATTGATTATTCATGCCAAGTTTGGTCCAGATCCAGTTATTGTTTGAGTCCACAGTGCTCTCTGGATGTAGGTGAACTACAATTCCAAAACTCAAGGTCAATGCCCACCAGACCCAGTATTTTCTGTTGGTCATGAGAGTTCTGTGTGCCAAGTTTGGTTCAATTCCATCGTTGGAGGAGTTCAGAATGCTCTTTGATTGTAGGTGAACTATAAATCCCAGCAACTACAATGCCCAAATGTCAAGGTCTATTTTCCTCGAACTCCACCAGTATTCAAATTTGGGTGTATCGGGTATTTGTGCCAAATTTAGTCCAGTGAATGAAAATACATCTTGCATATCAGGTGTTTACATGGCGATTCATAACAGTAGCAAAATTGCAGTTATGAAGTAGCAACGAAAATAATTGTATGGTTGGGGGTCACCACAACATGAGGAACTGTATGAAGGGGTCGCGGCATTAAGGTTGAGAAACACTGATCTAAGTCATACATGCTATTATATATACAAATAAGGGAGGGAGCCAGGGTTTGTGTACCCCTTCACCTTTCATGGTCCCAAATCCAGCAGTGTGGTGGATTACATTTGTGTGTCAGTGCAGGCTGACCACCTATTCTCAGACTTTCATACTCATACTACGCTGGTCAGTGACCATCAGCCCCTCAGTGTCACTCTGACAGGGAATACGGATCTTAGAACGCCATCCAATCTAGAGCAATGGTCCGTAAAACGAATCGAAGCCTCATCAAATTTACGACTGAAATGGCATAAAGTTGACACTATTGCAATCTCCAAAGAATTGCATTCTAGGGAACTTAAGGAATGGGCAAATATAGTGACATCCACAGTAGTTCCCTGGCAGATGGTAGATTCAGCGTACAGCAACATCTGCTCAATGCTTAAAAAGCATCTGACTGTCCCTGAACCTGGGCCAAAAAACCGGACATTGAGAGATAATAAACCATGGTTTGATAGGGAATGCTACCTAATGAGGAAGCAGTTAAAGAAACAAGTAAGGAAAGATAAGCTCACCCCCACAATAGAGTCACAGGCCTCAATGATAGGTCTTAGAAGGAAGTATAAACAGCTGATTAAAATAAAAAGCAGGAGAATGCTGTGGCCCTGTGGAGTGGATTAGAATCGGCGGCCAAGAGCTCCTCCCCGCAATATTTTGGAGGGCAGTAAATGGATACCTCAGTGAGAGGAAATTAATAAAGATCAATCATATTTCCGCACAGTAATGGGAGCTATATCTCAAGCTTCAGTTTACTAGCACCACAAATGATGTACTGTCAGATTCGGGAATCTGGTCAGTTTGGAACAGCTTCCTGAGTGGCCACCCATAACCAGGGGAGAAGTAAAAGCAATAATTAATCAGCTCAAGAATAACAAAGTACCAGGAGAGGACTCACTCCCGGGAGAGCTGTTTAAGAACAACTCTGATTGGTGGTCAACCCTGTTGGCGGGTTTATTTACACATATAGTCAATACCCTAAGTATACCACTGGGGTGGAAGCAAGCGATAGTAGTACCAATATACAAGAAAGGAGATAAATCTGACCCTAAGAACTATAGACTCATTAATCTATTAGACGTAACAGCTAAAATCTTCTCTAAAATTCTCCTGGAGAAATTAAAAGCCTGGCTGTTGGCAGAGAATATTCTCCCAGAAGAACAGGCGGGGTATAAAGAGGGCTGGTCAGCCATTGACAATTGCTTCATACTAAACCATATTAGTAGCACACAGATTAGGAAGGGGGAGTTCTATATGCCGCATTTGTAGATTTTTCCGCGGCTTTTGACAATGTCAACAGAACCCTTCTATGGAAGAAACTGAAGCTGCTTGGAGCAGATGCTAGACTTCTGAAGCTCTTGAAAATGCTGCATACAGGAAACGCACTCCAACTCCGAATGCCTTCTGGGGCACTCACCAACAAAGTTGACACTCAGGGAGGAGTGAGGCAGGGATGCATCTTAGCACCGACCCTTTTCAACATTTTTGTTAGCGATCTTCCACGTAAACTAAGAGGGCAGCAATTTCACATGCCTAAGATTGGCCAAAGACACATCAATTCTCTTTTATATGCTGACGATGTTGTCATTCTCTCCCTTACCCAGATTGGGCTTCAGAGAGCCTTAGTAAGATTCAACCAGTATGCACACAGTAACGATTTAAGCATCAACAAAGCGAAAACCAAGGTTATCAGGTTTGCATACAGACCCAAAAGGCACTCCTGGACACTGGATGGGGAAAACATTGAGCAGGTTGATACCTTCACCTATCTAGGAATTACTTTTTCGGCTAAAGGCTCATGGAAGGCCCAACAATCAAGGAGTGCCACCAAAGCAAAACTAGGCATTAACCAGATTCTCAGACTAACCAAACATCAATATCCGGGTTCCCTCCTACCTCAGATCAAAGTTTACGGAGCCAAAATAATCCCTCAATTACTCTATGGGGCTGAGATTTGGGGTTTGGACACCATGCCAATCATCGAACAGGCCCAGATAAACTTTGGCAGACAGCTTCTGGGGCTGAGCAACAGGACTCCAGGGGTGGCTGTTAGGGTGGAACTGGGCCTGCAGCAAATTAATGGTTTGGCAAAAATAAGAGCGTTCAACTATTTATGTAAAATTGCCAACTTAGACAACGATAGACTCCCTAGAATCTGTCTAGAAGAACAGCGCAAGGCAGCTAGGGACGCTTCCTGGGTGCTTCAGCTTGAAACTTTCCTGAGAACCCGAGGTATACAGGTGAATGCACAGGGAAGTTACCCACCTCGTACCAGGGAGTTAGTTAAACAGCGCATTGTGGATATACAGGCACAAGAGGATATACACGGGCTAGCGAACATCAAATCCCTAAAATGGTTATCGGTACAACAACATGTATTTAAGAGGGCACAATATCTAACACACCAGCTCCCTAAGTATTTAAGGCTCGCCATGACTAGGGCAAGATTTGAGCAGATGGAGACAATGGAGAGATACGGCAGATTTCACTCAATACCATACTCCGATAGAATTTGTATCTGTGAGGCTCCAGAAGTAGAAAATATTAGTCATATACTCTTAAACTGCCCGTTATATGCAATAGACCGGGCTAAACTTCTAGGCCCGATTTTGGGAAACAAGGAACATTGGGCAGAGCAACATAAGATTAACTGGCTCCTATCCCATGCGAATCCCACCATAATAAAGAGTGGCCTCCTTTTGGTGAAGGCCAAAAGGAGGAGGCAGAGATTTATTGCTTCGATTGGCACCAACTGCTGGGGCGACGAAGATCAGTAGTGGAAGTAGGATTAGCACCATAGAACTATGAAGATAGATAGGGCACATTCACTCTAAAGTGACAGTGATTAGCTTTCACTCTCAAACCAATTTTAGTTACCAGATGAGGATGAATTGATCACGTGATTATCTGACTATATTATATTACATTTTATCCTACTATATTTTATTTCATTCTGTTTTATTGGTGTAATATATATTGATATGACTGATGGTCTCTCAATAAAGATTCATTCATTCATTCCTCATGACTGACCAGAAATTATATACAAATAAACACAAACAATTATCTAGTGAGCACTTGGAGACATGGGTCCCTTTTTACTGTGCCACTGAGATTGTTAGTCACTATCCTGCTACAGGGCTCTTTGTGGTTCCCTTTCCCTCTTGAAATGGATCACTGGGATTCTTTTGCCAAGGAATGTCTTTTCCCAACAAGCTGTATCTTTGCTTAAAGGTCACCCTGACAAAAACGCCACCCTTCTTGGCCATTAAATCTCGTCGGCTCTCCCGGTTCTGACTGACAAGGCCAACTTCCCACTGTGGGGTTTTCTTCTTCTTCTTCTTTTTGTGCAAGCCGCGCTGCAATGCCAGTGAACCCCGGGGCAAGTTTTGCATTATCACTGAAGTGATGAAATTAACAGTGCAGAAACATGATGGTTGAAGAGGACTAGAGGCCAAAATCTTTTATGCATGAGCCACATACATGTAAAGTACAATTTAACCTTCTCCGCTATATCTGCTCGGAAAGGTCCGCGCAGGCTGAAAGAGGTTTGCAAAAAAAATAATAATGTTGTTCTATGTTCATAATTTTCCTAGTCAAACATGCATGTGCATTCAGATGTTCCAAGGCTCATCTACATGGAAATTAAAACCTTGATCTTCCTGGATTATTTCCTGGCTGCCTTTATGAGGTTTTTCTACTTCTGGTAACGATTGCAGTTTTTCCCCCCTCCATGTCATGAGTGACTTGAGAAACTGCAAGTCGTTTCTGGTGTGAGAGAATTGGCCATCTGCAAGGATGTTGCCCAGGGGACGCCCGGATGTTTTGATGTTTTACCATCCTTGTGGGAGACTTCTCTCAGCATTGAGGCCGTGCTATTGAGAACACAGCTGCGCTGGGCAGGGATGGAGGACCACCGCCTCCCAAAGATACTACTCTACGGTGAACTCGCCACAGGTCAGCGCAAGAGAGGCGTCCCAAAAAAAGAGATATAAGGACTCCCTGAAACAACATCTCAGGCTCGGCCAGATTGATCACCAACAATGGTCCACCCTGGCCTCACATCGGGAGGGATGGCGACGCACTTTATTTATTTATTTATTTAATTTACTATATTTTTATACCGTCCCCCTCAGCCCAAAGGCGACTCGACTATCCACAATGCTGCGGCCTCTTTCGAGAAGTCACGCCGAACGAGTCTCGAAGAAAAACAACAACGCAGAAAGAACCGCAACTTGGAAACAACATCACCCAAGGAGATTTTCTGTTGTGCTTTCTGCAACCGAACTTGCCTATCTCAGATTGGCCTTTTTCATCACCAACGCGCTTGTAGAAAGCGTGGGATGAGTCCTTCCTGAATCTTTGTTCTTGAAGAAAAGCCAAGAGAGAAGAGGGAGACTTCTCTCATGTCCCCCCTGCATGGGGAGCTGGAGCTGACAGAGGGAGCTCATCTGCTCTGTCCCCAAATTCGAACCTTTGACCTATCGGTCTTCAGTCCTGCTGGCACAAGTGTTTAACTCATTGTGCCACCGGGGGCTCCAGTGTTTCAGGTTAAATGCTGTTAATTTGGTTTAGCTTTATCTTTACCAGCTAATGTAGACATGGAGCCATTGAGCTCAATGGAACTTACCCCCAGCTGTTTTCGATTGTAGTGTAAATCATATTAAAATTCTAAAAGTCGCACCAAAGTATTGTATGCTGTTCTTCAAGTCTGAGGGTCACATTCCCATGTGGACAAACCCCACCAATGATGCCAAATCTGGGTCCAATTTAGAAGCACATTGGCAACCTTTTCATTTTATTTTAATGTTTTATTGATTTGATTAAAAACTTTTTTTCAGTCGTGTAGCTATTTATGATGTGCTTTTGGGTGCGGAATTCTAGACATGCAATAAATACGTCCTACCGCACACAGTTCTTTCACGAATTCAGTATTTTTTATCAAGTGAGAAAATAAACACGCACAGCTTGGCTGGCAAAAGAATAAGGCACTGCTAAGCTTTGGAGTCAGGTTCAGAGGTACAGAACCAACTTTTATAGATTTGGTAAATAAATATATCTAGAGCTGGCCACAAAATAGGGTTCATGTGGTCATTGTTCACAATTGATTGCATTCAGTCATATGTTACATAAAAACATGAAAGTGAGCTGTTAAAAAAGTGGTACCTGATGGAAAAAAAACTCTAAAGTCATTTCTGCAAATTCCTATAAAATCACACATTTTCAAGAGGTTTTTTTTTTTTAAAACCCTCAAGTTTGCAGGCCTTTATGAGACAGAATCCTACATTAAATTGTGCTTTTCCTGCAAGGACTAGATGGCCCACGCGGTCTCTTCTGACTATGATTCTATGATACTATGATTCTAGTTCAGGCATGGGCAAACTTTGGCCCTCCAGGTGTTTTGGACTTCAACTCCTACCGGCTGTTAGGAATTGTGGGAGTTGAAGTCCAAAACACCTGGAGGGCCAAAGTTTGCCCATGCCTGTTCTAGTTACTACAGTTAAAGATACTTACCGTAACTAATAGCTTCATTGCACAAGGCAGGTACAGTGCAATTGCGTGTGCAAGGGTGACACACCTCGTGCCAAGAACAATAACACAGACACAAGTGTTTGGATAAAAATGGCCACAAACTCATTTATTGAAAACAGGAACAAAGGGTTGGCAGCCATGCATGGATCCTGGATCAGGGGCGAACAGCCCCCCACAAATGTCCAAAGGCGTATATAAGCCTGGGGTGCGAGCGGCCCAATGCCTGTCCATGGAAACTCTAAATCACAGAGTAATGGGTTCAAAAGTACTGCAAAAACACTGAGTCACAAGACTTCGATATAAAAATATCTATTCAAATATAGTGCACAACACTAGGATATAAACATATCAATTATACAACAGAACATGCCATAACACGTATGTCGTTATAGGAAGGCACATACATAAATCGGATTGAATTCCGCAATCTTCAAATAAACAAGTCAATATAATTGCGCTACTCCCAGAAAATAGGGCAGTCTGCAGATAAAGGGATAATGTCTCTAGTGCTGTAAAGTCCAAACAACATCTGATAAATGGACCCAGGAGACTGTGTTTATGGTCACCTTACCGATCGGGTAAGGTTAAGCCTGAACGCTTTCATCATTGATATTTGGACTACGGTAACCTATTTATGGCCTTGAGAAAGCCCCGCCCGGGGGGCGAAACGGGGGAGTGGCCCCAAGAAGTTTGGCATCGGCCAGATATTATATGAACTATTAAGGAGCATACCACAGTCTCCTGGGTCCATTTATCAGATGTTGTTTGGACTTCACAGTACTAGAGACATTATCCCTTTATCTGCAGACTGCCCTATTTTCTGGGAGTAGCGCAATTATACTGACTTGTTTATTTGAAGATTGCGGAATTCAATCCGATTTATGTCTGCGCCTTCCTATAACGACATACGTGTTATGGCATGTTCTGTTGTATAATTGATATGTTTATATCCTAGTGTTGTGCACTATATTTGAATAGATATTTTTATATCGAAGTCTTGTCCATGGAAACTCAGCACCCCTGGGCGTTATCCCCCTAACAACCAAGGGACGATAAGCTATGCCACACGCCAAACGCCAAACGCCAAACACAGAGTTGTGACAAATAACATAACAAAAACATCAAACCATGAACAGAGCAACAATGAAGTGCAGAAAAACAAAGTACACCAACAAGCAATCCAAAAAGTAGGGAGGGTGGGAGGAAAACGAGACTGCCTCGATACGTGGCCAGGCAGTCCCGGGCAGACTTAAGTAAGCTGCCCGGGCGGGAAGGGCCCGGCCGGAAGCAGGGAGGGGCGGGGCGGAGCCAGCCCCTCATTGGCCGGTCGGCGTAGCTGGCGGGAAACCTTCCCACCATCCAGGGGCTTCTGGGGGGAAGAAGCCCCTCTAGACAAACAAGATGGCGCGAGGGCAAAGCTGCCCCGCAACCCGCTTAGCTGGTAAGTCAGCCAAGCCCATTGTTGTTGTCTGTTCGTTTGGTCATTCCAACTCTTTTTGACCTCCTAGACCAGCCCAGGCCAGAGCTCCTGCTTGTGGTCACCATCCCCAGCTCCTTCAAAGTCGAGCAAGTCATTTCAAGGATACCATCCATCCATCTTGCCCTTGGTCGGACCCTCTTTCTTTTTCATTCCTTTCCCCCCAGCATCATTATCTTCACATTAAGCTTTCCCGTATTTTCATTATCTGGCCAAAGTACTTCATCTTTGCCTCTAATATCCTTCCCTCCAATTAGCTTTTGTCATTTGTGATTTTAGATAGCTATTTGTATATTGTTCTTTTATTTTTATGTATGTATTTTTATTGTGTTTATTGTTGATTTTTTGATTTCATTGTATTGTAATTTGTTGTTTGGGCTCGGCCTCATGTGAGCTGCCCCGAGTCCCCATCGGGGAGATGGTGGTGGGGTACAAATAAAGATGATGATGATGATGATGATGATGATGATGATTGCCACCAGGCTTTATTTCCTGGAGTATGGTTTGATCTTCTTGCGGTCCAAGGCACTCTCAGAATTTTCCTCCAACACCACAGCATGGAGCCCCAGGTCTCAGCGGTGGCCAGGGGAACTTTTGCACAGTTAAGACTCGTGCGCCAGCTGCGCCCGTACCTTGGGAAGTCTGATCTGGCTACGGTTGTCCACACTCTGGTCACATCCTGAATAGATTACTGCAACACACTCTACGTGGGGCTGCCTTTGAAGACAGTTCAGAAATTGCAGCTAGTCCAACGGGCGGCAGCCAGATTACTAACCGGAGCTACATACAGGGAGCATACCACCCCCCTGTTGTGTCAGCTCCACTGGCTGCCTGTCCACTTCCGAACTCAATTCAAAGTGCTGGTTTTGACCTTTAAAGCTCTGTACGGTTCTGGCCCAGCTTACTTGTCCGAACGCATCTGCCGCTACGTCCCACCTCGTAATTTAAGATCATCTGGGGAGGCCCTGCTCTCACTCCCGCCAACTTCTCAAACACGGTTGGTGGGGACAAGAGATAGGGCCTTCTCGGTGGTGGCTCCCCGTCTGTGGAATGCGCTTCCAAGTGACATACAATCAACCCCATCCCTCCTGGCATTCAGGAAAAAAGTGAAATCGTGGCTGTGGAACCGGGCCTTTGCACATTAGCACAATGCAGCACTTTGGAGTGGAATTGTAATGGCAGGTTGATGGATATGGCTCAATGCTTATGTTGCGGACGGAACACTGTTTTTAACTTAACTGTATATGTATTATGTGTTAATGCTAACTGTATTTTAATGCTGAATATCTATGGTTTTATATTGTACTAGCTGAACCCGGCACGCGTTGCTGTGCCCTATTTAGGAGATGTGAGGACGTCTGGGTATGTAAGGGTTGGAAATGATGTGGCTATGTGTTTTGTGTGTGTATATATGTGTATGTTTGTGTGTATATATGTGTGTGTGTGTGTGTTTTTTGTGTGTGTATATATGTGTATTTATATGTTTGTCTATGTATGTGTATATATGTGTGTGTATGTGTATGTATATGTGTTTGTGTATGTATGTGTATGGATGTGTATATATGTGTATGTTTGTGATTTTGTGTTTTTATATGTGTATATATATGTCTATTTAAGAACATAAGAACATAAGAAGAGCCATGCTGAATCGGACCTCAGCCCATCTAGTTCAGCACTCTGTATCACACAGTGGCCCACCAGTTGTACACGGGGATCTCGAGCAGAAGGGAGGGCAAAACCCTGACCTGCTCCCGACCCCCCACAACCAGTACCCAGGGAAATCCTGCCTACCTCAACCAATTCCGAGGTGGCACTTGAATGTCCTTTTCAGTAACTACCGATACACTTGGTATCCATGAATCTGTCTAATCCTGCCTTGAAGTTGTTCAGGCTGACAGCTGTCACAACCTCTTCTGGAAGTGAGTTCCATAACCCAATGACCCTCTGGGTGAAGAAATATTTCCCTTTATTAGTCCTAATTTTCCTACCTTGGAGCTTTAGGGAGTGCCCCCTAGTCCTAGTGTTGTGTGACAAAGAAAATAATTTTTCTTTATTCACCTTTTCTATCCCATGCATGATTTTATACACTTCGATCAAGTCACCTCTTAGACGCCGTCTTTCAAGGCTGAAAAGACCAAGGCGTTGCAACCTGGTTTCATAAGGGAGCCGCTCCATCCCTTGGATCATTCTTGTTGCCCTTTTCTGTACCTTTTCCAGTTCCGTTATATCCTTCTTAAAGTGTGGAGACCAGAATTGTACACAGTACTCCAAATGTGGCCTTACCATAGATTTGTAGAGAGGTAATATTTGTTTATGTGTATGTATTTGTGTATAGTTATATATGTCTATGTGTTTATGTGTGTGTATGTTTATTTATGTGTGTTTGTGTATGTATGTGTATGTGTACATATGTTTGTGTATATTTGTGTATGTGTATATATGTGTATGTGTGTATTTGTGTCTGTATATATATGTATATTTGTGTGTATGTGTGTATATATATGTGTGTATATATGTATAGGTATATATGTGTGTATGTGTTTGTGTATGTATATGTGTATATATGTTTATGTGTATATATGTGTGTGTATATATGTGTGTGTGTGTGTGTGTGTTGGTGTTGTTTTGTGTAGGGGTTGTAATGTTTGTTTTTTTTGTGTTATGGTTGTTTATTAGTATGTGTTTTGTAATCTTGCCTGCCTCTTCCATGTCCGTCTCTTCTGTTGCCTGCTCTCTTTCCCGCTCTCTGTCTTTGTGTGTGTGTGTGTGTGTGTGTCTGTTGCGAGGGTGTCGTCCGCAAGATCCGGGTGTAGGAATGGCTGGGAGACGGTGTAGGAGGCTGGTCTGGCCATGGGACTACACTACCCAGAAGGCTTTGCGCCGGTCACTGGGAAGGAAGTGGCCTCGCTATGGGACTACACTTCCCTGAGGGCCCCGCGCGGTCACCTTTGTTCCCAGTGAGCGGCGCAGAGCCTTCTGGGAAGTGTAGTCCCATGGCCAGGCCCGCTTCCTGCACCGCCTGCCAGCCGTTCCTGCACCCGGATCTTGTGGGCAATGGCCTTGGCTCCTCCTCCGCCGCATCTTCAGCCTTCGTCGCCGGCTCCCATCCGTTACCGGAGGCGGCCGGGCCCCGCGCATCCTCGGCCTCCTCCGCCGTCTCTTAGGGAGTGCCCCGCGGCCCGGGTTCATGAGGGGCTTTGAAGTGGCGGAGGAGGGGGGCATGGCGTCGGCGGCGCGGATCGGGTTTCAGGAGCAGCTGGGAGGCGGTTAGGGTCCGGGAGTGTGGTAATGTTTTTTTCTGTGGATGCAGGGTGGGAGGGAGCATTGGAGGAGGGGCGTGGCTTTCCCGTTGCCGCCGCGGCTGTGGCATTTTGCGCATGCGTGTTAATGTTGTTTTGCGGGGGTGTTTTTGGGGGTGTTGTGTTGTGTTTTGGGGTGTTTTTGTGGGTCGGTTATGGACATTGTGGTATGGATTAGTGGCCTGGCGAGTTACGTGTGTCTGGGACATGTAGTTTTTGCGTCCATTTGCCCCGTTCCACGACCACTCTCTTTTTATATAGATAGATTTATATTGTGTATCGGCATCGAATTGTTGCCTTTTGTTAGGCCGCTCTGAGCCCCCCCTTGGAGGTTGAGAAGAGCGGGGTAGAAATGATGTAAATAAATAAATAATAAATAAATAAGTTCAAAAGTGTCTATCCTCCTTTGCTCAGCCTTCCTTATTTTCCAGCTCTCACATCCATAGGTTACTACAGGGAATACCTTTGCTTAACTATGTGGCTCTTCATTGCCAGTGTGATGTCTCTACTCCTCACTATTTTATCGAGATTGGTCATTGCTCTCCTCCCGAGAAGAAAGCGTCTTCTGATTTCCAGGCTGCAGGCTGCGTCTGCAGTCATTTTGGGGCCTAGAAATACAAAGTCTGTCACTGCCCTCACATTTTCTTCCTCTATTTGCCAGTTACCAATCAGTCCGGTTGGCATCATCTTAGTTTTTCTGATGTTTAACTGCAACCCAGCTTTTGCCCTTAATTCTTTCACCTTGGTTAGTAGGCTCCTCGGCTCCTCTTTGCTTTCAGCCATCAAAGTGGTATCATCTGCATATCTAAGGTTGTTGATGTTTCTTCCAGCAATTTTAACTCCAGCCTTGGATTCCTCAAGCCCTGCACATCACATGATGTGTTCTGAATACACGTTGAATAGGTTGGGTGAGAGTATACAGCCCTGCCATAGTCCTTTCCCAATCTTGAACCAGTCGGTTCTTCCGTGGTCTATTCTTACTGTTGCTACTTGGTCGTTATACAGATTCTTCAGGAGACAGACAAGGTGACTTGGTTTCTGCATACCACCAAGACCTTAATCCACACAGTCTATGGCTTTAGAATAGTCAATAAAACAATGCAATACTGCAAGATAATATTTTATTTCTTTGATTTTAAGACACACCTTTCTACTTATATAAACATCACTAAAAATGGGTGATACACACACACATACACACACACACTTTCTGTTATTTGTTGATTGAAAAGTTGGTGGTTCGAATCCGGAGAGTGGGGTGCGCTCTTGCTGTTAGCCCCAGCTTCTGCCAACCTAGCAGTTCGAAATCATGCAAATTTGAGTAGATCAATAGGTACCACTTCTGTGGGAAGGTAACGGCGCTCCATGCGGTCATGCTGGCCACATGACCTTGGAGGTGTCTATGGACAATGCCGGCTCTTCGGCTTAGAAATGGAGATGAGCACCAACCCCCAGAGTCGGACGTGACTAGACTTAATGTCAGGGGAAACCTTTACATTCTCTCTCTCTCTCTCTCTCTCTCTCTCTCTCTCTCTCTCTCTCTCTCTCTCTATTGGTGGTACTGAAATTAGTGTACACCTTACAATCAGTGGCATCTTAGAATTGAAGAAATATGGTTGTTTCCTCATTGTTGCACTTCCATTGCTCTCCTATGGGAAATCGTTTTAGAAGCAATTATTTTTAGTAACACAGCCCCCCCCCCCCCAATTGTTGACTTCCTTTCTCACCTCTGTCATGCTATGATTTCTGGTGCAATCTGTTTAATTGTTGAACTGTTTTTGATGGGTTGGAAGGGGCACATCTACACTTAATGCAGTTTGACGGCAGCTTGACAGCATGGTGTTAGGATGATACAAGCCATACATGTGTGCATCAATGCATTCTAAGGGCTTTAAACAGGGACAAGTTAGGAGAAACTCCAAAATGAAGCTCATAATGTACAATGCACATCCATGCAGCTAAGTGTAAGCCACACTGCCTGGCAAAACCAACTAAGGGACAGGTGGATAATGTGGATCCTGGAACCAGTTCGAGACGAGCCTCTGCGATGCACAGAGCACCATTCAGGCTTTGAACCGGTTCCAGGACTTCACATAGTGAAATCATCAACATAGTGGAATTTCTTTCTTCTCTACTTGTTTCACACCAACATATAGATGTGCCCAGAGTAATCAATGGTCATGGGAGATCCAGTCCCTTCCCAGAGCCTGTGGACCTATCTACACTGGCCATTTAACACAGTTTCAAACCAGTACTGATGAAAGTGGTTCCACTGTGCAGATAGGAAATCCAGGAACCAGTCTGAGACATGGATAGTGGTGACACATACCACAGATAGGCATTCAGGGTTTTCTTTTGCATGTTTTATAGGAGTTTGTTGTCTAGTCATTGCAATTTGAAGCTAGCTTTGAAGTTCATTAAATGAGCAGTGCAAGTGGGCACTAAAACATTTGATGCACCTTATGAAACTACAACTCCTAGGATCCCAAAGGATGGAGCCATAGCATTTAAAGAGGTATCCAATTATTATAACTGTATATGGTAGAAGTAGATTAATTTTCTTTGGGGGAACCCCAGATTTTGTGCCTGAACCAGGGTTTGGAAAATATTTTCCAACATTATTATTATTTGATACACAACAAGATTATAACACAACAAACAAGATCACTATGCTGGCTTTTGTATTGGATCACATGTTGGACACTTTGCAAGTGTCTAGAACTATGTGATGTATTGGAGAATAATGCATGCAGATCCCAGTAGGGTGGCCTTTTGCACCTGGCAGATGGTAATTTTGTCGGCACCAACTGTTTTTAAGTGCAGGCCAAGGTCTTTAGGTACTGCACCCAGTGTGCCGATCACCACTGAGACCACCTTGACTGGTTTGTGCCAGAGTCTTTGCAGTTCTAACTTTAAATCCTCATATTATGTAAGCTTTTCCAGTTGCTTCTCATCAATTCTGTTGTCACCTGGGATTGCAACATCAACAATCCATACTTTGTTTTTCCCCACGATCTTGAGATTGCGAGTATTGTGCTCCAAAACTCTTGTCAGTCTGAATTTGGAAGTCCAGAGTAGTTTAACACTGTTGTTGTTGTTGTCAAAGCTGCTTACATTAAAAGCATTTCAATACAATTTAAAATCAACATTGCTGCTAATTGCACCATCAATCACTCAACATTGCAATCCAGTCAAAATGCAACATGGTGTAATGTTGTTTAAACTACACTAGATCTCGGCCAGAGTTTGCGGGATCTTAAAAGCACATCTAAGAAGGTTAATACAACAGAAGAGGGCTACCAAGAGCCCTTTCAATGACAATATGGCAGCACATGGGTAACCAGATGGATAGATAATAGGGAACGAGTCTGGTATGATTTGTATCCATTTGGTTTTAAGTTCAGGAGCAATTGGAGCCATGCAAGATGTCACGCTGGTGCCGTGGGGGCACATCTGCTGCATGACTTTGTGATAGGCCTCGCCACGCTAGTTTTATGCATGTAACAATGCAGAGAGAAGTAGGACAAGGACGTTGCCCAGAGGGGCTTTTCCGGCTACAAGGGACTGGGCAGATTTCTGTATTGCTCCATCTTCTCAAGCTCCAGGTTTCCGAAAAGGCTGAACAGCTGGGGAGAGCTTTCGGTGGTTTTCTTATTTTCTGTCTCAGTTTATTTCCCCAGCTGTTCCCTGAACCATTCTGCAAAAGACAGAAGGAAGGTATTTCCATTTCCCTTTGTGCAGGAGTTAACTGCACTCAGGCACTTTGTTTAGTTCCCGGAAAAGATAAAGGAAAGATCTTACTTTACAGTCTCTCTGTAGCTTTAGTCCAGGAAGATTTAGCTGGATGGCTCTCCAAGTCCTCTCCTTCTCTATGGCCTCGAGGTAGGGACACCCGACGCCCCAGTCAGATGGCCTATATTGAAGGCATGAAACCTTCCTCTGGATGCCAACTGGCTGGTTTGAAGGCGCTTGAGACTCCTCAGAGCTACTTTCTGGTATGCTGGGCTTTCTATTTGAGAAACACTATGCAAATAGAAGGCTATAAGTGCTTATACATACAATGATGGGCTTAAATTGTTACATATGTAGCCCACTAATGTGCTACGCGACACAAGTGTTACAAAAGTATCAAAACTGTATTGAGCAGAAGTTATTCAAAGGATAAACACATTTAACTTCGCTCCCAATGGAAGTGCAAACACATCTATACATTTAACATAAAGGTAGAACACTCCGTTTCTAGGCGTGTAGTATGACACAATTAAAGTCACAGAGTCAATAAACCCTCTTGGGGTGGTCCATACTTTGCAGACTCACAAATGTTGATGTCTGGCAAAGTTGCAGAAAGAGGAGCCGATTCAAGCAAGCAGGCTGAAGATGCGCCGCAAGCTGGCTGAAGTCGCGCTGGTGAGCAGGCTGAAGACACCCTGTAAGCTAGCTGGTGTTGCGCCAACGGCTAGATGTATGCGGACGCCACTTATGGGCCATTTCGCGGTATAATCCCACTTCCTCAGGGCGCTACAATTTTGAGCCGCTACTCCCTGGGGTTGTAGTTGCATGACTCACTTATTTTGTACTAGAGGGTACACAATTTCATAAATCAGTATCATCACAAAGAGCCATCCTCTAGGGTCGTGTTTTACATCAGTGGGCTACATATGTAACAATTTAAGCCCGTCATTGTATGTATAAGCACTTTCTGTTTGAGACCCAAGGAAAGTCATCTGGTGTTGGAAGATAGCCTGACCAGGGCCTGGCCTGGCAAACCTTCAGTCACGTCCTCTCTGGAGAAATCCTGGAGAAACTGGGATCTGTGAACGATGATTGACAGGTACTAGGGACCAATCAATGCAACCTCACCTTTAACAAACTGTGCAAGCTGCAAAACACATCTTAACAAAGCAAAACTTTACTTTATGCAGGGGCGCTTGCTGCGCCGTCACAATGGCAGTTCAAACCATACCAAACTGCAATAATTTTGCCATGTGGCTAAACCTTCAGACTGCCACAACTGAGCCTTCTGAAAATGGTAAGAGAGAGCAGAAGCTGATGGGTAAGCTGCAAGAAATTCTGTAACCATTGGAAACTGTGGGGGACATACCCAAAGGACTTGAAATGAAGTTCTGGAAATTCTGGTATGATTTAGTGGGGAATCTGCCCAGATTTTGCTTTTTTCACAACCACTTGGTATAAGAAACATACATAGGATCTCCAGAATGCAAACTAGAGAGTGTCCCTGCATTTTAATGGTTGTGTAGATGGAAGAATTCCCACAGGTGAGGCTTGTTACACCTGGTTGTTTTGACAGGCAACACCTGCTGAAATGCATACTCTACACAACAAGGTGTCATAAGCACAACCAGGTGTTAACAAGCAACACCTGCTGAAATTCACTCTTAAACCTCCATGAAAGGCACAGGAATCCCTTGTAGTTTTCATTTTGACAACATTTCTCTATCATCCACAGCTCCGAGAAATGTGGTTCTACAATGGCTGGGATTTCATAAACTTTACCAAAAGCAAGGTTTGTTGTGTTTGCATGCCCCTGGGCTGAATCTACAATGTCACGTAATGCAGATGGAAACTACATTGTATGGTCAGTGTAGATTCAGTCTTACTCATCCATGGTCTAGCAGCAACAATATGCTTTTCATCCCCAAAATCAGGAATCACACTACCATACTAGTCCACTTGGTTTATATGCCACTTTGATCAAGAGTGTGTTTTGACAGGAGGGCTGTGGCCACTTTGCTGTATCAAAAGATGTTTCCCCCCAAGATCTGGGTTCTGAAAACTTGGAAGGAAAGCCAGGTTTTAACTTGATTAAAAAATAAAGCCAATGTTGACATTAATTGAATCACCAGGAGGATGGTATTCAACAAGAAAAGGGCCACAGCAAAAGGGACCTTGGATTTATCTACACCAGGGGTGCCCACACCTTTTCAGCATGCGAGCTACTTATAAAACAACGAAGTCAAAATGATCTACCTACCCACTACTCAGAAAGCCATAAAAGCAAAATATTTGGAAATTTATTTCAGCGAGAGCCATATAATATATTTTAAGACTGAATTCAACTAAATGTGAATATAATAAGCCCCTGAATTTATTCATAATAATAATGATGATAATATTCATTCAGCTTCTGCTAATAATAATAATAATAGTAACAACAATAGGTTCCTAGAGTAGAAGGAGACCTCCAAGGGCCATCTAGTCCAACCTCCTTCTGCCATAAGGGAAAAACACAATCAAAGCATTCCTCACAGATGGCCATTCAGCCTCTGATAACAACAACAATAATAACAATGGGTTCCTAGAACAGGAGGAACCTTCAAGGGCCATCCAATCCAACCTCCTTCTGCCAGGGCCTTTCCACACATCCTATTTTACAGTTGACACACACAAACTGATTTCTTACTACTGGATGAATTGCTGCCAAATTTGGCCACAAGACACCTACAAGGAGTGACCATCACTAAAAAAAATGATTTTGTTATTTGGGAGTTGTAGTTGCTGGGATTTATAGTTCACCTACAATCAAAGAGCATTCTGAACCCCACCAACAACAGAATTGGGCCATAGCGATGCCAGCCACGCCGCTGCCATGCTGACTGGCTGGCAGCACCTGGGCGGCGGCGGGAGCCTGCGGGGCGGGACTGAGCCTTCCTCCCACCCTGCCTGCGATCTACCAGGAGGCCCTATGTGATCTACCAGTAGATCGTGATCTACCTAATGAGCACCCCTGATCTACACTGTCCAATTAATGTGGTGTGATACCATTGTAATTGCCAGGGCACAATACTATGGAAGCATTGAGTTCTGGCAAAGAGTGCTGATGCCTCATCAAACTATGGCTCTCAGTATTCCATAGCATTGAGCGATGGCACTCAAAGTCATGCCAAATTGCATCCATTCAACAGTGTAGCTCTGCAATGGGCAAACTTCAGCCCTCCCCCTCTATGTAGGAACGCAATGGCACAATGGATTAAACCCTTGTACTGGCTGAAGTGCTGACCTGAAGGTCGGCAGTTCGAATCTGTGACATAGGGTGAGCTCCCGTCTGTCAGTTTCAGCTTCCCATATGGGGTAATGAAAGAAGCCTGCCACAGGGTGGTAAAACATCCAGGGTGTCCCCTGGGTAACATCCCTGCAGATGGCCAGAACGGTTGCAGTCTCAACCGTTTCGGCAGGTAGGCCTTGGCACATGCCCCGCCACTGCCTGTTCGCTCTGGGTCGTTGTACTGCCCATTCTTGAATTCCGTCATTGCTCTATCGTGTACTGTTGTTTTTAATTGTTTTATTGCTCTGTATTTTATTGTGCCTTTGGCTCCTGTAAGCCGCCGCGAGCCTCAGGGAGTCGGCGGCATAGAAGCCCGAATAATAAATAAATAAATAAATAAATAAATAAAAACCCTTGGAATTGTGGGAGTTGAAATCCAAAACACTGGAGGGGCAAAGTTTGTCCTTGCCTGATGTAGATGCAACCTACTGTATGTTCCTAGTAATGGGTTACAGAGGAAGAGCTGCACAACTGGTGTCAATGGAATTATTATTATAATATTTATTTTATACCCCGCTTTTTCTCTCCACAAGAAGACTCAAAACACTTTTTATCAAGGGAGAATAGTGACTGTAAGTATAATTTCTTTTAATATTTCTATATTGTTGATATTGAATTGCATTATTTTAAATGTAGTGGGCCATCTCAACTGAGACAAAAGCAGGATATATTATTATTATTATTATTATTATTACTTTACCAAAACTCTGCTCCTGGTTTTAATCTGAACTTTTAAAGGAACCATGCAGGTGGATGTACTCTATCCAAAGAAATAAATAAAAATTCAGCATTTTGATCACGCATGCCACATTTGGACTAAAAATAGCTGAGGATTACCATGCTTCATTGACTTTCAGCAAATGGAAGCATTAACGTTAAGTATATACTGGGGTCCCATCTATTTAAGGCTGTGGATGATGGGACATGCAATCCAGCTATATTTGGTGACTGGCCATAGAGCTATACAGCCTTTGTTCCTGTTCTTGAACTAAGCTTGAGGAACAGCTGGACTGAGGCCTTTTCACATCTGGAAGCAATCACACTCGGGTACCCTACTGAGAAGTCAACTCTGGAGTCTCCTGCCAGATAACGTTTTTTGGCAGCGGTTCGCATCTGCTAATGCTCAGCATCTGCAGCTCTGGCGTCGGAGGCTTTTGATGTTCAAGAGTTTTGAAGCGCACTTCTCTGCAGAGTCAAACGCCGACTGAAGGACGACCTTTCGGAGCTGTGTCTGATATAATAGCCAGCCTGCTGGCAGATGATGAAAACCCTTCCTGACTGTGGTTTCCCATCACCAGGGATCCACCAGCTGATGAGGAAAGCAGCAATTTGCACAACAGAGATTGATGCTTAATGTACAGGAATTTTCTAGGTCCCCTAGGTGACCTGGCAAGCTTAGATCCAGGGACCTACTCCAGTTCGGACTAAAAATCATATGCAGGGTACATCCCCACTGTAGGGTTAATAAAGTTTGACACCACTTTAACTGTCATAGCTCAGTACTTGGAAATGTGGAAGCTGTAGCTTAACAAGGTCCTTAGCATTCTCTGCCAGATAGTACTATGGCTGCTATAGTATCTTTGGGGCGGTGGTCCTCCATCCTAGAGACGTGTCCTGCCCAGCGCAGCTGTGTTCTCAATAGCATGGCCTCAATGCTGGTGATCCCTGCTTGCTCAAGGACAGCAACATTCGTCACATAGTCGGTCCAGTGTATATTTAGGATTGTGCGAAGACAGCGCTGATGAAAGCGCTCGAGGAGTCGTAGGTGTTGGCGATAGGTGACCCATGTTTCAGACCCATAGAGGAGAATGGACAGTATGATAGCTCTGTACACACTGATTTTGGTGCTTTGTCTCAGGTGCTTGTTGCTCCAGACTCTTTTGTGAAGCCTTCCGAATGCACTATATGCCTTTGATAATCTGTGATCTATGGCTGCTATAATCCCATAGCATTAACCTATGGCAGGAAAAGTGGTGCCAAGATGAAATAACTCTACAATCTACACCAGGCATGGGCCAACTTGGACCCTCCAGGTGTTTTGGACTTCAACTCCCACAATTCCTAACAGCCTACCGGCCTTGAGCTTGGCTGGACACTCTTGACCAGACATGGGCCAACTTGGACACTCCAGGTCTTTTGGACTTCAACTCCCACAGTTCCTAACAGACTACCGGTCTTGAGCTTGGCTGGACAGTCTACACCAGGCATGGGCCAACTTGGACCCTCCAGGTGTTTTGGACTTCAACTCCCACAATTCCTAACAGACTACCGGCCTTGAGCTTGGCTGGACAGTCTAGACCAGACATGGGCCAACTTGGACGCTCCAGGTGTTTTAGACATCAACTCCCACAATTCCTAACAGACTACCAGCCTTGAGCTTGGCTGGACAGTCTAGCCCAGGCATGGGCCAACTTGGACCCTCCAGGTGTTTTGGACTTCAACTCCCACAATTCCTAACAGACTACTGGCCTTGAGCTTGGCTGGACAGTCTAGCCCAGGCATGGGCCAACTTGGACCCTCCAGGTGTTTTGGACTTCAACTCCCACAATTTCTAACAGCCTACGAGCTGTTAGGAATTGTGGGAGTTGAAGTCCAAAACATCTGGAGGGCCCAAGTTTGCCCATGCCTGGTCTAGACTGTCCAGCCAAGCTCAAGGCAGTTCTAGATGGTTACTCTTACCTAGACTGTTCTTTATTGCCACAGCAGCCAGCCATGGAGCTCCGGAGACCTCGAGATTTCAAACTGCAATGCTAGATGGGATTACATTTCTGTGCTGGATGGGATTACAATCCCCTTGAAGGCACAGGTTTGTAGTTTGGGAGTCCTCCTGGACTCATTGCTGTGCCTGGAACCTCAGTTTGCGATGGTGGCTAGGGGGGCTTTTGCACAATTAAAACTTGTGCACCAGTTACACCTGTTCCTTGGGAAGTCAGCCTTGGCCATGCTGGTCCACGCGCTCGTTACATCCAGGATAGACTACTGCAATGCACTTTGAATACAGTTCAAAAGCTTCAAATAGTCCAACTAGAGGCAGCCAGGTTAATAACTGGGGTGGCATACAGGGAGCAAACATCTCCCATGTTACGTCAGCTCCACTGGCTGCCTGTTTGCTACTGGGCACAATTCAAAGTGCTGGCTCTGGCCTCTTTTACTTGCATTTATTGCACACCAACGGTGTGCCATTTACCCCTTAACCCTGTTCCTTTGCTAGCCAACAATGATCAAAGCTGATTATTAACTGCCCCAATTGTAGATGACTCTTGGGATCCATTTTTTTGTAAGGCTTGGAATGCAGTCATCCGAGAACAAGTCACAGGAGCAGACTGGAAGTCTGAAGAACTGAGATCAAAAAGAAGGCTAACTGTTCCATTTTTTGCTACTAAATCAATCAGCCCTCCACATTCTATGTCCTTCAAGTACAAGTTGATCTTTGAGTCGCTCTGGAGAAATTGGAGCAGTGTTTCTCAACCTGGGCCCCGGCCCAGTTTACCTGCCTCCCTTTACAAACCACCACAAAGACTAAGTTCTTCTGGGGAGGCCCTACTCTTGGTCCCACCACTGTTACAGGTGTATTTGGCGGGACGAAAGAGAGGACCTTCTCAGTGATTACCCCCCAGCTATGGAACTCCCTTCCTGATGAGATTAGATCAATCCCCTTTCTTCTGTCCATCAGAAAGATGGTAAAAACCTGGCTTGGGACAGTGCAATAAGGCAATAGTCGAAAACCCACTACGCTGATCGGAGTCAGCATGGTGTTTTAACAACTGATTTTAAAGTAGATGTAACTGATTTTAGTGTTTGTGTATATTTATAGGAATGTTATGTTCTGGAATGGAATGAGTGCCATATATATGTTGTGCTCTGCCCTGAGTCCCCTTTGGGGTGAGAAGGGCAGATTATAAATATTTCTCTCATTCATATCTATCAATCTATCTATCTATCTACGTATCCATCTATCTCACATGTGTGCAAACGTAACTTCTCTCTCTCTCCAATCTCTCTCTCTCTCTCTCTTTCAGATATGCGCGACACTATCTCACATGTGTGCAAACGTAACGACAAGACACACACACACACACACACACATGGAGTGTTGTTAAGTTTGCTCCATGGTTGTGCGGAAAGTGTGGCAGCATTTGCAAATCCTGAAAAGAGTATATCAGGAGGGAGACTCCAAAGTGACTGTCTTTGGCTTCTAAATGCATCTGAATTTAACGCTGAACGCAGCCCACTCTGCCAATGAGCAACTGATGGAAATGCGCTCTCCGAAGACTCCAAGCCGCGCCTGGGATCTCCGCATCGGAGATGTGCACTCTACCGTTCTTCTAATTGTCGTTTTATGCATGCGCACTCCATTCCCATTAGTGACAAGAGTTGTACTAGCATTCGCCTGGAGGCAAAGAATTACTAGTGGGCAGTTTAATCGGAAGGAAAGAAAGAAAATAAAATTAATGTAGCATGCACTAAATTTGGGCATTCTGCATCGGCAGAGGTTTTTGCACATCTTTATTATGCGAAAGCTGGGTCATGTTTATTTCAGATGGGGTAGGCAGCAGCAGGAGTCCAGATGTGTTTCCTGGGGTTCTCCAGAGGACACATAGACTGCAAACAACAGCGCCCAAAATGGCAGCGGGTAGAAGTTCAGGTCTACATTGAGAAAAATACGATTTGGAGGTTAACTCATTGTAAACCGACAACTGTGCAAAGCTGAATGACAGCATTCTGGGGCATTTGTATTCTCAATAAGGAATTGAGAAGAAGCTCCACCATTGAGACCAATGCACAGGCAGGGCTAGTACATTTGCGCATTAAATTTGGCCACAATAGTGGAATTACTTGAGAGGAACCCCCACATTAGATATTAGGAATTGTGGGAGTTGAAGTCCAAAATACCTGGAGGGCCAAAGTTCACTCATGTCTGCTCTCTAGATCTATCTGATTTATCATACATGCTAAACATGAGGCCCGTGGGGCGAATATGGCCCACCATGTCATTTTATGTGGCCCGAAAGGTTTACAATGCCATGGCAACATAGTTACATTTATACAGTCCTACATTTACAAACAAACATTTGAAAGTGTCTATAAGGCTGGTGTGGCCCTTGATGAAAATGGGTTGGACATCCTCCAGCATGACTCTGTAGTCATGTTCCATGAGACATTGACCATGGGACCATACCAAAGGATCTTACAAGTCCTGAGAGAGAATCTAGATCCTCCAGCATGATTCTGCTGTCAAGTTTTACCAGACATTGACTATAGAATCACACTGAACAACGTACAGATTTCTAGAGCTGTTCTCTCTAGAAATCTCTTAATTCAGTGTTTCTCAACCTTCTAATGCCGTGACCCCTTAATACGGTTCCTCATATTGTGGTGATCCCCAACCATAACATTATTTTCGTTGCTACTTCATAGCTGTAATTTTGCTAGTGCTGTGAATCGTAATGTAAATATCTGGTATGCAGGATTTATTTTCATTCACTGGACCAAATTTGGCACAGATACTCAATACGCCCAAATTTGAAGACTGGTGGAGTTTGGGGAAAATAGACCTTGACATTTGGGAGTTGTAGTTACTGGGATTTATAGTTCACCTACAATCAAAGAGCATTCTGAACTTCACCAACGATGGAATTGAACCAAACTTTGCACACAGAAGTTGCATGACCAACAGAAAATAATGGGTTTGGTGGGCACTGACCTTGAGATTTGGAGTTGTAGTTCACCTACATCCAGAGAGTACTGTGGACTCAAACAATGATGGATGTGGACCAACTTGGCATGAATACCCAATATGCCCAAATGTGAACACTGGTAGAGTTTGGGGGAAATAGAGCATGACATTTGGGAGTTATAGTTGCTGGGATGTATATTTCACCCTCAAGCTAAGGGTATTCTGAACCTCACCAACGATAGAACTGAGCCAAACTTCCCACACAGAACCCCATGCCTTGAAGGGACTTGCGCTCCAGCCTCACACACTCCCTCTCACCCACACATGCACACCATGCTGCCACGTGCCAAACATGCCTGCTCTCCCCTCCCTGCTTGGAGTCTCAGAAACAGCCCTCCCCTTGGCTGAGACTGACTGAGAGGCTAGAGAATTACAGGGGGGGGAGGCTTTTGGTGGGAGGATCTGCAGCCTTCTCTCCCAAGAGGTCTCCTAAGACTATCAGAAATATATGTTTTCTGGTGGTCTTTAGCGACCTCTCTGAAACCCCTTTGTGACCCTCCAAGGGGTCCCAACCCCCAGGTTGAGAAACACTGCTCTAATTCCTCCAGTGTGACTCTAAGGTCAACTTGTACTTGAAGGACATTGAATGTGGAGGGTTGACTTAATAACAAAATATTTCTGACCTCAGTTCTTCAGGCTTCCCGTCTGTTCCTGTGACTTGTTCTCTGTTGACTGCATGCCAAGCCTTACCGAAATGGATCTCAAGTCATCTACAATTGGGGCATTTAATAATCAGCTTTGATTGTTGTTGGCTAGCAAAGGAACAGGGTTAAGGGGTAAATGGTACACCATTGGTGGGCAATATATGCAGGTAAGAAAAGGTCCCTTTCTTGTTCCTGAGCTCATGCCCATCAACCATTTGTACCAGCCCTGGCATGCATCTGAGATTTGTCTCCTGACTCAATCAATAAGATGACGAGTATTTTCCCCATTTCTGTTGCTCAGTGTTAATGCCGAGGCCCAAAGTGTTTTGTGTCAGGAGTATCTTGCAATCTAGACCATGACCTCAGTGAAGAATTTATCTTATCCGGGAACAATTAATCAAAGAGAGCAATTAGCGGAAGTACAGTACTCTGTCAATTGCAATGTGCTCGCGCTCTCCCTTTTTCTTGCATTTTAATGCCTTTACACAGTCCTTTCTGTCTATTTTAGTAGTCTTTACTCAATGGGGAAAGCTGATGTGACTTAATGTCATTGCCCAGAGAACACCAAGAGCATGAAGCTGAGAAATAGATACCTGGCTCTTGATTTCCGGCATTTTCAGATGAAAACCAAGGCACATGTGGCCAAGCAAAGTCCAAAGGTGGTCCTTCTACTTGCAACTCAAGGTAATGCCTTCCAACCATTACTGTATCACCACCCCTATCAGGCATGGGCAAAATTGGGCCCTCCAGGTGTTTTGGACTTCAACTCCTGGAATTCCTAACAATTCTTATGCTACTTCATAATTGTAATTTTGCTACTGTTATGAATCATAATGTAAATATCTTATATACAGGATGTATCTTCATTCATTGGATGAAATTTGGCACAAAGTCCCTTCAAGGAGATAGAGCAGAATATAAACAAAGTTTTATAAATACCAATACACCCAAATTTGAATACTGGTGGGATTGGGGGGGAGGGAGTTTATTTTGTAATTTGGGAGTTATAGTTGCTGGGATTTATTGGTTCACCTACAATCAAAGAACATTCTGAACTCCATCAATGATGGAATTGAACCAAACTTGGCACACATAAGTCCCATGACCAACAGAACACTCTAGAAGGGTTTGGTGGGCATTGACCTTGAGTTTTGGAGTTGTAGTTCACCTACATCCAGAGAGCACTGTGGACTCAAACAATGATGGATCTGGATCAAACTTGGCACAAGTACTCTATGCCCAAATGTGAACACTGGTGGAGTTTGGAGAAAATAGGCCTTTGGAAGTTGTAGTTGCTGGGATTTATAGTTCACCTACAATCAAAGAGTATTGTGAACGCCACCAATGATAGAATTGGTCTGGCTGTTAGGAATTGTGGGAGTTGAATTCCAAAACAACTGGAGGACCCCGGTTTGCTCATGCTTGAGCTATAGTCATAATGTCTGCTGATGGGAGATACAGGAATTGTAGTCCAGCATCCGGAGGGCCACATAAAATGACATGGCACACCAGATTTGGTCTTGAGTCTAACACACCCGATCTAAGGAAACACACACAGCATTGTCTCTGGAGCCATGTTTCGTTGTCAGTGCCAGAACGGATCTCTTAGTCTGGCTGAAAAGCATGTAATTCTTCCATGCGGTTGTTTTAACATGATGCTGTTTCTTAACTGCCAGGCGGAAGGAGCTGAGTGCCAACTGGGGAGATCAAGGGCCTCACACAATTACCTGGAGAGTTAAGGATTGCAACCGTCTCCGGGTTTCCTCATCTTCTTTGGAAGCCAAGAGCTCCAGGGACTTTGCAGACCTGACACATCATTTCTCTTGTCTCCCTGAGGGCCTCCACTGAGTCCCTTTGCTAAAGGGAAACAAGCTGGAGGGCAAGAAAGACTTTGGGCAATTACCGTTCAGAAGGGAGGAATGGAAAGCCACAATGTTTAAGAATTCAGGCGGCGAGTGTGTATGTGTGTGTGCCTGTCTGACTCCCATCTATCTCAGAGCTGTCCGAACTGTGTATTGCAACACATGAGTGTGTCAGCTGCATTGTGTAGATGTGTCACGTGAACGCAACAAGATGCCTCTGGGTCTTTTATGTATTTTTAAATACATAAATTAATGGTGTTCATGAGATCTGTTGTGTTCTTATAATTCATGTATGTGTCCAAATATCTCATAAAGCAGTGATTCTCAACCTTCCTAATGCCACGACCCCTTAATGCAGTTCCTCATGTTGTGGTGACCTCCAACTATAACATTATTTTTGTTGCTACTTCATAACTGTAAATATCTGATATGCAGGATGTATTTTCATTCATTGGACCAAATTTGGCACAAATACCTGATACACCCAAATTTGAATACTGGTGGGGTTGGTGGGGGGAATTGAGGTTGTCATTTGGGAATTGTAGTTGCTGGAATTTATAATTAAACTACAATCAAAGTGCATTCTAAACTCCATCAACAATGGAATTGAACCAAACTTGACACACAGCACTCTCATGACCAACAGAAAATACTGAAAGGGTTTGGTGGGCATTGACTTTGAGTTATGGCGTTGTAGTTCACCTGCATTCAGAGAGCACTGTGGACTCAAACAATGATAGATCTGGTCCAAACTTGGCATGACTAATCAATATACTCAAATGTGAACACTGGTGGAGTTTGGAGAAAATAGAGCATGACCTTTGGGAGTTGTAGCTGCTGGGATTTATAGTTCACCTACAATCAAAGAGCATTCTGGACCCCACCAACAATAGCATTGGGCCAATCTTCACACACAGAACCCCCATGACCAACAAAACATGCTATGTTTTCTGATGGCCTTTGGCGATCCTTTTGACACCCCCTTCACTCCCTCCCCCCAGGGATCAAGACCCCCAGGTTGAGAAAAACTGTCATAAGGGTTCAGATTAACCCACAGCTTGCTAGTAAAACTGAATTACTGTGCTGTGAAATGATGCATGTCTAAAAAGTGTGTCACCAACAGGAAAGGTTTGAAAAGCTCCTCAAAGCTTCCTCAAATCATTAAAAGAGAGACCTGGGTATCTATAGTGGGCCCCCAATACCTGCTGGTATACCATTGGGCGCCAAAATCCATAGATGCCAAGTCCTGTTTTATACAATTGCTTAGTTAAAACAATGTTCCCTAAATAAAATGGCAAAATCAAGCCTATGTCATTAAATATGCTTATTAAATGTGGTTTTCTGTGGGTGAGTAGATGCTGACTACTTGGTGGCATGTGTTCTGTATCAGAAACTAGAGCTGATGTGGTCTATCCAATGCAATTTTCTGAATCTGCACCACATATAACCAAACCGAATCTTAAGTTGGCCAGAAAATGATTGGTGACCCCTTTAGTACTAACGTTGGAGAGTGGTCTCTCATCAAAGTGGTCCCTGGTGAAAGTGGTCCCTGGTCAAGTGGTCTCTGGTCAAGTGGTCCCTGGTCAAAATGATCCCTAGTCAAGTGGTCCCTTGTCAAAGTGGTCCCTGGTCAAAATGGTCCCTGGTCAAGTGGTCCCTGGCCAAAGTGGTCCCTGGTCAAAATGATCCCTAGTCAAGTGGTCCCTTGTCAAAGTGGTCCCTGGTCAAAATGGTCCCTGGTCAAGTGGTCCCTGGCCAAAGTGGTCCCTGGTCAAAATGATCCCTGGTCAAGTGGTCCCTTGTCAAAGTGGTCCCTGGTCAAAATGGTCCCTGGTCAAGTGGTCCCTGGCCAAAGTGGTCCCTGGTCAAAATGGTCCCTAGTCAAGGGGTCCCTGATCAAAATGGTCCCTGGTCAAGTGGTCCCTCGTTAAAGTGGTCCCTGATCAAAATGGTCCCTGGTCAAGTGGTCCCTTTACAATCCAGATTATAAAGATGATAATCCACACTATCTGCTTTGAACTGGATTATAGGAGTCTAAACCAATTGTTTTTAAAACCATTCAAAATATTTGTGGACTTTTCAAACAATAAGAAATCCAATCTAACTACCTGTGGCTATGATTCTAGTAATTTTAGTAGGACTATTTACTTGGATCTGTAAGAGTAGAATAATGTATTTTCTCTCTCTCTTATTTTCTTTCAATGCAATTTGGATTTGGGGGGGGGGGGCAGAGACCTTTTGTGTCTTAGGCTGTATCTGCACTGTAGAATTAATGCAGTTTGACACCACTTTAATGGCTATGGCTCAGTGCTATAGAATCCTGAGAGCTGTAGTTTGCGGAGGTACCAGCATTCTTTGGCAGAGAAGGCCAAAGTCCTTGTACAACTCCAACTCCCATGATTCCACAGCATTGAGTCATGACCGTCAAAGTGGTTTCGAAGTGCAGTAATTCTACAGTGTATATTCAGTCGCGGTGTTTCAACCCTGTATACTCTGCCTTCACTACAATAACACGTCATCTGGATATCACAAAAGTCAGAAATTGTGCTGTCTTTTATTGCTTGCAAAAAAAAGTATTGATGAGGGCAGCAAATTGGAAGGTTTCACCTTTCTCTAAAGGTGACCTTGTGCTTGTGCTATAGATTACATTCACTGGAGTTCTGATTCATATACATTAAAATAAGGCAGGCTTCCTGCTGTTTCCAAAGGATAAGAGAGCAAGGACTTTAAAGCGTTCTTGAATTTACATACCGTTAAAAAAAGAAACGCTGAAAATAATCTGTAATGCAAATTCTGGATCTTTTCACCTGTGATGATAAATCAGGGAATGCCGGCGGATGTATTTCTGTTGCAATTAAATTTAACTGGCATATGCCCAGGCTTTGAACGAGAGACAAATGCAGCCCTTGATTAATAATTGCACAGATCTGGCTCTTAGTGGCCGGTTGGCCTTCAATGATTTCTCACCCCTGAGCAGAAAAGAGATGGAATAGCTTTGTATAAAGGAGATCCTGGGCAAACTTGCTCCCTCTCAGTCAACAAATGCCTGGTTTTTCATGCGCTGGTGGCCTATAATATCAAATAAGCACCAAATATGCTTTTGCAAGGTATTGTTTCAATTTTTTAAAAAATGCAAAAGCCACATCTGGAATTGAACCAGCAATCAAGAATGAGTTCAATATTAAGAGAAATACAGTCTTCCTTGTAGAGAGTAAAAGTGGGGTATAAATAAAGATATTAATAATGGCAATAATAATAATAATAGTTAGTGGCTTTTCTTCACAAATGAAGAGTCAGATTCAGGAAGGACTCATCTCACGTTTTCTACAAGTGCGTTGATGACTAAAAAGGCCAATCTGAGATAGGCAAGTTCGGTTGCAGAAAGCACAGCAGAAAGTCTCCTTGGGTGATGTTGTTTCCAAGTTTCGGTTCTTTCTGCGTTGTTGTTTCTCTAAGAGACTTGTTCGGCGTGCCTTCTTGAAAGAGGCCGCAGCATTATGGATAGTGCATCTCCATGCTTCCCGATGTGAGGCCAAGGTGGACCATTGTTGGTGATCAGTCTGGTCAAGCCTGAGATGTTGTTTCAGGGAGTCCTTCAAGGCACTTTATGGCCAGGGGCTGGCATACCTCAGAGATCGCCTCTCCCCTCTCTACCACCAGTGGTCGCCAAGACTCCTCCAACTAGACTTACTGCATGTCCCGGGCCCTAGGGAAGTATGCCTCGAATCCACGAAACGTAGGGCCTTCTCCATCTCTGCCCCTGCCCTGTGGAACTCTTTGCCTCCCCACTTGAGGGCCATGCGCGACTTGAGGCTCTTTGTTCAGGTGCTTAAGACTTGGCTTTTTAGCAGAGCTTTTAAAGTTTAATACAATCTACATGGTTACTGCTGTATGTTCTTATGCAATGTTTTATATAAAGCATTTAATGGAGGGCGATTAAAAAGTGAGAAATTGAATTGAATTGAATTATATCTATATTTTGGGGCGCCTCTCTTGCGCTGACCTGTAGCGAGTTCACCATACAGTAGTATCTTTGGGAGGCACTGGTCCTCCATCCTAGAGACGTGCCCTGCCCAATGCAGCTGTGCTCTCAATAGCATGGTCTCAATACTGGTGATCCCTGCTTGCTCAAGGACAGCAACATTCGTCACATAGTCGGTCCAATGTATATTTAGGATTGTGCGAAGACAGCGCTGATGAAAGCGTTAGAGGAGTCGTAGGTGTTGGCGATAGGTGACAGTACAATGACTGCTTGTACTGAGGAGAATAGACAGTACAATGACTGCTTGAGCGTCTTATGCCTTTCCTGCCAAAACGGTATCTATTTATTTACTCACATTTGCAAGTTTTGAACTGCTAGGTTGGCAGGAGCTAGGGCTAGCAGCAAGAGCTCACCCCATCCCGCAGAGTCAAACTGCCAACCTTCAGGTCAGCAGTTCAGCAGCACAAGGGTTTAATCCATTGCACCACTGTGGCCGCTTAAGTAGCTGAGAGGGAAAAGGAAAGGGCCTGAGGCTATTAGGAATTATGTGAGTTGAAATTCAATACACTTGGAGGGTTGAAGTTTTCCCAAGCCTGTTGTAGACTGACATAATGCGGGGCTTAACTGCATTGAATTGCACCATATGAGTCTACACCAGGGGTGCTCATTATGGTGATCGGGAGCACCTAGGTGATCTTCAGCCCTCTTCCAGGTGATCTTTAGACCTCACCAGAGAGGTAGAGAGAGAGAGAGAAAGAGGCGAAGGAGGCCGGGCAAAGTGGGGCAAAGCCAAGCAAGCCCTGCCGCAAGCCCTGCTGCTGCCCTCGGGACTCCCATTCCAAGCCGAGACCTGGGCGAGCGAGCTGTGTGGGGCTGCTTTCTTTCCTTGGTTGGGGGCGAGGAGGGAGGGCTCCACCGTGTTCCTGGGGCTGAACCCAAGGAGGAGGGGGCTGCAGGGATGGAGACTCCACTTGCTGCTGCTTATGCCCTCGCCGCCTTTCTCCGCCTCGCCCTCCCTCGCCCTCGAAGGAGAAAGGCGGCGAGGGCCCAAGGGAGAGAGAGAGAGAGAGAGAGAGAGAAAGAGAGAAAGAGAGAAAGAGAGAGAGAGATGGCTAGGAAGAGCCACCCCCCCTCTCTCTCTCCCGTGGGCGTGGACTGCCACCAGTGGGAGGGGTCCTCCTTCCTGCCAGCTGTCCACTTGGGCGTCCTTTCTGAGTGACACCCTCGAAAGGAAAGAAGGAAGGGCGCCCCCCGCTGCATCTGTCACCTTGGGGAAGCACCTCTTCCACTCTTTCTTCTACTGCCCAGGTAAGAAAACCTCGAGGGAGGATTGAGGGGGGGAGGCTGCCGTGGGGAGGCTCCAGCCTCACGTGGCTCCCTCTCTCAGTTGAGTTTCCTGGCCCAGGCAGCAGCCAGGCAGCCCCTCTTCCCAGCCCTGCGCCTTCCGAGCCGCCGCCGTAGCCATATCTGGCCAGAGCGCTGGCGGTGTGCTCATAAATATCCTCCTGCTGCATGCATGGGAGGGGCCTGCTGTGCACGCAAGAAGCAGGACGGGATGGGGACTTCGCTAAAGCACGCAGCAGGAAGGCAACGAAGACATTAAGAGAGAGTGCTCGCGCAGGCAAGGAGGGTCCCCTTCCCGGGTGCGTGCGGCGGTGAGTTCGTGGACAGGCAAGAAAGAAGCCCTGCGCGGACGGAAGGCTGCAGTAGGAGTGTGCGCAAGATAGATAAGACGCACGCCACATGCACAACAGGTGATCTTTTCAACTTGATTGTTCATATAGTAGCTCGCATGATGAAAAAGTGTGAGCACCCCTGGTCTACACTGACCATATACAATAGAGTCTCGCTTATCCAACCTTCACTCATCCAACATTCTGTATTATCCAATGGAGTCTGCCTCATGCCCGGATACACAGCTGTTTCAATACATTGTGATGTTTTGGTGCAAAATTCGTAAATCCAGTAACTACTACATAATGTTACAGTTTATTGAACTGCTTTTTCTGTTGGTTTGTTGTAAAACATGATGTTTTGGTGCTTAATTTGTAAAATCATGATGTCATTTGATGTTTAACAGGCTTTTCCTTAATCCTTCCTTATTATCCAACATTTTCACTTGTTTTCACATGTTCTGCCAGCCCATTTATGTTGAATAAGCAAGACTCTCCTGTACTTTGAAACTGGATTATATGGCAGCGTAGATGACGGCACAGATGTTTCTAGACTGCTTCCCCATAAGTCCTCTTAACAGTTAAATTATTCTTCCCTTTATTGTTCAGTTTTCTTAATAATAGATATATCTTCCCCTAGTTATTAAATGAAAATAGATCTGAAAGTGGTTTAAATATGACCTATATAACTAATAAATGGTTTCCATATGACTTCAAACATATTATATTCACTTTCTCCTCTTATTTATTTATTTACTGCATTTATATACCACTTTTCTCACCCCTGACTGGCACAACCTGGGTATCACAACCAGACACAGTGAAGACATCTGCCCTTGCGCTATGCTACTCTGCTGCTGAGTATGCATACCCAGTGTGGAACATATCTCACCATGCTAAAACAGTGGATGTGGCTCTTAATGAGACATGCCACATTATCACAGAATATCTACGCCCCACATCACTGGAGAAATTACACTGCCTAGCCGGTATTGCACCACCTGACATCCACTTGGAAGTAGCAACAATAGTGAAAGGACCAAGGCAGTGACATCTCTGGCCCATCCCCTATTTGGATATCAGCCAGCAAGACAATGACTTAAATCAAGAAATAGTTTTCTAAGATGTATAGAGATGCTTGATGGAACATCTCGGCAAGCGAGAGTCCAAAAGTGGCAGGCTAAAACCCAGAACCTCAATCAATAGCTGATACCAAATGAGAGACTGCGCTGCTGACTTCTAGTGCTGGGCTGAATGCAAGCGAGTGAGCACCAGTTACAGTATGTACAATGATGAATAGCTCACCTGGAAGGGAAGGGGAGTCCTTTTGTAATTGATGTCTGCAAAAGAGACTGGTGACATTTCAGATGAATGGAGGCACACAGAAAACTGGGCTACTTGGAAGGTGCTGTGCAGACTGGACTCTGGCACCACAAGATGCAGAGCCAACCTTAAGAAATGGGGCCACAAAGTGGAATCCATGACACATGAGTGGAGAAGAGCAAACCACAGACCACGTACTACCATGCAACCTGAGCCCTGCCACATGCACAACGGAGGACCTTCTTATAGCAACACCAGAGGCGCTCCAAGCAGCCAGCTACCAGTCAAGGGACATTTAATAGAATGCCAAGTTTGCAAACTTTGTGTGTGGGTGTGGGGGGTTGGTTCGCTCCTGACATAACTAAATAAATACCTCTGGGGGGACTCAAAGCGGTGTACATCAAGCACTGTGGAACAGCTGGCTAGGAGTCAGCTGCATTAAGATCACTACTGACCGGAAGGTCATGAGTTTGAAGCCTGCAGGGTCGGGGTGAGCTCTCGACCAAATTGTGTGGCTTGTTGTCGGCCTTTGTAGCCCGAAAACAGTTGCATCTGTCAAGTAGGAAATTTAGGTACCACTTTGTGGGGAGACTAATTTAACTGATTTACGAGACCATAAAATCTCCGGGAAGTATGCAAAGAATGAGGAATGCGACAGCTCCCCGGTGGTCAGAAGCAGGAATGTTAAATAACCTCTGAGTGTCTATCTATATATGTTGTGTGTCTATGGCATTGAATGTTTGCCTGTATATGTACATTGTAATCCGCCCTGAGTCCCCTGCGGGGTGAGAAGGGAGGAATATAAATACTGTAAACAAACAAACAAATAAATAAATGGCAAGATTCAGTGCCAACATATATACTAAAATGATAACATACTGTATAACTGTAAATTAAAACATTAAAATCATATTAAACACAGAACGTAAACAGCTTTTTAAACAATTAAAACATAGAATTAAAAACGTCTTAATATAACATTAAAATCACAAACTCCAGAAAAGTTTAATCTCTCTCCTCTAATGTCACAATTGCTCAAAGAGAGTTTGCCATTGCTTTTCCCTGAGGCTGAGAGAGTGGGACTTGACCAAAGGCACTCCATGAGTTTGCTTGTTAGGTGGAATTCGAACACAGATCCTAGATGAACACTTAACGTATCACACCCCACTGGCTCCGCAGCTGTGGCAGGTTTTGATTTTTTGAGAACAGAGAGGAGCATTTCTCCGCCTGCGCTGCTGACTTCTAGTGCTGGGCTGAATGCAAGCGAATGAACGCCAGGTATGTACAATGATGAATAGCTCACCTGGAAGGGAAGGGGAGTCCTTTTGTAATTGATGTCTGCAAAAGAGACTCTGGTGACATTTCAGATGAATGGAGGCCCTTCAGGTGCTTTCAGTTCTTGTGAATGAATCACGCTGTTTGCTGTTGTGTACGGCACTTAAAGTCTCCAAAGCACTCCTTTGGGAATTGGCTGGTGGCATTGCATTGGCACTGCAGGGAACCTTTTTGCAAAGGAAATGCCATTGTACCCAGCACCTGGCTGAAAGCTGGGACAGGAATTAACTCAATTCATAGAGACTAGTAAAGTTTTCTTGGGGGGGGGGGGGGGGCTTGCTGGCTCTTGCACCTTCTTTAGGGTGCTGTATAAAATCATAAGAGTGCAAGACATAAACGCATACTATAACTATGTACAATATGAAGCAATATGAAGTATTAATGCACTGCCTGTGACCTGCATAGTCATTTAGAACTTGACTTCAAGCTTTTCTGAATTAGGAACTCTTAAATCAAACGAACAGAATCATAGAGTTGGAAGAGACCCCAAAGGTCATCCAGACCAACCCCATTCAAGTACACCTAGTTCAAGTCCTCCTAATAGATGGCTAAACAAATCCAGCTCCCTAAGCCGTTCCTCACAGTATTTATTTGTTTAGAGTATTTATATTCCACCCTTTTCACCCCAAAGGGGACTCTGGGCAGATAACAGAACATAGATGTGCGGCAAAAATTCAATGTTGTTTTTATACACAACTAGACAGACAATTATATATCTTGGAAGGTGTGCTGTCGCTCCTTTTCCCTGCCAAAGAGCTTATTTGCAACTTCCTCTATTTTGGGGATCTATTTATTATTATTTATTTATGTCAATTATTTATATCCCACCCTTCTCTACCCCCGAGGGGGGACTCAGGGCGGCTAACAAACAGGCAGCAATTCGATGCCTCACATTTACAGTCTATAAAAACAACAATTTCATCATAAATAATACATTAAATAGATTAAAAACCAATTAAAATACAAATAATTAAAATACACATAATCCGAGTTCTGTGATCTCAAGTTTGTCCAAAGCCAGTCTATAATCCGTTTTCATAACACTGTCATCATTTTATTGTCCACCTGCTACTCAATCGCTGGCATTCCTTATGAGTGCCTTAGAATACTCCCTGCTTTTTAAACGTGGTACCTATTTATCTACTCACATTTGCTTTTGAACCTCTAGGCTAGAGATATAGCACAGCAGTAACAACAGCTGTGTTTGCAATCAGAAGGTTGCATGTTTGATTCCCGGGCTGGTCTGGACACCCAGCTGTGAGCCCTGTCCACTGTTCACCCAACAGTTCGAAAACAGCCCAGCTGTGAATAAATGAACTGGGGACCGCTAAGCGGGGAAGGATTTTTACAAAAAGGACTTTACAACGCCTGATTAAAAAGAAAGATTGGCTGTCGGAAGGTGGAATGCGGAAACAGAGGCTCTCCGTCATGAGGATGAAGCAACAGCACACCCTTGTGACGTAATGACGTACTGGAGCAACTGCACCCTGTGACGCAGCCAGAAGAAGAAAAAAATCCTTTCAATTGTACATGTTGTATTGTAATTGTATGTCAACCGGCAGGGATTGTCTGCCTTATGCGTAATGTAATCCGCTCTCGCTCTGAGTCCCCTTCAGGATGAGAAGAGCGGAATATAAATAAAGTGTATTATTATTATTATTATTATTAGGCTAAAGGCTCGGAGCTCACCCTGACCTGGCTGTGAAATGGCAGTGTTTCAACGGACAAGATTGAGTACAGCTGGTGGCTTACCCTGCTGTGCTTAAGCCGGATTAATGATTTCCAGACCTTTGATCATTTTTGTTGCCTTTTTCTGGACACCTTTGAGCTTGTCCACAACTTTCTTGAATTGTGGTGCCCAGAATTCCAGCCCACACCTGGAAGACTGTGTCCCATTCTGGGCATCACAATTGAAGGGAGATGTTGACAAGCTGGAATGTGTCCAGAGGAGGGCGACTAAAATGATCAAGGGTCTGGAGAACAAGCCCTATGAGGAGCAGCTTAAAGAGCTGGGCATATTTAGCCTGCAGAAGAGAAGGCTGAGAGGAGTCATGATGAGGGCCATGTATCAAGATGGGAAGGGAAATAATAGGGAGGAGGCTTGTTCTGCTGCCCTGGACTAGAATACAATGGAACAATGACTTCAAACTACAGGAAAGGAGATTCCACCTGAACATTAGGAAGAACTTCCTGACTGTGAGAACTGTTCAGTCGTGGAACTCTCTGCTTTGGAGTGTGATGAAGGCTCCTTCTTTGGAGACTTTTAAGCAGAGGCTGTATGGCCATCTGTTGCATGGAACCACTGATTAAATACTATATTCCCATTGGAGCAGCCTAGAATCACATTGGCTAGTTTAGCTGCCGCATCGTAATGTCGGCTCATGTTCAGCTTGTGATCTGCTAAGATTCCTAGATCCATTTTATATGTGCTGCTGTCAAGCCAGGTCTCACCCATCCTATGTCTTTGCATTTCATTTATTTCTGCCTAAGTGTTGTACCATAAATTTCTCCCTGCTGAAATTCCCCGTTGAAATGCCTCCATAACACCGTTGGACTCAATATTCCAGGTGTGGTCCATTCCAACCATTTACTGGACAAATGATAAGAGAGCACAGATGGGGTGTTTTTCTATGTCTTGTAAGGAAACATTAAAACTTCAGGGAGAACAGGAACCCATTTTTAGCTTGACCATCCCTTGCATGGAGGACTTCGGAGAATTGCAAATTCCAGAAATGTTCCTCAAAGATATGCATAAATCTATCTCCAATTCCATTTTGGACACTGATTCTGCTTCTCTGTATAAGCAGGCCAATATTTATGAAACCAAATAGCATCATGCTTTGGGTGCCAAAAGGGTGCAATATCATAAACAAGAGCTGTTATTCTAGGTCAATCTGGGGCACATCATGCTGCCGCATTCCCATAGACGGTGCCTTTTGTTGAGGGTAAATTGTGCAAACCACTCACGGGGAACAACACCAATCCCCAAACAAAAAATGTTGGGTGGAGGCAAAGGAGGAAGAGAAGTCCTGCTGTAGGAAAACAGCCATAATGACCGCCAAGCTGCTCCGACGTGGGACCTCCTTTTCTCCACCACTGGAGACAAAGCGGAGCAAAGAATCCAATAATGCAGCGCAGTCGGTGGTTGGCTTTGGTTCAAAGGGCCCAGCCAGCTGTTGCAAAAGGGATTTGCGAGTGAGAAAAGATCACTCTTTCGGCCACATCTTTGTCCTTTTCTCTCTCTTTCCTTCTGCTTAATTGGACTTAGCTGTGGCTTGGATTCAGGCAATTTTGGGAGGGACATGGGTCCGCCCAGTAGGACCAGGCCTTGCAGAATCGGACGATGAGAGGGAACAAGCAGAGAGCTTTTAATAGAACAGAGGCCATCGCTGTTTGACGATTTGTTGGGATGCCATCGTACGAAGGAAGATGGCAAGCCAAGAAGGCTCTCCTTGGGTATGGACCTCCCAAATACATTTATGGCAAGAGCATCGTGGAAGGGAATTGGTCACAGCAACAATTTTTGCACATAGAGTCTTGCTTATCCAACGTAAACGGGCCGGCAGAATGTTGGATAAGCAAAAATGTTGGATAATTAGGAGGGATTAAGGAAAAGCTTATTAAACATCAAATTACAGTATGATTTTACAAATTCAGCACCAAAACATCATGTTTTACAACAAATCGACAGGAAAAAGCAGCTCAATACATGGTAACATTATGTAGGAATTACTGTATTTACGAATGTAGCACCAAAACACCACAATGTACTGAAACAGCTGTGGATCCAGGTGGGAGGAAGATTGTGTTGGATAATACAGAGCATTGTATGATCAAAAGTTGGATAAGTAAGACTCTACTGTACTGTGGGCCCTATGGAAGTTGCATATGGCCCACAGGCTGTGGGTTGCCTGTATGTGCCATAGCATCAAAGGAAAAAGCAACCAACAATCTCCAAATCTATGTTCTTCCCAATATCATAAAACTACCTGGAGACACATCCTCACCCACTGCTCTCAAATGGGCTATAATATGTGGTTTAGTACATTGACATCACTCTCTGAAGGCTGGCTAATAATATCATTTCTGAAAGAAATAACATGTTACACTTACACAGCAGGGATTGGCAGCTCTAGGAGCCAAGGAGCATCTGCAGAGAAAGATTATTTGCCACTTGGTGTTCATTTCAAATGGCAAAGAGGTGTGCCAAAGGGAAGGAAGGCAGGGAGGGTGGCTGGCTAAGGAGGGTTATGAATCCGTTCTGGGTTTTTAATCTGAACTTTAAAGGGATTATCCAAGGTGATGAACCATGGTCCCAAAATAGTTCAGCATCAAAGAATCCTAGAGTTGAAAGAGACCCCAAGGGCCAACCCCCTGCTATGCAACAAGACACAATCCAAGTCCTCCCAACAAGTTTTTAAGCCTCTGCCTAAAAACATTCAGAAGAAATCTTCACCATATTCCACTGCTAAACATTGTGATTAGGAAGTTTTTCCTAATTTTTAGGCAGAATCTTTTCTGCTGCAGTTTGACTCCATTGCACTGTTATGTCTTAGTCTCCAAAGCGGCATCCTTATGACATCCTTTCAAATATTTAAACATGGCTATCACCATTGAGAGTTCAGACAAAAACCCAGAACAGAAGCTATCCACCTCCCCTAGGAGTGGTTCTTGCTAATGTCCTTCTGATTTAAGGGGGTGACTTCTTTCCATTTGCGTTTTAGCAAACTTGGAAGGAACTACACACAGTGTTGAACCAATTTGTGGAGACTGATTCCAACACCTGATTTCCAGGGTAGCTGCTTTTATGATTGGAGCCATAAATCTGTTTTGGGATTTAATCTGCCTGGGGAGCTCTCCAAGGTATTGGAATTATCCCTTTGAATTGGTTCAACACCTTGGCTAGCTCCTTCCAAGTTCAGACTAAAATCCAAAGTCCCTCTGACATGGGATCCACCCATTCCCACTGTCTTCTTCCAAAGCTACTTAGAGGCAAGCCTAGGGCACAACACGAGATTCCCAACTTCAGACAGCATGAGGTGAACAAATGTAGGCACATCACTTCTTTCAAGGTGGACCTCAGGCTTTGGCATAGTTCTAGTCATTTTAGGGCCTCCCTGAACACAACGAAGACCACAGACTTCTAAGCAATTTATTAGAATGCATAAAATATGAAAGAAATAAAAAGCACCAGAGAGAGAGAGAGAGAAAGCTGGCGAGTTGGCAGTGTTAATCTTTTCCCCTTCTTAAAGTAAGTGCTTTAACAAATCAAGTTAAATGGGGTGGCCAATATAACTCTTCCTGACAACTTAAGTAATGCCCCTGTGCCTTCGGAAAGCCTGTTTTACACAAACGCAGGCATGTATGCATCTTTTTGATCACTTTCCTTGTGGTTCCCAGTTACCACTATTTTATGGAAGGCGTATTTTGTGTGCCTCCTTTTCATTTTTAAAAATGTATTCAAGAAAGAGACAAAATAAAACACAAGAACAGGTGTTTTAGGTATAAAAAATGACCAAGGCCCCACATCTCTCGGCATTACTTCGCAAACGAAGATTCTTAGGAAGGACTCATCCCACGCTTTTTACAAGTGCATTGATGACTAAAAAAGGCCAATCTGAGATAGGCAAGTTCAATTGCAGAAAGCACAGCAGAAAGTCTCCTTGGATGATGTTGTTTCCAAGTTGCAGTTCTTTCTGCGTTGTCGTTTCTCTTCGAGACCCATTCAGCGTGTCTTCTCAAAAGAGGCCGCAGCATTGTGGATAGTGCATCTCCATGCCTCCCGATGTGAGGCCAGGGTGGACCATTGTTGGTGATCAATCTGGCCGAGCCTGAGATGTTGTTTATATCTCTTTTTGGGGGTGCCTCTCTTGCGCTGATCTGTGGCGAGTTCACCATAGAGTAGTATCTTTGGGAGGCGGTGGTCCTCCATCCTACAGATGTGTCCTGCCCAGCGCAGCTATGTTCTCAATAGCATGGCCTCAATGCTGGTGATCCCTGCTTGCTCAAGGACAGCAACATTCGTCACATAGTCGGTCCAGTGTATATTTAGGATTGTGCGAAGACAGCGCTGACGAAAGCGTTCGAGGAGTCGTAGGTGTTGGCGATAGGTGACCCATGTTTCAGACCCACAAAGGAGTACGATAATAGACCCCACAACTACTCATACATAAACTACAAGCTATCTAATGGTTGGTACTGTGCCTGTTAAGCAAATTGTCCTACATACTTAGAGTAAACCCTATCAATGTGGTTTACTCTAAGTATGTCACATCAGATTTCTCTGATGTGACAAATAACTGTTGCCAGATTGCAATGGCATATATAACAACAACAACAGACAGAAAACTGGCAAAAGAAGGCTCTCCATCGAAAAATGGAGAGCCAATTTAACAAAGAAAAAACATGGATGTGGCTCACAAATGGAACTTTGAAAAAGGAGACAAAGGAGGGCCTGATTCTGGCAGCCCAAGAACAAGCCATTAGGCCAAATGCCGTCAAAGCCAGAATTGAAAAGTCGGTGACAAATCCTAAGTGCAGACTCTGCAAGGAAGCAGATGAAACAATAGATCACATCCTCAGCTGCTGCAAGAAGATCGCACAGACAGACTACAAGCAGAGGCATAACACCGTTGCTCAGATGATTCACTGGAACTTGTGCCATAAATACCATCTGCCGGCGACAAAGAACTGGTGGGATCACAAGCCGGAAAAAGTTATAGACAATGAACACGTCAAACTACTCTGAGACTTCCGAATTCAGACTGACAGTTTTGGAGCACAATACTCCTGACCTCACGATTGTGGGGGGGGAGAGAATAAGTATGGATCATCGATGTTGCAATCCCAGGTGACAGCAGAATTGAAGAGAAACAACTAGAAAAGCTGACACAATACGAGGATTTAAAGATCGAACTGCAAAGACTCTGGCACAAGCCAGTAAAGGTGGTCCCAGTGGTGATCAGCACAATGGATGCAATGCCTAAAGACTTTGGCCAACAATTTAAAACAATCAGCGCTGACAAAATTACCACCTGTCAGCTGCAAAAGGCCCCCCTGCTTGGATCTGCACACATTATTTGCAGATACATCACGCACTCTTAGACACTTGCGAAGTGTTCAACGTGTGATCAAATACAAAAGCCAGCATAGTGAGCTTGTTTACTTTGTACTAATCTTGTTATGTATCTCATAATAATAATAATAATAATAGTAATAAAAAACTTTATTTATATTCTGCCCTATCTCCCAGAGGGGACTCAGGGCAGACTACAGTACAAATATACGGCAAACATTCAATGTCATTATACAATTAACAGACAGTACATAAACACAGGTAAAGGCTTCCCATCTTTTTCCATCTCTGGCATCTGGAGGCTGTGCTCGACTTTGGTCATGGAGGGTGCTGTTGTTCCATCTTCCATGCTGAGGAACTTTGTTGTCCTTAGACGTTCTCCCAATCGAATCGCTGGTACACCTTTATGGGTGCCTTTAATCACCTTGCTGCCAAAGCGGTACCTATTTATCTACTCACATTGCTGTTTTTGAACTGCTAGGTGAGCAGAAGCTGGGCTGATGGTTGGGAGCTCACCCCAACCTGGGATTGAACTGTCAACCTTTCGATTGACAAGATTTTCTGCAGCTTGCGGTTTAAGCCTGGCCCGACTTAATTTCTAAATAATAGTGTCCTATTATTGTCCTTTTCTTCTGTTTCTGGACTGTCCCACTTTCCAGACATAGAAAGAGACCTGGAAATTCCTAGAAAGGTGTTTTCTCAGGCAAAATAGGTATTAAACATTTTATTTATTGAGGTTTACATAATACCAATAGACAAGAACCACAATAAAAACATTTTTGTAATTCATGGCTTTTCACTTTCATGGGGGCCCTGTGTCCCTTAGCCCAGTGATTTTCAACCAGTGTGCCACGGAACACTAGTGTGCCGTGAGACAGTCTTTTTCAACCAGTGTGCCTAGGCACACTCCTGTGCCTTTGCAGAGCTCTAGGTGTGCCTCCAGAAAAACCTTTTGCCCCCCTTCCTTCCCCTCCTTTGCCGCCGCTATTATTTTGTCCTCCTCCATGGGAGAAAAAAATCTTCCCTTACCACGTTGGTATTAGGCTCTGTTCGCAGACGCCCCCTGCTGCGAGGGGAAAGTGTTACGCAGCATGCAAAGGAGGAGAGGAGCCCAATGGGCGGCTCCAAAATGACGCCGCGTCATTTTGGAGCCGCCTACTTGTGGATAACTTTTGGAACCGCCCACTTGCGCTCCTCTCCTGCTTCACATGCTGCCCTCTGTTTGTGGATAACTCCTATATATTGAACTTCTATATATATTGCAGATTATCCAGTACAGAGCCTAATCCAACACCGTAAGGGAAGATTTTTCCCTTTTCTCCCATGGAGGTGCCAACATCATGTGGGTGCCAAACTGTACTCCGTTTTGCAAATTCACTATATTGATACATTAACTTTATAAAACTTTTGTAATTGTGCATATTGCTAGTTTCACTATATTATTATTTCGCCTACTCTTTGTCCCCTGCATATGCAGCCTGTTGTGTAAAAAAGGTGCCGAAACGCCATAAAACATTTTGTGTCATTTTGGTTGGTGATGTGCCCCAGGATGTTGTAAATGTGAAAAATGTGCCTCGGCTCAAAAAAGGTTGAGAAACACTGCCGTGAGAGATCATCAGCTGTGCCATGGGGAATTATTTTCAAACTTCATTCATATATAAACTATAAGGTGCATCTGTCCATTTAAGAAATAGAACCATAGCACTCTTGTGTCACCTAAGAAGTGACGCGAGAGTGCTATGGTCGCGCCATCTTGGATTTGCTCAGACGCGGTTAAGTAAACAAAGTTAGAGTTAGTGCTGCAGCTGCGCATCAAGTGACAGTGGCAATTTGGGAAATTGCTCCCGTTTTCAACCACATATCTGTGTGAGATGAGCTTCTCAAGCTTGACTGCGATAAAAACTAAAAACAGACAGACTGACAGCTGTTGAGCAAGAGCTTCGTGTGTGTCTTTCTACCATTCCTGCCAGGATATTTATTTTGTGTTCATCGAAACAGGTCCAGGTTTCACACTAAGTGAGTGTATAAATACATTTAAAAAATATTAACTATATGTATTACTGTGTTAGAGTGTCATTTTGTGTCATTTTGGTTGGTGGTGTGCTCCAGAATTTTGTAAATGTAAAAAATGTGCCGCGGCTCAAAAAAGGTTGAAAAACACTGCCTTAGCTCAGCAAATGTGGAGGGATGACTGCACAAACCTCACGATTCCACCAGAGGCCGCCATGGCAGTTAAGGTGGAATCATCATGCTATAATTATGTAGTGTGAAAGGGCCCCCAGGGAGAAGTTCAGGGGCTGAACTTTTCAAACTATGTGTGGCTGACTTCCCATCTCATTGCAAACAAATAACCACAGATTCTTATCCAACTGGCCTCCCCCTTAACCTCCTTTCCTCCCTGGTTTCTTATCAGCAGTGTCTCAGTGGAAATATAAATTCTTCTTATTTTCACCCCACATCGGCACTATATCTAAAAACGCACAATAACCGTTATGTAGATTAGAGACAACTTCTCAAAGTTATCTCCAGATCTGATCTCTATGTGGAGCTGGAAAGGTCAGGAGCTTTCACTTTCTCTCGTTCAGCCTTTTTCAGGGGGAGGAAAAAGAAAACCCTGCTGCAGGCTGGTGTGTATTTTTTAAAAGTGTGCAATCCAGATGTTCCACATGTTTTGATTAAAGATATTAATGTTCCTGCCTCTGTAGCTTTCTCCCCAGGGATGTAACTATGAGGGCAGGGCAACATGAAGGCATCGGTCTCGATGCCCCTCCATGCAATTGCAGAAATGCCCTGATAATTTGCTGCATTTGAATTTTGCTGCTAAAGTTGCCAAGCTCTTTTTCTTTGGATGTCTCAGTTTTATTTTGAAATGTTCAACTGAAGTTTTATTGTACTGAAATGAAGGAAACTTAAGGAAAATTGCATTAGGAGAGGCATGATTTTGTCATGATGTCATGGAGTCATCCTGCTACTGAATATGCATACCCAGTGTGGAAAACATCTCACCGTGTTAAAACAGTGGATGTGACTCTTAATGAGACATGCCACACTATCACAGGATGTCTATGTCCCACACCACTGAAGAAATTACACTGTTTAGCTGGAATTGCAACACCGCCAATATGTCGCAACCAGCAATGAAAGGCCCAAGGCCCATCCTCTGTTTGGATATCAGTCAGCGTGCCAATGCCTTAAATCAAGAAACAGCTTCCTAAGATCTACAGAGATACTTGCAGGAACACCTCAGCAAGCGAGAGTCCAAAAGTGGCAGGCTAAAATCCAGCACCTCAATCAGTGGCTGAGACTGGATGGACTCCCTCTTGTGTCCATAGAAAAGTGCATGACCTGGAAGGCCCTGAACAGGCTGTGCTCTGGCACCACATGATGCAGAGCTAACCTTAAGAAATGAGGCTACAAAGTGGAGTCCATGACACGTGGGTGTGGAGAAGAGCAAACCACAGACCACCAACTACAATGCAACCTGAGCCCTGCCACGTGCACAATGGAGGGCCTTCTCCCAGCAACACCAGAGGCACTCCAAGTGTCCAGCTTCTAGTCAAAGGACATTTAGCATAATGCTATTTTTTTAATTTTGTGTTTTGAAATGCATCTTAGCTGTACCCTCAACTCACTTCTGACACAATAAATAAATAAATAAATAAATAAATAAATAGAGTCATAAAATCGTAGAGTTGGAAGGGACCCTAAAGGCCATAATACTTAATTCCGAGTCCCTCCAAAAACCTTGAAAAATATTGGAAGAAAATAATTCTTTCCACTAATGTGGAGTGAAGGCAATTTTACCATGTCATTATCCTTCTTCCACCATTTTTGTTCAATTGGAAGCCTTTTTTAAAAGAGAAAGTAATGAGGAACAGCAGACAATGGTGGAATTCCATATGTTCATCTGAACTAGAATAGATCCATTGAATCCATTGTTGAATGGTGTTAAACATATCAGTAAATCCAATGGTTTTATATATATATATATATATATATATATATATATATACACACACACTATATATATACACTATATATATATATATATATATATATATATATATATATATATATATATGAGACTAACAATATAGGTTGAGTATCCCTTTTCCAAAACGCTTGGGACCAGAAGTCTAAACACAGAATTAATTTATATTTCATGTGCACCTTACACACATAGCCTGAAGACAATTTTATACAATATTTTTACCTGCATATGCTCATTTAATTTCTACAGAATCACAAGGGATGACCATCAAGTTTGCAGATGACACCAAATTGGGAGGGATAGTCAATGCTCCAGAAGACAGGAGTGGAATTCAAACCAATCTTAACAGATTAGAGCAGTGATTTTCAACCAGTGTGTCGCGGAACACTAGTGTCCCATGGGAAATTATTTTTGAACTTCATTCATATATAAACTATAAGGCGCATCTGTCCCTTTAAGAAATGGAACCAGGATTCGCTCAGACGCAGCTAAGTAAACAAAGTTAGAGTTAGTGCTGCAAGTCCGTGTCAAGTGACAGTGGCAATTTGGGGTCACAGCAAGACAAGCGAGGGATAGGGATGGAGAAGTTTTTGAGAAGGGAAAATGCAAATGCTGAACAGAGCCCTGGACAAAATTATGACACAGATGAAGGCCCTAATATGAGTGGTGGACAAAAGAAAAAAGAAAAGACGGTGAGCTCGAGGCAATACAGCGAAAGCTATCTTTCATTCACACTAACTGAGTGTATAAATACATTTAAAAACATATTAACTATGTGTATTACTGTGTTAGAGTGTCATTTTGTGTCAATTTGGTTGGTGGTGTGTCCCAGGCTTTTGTAAATGTAAAAAATGTGCCGCGGCTCAAAAAAGGTTGAAAATCACTGGATTAGAGAGATGACAATGGAGAGAGATGATTAGCCAAAACTAACAAAATGAAGTTCAACAGGGTCAAATGCAAGAGACTCCACTTAGGAAGAAAAAAATGAAATGCAAAGATACAGAATAGGGGACAATGCCTAGCTCGATAGCAGTATGTGTGGAAAAGATCTTGGAGTCCTCGTAGACAAGAAGGTGAACGTGAGCCAGCAATGTGATGCGGCAGCTAAAAAAGCCAATGGGATTTTGACCTGCATAAATAGCCGCTTTTTCCATGTTTTTATGATAGACCCAATTAGGAAATGACGTTTATAACCCAGGAACAAAAATCATGTTACACAATGTTATTTCATCAGCCAGGCATTCAAAAAAATCTGGAAATGGCACTATATTGGAGAAGTAATTGGAGTCAGTGTTTCTTATGTTCTCCTGTGATGGACATCATATGATCCGTATAATTTTTTTGCCTCTGAAAAATCCTGCAAATCTCTTGGAAAGACAGACAGACAAATGTCAGCGTGCCAGAAGAAGCAAAGACCACCAGCACTGAAGCCATGCTCCTACGCCACCAACTCCGCTGGACTGGCCACGTTGTCCAAATGCCCGATCATCATCTCCCAAAGCAGTTATTCTACTTCCATATCAAGAATGGAAAACGTAATGTTGGTGGACAGGAAAAGAGATTTAAAGATGGACTTAAATTCAGCCTTTAAAACTGTGGCATAGACACTGAAAACTGGGAAGTCCTGGCCCTTGAGCGCTCTTATTTATTTACTTATTTATTTATTTACTACATTTCTATACCACCATTCTCAGCCTAAGGGCGACTCATGGCAGTTTACAAAGCGGCACAATTTGATGCCCAACAATATAAAAACAGATAAAACAATTAAACATGGCTAAAAACTTCAATTACATATAAAAACATAATAAAACCATAACTCCTCCGCATTTCATTACCAAATCATTATCCAGTTGTGTTGTCCAGCCATTCTGAGATCAGAGTTATCAGCTACACTTCAGGAAAAGCCTGTTCAAATAACCAGGTCTTAACTTTTTAACGAAATGTTAAGAGGGTGGGGGCCGATCTAATATCCCTGGGGAGGGCATGCCACAGCCAAGGGGTCGCCACTGAGAAGGCCCTGTCTCTCGTTCCCGCCAGCTGCATCTGTGAGGATGGCAGGACCAAGAGCAGCCCCCCCCAAAAGATCTTAAATTTCTAGATAGTTTGTAAGGAGAGATACGTTCAGACAGATAGGTAGGAGGTCAGCTGTGACCAGCAGTGCTGTGGAATTAGAAGAGGCATGAATGGAGGGCAAAAGGAGGAAACATGTCAAAAGGAAGGCGCATCAAGCCAACCCTGGACAGGACCTCTTTCCACCTGGAAGCCAATGTCCTCACTGTGGAAGAACATGCGGGTCAAGAATAGGGTTCCACAGCCACTTACATATCCAGTACAGTACACTTGGACAGTACACTTGGAAGGCCATCATACTCGGACAATGAGGGATCACCTAAGAAGAAGAAAACAATCCACATTATCTGCTTTGAATTGCATTATATGAGTATACTGTCATATAATCAAGTTCAAATCATATAATCTGGATTTTATATGACAGTGTAGATGGGGCCTACGCATTTATTAAAGAAGGAGTTGATTTCCCTTTTGATATGACTTAAAGTACAGTATTATCACTCACCCATGGAAAAGTTGATCTTGGGTTTTTGGGTCAATTTTTTAAACTAAAATTTCCAGACTTCTACATTGGTATACAGAATATTTGCAATATGGATTTCTTGAAAGTAAGAGTGTGGAACAGCAGTGGAGACATCTGTCTGGAGTGTGTCTGCGACAGTCCCCATGCACTCCTTGAAGAATATCCCCATCAGCAAAAGGCGCTGTGGCGTGCATCTCCCAGCGCAAGGATGTGGACCGCATGACAATCTCTCTCTCTCTGTCGTGGAGAAGTATTTCTGTCTGGCCCATCTCGGTTCCTTAGCAGCTGAAAAATGTAATAGTTTCTCCAGCTGATAGTTGCTGTAGCAACTGTGACATCACCGCATACATAGTGATAGATTTCACCCAGACAGAGTGCGCACACTCATGAACAGTGTGCTCCTAGGGATCGGTTGCTAGGAGCGGCTGACTCCGGAATATTGCTAGGCATGCGGCCAAGGGACGCTGGCATCTCCAGAACATGCTGTGCTCCCGTCTCGGCAATATCCCGCCTTGTACTGACTGTCTCCTTCTCTCGGGAACCTTGTTCCCTTTGTGGTTCATCCTCGAATGATCCTGCATGTTCTCTGATTGCAAAGGAGCATGGAGAACCCAGACATTAGTTGCATCTTTAGCAAATGTACGTACCAAGAGATCAGCCAGATGCGTGTCTGAAAATGTGATGAATAGAAAGGGAGGTTTGGCTTCCACTGATGTGATTTGAGTCAAAACATGCAGTGGAAGAGTTCTGGCATATGGAAATCTCAGGTCCAGCCTATTCATCAGGTTGTATCAGCCTCAGGAGAGATAATGAGGAATAATGAGAGTTGTAGATTTACAAGACCTTCATCCTTCTCTGCCAAAGATTGTGGGTGCCTTACCAAACTACAACTCCCAGGATTCCACAGCAGTGAGTCACTTAGCTATATCAAACTGAATTAATTCTACAGTATAGATGCACCTTGTATGGATTTATATATCAAAGAAAACAGGTAAACAGACATTAGAATTATAGTATCGGGAATGTGGCGCAGCTGGCTGGGAGTCAGCTGCATAAGATCTCTACTGACCAGAAGGCCATGAGTTCAAAGCCTGCCCGGGTCAGGTTGAGCTCTCGACCAATTGTGTAGCTTGTTGTCTGTCTATATATGTTGCATGTCTATGGAATGTTTGCCTGTATATGTGCGTTGTGATCTGCCCTGAGTCCCCTGCGGTGTGAGAACGGCAGAATATAAATGAAGCAAATGAATAAATAATAAATAGTACAGAACAGAGCCCTAGCCAAAAAGGATAGATCAGGCATGGACAAACTTTGGCCCTCCAGGCATTTTGGACTTCAACTCCCACAATTCTTAACAGCCTACCAACGGTTAGAAATTGTGGGAGTTGGAGTTCAAAACGCCTGGAGAGCCAAAGTTTGCCCATGCCTGGAGTAGACAGAAAGAGAAGCATTAGTGAAAGGAAGTTATGCTTGTCAAATTTGAGGATTCTAGGCCTCGAAGTACAAAAAAATAATCATCAAGCTCTGTAAAATAAGGATTTATGATGGAAAATAAAAGGTTTTTCCGGAAAGTAAGGTTACAAGGCATGTAGCTCTCGCAGGGAATTTTCTCGGGAGAAGTTGGTATCACTGCCGTGTAGCGGGAAGCCAGCGGAAGCGAACGAGCAGTGCCAGTCATTAGTAGCTCATCGACTGGCATTGTGGGGAAGATTAGAGATGTGCGTCCTCATTCTGTTTCCCTCCAAGTGTGAAGTTCGCACTGTAATATACTACCTAATTGCTAAGGGCATGAATGCTGCTGTGATTCATCATGAAATCATTTCAGTTTATGGAGAGGATGTGATGTCAAGACAGCATGTGACAGAATGGGTACGGAATATATTCTGAGACTATGAAGAAACTTCGCAGAGCCATCCAAAACAAACGCTGACAAATGCTGACGGTGGAGTTTGTCTCCTTCATGACAATACACGTCCGCACACCACTCATGCAACACAAGAGCTGTTGACTTCATTTGGTTGGGATGTTTTAAGATACCCTTATCAGAGTTTACCTTTTCAGCTGTCATTAGCAATTTTTAATTACAGTCCAGCAAGCAGGTAGTTAAGTCATTGCAGACTTTAATATTATACTGGTGTCTCCAAAATTATTAACTCCATCCATACATCTTTCCATCCTCCCATTCATTCCTACACATCATATTAAATTCACATTTATCAAATCTGCACATTAAATTTTTGTGACAAACATTTCGGTGTTACGATCCATGTTGAATTCTGTTCAAACGACATCCTCCATCCTTTGCCTTCTTCAGCACTCATGTGATATAAAAAATATTTCTATTTCCGTCATGCCCAACTCACTTGCCTTCAATTCCATTGGAATAAAAGATCAGTCCAGACCTCAACTGTACTCACTTCTTCCAAGAGTGAATCTCTAAAAGCGTTTAATGGACTTGTCTGTGAAAGAAAGTTAATCGAGGCTCAGCGTCAAGTACAATGGCCACAGCATTTGGAACTTGTCTCCTCTGAAATCAGGTAGCTGTTTTATTGCCCATTAGCGCTGCAGAGCCCTTGGCGGCGGGCCATAGGAAATTACCAGCATTAAATCTATGGCGGGAGAGATCTGCCATCCGTCTCCCAAATGCAAAAGGAATGTCTCAGAATTAATCAAAGAAATATGGATCCGTCTAACATCACTCGAACTGCCAGGGCTCCATGGTGTGCAAGCATAGGAGTTGTAGTTTGATGAGGCTCCAGCACTTTTTGGAAGATAAAGCTAAAGTATTTGCAAAACTACAACATCCATGACTCTATGGCAGTTAAAGTGGGGTCAAACTGCATTAATTCCAGTGTTATAAGGTCTTTAGAGTTCTCGTCCATAGAGTGATGTAGCCTCTCTAAACTACAGATCCCATCCCATGATTCCATAATACTGAACCACAGCAATTAAAGTGGTGTCAAACTGCATTAATTCCAGTTTTATAAGGTCTTTAGCACCCTCTTCCATAAACTGCTGGAACCTCACTAAACTACAGATCCCATGATTCCATAGCATTGAACCTGGGCAGTTAAAGCAGTGTCAAACTGCATTAATTCTAAAGTGTAGATGCACCCTAAAATATTGAAGTGAGAAAGTGGATATTAGACTGCAGCTAAAGTGTTTCTACCTGGTCTTTGGGTGCATCTACACCCCAAAGTTCCCTAGTGGGCGGTGAGGCAATCCAAGGGGGCGGTGGGAGGTTCAGGAGAATTTGGGGGGCACTGAAGTCCTGTAAGGGGGCAATGGCGGGATTCCAACTTGCAAGCGCGTGAGTGTGCGCCTGCCAGTTGGAAACCCCGTGCAGGTGCTGCCTGGAAACCGCAGCGTGCGACCCCTTCCTCTCCTCAACTCCTCCCACAGCGCACTCCTGTATCACCCCTTCCAATCCAACGGGTCCCTTGGAAGGAAGGGGCGATATGGGATTGCGCCGTGGGCAAAGTTAAGGAGAGGAAGGCGGCGCACACTGCAGTTTCCAGGCAACGCCTGTCCAGGGATTCCAACTGGCAGGCTGAGACAGACTTGCTTGCGAGTGTGTGCCTGCCAGTTGGTCCAGCGGAGAAGGAAAGCCTCCATGTCTGCAAACGCCCCCTGAGTCACTGCGGCGTTTGCAGGTGCCTCCTGGGAGATGGCCGTGGCACGAAGGAAAATGCAAGCAGCTCCCAATTTCCAAGGTCCAGCATTCTTTATTGCTCAAGTTTAGTTCAATTCCATTGCTGTTGGGAGTTCAAAATGCTCTTTGATTATAGGCGAACTATAAATGCCAGCAGCTACAACTTCCAAATGACAAAATCATTCCCCCACAACTCCACCAGTGTTCAACTTTGGGTATATTGAGTATTTGTGCCAAATTTGGTCCAGATCCAGGGATGTTTGGGTTCAGAGTGCGCTCCAAATGTAGGTGAACTACTTTATTTAGGTCTCACGGCATTAGAAAGGTTGAGAACCACTGCATTCATACGTATATCTTTCTGTTTAATTTGCTATTACATTTTTTTTAAAAAAAAAATTTCTAGGGGGGCGGTGAGTAAAAAATTTTCTGGAAAGGGGGTGGTAGGCCAAAAAATGTGGGAACCACTGATCTACACTGTGGAATTACTGCAGTTTGGAAACATTTGAACTATTATGGCTCAAGCTATGGAATCCTGGGAGTTGTAGTTTGGTAACGCACCAATTCTCTTTGGCAGAGAAGGCTAAAGACTTTGCAAAACTCCAAATGCCATAGTATTGTGTAACAATAGTTAAAGTGGGCTCAAAGTGCATTCGTTCTACATTGTAGAATAGATAGATGCGGCCTGATTTGCAATTCATACAAGCAGCAGCAGGGGGAACTGGAGCCGCAAAGGTCTTCTGGCCTCCTAAAGCTTTCGGAAGTGTCAATGCCTTTTCTTTTGTTCTGCCTTCTTTTGGGACTGTTCCCAAAATCAGCCCCAGCGAGCCACACAGAGACAGCCAAAGCTGCTGCTAGTAAACACAGCATTTCTTGGAAACGAGGACAAGGGAATTCACTTTCTGAACACTGTCAGAACCCGCAGCGCACATGAATGGAGAAGTGGGTGGAAACACACAGAGAGGGGGTGCATCTAGACTAGAGAATGAATGCACTTTGGCTCCACTTGAATTGCCAAGGCTCAAGGCTATGGGACCCTCAGAGTTGTTATTTGGGGAGGCACTCGCTCTCTTTGTCAAAGGCTAAGGACCTTGTGAAACTACAGCTCTCGGGATTCCATAGCAATGAGCCACAACCATTACATTAATGTCAAACTGTGTCCAGTCTACAGTATAGAACAATTATGGGCAAACGTTGGCCCTCCGGGTGTTTTGGACTCCAACCCCCACAATTTCTAACAGCCGGAATAAGTAGATATAAACATCATGCCCTAATGCAGCAAAATGATACAGAAAATAAAGTTGAGATAAGGAAGCAGAACTGGTGCTTCTAAACCAGGAATGGGCAAACTTGGGCCCTACAGGTGTTTTGGACTTCAACTCCCACAATTCCTAACAGCCCGGCAACAATTAAAACTGAATTATATGGTCAGTGTATTAGACCCATATGGGCCCCCTGGTGGCTCAGCGGATTAAATCGCTGAGCTGCTGAACTTGCAGACTGGAAGATCAGCAGTTTTAATCTGGGAAACGAGTTGAGCTCCCGCTGTTAGCCCCAGCTTCATATACATGCAAATGCGAGTATATCAATAGGTATTGCTTTGGCAGGAAGGTAACAGTGCTCCATGCAGTCATGCCAGCCACATGAACACTGGCTCTTTGGCTTAGAAATGGAGATAAGCACCACCTCCCAGAGTCAGGCACAACTAGATTTAATCTCAGGGGAAACCTCTACCTTTAGACCCATATGATACAGTTTACCAGGTAAACCTTTACCTTTAGACCCATATGATACAGCCTGAACTGTACTGGAACATATTATATGGGTCTACATTGACCATATAATGCGGTTTGAACTACGTGGATGGAAGTGTAGGCCCAGTCATAGAAATGATCCTGTGTCAGAGTTTTTCAACCTGGGGGTCAGGACCCTGGGGGGGGGGAGGTCACCTGGGGGTTTGAGGGGTCATGAAAGACCATCAGAAAACATATTTCTGATGGTATTAGGGACCCCTTTGGCAGAGAAGGCTGAAGATTTCTCTGCCTGTCCTTCTCTTCCTTTTTGGAAACTGACCACGAATCCTCCCACCAAAAGCCCTCCTTCGCTGTGATTGGCCAGCCTCTCAGCTGGCCTCTCAGCCAAGGGGAGGGCTGTTTGTGAGACAGGCCCTGTCTCTTGTCTCTGCCAATCAGGTCTGCGAAGAAGGCGGGGCCGAGAGTAGGGCCTCTCCGGATGATCTTAAACACCTAGATCAGGGATGCTCACACTTTTTCAGCATGCAAGCTACTTATAAAACAACCAAGTCAAAATGATCTACCTACCCACTACAAAAATCTGAAACATATAACACAATATCTGCTTTGAACTGGGTTTTCTGAGTCCACACTGCCATATAATCTGATTCAAAGCAGATAACCTGGGATTTTATTCAACTGTGTGGAAAGGACCTCAGATAACCCAGGGCCAGCAGCACTTGGGCAGCGTCAGGAGCTTGCGGGGCAGGACTGAGCCTTCCTCCCGCCCTGCCTGCGATTTACCAGGATGCCCTACGCGATCTACCAGTAGATCATGATCTACCTAATGAGCACACCTGGCCTAGATGGTTCATAGGGAGAGATGCATTCGGACAGTTAAGCTGGGCCAGAACCGTTTAGGGCAGTGGTTCCCAAACTTTTTTTGGCCTATCGCCCCCTTTCCAGAAAAAAATAATTACTCATTGGCCCCCCTAGAAATTAATTCTTAAATTTTTTTGGATAGCAATTAAACAGAAAGATATATGTATTAATATTTCTACCTTTTTCGTAAAATAATAAACAAAGTTGTAAATTAGAAACATTGAAGTTTGAAATTATGAAACTATTTATTGAACGTAGAATAGAAAGGTAATACAAAAAAGTTAAAATATTCGAAATCATCTCAATGAGCATGCTGCTACCAATCTAGTAATCCTTGGCTCTATTTTCGTCAGCAGTAATCTCAAATAATCGCGATTGACTATTTTGCAATCGGTTTCTTTTTTGTTAATAACTTGGTTACTGCACTGAATCCACGTTCCACTAAATATGTTGAAGGACATTATTATTATTGTTATAAGACTCAACCAGTTGGAAGGGAACCGCAAAGGTATTATTATTATTATCCCTGGCTTGGCGAGAGGAGGAGGAGGGAGCAGGAGGAGGGAAGAAGAGAGACACACACAGAGATGGATGGTAGCCTGTCACCTGGCTCATGCCACCGCCCCCACCGCCCCCTTACAGAGGTTCAGTGCCCCCCAAATTCCCCTGGGCCTTCCAGCGCCCCCCTGGATCACACCACCGCCCACCAGGGGGTGGTACCGCCCACTTTGGAAACCACTGGTTTAGGGTTTTAAAGGCTAAATACAGCACTTTGAATTGTGCCCAGTAGCAAACTTGCAGCCAGTGAACCTGACGCAACAGAGGAGTTGTGCGCTCCTTGAGCGTCGGTCCTGTCCGTTGGACCAATTGAAGCTTCCGAACAGTCTTCAAAGGCAGCCCCACGTAGAGAGCGTTGTAGTAATCTATACAGGATGTAACCAGAGTGTGGACTACCGTGGCCAAGTTAGACTTCCCAAGGTACGGGCGCAGCTGGTACACAAGTTTTAACTGTGCAAATGCTCCCCTGGTCACCACCAAAACCTGGGGTTGCAGGCTATTATTATTATTATTATTATTAGTGTAAACCCAGTCATAGAACTGATCCTATGCAAAGGTCCCCTTTTGTCCCCTTGTAGGTCTCTGAGTGTGTTTGGCAGTGTATCAATGTCTGTCCACCTCAAACCCTAGGTTGTGGCTAGCCATGCTTCAGTCTTGACCTTAGCCTTTGCTCCTTCCTCTTCTACACTTTCTCTAATGTTTGACTTATTGTTGGCTGTTAGGAATTGTGGGAGTTGAAGTCCAAAACACCTGGAGCTCATAGATTGTGGATGCTGGGAGATGGGGCTTGTGGGAGAGGCAGCCCAAGCAGGGAAGAGGAGGCTTTGGCTGCATGTTTCTCCAGCCTCACGTGGCGGAAGGAGGGGAAGGAAGGAAGGAAGGAAGGAAGAGAGAGGGAGACAGGGAGGTAGACAGGGAGGGAGGGAAAGAGGCGGCCACCGCCGGAGCCCCGTGCGGACAGCCCCGTTGCCAGGCATGTGAGGAAGGCAGGCAGGCAGCAGAAGCAGCACGGGGCTCCCTCTGCCTCCCTTCTCTCTGCCAAGCCGGATGGGAAACAACTGCAGCATCATCAGAGCATCCCTTCTCTGCAATTGCAAAATGCAGTGCAGCCACCATGTGCAAGGGCATCATTACCCCCATTATATTATTTTTATTATTGGAGCCCTTATCTGGCATTGCAAAAATACTTATCATCATCATCATCATGTTGTTGTTGTTGTTGTTGTTGTTGTTGTTGTTGAATCCCTTAAATGGGATTCTAAAATATATTATTAGTAGTAGTAATTAGTAGTAATTAGTCAGCGCAAGAGAGGCGACCCCCAAAAAGAGATATAAGGACTCCCTGAAACAGCATCTCAGACTCTGCCAGATTGATCACCAACAATGGTCCACCCTGGTCTCACATCGGGAGGCATGGAGGCGCACTATCCACAATGCTGCGGCCCCTTTCGAGAAGACACGCCAAATGGGTCTCTAAGAGAAACGACAACGCAGAAAGAACCCCAACTTGGAAACGACATCACCCAAGGAGACTTTCTGCTGTGCTTTCTGCAACCGAACTTGGCTATCTCAGATTGGCCTTTTTTGTCATCAACGCGCTTGTAAAAAGCGTGGGATGACAACTTCCTAAGAATCTTCGTTTGCGAAGTAATGCTGAGAGAGAGATTATTAGTAGTAGTATCATCATCATCATCATCAATCCCTTCTCCGCAAGTGCAAAATGCAATGCATCCGCCATGTGCAGGAGCATCTTCACTACCATCATATTATTTTTATTATTGGATCCCTTATTTAGGATTGCAAAAATACTTAGCATCATGGTGTTGTTGTTGGATCCCTTAACTGGGATTTTAACATATATTATTATTATTATTATTAGTAGTAGTAGTAGTAGTATCATCATCATCACCAATCCCTTCTCCGCAGTTGCAAAATGCAATGCATCCGCCATGTGCAAGGGCATCTTCACTACCATTATATTAATTTTTGTTATTGGATCCCTTATCTGGGATTGCAAAAATACTTATCAATATGTTCTTGTTGAATCCCTTAACATTATCATCATCATCATCATCACCCTCCACAGTTGCAAAATTCAGTGCATGCACTGTGTGCAAGGGCATAATCACCACCATTTTATTATTGTTGTTATTGATATTACTATTATTATTAGATCCCTTATAAGGGATTGCAAAATTATTATTATCATCATCATCATCCCTTCTCCGCAATTGCAAGATGCAGTGCGTCCACCATGTGCATGGGTATCACCATCTCCACCACATTATTGTTGTTGTTGTTACTGATATTACTATTATAATTAGATCTCTTATAAGGGATTGCAAAATACCCATCATCATCATAATCCCTTCTCCACAATTGCAAAATGCACACATCCACTGTATGCACAGACATCACCACCACCATATTATTGTTATTGTTATTGATATTATTATTAGATCCCTTTACAATGAATTGCAAAATAATTATCATCATAATCATCATCCTTTCTCTACAAAAAGCAGGGCATCCATACTGTGCAGGAGCATCATCACCGCCATATTATTGTTATTGTTATTAATATTACTATTATTATTAGACCCCTTATCTCGGATTGCAAAATATTTATCATCATCATCTCTTTTCTGTAGTTGCAAAATACAGCACATGCACTGTGTGCACGGGCATCATCATCACCATATTATTATTGTTGTTATCGATATTACTATTAATATTAGATCCCGTAACTAGGATTGCAAAAGTCTTAACATCATTATCATCAGATTCTCTTCTCAAAATGCAGTGTATCCACCAGGATGCAGGGTTGTTGTTGTTGTTGTTGATATTTGTTGTTGTTGTTGCAAAATACAGCATATCCTCCAGGGTACAAGGTTGTTGTTGTTGTTATTTCCCTTTCCTGGAATTGCAAAATATGGTACATCCGTCAAACAGTGCAGGGGCATTGACCATCATCATGGCATCCCTTATCCGGAATTGCAAAATATAGTGGATATTCTAGGGTTCGGTTTCCAGGATAACCAAAACCATTGATGCTCAAGTCCCATTACATGCAATAGGTTATCAAAATGGCGTATAAAATTGTGAATAATCTTATTTTTATTATGATTATTACCATTATCATCATCCTTTATTGAGAATGGCCAAATAACAGCACATCCATTGAGGTGCAGAGGCATTATTATTATTATTGTTTTACTGACACAAAAACACAATATGTCACAGCAAACGAGATATATATGCTGGATTTCTTATCACAAAATCACAAGTCGAACACTTCCCTGCATTATTATTATTATTATTATTATTTACTGACACAAAACCACAGTATGTCACAGCAAACGAGATCTATATGCTTCCCAAGCGTCTAGGACTGTGTGATGGATTTCCGAACGATGCGCGTCAGGTGGTCTTTTGCAGTTGACAGATTGTGATTTTGTCAATGTTTATTGTTTTCAAATGCCAGCTGAGACCTTTTGGCATGGCACCCACTGGGACCACCTGTACTGGGTTATGCCAGAGCCTTTGCCGTTCGATTTTGAGGTCTTGATAACGGCTGAGTGTTTCCTGTTGTTTTTCCTCAATGCGGCTGTCACCCTGTATGGCAACATTAATAATCCAGACTTTTTTCTTTTCCACAATCGTGATGTCTGGTATACTGTGTTCCAAAACTTTGTCAGTCTGGACAAATTATTATTATTATTATTCAGGGGCATCAGCATTTTCATTATTGTTATTGCAGCATCCCTTATACAAAATTACAAAATACAATGCATCCACAGTGTACAGAGACATTATTACTAGGGTTTTTTATTGTGTGAGAAGTGACTTGAAAAACTACAAGTTGCTTCTGGTGTGAGAATATTGCCTAGGGATGCCCGGATGTGTTATCCTGTGGGAGGTGTCTCTCATGTCCCCTCGTGAGAAGCAGGAGCTGACAGATGGGAGCTCACCCCATCTCGCAGACCTTCAGACCATTGTGCCACTGGGGTATTATTATTAGTAATAGTAGTATAGTGTCCATTATGCAGACTTGCAAAATGCGGTATATAGACTCAAACATCAAGTATTTTGTAGATAGAATTTGTGTTTGGATGTGACTTCCATCTCCAAGACAATGTACATATACACAAAGCATATACTCTGCAATCCAGAAACCCAAATGCTTTTTTCCATGCATTTTGGATAAGGGGCCACTCAAAAATACACCTACACTACACCAGGGCTGCCCAGGAAGTCGATCGCGATCGACCAGTCGATCCCGGGACCGAAGGAGGTCGATCCCAGGATGGGGCGCTTCTCAGAGGGGGGTGGAGCCAGGCTGCTTTGGGAACTCCAAAGCCAGAGGGGAGATGGCGGGGCTTGGCGCGGCCTGGCTCCAGGCCCAAACCAGCCTTGTGCTGGCCACCACTGGCTTGGCATTGCCGCTCTAACCAGCAGCTTCTCCCGGCTTGAGGATGGCAATGCCAAGCCAGTGGTGGCATAGCTAGCACAGGGCTGGCTTGGCACTGTCACCTTCAAGCCTGGAGAAGCTGCTGGTAGAGCGGAAGCCAGAGGGGGCGGAGCCAGGCTACGCCAAGCCCCGCCCCTGTCCCCTCCCGTCTCCAGCCTTGAGGAGGTAGGTAGATCTTTCTGACTTGGTTTTATTATAAGTAGCACTCATGCTAAAAAAAGTGTGGGCACCCCTGATCTACACTGTAGAATGAATGCAGTTTGATGCCACTTTTAACTGCCATGGTATCTAATATGGACTCCTGGGAGTAGTAGTCTGGTGAAGTACAGCACTCGTTGGTAGAGGAGACATTGTAAAACTACAAATTCTACTATCCCATTGCGTTGAACTAGAAAAGTTCAAGTGGTGTGAAACTGCATTAATTCTCCATTGTAGATGCACGCAGGGAGTGCAAACCAATAACATGACACTTGGGTATCTGGATATCCCATCTATCAATTGTGTCAAAATGTATCAATCCTGCAATGTAGATGCCAATCCAAAATCTCTCCATGAGAAAGAAACATGTTCCCTTTTACGCTTTTCCAAATTTCATATTTTGCCGGTGCAAAGGAGGACGCATTGCAGGGACCATCCCCGAGCATCTATTTTCCACCAAGGCTCAACCCTGGAGGAATGTGGGGCAGCAAATGCGGCACGTCTCCCCCGCCCTGCGTTGTTTTGGTGCCTGACAACATTTCCCCTGTCCATAGTTACGCCCAACAAACAATCGCCTGCTTTGGGCTATCGTGCCCGGTGTGCAAAAGGGGGCCATAAATATGCCTCGCAGATGTTGCACATTACTCATCAATGGGGGATGACTAATCCGGAGCTGGCTGGGCATCCTGTGAGTCAGCAAGGTTCCTTGCCTTCCAACTTCCACCTACGAGGAAAGGATACGGGTCCATGTGTCCCATCAGCAGATGCCAAGGAAATAGGAAAGGCTCCCCAGATATTCCATTGGCTTGCGGCAAAGATGAGGAATCGTAGAAATCATTGTGCCTAACTGTTCTTTTACTTCTTTCTTTGGCTCCTTCTCATTATGACTTTAGTGTTGAGGGATGGATCTCTATGTGCCAGAAATTTGGGGGAAATATCATTGGAGGGGGAAGAATTTGGAGGGCACTATGCTTGAATAAGAGATTAGATAGCTAAATATACTGTTAATTTTCTGCCAGGCTCTATCCAGTCAATTTTAAACTGGGTTGTTGTGAGTTTTGCAGGCTGTCTGGGCATGTTCCAGAAGCATTCTCACCTGACGTTTCACCTGCATCTATGGTAGGCATCCTCAGAGGTTGTGAGATTGGTTAGAAACTAGGAAAATGCATCTACACTGTTTAGTTAATGCAGTTTGATACCACTTTAACTGCCATATGTCAGTGCTATGAAATGCTGGAAAGTTGTATTATTTATTTATTTACAACATTTCTACCCCGCTCTTCTTAACCCCCCCCCCCCAAGGAAGTTGTAGTTTGGTGAAGTGCCAGCACTCTACAAAGACTCTACTAAACTACAACTTCCATTATTTCATAGCACTGAGCCATGGCAAAAGTGTCAAATGGCATTCACACAACAGTGTGTAGATGCACCCCAAAAGCAACACAACATTTCTAGCTCTTTTGAACTGAGCCCTAATTGGAAAGGGAACATCTCAAGCCTTGGCTTTTTGCACAATGCCTGCACACTTCTTTATGGTGAAAAAAAATCCTCCTTGCAACAAGAACCTCTGCTCAGGGCCACGGAGAACTAAATTTACTGGCTGTGTACTTTGCAGCACCAAGAGTAACCGGAATGTATGTTGATCCTGGACAGCTTGCTGAAGCTTTGACATTGTGCCACATTCGGCAGGGGGGGGGGGGGGAATTGGCAAGGCCGCCTGGAACAAACAGCTCTTTTGGCCAAAAGAAAATAGAGCAAAGAAGGGAAACACCAACTTCGCCAGGAAAACTCTTGATTAGAGACTGGGGAAGGCAGATCTGTACAGAACCATTCCACAATCGGGACCTCCTGCTCTTTGAGGCAATGCTCCTATGCTTTAAATCTTGGGAATGCAGCAAAGAAGGTGATGCCAGGATGGTATACTTTGCCAGGTTGATCCACTCCAACTGTCCTGATTTTTCCCCAGCTGCTATTGTTTCAATGTCCTGGTTTCTCTTTGTTTCTGCTGCTTTTCCTCTTCGTTTTCAGTTTACTCCAACTGCTTCAGACTTAGGGTGCATCCACACTGTAGACTTAACACAATGTGACCCCACTTTAAGTGCCATATCACAAAACATTGGGTGCATCAACACTGCTGAATTAATGTCGTTTGACACCACTTTAACCTAGCTCCAAAAGACAAGAGTTCTTTCTCCCACCCTGGACATTCCACAGATATATAAACCTCACTTGCCTTGTTTTCAACAGACTTCACAACATCTAAGGATGTCTTCCATAGATGTGGGTGAAACATTAGGAGGCCCGGATTACCCATAAGGCCACACTAGGCCATGGCTTATAGGTGCAGGCCTAAGGGGGCGCCAGATCAAGGACCAAAAAAAATGTTCAGACAAAACCGCAATGTGCGGCATGATGACTCTCTCTCTCAATCTCTCAGGGGAGCTTGAGGGGAGAGCCCTGCGAGGCAGTGGGGGAGGAGGGAATGGCACCCCCACTCGCCATCTCCCCCGCCCCCTTGACAAGGAAGGAGGGTGCGAGGAAGAGGAGGAGGCAGAGGAGGAGGAGGAAGGAAGGGAAGCCCCACCCCCGTGGCCGCTTCAGGTCATGGAGGAGGAGGGAGGGAAGCGAAGCCCCACCCCTGCCTTCTCCACCATGTTGCTGGGTGGCAGCAGCCCTGGGCGCTTCCCTTCCTTCCTCCTCCTCTCAGCAGACATCACATCAAGGTTTGTGCCATCTAGTGAAGTAACTCATGGTGTTACCCGAGGAGGAGGAGGAAGGAAGGGAAGCCCCCAGGGCTGCTGCGGCACCCAGGAACATGGAGGAGGAGGCTGTGGCGCTCGTGCCCTCCCTTCTGTCGCGCATGCGCGGCAGCAGCCACGGGGACGGGGGTATCCCTTCCTTCCTCCTCGGAGGAGAAAGAGGTGGAGGAAGCCCTGCCCCTGTGGCCGCTGCAGCGCATGCGCGGCAGGAGGGAGGGCGCGAGCGCCACGGCCTCTGCCTCCTCTGCCATGCTCCTGGGTGCCGCAGAGGCCCTCCGAAGAGGAGGAAGGAAGGGAAGCCCTGGGGCCGCTGCGGCACCCAGGAACATGGCGGAGGAGGCCGCAGTGCTCGAGCCCTCCCTCCTGCCACGCATGCGCAGCAGCGGCCATGGGGGCAGGGCTTCCCTTCCTCCTCGGAGGAGGAAGAGGTGGAGGGAAGCCCCACCCCTGTGGCCGCTTCTGGGCATGCGGGGCTTCCAATGTGTGGCCTAGGGCACCAAAAGAGCTTAATCCGGGTCTGAACGTTAGGAGAGAATGCTTCTGGAACATGGCCATACAGCCCAGAAAACTCACAACAAGCCAGTGATTCCGGCCATGAAAGCCTTTGACAACGCATGGAGTATTACATACTTTTAAAAAACTATGAATTTCTTGGGGTCACTTGAAAGTGCATGCACACAGACAGAATCAGCAATTCCCAGAATCCCTAGGCAGCACAGGCAGCACTGGCTTGAGGATAATAAGAGTTGTAGTCCTCTCAAATGGAACATTCCCAAGTTCTGGCATCCAGCCTTTGCTTAAATTAAGAAGTTTGTATATGTTTGTGTTAGGGGGATATTTCCCCCCACCACCATTCCATTGTTATCTCCCCTTTCATTTGACAATTAATTCCCGTTCACAACTGGACTAATTAATATCTCGTCATCGTTTTAATTGAATTAGCTAATTCGATTGCATAAGGCAATTTCCGAAGAAGAGATTTAGAGCTACCGAGGGAGATCTTAATCACTTTTTATCGGCCGAAAGAGGCATCTCCGAACAGCATCTGGTGGGGAGAGATCTCGAGATAACATCCCGCACTGTCCCGCATTATCTGTCAATGTGCTAAAAATGGGCAGAAACTCAGTACTGGTGGCAGCCTCTCCTTGAGTGAATGAGGATATCTCCATCCCTGTCCCCTTGGAAAAAGTTGGGGAGTTAATGGGGATGTCCATTTCCATCTGGTGAACTGGCACTGTGCTTTCAGCAGACATCACATCAAGGTTTGTGCCATCTAGTGAAGTAACTCATGGTGTTACCCAATGGCCACCCATTGGGACTGTCTTGTCTATGTCCACAATACATCTGCACATGGAGGTACAATCCATGCACTCTTCATCTAGTTTTCCTACTTCTTTCTTTTCTCTCCCCTTCTCTCCCATTCCCTCCTTTCTTCGTTCTTCTGTTGCTACTGCTCCTCATATTGATTCATCTATCTCTTCCTTGCAAACAGAGCCAGACAAGCTTTGTGCTCTGGATGACAAGCTTGGGTTTGGAAGTGGCAGATCTGGGAGGTGCCATCACCAGAGGGTGAAGGAGGAAAATGGAAGGGGATTTGGGCTGTGCCATTCCACTGCTGTCCATTGCAACTTTCCCTCAGCAACAGCAGCCATCCACTCATTTGTCCTTTTGGTGTCACCGCTTGTGATGGTGTCACCCAGTGTGGTTTACTGACACCATTGTCCAAGTTGTAATCAGGCCTAGTTCTTTTAAACTTCTGAGACCAATAGGTTTGGACTGTTTTCAGGGGGAGTTTGGTACAACAAGTGTCATTTTACGATTGATCTCTGTATATATGTGCCTTAGCCTTGAATGTAGGGAGCCTTGTGCCTGTGAAGCCTGACAGCTTTCTGCCTGGGGGAATCCTTTGTTGGGAGGTGTTAGCTGGCTCTGATTTTCCTGTCTGGAATTCCCCTGTTTTCTGAGTGTTGCTCTTTATTTACTGTCCCAATTTTTGGACTTTAAAAATGCTGGTAAAATGCTGGTAATTTGCTCATTTTCATGGTTTCCCTTTTTCTAAATAAATAAAGAACAACACTCTGAAAACGGGAATTCCAGACAGGAAACAATCAGGACCAGCTAACACCTCCCAACAAAGGATCCCCCCAGGAAGGAAGCTGCAAGGACATTCAATGCTCATCAAGCTGGCCAATTGCAACATTCTTACTTGCCTCCAACAGAAAAGAGTTCTTTCTCTCACATTGGACATTATTCCGCAGATACATAAATCTCACTTGCCTAGTTTCCAACAGACTTCACAATCGCTGGGAATGCCTGCCATAGATGTGGGCTAAACATCAGGAGAGAATGCTTCTGGAACATGGCCATACAGCCCAGAAAACTCACAGCAACTCAGTGATTTCAGCCATGAAAGTATTCGACAACATATCTAACCTCTGTTTGAAAGACATTAAGGCAGTGTTTCTCAACTTGGGGGTCGAGACCCCTGGAGGGGTCACAAAGGGGTGTCAGAGGGGTCGCCAAAGACCATCAGAAAACAGCATTTTCTTTTGGTCATGTGGGTTCTGTGTGGGAAGTTTGGACCAATTCTAACTTTGGTGGGGTTCAGAATAAGAACATAAGAACATAAGAAGAGCCATGCTGAATCGGGCCTCAGCCCATCTAGTCCAGCATTCTGTGTCACACAGTGGCCCACCAGTTGTACACAGGGATCTCTAGCAGAAAGGAGGGCAAAACCCTCACCTGCTCCCGACCCCCCACAACCAGTACCCGGGGAAAATCCTGCCTGCCTCCATCAACACAGAGGTGGCACTTGAATGTCCATTTCAGTAGCTACTGATTCCCTTGGTATCCATGAATCTGTCTAATCCTGCCTTGAAGCTGTCCAGGCTGACCGCTGTCACAACCTCCTCTGGAAGTGAGTTCCATAACCCAGTGACCCTCTGGGTGAAGAAATATTTCCCTTTATTAGTCCTAACTTTCCTACCTTGGAGCTTTAGGGAGTGCCCCCTAGTCCTGGTGTTGTGTGACAGAGAAAATATTTTTTCTTTATTCACCTTTTCTATCCCATGCATGATTTTATACACTTCGATCAAGTCACCTCTTAAACGCTGTCTTTCAAGGCTGAAAAGACCAAGGCGTTGCAACCTGATTTCATAAAGGAGCTGCTCCATCCCTTGAATCATTTTGTTGCCCTTCTTTGTACCTTTTCCAGTTCCGTTATATCCTTCTTGAGGTGCGGTGACCAGAATTGTACACAGTACTCAGATGTGGCCTCACCATAGATTTGTAGAGAGGCAATACAACATTTGCCGACCTATTTTCGATTCCCTTCCTGATCATGCCAAGCATAGAATTTGCTTTTTTCGCTGCTGCTGCGCACTGGGTTGACATCTTCATTGAGCTGTCCACCAAAACCCCAAGATCCCTTTCTGGTTTGTCTCAGAAAGCTTTGATCCCATCAGTTGATAAGTGTATTTGGGGTTCTTTGCCCCGATGTGCATGACGTTACACTTGTTTAGGTTAAAATGCATTTGCCACTTTGTTGCCCATTCACTCAATTGCGAGAGATCTTTCTGGAGCTCTTTACAGTCAGTTTCATTTTTAACTACCCTGAACAGTTTAGTGTCATCTGCAAACTTTGCTACCTCACAATTTACTTCTACATCCAGATCATTTATGAATAAATTAAAAAGTAACGGTCCTAAAACTGAACCTTGGGGTACGCCACTTCTCACCTCTTTCCATCCAGAGAAGTGTCCATTTATCCCTTTGTTTCCTACAGTTTAGCCAGGTTCCAATCCAGGACAAGACCTGTCCCCTGATTCCATGGCTGAAGAGCTTATTTAGGAGCCTTTGGTGAGGGACTTTGTCAAAAAGCCTTTTGAAAGTCAAGGTAAACAATATCGACTGGGTCCCCTTTATCTATGTGTTTATTTACACCCTCAAAGAATTCTATCAAGTTAGTAAGACATGATTTGCCTTTGCAGAAACCATGTTGATTTTCCTTCAGCAATGCCTGTTCTTCTATGTGCTTAGTAATTTTTTCTTTAATAATGGTTTCCATCACTTTGCCTGGAACTGAGGTTAGACTAACTGGCCTATAATTTCCTGGATCACCCCTGGATCCTTTCTTGAAGATCGGAGTTACATTTGCCAGTTCTCGGGTACAGTGCCTGATCTTAGAGAAAGGTTATATATTTTGGCTAGAATTTCAGCAATTTCACGCTTGAGTTCCTTAAGAACTCTGGGGTGGATGCCATCTGGCCCTGGTGATTTGTTGACATTTAGTTTAGTAAGGCATGTGAGAACATCTTCCTTGTTTATCTCTATCTGGTTTAATTGATTTAATTCCCTCCCTGAAAAAACTGACTCAGCTGCAGGCATATGTTGTCTGTCCTCCTGTGTGAAAACGGAGGCAAAGAAGTCATTTAGCCGCTCAGCAATCTCCTTGTCTTCACTTATTGTCCCTTTCTTACCATTTTCGTCAAGTGGCCCAACTGCTTTTCTAGTTGGGTTTCTGCTTCTGATGTACTTAAATAAGTTTTTGCTATTTTTTAAAAATGTTCTTAGCTATATGTGCCTCAAAATCTCTCTTGGCTTTCCTGACGGTTGCTTTGCATTTAGTTTGCCAGAGCTTGTGTTCCTTTCTGTTCTCCTTGGTAGGAAGAGCCTTCCATTTCTTAAATGAGTTTTTCTTCTTTCCAATCACATCTTTTACTTCATTTGTAAGCCATACCGATGTCCTCTTGGACTTTCCCGGCCTCTTTTCTTATTTTAGGAATGCATTTTAGTTCGACTTGTTTTAAAGTATTTTTAAACAGTTTCCAAGCATTTTGGAGGGATTTGATTTTTTTTACTGTTCCTTTTAGTTTGTTCTTTACTATTTTTCTCATTTTGGTGAAATTCCCTTTGTGAAAATTTAAGGTCTCTGTGTTAGTTTTCACTGACAGTTTGCTATCCAAACTTAAGTTGAAGGTTATTGTGTTGTGGTCACTGGTACCTATGGGCTCAGTTACAAGGACATCTTGAACGAGATTTTGTTCATTAGTTAGCACCAAGTCCAGGATCCCCTTTCCCCTGGTTGGTTCCATGACCATCTGCTCAAGGGAATAATCAGCTAGCATGTCGAGGAACCTTGTCTCTCTTTCATGCGTAGAACAAGAATTTAGCCAATCTATTCAGGGAATGTTCTTTAATTGTAGGTGAACTATAAATCCCAGCAACTACAACTTCCAAATGTCAAGGTCTATTTTCCCCAAACTGCACCAGAGTTCATATTTGGGCATGTTGATTTTCATGCCAAGTTTGGTCCAGATCCATCATTGTTTTTAGGTCACAGTGCTCTCGGGATGTAGGTGAACTACAACTCCAAAACTCAAGGGCAATGCCCGCCAAACCCTTCCAGTATTTTCTGTTAGTCATGGGAGTTCTGTGTGCCAAGTTTGATTCGATGTCATCATTGGTGGAGTTCAGAATGCTCTTTGATTGTGGATGAACTTCAAATCCCAGTAACTACAACTTACCCCCCAATCCCACCATTATTCAAATTTGGGTGTATCGGGTATTTGTCTGTATGTATGTAATTTGTATGTATGTAATTTGGTGTTTTAAGTTTTTAATAATGTTGTTGTAACAGGTTTTAATTTGTTACACCGAATGTTTGCTGTAAGCCGGTCCAAGTCCCTCTATAGAGGTGAGAAGGTCGGGGTACAAAATTTTTAAATAAATAAAATAAATAAATTTGTGCCAAATTTGAATGAAAATACATTCTCCATATCAGATATTTACATTACACTTCAAAACAGTAGCAAAATCACAATTGTGAAGTAGCAACAAAAATAATTTTATGATAGGGGGTCACCACAACATGAGGAACTGTATTAAGGGGGCATGTCATTAGGAAGGTTGAGAACCACTGCATTAAGGAATGGGAACCCAACAACTTCTAGTCTAATCCGCAGCTCTTACCATCCAAAAATTCTTCTTTGTGTTCAGTAATTCAATTCCAATTGGATCCAGTCCCTGGAAAAGCCTAAAACACAGTAACTTCATCCAACAGTCCTTTTGAAGAAGGTTGTCATCTCATCTTGAGATCTTTCAGTCTGAGATAGACCATTGACACATGAAGCGTGATAAAATGATTACACGCGGACAGTTGTCTTCCACCACATGTGCTCCACTTCCTCCTTGCCCTTTTGCAAATTCTTATCTAAGTTTTTACACCGCCGGGGTAAAGGAGAGTAGTACATCTTTCATTTCTTCTTCCCATTTTGTCCCCAGCTCCTCAATGAAATTAAAGTAGATTGAAATGGATTCCTAGAAACGGTGAACCATGGGGTCATCCGCAAAGCTTTTAGACTTGCAAAGTGCATCTCTTTCTTAGCACTGTGGGTTCCAGTAAAAGCAACCTGGTGCTCTCCAGATGTTTTGGCCTACAACCAGCATATAATAGAGCCAGGTCTTGAAGGATGAAAAACCCAGGATGTTTTCATTATCAGGGACTGTGGCGTCACCTGCCCTTCCCCTTGGATTCCCTTCTTTTCTCTGCATTTTGTTGCAATGCCAGATGGAAGAAGAATAGATTTTTGCAGCAACAATGTATCAGAATCAACAGAATCAATCCCTAAATGACTCTGGCCCAGTTTACCTATCCGTACCTATCTCTTATGAACCATCTAGGAGCTTAAGATCATCTGAGGAAGCCCTGCTCTCGATCCCGCTTGCCTCGCAAACACAATTGGCGGAGACGAAGGACAGGGCCTTCTCAGTATTGGCCCCCCTTACTATGGAACTCCCTCCCCAGGGGCATTAGATCGGCCCCCTCCCTCCTGAATTTCTGGAAAAAAGTAAAGACCTGGCTCTTTGAGCAAGCTTTTGAGGATGCAGCGGAATAAAAAACACGGAACTATGAATGATGAACATGGAATGGCCAAACAATGTTACTGGATAACGTTTTTAACAGGATGATACCAATGATTATATGTTTTAATGGTTTTTATATACATTTTATATTGTCATATTGATTGTTTTTAATTGCACTTTTATGAATGCCTGGCATCGAATTATGCCAATCTGAAACCCTCCTTGAGTCGCCGTATGGCTGAGAAAGGCGAGCTATAAATATCGTAAATAAATAAATAATAAATAAACATGGTATAGCAGTTTGAGCTTTGGACTAGTAGTAGACCAGGGTTCAACTCACAAACTAAACTTTGGAAACCCACTGGGCGGCCTTAGACAAGTCACACTTACCCTACGAGAAACTCAGTGACAAGCCTCTTCTGAAGGTTCACTCTTGCCCTATGTCTGAGTCAGCCTAAGTTGGACTTGAGTTAAAAGCACATATCAACAACAGAACAATTGCATTCTTTGGACTGGTTGCAATCCAAAGTATTTTGAGGTGGGTGGGTGAGCGAGATGCATCAGTTTTTAAAAAATGACTTCTACTTGATGGAGGAGAAGATTGCTATATTTGTTATTGTTGTGTGCCTTCAAGTCATTTCCAGTGCATTCCATGCCTGGGAGTGGGTAAGACTGCTCTCTTACAACTTCTGAGGATGCCTACCATAAATGCAGGCGAAATGTCAGGAGAGAATACTTCTAGAACATGGCCATACAGCCCGAAAAACCTACAACAACCCAGTGATTCCGGCCATGAAAGCCTTCGACAAGACTTTGTCCTCTGTCTGTCTGTCTGTGTATGTATCTATCAACTATCTAACTATCTAACTAATTATCTCCAACTATTGTCTATCTCCTATCTATCTTTATAAATCAATCCTCAAATTTGCTGCACAACTGACTGCAACACCCATAACCCCCAACCATTGCTGCAGGACACCTGCTTATCCTAATTGAATCCTGTGAAGACCAACAAACCGCCATCTCAATAACAGGAAATACATCTGATGAGTTACTTCCTATTTTAAGAGCTGTTTATCTGCCCCTGCCAGCCCCACAAGTTATACCGACTCTAGGAGTGATGGACATGTTTACACGTTCTGTTGCTTAATACATCAAAAACGATATTGTTTGGCTTCTCGAGTCTGAAGATAGTGTGACTCAGAAGTCTCTCATTCCTCAAGTTGTCGCAAGCTGAAGTTGACTTGATAGCATTGGACAACAAAACAGCAATATAGATTGGCAACTATTTCGTGGACTTTTAGACCCACAACTTCTGTCCACCTGAGAGCTTCTACGTCTTTTGCTTGCCCCCTTGACACTCCACTTTCCCAGTCCATGCATTTCCCATGGCTTGTTTCCATTTGCCCGCCATTAACTCCACGGATGACCCCTTGCTCTTGTGTTTATGGGGCCAGCACCAAATGGAACAAGCGGACGATCAATAGCAACACTTCGACCCTCGACATTTGGAAATGGTTGTACAAGCGTTCGCTAATGAATGAATCAATCAGGTTTTACTAGATCCTTCGTAAAAATTAAACACCATGTAGCCTCCCAAAGGTCGGCATTTATCAACTAGTGTTTTTGGGATGCCCGCTGAATTCTCTCTGCGCAGGAGGAAAGCTTCCTTGAAGAAGACGAGAAGCCCTAGGGCCCCCTGTTCCCATGGGCTGTGACAGCGCGCACAGATCCCATTGAAAGATTCCTAGAATTTGTAGAGCAGCTTTAATCGTTAGGAGCTATACTAATTACAGGGAGCGGGCAACCCCCTGTTTAAGGAACTCCATTGGCTGCTGTTCATTTTCTGGTCCCAATTCAAGGTGCAGGTTATCACCTATCAATCCCTGAATGGTTTGGGACCCACCTACCTTTATGACCGCATCTCCTACCACAAACCCACATGATCTCTTTAATCTTCTGGAGAGGCTCTTCTTCCGCCCCTTCCTCTATCACAGGCTTGACTTGTGGGAACAAGGGAGATGGCCTTCTCCACTGTGGCCCCCCACTTTTGGAATTCGTTACCTAGGGAGATCAGGCAGACCCCTACCCCTAGCTGCTTTCAAGAAAGATCTAAAAACTTGGCTCTTCCAATGTGCCTTCGGAGAGCGACCATTCAACCCATCTGGTTGTTCCCATTTAACAGGTGGATTATTATTTATAATCCGCCACGATCTCCCCAAAGGGGACTCAGGGCGGCTAACATGGGGCCAAGCCCAAAATAATACATGATTAAACACAGAATAGCAAAATTATTATTATTATTATTATTATTATTATTCCTACAGTCCATTCCCAGCATGGCATTCTAGGCTCATGAGTTGTGTATTGATGGCAAGGCAGGCAGATGGATTCCTAGTGTGACCAGTCTTGCTAGTTCAGGATCTGGGGATGCCCATTGGCAATGTCATGAAGAATGGTGCATTAAGTATCAACCGTCATTGCAAACCAGCATGGCATAATGATTGGAGCATTGCATTACAACTTTGGAATCCCTGCTCAGCTTCACTTCATCAGTGGTCAAATGGTCTTGGCCAAGTCACATTCTCTCAGTTTCAGAGGAATGCGCCCTTGGACTAATCTTGCTAAGAAAACCACATGCTACATTTACTTTAGGACCATTATCAATTGGAAATGACTTGAAGGCACCCAATACCATCTTGCAGATCAAGGTGAAATGAGATTATTCCATCTCACTTATTTAAGTAGGTTATAGGAGACCCCAGTGGCACAATGGGTTAAACGCTTGTGCCGGCAAGACTGAAGACTGACATGTCGGAAGTTCGAATCCGGGGCGAGTGTGGATGAGCTCCCTCTGTCAGCTCCAGCTCCTCATGCGGGGACATGAGAGAAGTCTTCCACAAGGATGGTAAAACATCAAAACATCTGGTCATCCCCAGGGCTATGTCCTTGCAGACGGCCAATTCTCTCACAGCAGAAGTGACTTGCAGTTTCTCCAGTTGTTTCGGACACAAAAAAAGTAGGTTGGACAAGTGGGTTATCTGAGTCCACACTGCCATATAATCCAGTTCAATGTGGATTTTATACAGCTGTGTGGAAAGTTGTTGTTTCATCAGGTGCTGACTTCTCTGCAGTAGTCTGCAGTGCCTTTCATGTTACTTGATTCGTGTTTGGCCAATGCTTCATTTGATGGTTCCTATGTAGACTTGTCCACAGCTGCATGGTATACGGCAGACTCCTGCAGAGGTGAGAGGGTCCCTCTTGTTCTTTGCTGGATGTAGCACTTGTTGGATCTTCTTAGTGGGTCTGTAGATAGTTTGTATCAATCAATCAATCAATTTTTATTACTTGCTTAGTCGCCCTCCACCAATGGTGCTCTAGGCGACTTACAGAATAAATCAATAAAACACTTAAATTATCATTAAAACATGCTGTGTTTCCTCATCAGCTTTGCTATGTGGTCAGTAGTTCCTTTAATGTATGGCAAGAACACTTTTCCTCTGGGTGGATCTTTCTCTTTGCAATGTTTTGGTGCTAAATTTGTAAATACAGTAATTACTACACAACGTTACCGTGTATTGAACTACTTTTTCTGTTGATTTGTTGTAAAGCATGATGGTTTGGTGCTTAATCATAACATAATTTGGTGTTTAATAGGCTTTTCCTTATTCCCTCCTTATTATCCAACATTTTCGCTTATTCAGCGTTCTGCCGGCCTGTTTATGTTGGTTAAGTGAGATTCTACTGTATCTCCGTGTCATGAGACTTCCTTACTTGTTGACTTATTGTCCAGCAATTGATTCAAAGGCACTAGATAGATTGGGATGGAAAAATTTAAAATCATGTTAGAATTGGAAGGGTTCCCAAATGCCATCTAGTCCAGCCCCCTGCTATGCAGGAATACATGACTAATGATGTCCACCTAGCTTTGATTGTATATTCTTGCACCGTGAGCTTGAGATTCCTAGAGAAAACATTTTATGAATAATGAAATACACTAACGTTAAAAGCCACAAATGCAGAGGAACAACTGTACAGTTCTTCTTACCCGTATGTATAGTATATCGCAGCTAAGATTCCAGCCATATTTATCCAAAAACTAAATGTATGTGGTGCTCATGCCAACCTGTTACTTTTGGGTTGGTGTATAATAAGCCTGTTTCCCTTTCTCCTTTTTTCCCATGTTGGAGAAATCCTAACCCAACTGCAATTTGGCTGTGATAGAGGCTGGAGGCGAAAACCATAAGGCAAACTGCTAGCATGGGACCATCTGGCTGTATTGACTGCACTGCCAGTACGGCGGCTGCTCGGAAGCCTCTTTCACTGAATCTCTGCAAAAAGAGATACCAATTGAAGACGAAGAGATCCCTATGTTTGGTACTTGGATAAACATTGTCTAACTATTATTTTTCTTCAAAATTATCTGTCTGCCCATTGTTTGTTTTGCCAGCTCAGAAAGCTAGCTATAACTAAGGCCCCATTTACTGCCATATAATGCAATTTGTAATTTATATAGGGAAATTCAAAGTTGTATTGCATGACTCTACATTGACTCTGCATGATCTGACAGTGTAACTGGGGGCTGAAAGATGCAACCTGTGTGCCTGTTGACTTGTGGTGATCTCCTGAATTTCACAGGGTTCTCTTAGGCAAGGAGGACTCAGAGTTGGTTCCTTCCTCCAAAATATAGCCTACTTCAGTGTTTTTCAACCTTTTTCGAGCCACGGCACATTTTTTTTACATTTACAAAATCCCAGTCTCTCTCTGTCTTTAGTTTTTATCGCAGTCACCCGGTAATGTTCCTTTGTGGGATTAACATAACTCAAAAACCACTGGACAAATTGCTGCCAAATTTGGCCACAAAACATAGTAATACTAACCCAAGGAGGGACCATCAGTCAAAAAATTGATTTTGTCATTTGGGAGTTGTAGTTGCTGGGAGTTATAGTTCACCCGTAATCAAAGAGCATGCTGAACTCCACAAATGATGGAATGGAATCAAACTTCCCACATAGAACTCCCATAACCAAGAGAAAATACTATAAGAGTTTGGTGGGCATTGACCTTGAGTTTTGGAGTACTTAGTATTTGTTGGTGGTCTCCCACCCAAGTACTAACCAGGGCTGACCCTTCTTAGCATCCAAGATCAGAGCAGATTTGTTTTCTCTTTCAAAGCCAGAGCTTGAAAAAGACTACTACTCACAGAATCCTAGTGGCCATGCTGGAAGAGGGATTGAAAGAACTGCTGTCTGGAAAAATGAACTTTTCAAAGTTTTGTCAGCCACCTGGAAAACCAGCTGCTATAAATTTCCTATTCTGATGACAGGCACCGTTCTGATCCTGAACTGGTGCCTGTCATCAGTAATGGACTGGATGAAGCCCAGCAAGCTGAAACTAAATCCAGACAAGACAGAGGCACTCCTGGTCAGTCATAAGGAGGATCAGGGTGTGGGATTTCAACCTTTGTTGGATGGGGTCGCACTCCCTCTGAAGACACAGGTTCACAGTCTGAGGGTGATCCTGGGCGCATTGCTGACCCTGAAATCCCAGGTGTTGGTGGTGACCAGGAGCGCCTTTGCACAGCTAAAACTTGTGCGCCAGCTGTGTCCATACCTTGAGAGCCAGACTTGGCCATGGTAGTTTATGCCTTAGTCACATCCTGTTTGGACTACTGCAACAGATAGTTCAGGAGCTGCAATTAGTGCAGAGATGGGTGGCTAGATTGCTAACTGGAGTGCTGTATTGTGAGAGGATGACTCCCATGCTGCGGCAGCTCCACCGGTTGCCGCTCCACTTCCAGTGCTGGTTGTTACCTACCAAGCCCTCAATGGTTTGGGTCCAGCTATTTGTCAAATTGAATATCCCTATATAGACTATCAAGTGCACTGCAGCCTACAGAGCTCGGTTGGTGGGAACGAGAGAGGGGGCCTTCTCTGTGATCACTCCCCATCTCTGGAACTCACTCCCTAAAGAAGTGTATCTTTCAAAAAACTTCTAAAAATGTACCTATGCACTTTGGCATATGGAGAGGAGAAGGATTAGGATTGCTGTTTAATCTATGTGTATTAGATGGCTGTTTGATACACCGTTTTAGACATTTTTAATGTAATGTGTTATAATTTGTTTTTAGGGTGTACATTGTAATGTTTATTTATGTTTTAGTTTTTATGTCTTAATGGATTGTTTTTGGTTTTTATTCATTTTGATGCTGCTTAATTCCTTTGTTGTAAGTTTTCTATTGTTACCCTTCATTATTCTGTAGTATTTGATGTGTCTGTACCTATTTTGAGGCATTGAATGTTTGCTTTTTATGTGTAAACTATCCTGAGTCCTTCCGGGGAGAGGGGGTGGTCTAGAATTAAATAATAATAATAATAATTATTATTATTATTATTTGAAACACAACAAGATGAGTCCACAGCAAACAAGATCACTCTGCTGGCTATTGTATTGGATCACACATCGGACACTTCCAAGCGTCTAGGACAGGGGTGGGCAACCCGTGGGAAGCATCCGGCCCTGCAGCCACTTCTGTCCGGCCTGGGGAGAAGGGCGTCGGGGGGCGGGGCCAAGAGGAAGGGGTGCCGCTGCTGCCGCCATCCCATCATGGGCTCTGTGGGGCCTGTGTCGGCAGACAGGCCGGGGGAGTGGCAGCTTTGGAGTGCCTGCCATCTGGGCTGGGGCCTGCAGTGGGAGCACTCCACGACCTGCGAGGCTTATAGCCTTGGCGACCTGGAAGACTTGATCGTCTTCTGGGTCGCCAGGGCGAACAGCCGTCTCAGATCACCGAGTCCTCCCCCTGCAGGCCCGGATCCCTTCCAGGGATGGCAGGCACTCCAAAGCCGCCGCTCCTCCGGCCTGTCTGCCGACACAGGCCCCACAGAGCCTGCGATGGGATGGCAGCAGCGGCACTCCATAGCAGGGCGATCAGCTGGAGAACGGCTGGGGGCGAGAGCGGGCGGAGGCCTGCAGCCTCCGATCGCCTGCTGCTCTGTTCTCCTCTGCTGCTGCGGCAGCTGGGTCTGCTTTGCCATCCTCTGGGCTGGGGTCATTGGGCCATTCCATTTTGGGATCCTTCCTCTCTTCAGGATGTCAGGCTTCATCTTGGTTCACACCTTGTCTTCTTGAATTTTATTTTATTTTGTTTTCGTGGTTTTTATTATTATTTTATAATAATTTTATTATAATAATTTAATAATATAATAAATAATATAATATAATTATATTATATTATAATTTCAATATATTATAATGTCTATATATACTATAATATAAGAATTATGATATTAATACTAATAATATATGAATATTTATTGATATATTAATGATGTTTAATATATAGTAAATATAGTAAATAAATAAATTATGTAGATTAGAATGTAGTTCAGCCTTTAGGTGCAGCCCTCCATAATATTTTTTGGCTCTCGTGTGGCCCCTTGGAAAAAATAATTGCCCACCCCTGGTCGAGGACTATGTGATGTATCGGTGAATAATGCGTGCAGATCCCAGTAGGGTGGCCTTTTGTAGCTGACAGACAGTAATTTTGTCAGTGCCAGTTGTGTTTAAGTGCAGGCCAAGGTCTTTAGGCACCGTACCCAGTGTGTCGATCACCACTGGGACCACCTTTTTTGACTTGTGCCCCAGTCTTTGCAGTTCTATCTTTAAATCCTCATATCATGTCAGCTTTTATAGTTGTTTCTCTTCAATTCTGCTGTCACCTGGCATTGCAACATCGACGATCCATACTTATCCCCCCCCAATCGTGAGGTCAGGAATATTGTGTTCAAAAACTCTGTCAGTCTGAATTCAGAAGTCCCAGAATAGTTTGATGTTTTCATTTTCTGCAACTTTTTCAGGTTTGTGATCCCACCAGTTCTTCATCAGGCAGTCACAACGCGGGTCCTGGCCCGACCCCTTAATCACACACACAGAGACAATGTCAATTAACTATTTATTAAGCACAATTAGTTGCAGGTGAAAAGGTAAAATGTCCAAAAATGAATAGATCAATAAGTCCAAAGTAATCAGCAATTAAGTTTCAAAAGTAAGTCCAAAAAGCAGGGAATCTCTCAAAAGCAAGGTCCATAAAAACAAAGCGAATCAAAGCAAGGCAACTTAGTCCGTAGGCAAACAAGGCAATCCAAGGTACAGGGTATGAACAAGGTCTCAAGGTAGTTCTTGGCAAGGTGAGCCAAACTAACTGAGGAACTTTCCCACAGAGTGTATACTTAATTCCCACCCTTGTGAGACCAGCGCCTCTCCAGGCTCTGCTTCCAATCTTTTCGGGTAGCCACAATACTACTCCTCCGGTCGAAGCTCCTCACAGGCTCAGCGCCATCTGGCCCGTTATCTTCCTGGGAAAGGGTCTCCAACTCGGTTTCCATCTCTTCCTCCACAGCTGGTGGCAACAATCGCTCCTGAGAGCCGAAGCCTCCTGGTTTCTCATATTCGCAATCTGATCCGGAATCTAGCTGGCCTTCATCATCCGAATAAGCAGAAGGCCAGGTGTCATCCCATTGCAAACTGTCAGTCGGGGATGCATGCCCATCAGCCTCTGCATCCCCTCCATCTTGGTCCAAAGCAATCGGGACACCCGGAGCGGCACCCTGCCCCCACCGGCTGGAATGGAGGCGGGGTTGGTACACTGGCAGATGGTATTTGTGGCACAAGTTCCAGTGAATCATCTGAGCAACGGTGTTATACCTCTGCTTGTAGTCTGTCTGCGCATTCTTCTTGCAGCAGCTGAGGATGTGATCTATTTTTTCATCTGAGTCTACACCTGGGATCCATCATCGGCTTTTCAGTTCTGACTTTGATACCATTTGTTCTAATGGCTTGTTCTTGGGCTTATTATTATTATTTTCATAAAGCAGGGAAAACTTTAGTTGAATTTGTCTTGATTAGTACTGACTTTTGTAGGAGGATAAAGGAGCCCTGGTTCGAATCCGGGGAGCAGGGGTGAGCTCCCACTGTTAGCTGCAGCTTCTGCCAACCTAGCATTTCAAAAACATGTAAGTGTATGGAGATCAATAAGTATCACTCCGGCAGGAATGTAATGGCGTTTCATGCAGTCATGTTGGCCACATGACCTTGGAGGTGCCTATGGACAACGCTGGCTCTTTGACTCAGAAATGGAGATGAGCACCATCCCCCAGAATTGGACACGACTAGACTTAATGTCAAATGGAAAGTTTTACCTTTACTAAAGGCACCAGATCTCAGCACCGAGAAGTGGCGCAGCTAGCTAAGTGTCAGCTGCATAAGATCTCTCTGACCAGTAGGTCATGAGGTCGACGCCTGCCCGGGTCAAGGTGGGTGCTCGACCTTAAGTGTAGCCTGCTGTCGACCTTTGCAGCCCAAAAGACAGTTCATTTGTCAAGTAGAAGATAAAGGTACCACATTAAGTGGGGAGGCAAAGTTTGACTGATTTATGAGGCCATAAAGAACTCCAGGAATCGCTGAGAATTGCAGAAGAACAACAAGGGATGCTGGAAAATGCTGAGAGAGATGAGGAGTGCGTCAGCTCCCCCTGGTGGCCAGAAGTTTGCCTCTGTTCATCTATGTTCATCTATATATTTCTAAATATGTCTATATATGTTGAACTGCAGGGATTGTCTGCAAGTATGTGTACTGTAATCTGCTCTGAGTCCCCTTCGGGGTGAGAAGAGCGGAATATAAATAAAGTAAATAAATAAATATATCTGGGAAGCTAAGCAGGGTCAGTATTTGGATAGGAGACCGCCAATGAATATCAGGTGCTTTGACTACATTTCTGAGGAAGGAATGGGCTTCTGAGTATTCCTTGCCCAAGGAAGCTTTATGAGGTTGCCATAAGTCAGTAGCAACTGGAAAGCACACATGCACTCAAATTTTACAACTAACTCTCATCCAGGTGGCATTTCTAAAACAGCTAGTAGTCATTCACAGTTATAAAAGAAATATCTTCTACATATTCAGCATACTAAAGAATGGAGACAATTATATCTTCCCAGCAGCATTTGTGTTGTTATCTACCTATTCTTGTTACGATTGCGAGGAGACTGGCCGTCTTTCTTTAACCGTTTTTGCACGAGGCCCAATGAGGAGGGGGACTTTATAAAGCGTAATCATTTTGTTTCTATTGGCTTGTGGAAATTCCTTGCCCAGAGTGGTTCTCTTTGACTTTCCAGAATGAAAAAAAAAGAAATAAAATAAAAGCAAACCTGTCAAAACAAATTATTTCAAGTGTTTAGTCTGAGACGAGATCATCACATGAAATAGGCTTCAATAGGAATGAAGTGGTAAAGCGGACCACACAGTAAACTGGGGGTGGGAAATCCAGTTTTGGATCATCCTTTACAATATTTTCAGTTTCAAATTATCCTCTACAATAGCTCCCCCCTGAAGCAGAGAACTAAATATATACTCCGATTAATGAATAATTCCTGGGCATTATTTCTTTAATGGAAATTATGATACAAGTAGGAGAAATAATAATGTAGGAAGACAAGGGAGAGTTTCCTGCTGCACAGAAAAGAGCTGTTTGACAGGTTCGGAAAAAGTGTTTTGTCCAAAAATTAACAATGAAATAAATGAAACAGGATCCGGTGTATACAGACTGCATACAAATTTTGTTTCATGTATGCAAATATTACAAATCTATATACATAATACAAGTGAAAAAACATGCATATGTATGTAGCTGGGACTCCCACTTCCACAGACAGTTTAAATCCTCACCACTGAGGAGCCACCAAAGGCCCTCCCTCCAATGGTGGGACCGAGAGAAGGGCAGCCCCTGCAGATCTTAATTCTCTAACTCAGGGCTGCCCACACTTTTTCAGCATCCGAGTTACTTATAATAAAACCAAGTCAGAAAGATCTATTGAGAGAGAAGCAGGGAGGAGCAGGGGGAGGCAGCCTGGCTCCGCTCCCCCCCCCCCGGCTTTAGCTCTACCACAGCTTCTCCAGGATTGAGGAGGGTAGTGCCAAGCCAGTGGTGGCACTAGGTGAGCCTAGGTGTTCAGCTGGACCCCCTGCTGACCATGGAGACTCAGGTCTCCGCGGCCAGCAGGGCGTCATTTTTCCACCTACGACAGGCTAGGCGACTGGCACCCTACTTTTCCAGGGATGACCTGGCCACGGTGATCAAGCGACGGTCATCTCGAGATTAGACTACTGTAACGCCCTCTACGTTGGCCTTCCCTTGGCGACAGTTTGGAAACTCAAGCTAGTGCAGAATGCCGCTGCTCGCTTGCTGACGGGAACGTCGGTAAGGGAGCACATCACGCCCATTCTTCGGCAGCTGCACTGGCTGCCTATTGAGTACCGAATTGTTTTCAAGGTGTTGGTGTTAACCTTTAAGGCTCTACACGGCCTAGGGCCTGCGTACCTGAGGGACCGCCTTGCCCCATACATTCCCCCGAGATCACTACGTTCGGAGGAGTTGAACCTGCTCCTGATTCCATCGGTCCGCACCTGTCACCTGTCTGCTACCAGGCAAAGGGCTTTCTCTGTGGCGGCTCCGGTACTCTGGAACTCTCTCCCGGACGATGTCCGAGCTGCCACGGAGCTTATCCCGTTTCGCAGGGCTTGTAAGACCGCCCTGTTCAAACTGGCCTTCGGCTAGGCCAGCAAGCCGAACGTACTCATCTTCTTAATCAGTACCCTGGCTCAGGGAATGCTTTAGCATGTACATAATTTTATCTCGGGACCTTTGTTGTATTTTATGTTGTATTTTATTGTACGGCGACATGGATGTGACATGCCTGCCGAGTTTTTACGATGTTATCCGCCCCGAGCCTGCAGGGAGGAGCGGAATACAAGAGGGAACAAATAAATAAATAAATAAATAAATAAATAAATAGCTAGCCACTACTGGCTTGGCTACCTTCCTCAAGGCTGAAGAAGCTGTGGTAGCGCTGAAGCTGGGGGAGGGCGGGGCATTGCGCAGCCTGGCTCCGCCCCCTTCCCCCTCTGGCTTTAGCGCTACCACAGCTTCCCCAGGCTAGGGGAGGGTAGTGCCAAGCCAGTGGTGGAATAACTAGCCACTACTGACTTGGCATTACCCTCCTCAAGCCTGGAGAAGCTGTGATAGCGCTGAAGCCGGGGAGGGGACGGGGCTTGGCACGGCATGGCTCCGCCCCCTCTAGAAGTGCCCCATCCGACTGGGATTGACCTCCTTCGGTCCTGGGATTGACCAGTCGATCGCGATCGACTTCCTGGACAGCCCTGCTCTAACTGATTCACAGGGAGTGATACGTTCGGACAGGTAAGTTGGACCGGAGCCATTTAGAGATTTATAGGTCAAAGCCAGCACTTTGAATTGTGTTGAATTACAACATACAGGGAACATACCCCCTGTTATGTCAGCTGCATTGGCTGCTGGTCCATCTCAGAGTCCAATTCAAAGTGCTGGTATTGACCAATAAAGCTCTATACGGTTCTGGCCCAGCTTACTTGTCTGAACGCAACTGCCTCTATGTCCCATCTCACAGCTTAAACTCATCTGGGGAGGCCCTGCTCTCGCTCCCGCCAGCATCGCAAATACGTTTGGTGGGGACGAGAAACAGGGCCTTCTTAGCTGTGGCCCCCGCCTATGGAATGCACTACCAAACGAGATAAGATTGACTTGATCTCTCCTGGCTTTCAGAAAAAAATTAAAATCGTGGTTCTGGGACCAGGTCTTTGGGCAGCAGACATAATTTGCACTTTAATGGACATTGACTGGAATGGCGTTGCAGCAGATGACACTGTGCTTTGTTTTATGGCTTTAACTAATGTTCTATATATTGATTTTTATGACTATGCAATTGTTTTTAATATTTATGTATGTGACTTTGATTATATTGTTGTATTTTGATTATATTCTTGTATTGTGGTGTAGCGGCCTTGTACCATTGCGAATGTAAGCCATCCTGAGTCCCCCTTTGGGGGTAGAGAAATGACGGGGTACAAATACCAGAAATAAAATAAATAATAAATTAATAGTAGACTGGTAGCCAATGGAGCTGATATAGCAGAGGGGTTGTATGCTCCTGTATATCGCTTCAGTAAGAAACCTGGCTGCTAGCCATTGGACTACTTGGAGCTTCTGAACAGTCTTCAAAGGCAGCCCCACATAGAGCGTGTTGCAGTAGTCTATTTGGGAAGTAACGAGAGCGTGGACTACCATGGCCAAGTCTGACTTCTCAAGGCATGGGTACAAGTCTTAATTGTGCTAAAGCTCCCCTGGCCTCGCTGAGACCTGGGGTTCCAGGCTCAGTGACGAATCCAGGAAGACTCCCAAACTGCAAACCTGCATCTACAGAGGGAGTGTAACTCCATCTAGCACAGGCTGTAACCCTACACCCTGTTCAGCCTTTCGACTGACCAGGAGGACCTCTGTCTTGTAGGCCTGTTTGATCCCCAAAAAATGGTTCAAAACCCATTCCGGATGTAGGGGGCGCTGGTGCTTTGAATCTGAATGACTTTTGAAATTTTCCGGAAAATTTTTCGGAATTTCCCGAATTAATTCCGACATTCTGGAATGGCTTCGTTAATGATGGACTCACATTGACTGTTTAACCCAGTTTGGATACGGATGTATTCCCTCCGTGTCAGAACTGGGGTGACAGCAGTGTTTAACCGAGTTTGGATGCAGCTGTCACCCCAGTTCTGACGCGGAGGGAATACATCCGTATCCAAACTGGGTTAAACAGTCAATGTGAGTCCATCATTAACGAAGCCATTCCAGAATGTCGGAATTAATTCGGGAAATTCTGAATTTTTTCCAGAAACTGGGTTAAACAGCTAATGAGGGGAAAGCACTTCGGGAGGGGCGAGAATCTAATGCTGATTCCTTTCCGAAAATGGCGGCGGTGGCCTCGAAATGGCAAATTCACTTCCAGGTTGCTTACATCACTTCGAAACCACTTCAAAAGTGAATTTAATCCAAATTAATTCTGATTTTACGAGCATTCTGACAAACCTACTCAGGCCTACTGTCTTGTCTTGATTCAATTTCAATTTGTTTGCCCTCATCCAGACCATCACTGCCACGAAGCACCGGTTCAGGACCTGAACAGCCTCCTTAGCAACATGTGGAAAGAGTTGGACATCAGCTGAATACAGATGGCAACCAATATTATTGCACTTGAAGTCTCAATGAAGTTTGTATTTAGACATGGCCTCCATCTCCAAGATGTCCATATTTATCTCCAACTGACAGAAATGAAAAAGGTTTTGGACTGGCCACTGCCTCTCGGTCTTCTTTGTTATTTTCTGACAGTTTGAGTTCGAAAGCCAGAGGCCCACAGGGAAACATCTGAAAAGACAGTTCAGCTCTGCTTTTTCCGCACTCTTCCCGGCACTTAAAGGCGAGTCCCGGGGACGCAAATACATGCTTGGAGGCCCCGACGTAATGGTCAGACTTCAGGTTGAATGTTTTCAGCTTGGTTAGCAGCCTGTAAAAGACACAAGTTGAAAAGGGGGGATTTGAAGATGGGTAGGGGGAACGGCAGGCAGGGGAGATTGGGAAAGTGCTTTCCTGTTCTTCTTCTGGGAATATTTCATTGTTTATATTGTAAGTTGGTAAGGAGAGTACAGGTAGACCCCTTTTTTAGACTTGAAGTCATTGGCCTGAAATCTGATGTTAGCTGCTTTCTGGGTTGCTGTAAGTTTTTCGGGCTGTATGGCCATGTTCTGGAAGCATTCTCTCCTGTTGTTTCGCCTGCATCTATGGCAGGCATCCTCACAGGTTGAGACCTCTTCCTTCCTACCTACCTACCTTCCTTGACAATACCTTCCAGAAGTTCATTCAATCCACAAGTCTAGTACAGTATTTTCCGGCATATAAGATGACAGGGCGTATAAGACGACCCCCAACTTTTCCAGTTAAAATATAGAGTTACAATTACCTATGCAATTATTCTGAGCTACAATTACCGTATTATCCAGCATATAAGGTGACTTTTCCAGTTAAAATATAGAGTTTGGGATATACTCATCGTATAAGACTACCCCTCTTCCATCGCACACCAAATAACAATTTTTAAAAGCATCAGATTTGATTTCAATATGGTAATTTTCCTATTTCTGTGCCTCCTTTTCTGCCTCTCAGATCTCGCACCTGCGCACCTGCACCGCTTCACTGCAGTCTTCAGGAGCGGGATCTGAGAGGCAGTGGAGGAGGTACGGCAATAGGATACAAGGGCGGGCTAGACAGGTAAAAGAGGTGTGTTTTTCTGGGCCCAGAGCCACTCTATCTCTTTTTTCAATACTCTGGGCTCCCTGGACACCTGCAGCTTGCTCTCCCCTTCACTTACACCTTCCTATTGAGGTGCCCCTTCACCTCACCATCGGGACTGCATTAAGTCCATGAATCCTGATGAATGGATTTTCTTCTACCGTACTTGTACAGCGTCGCCCTTAATGCTTTCATACAGTCGCTGCATATGGCAGGGACGAAGCCACTGCCATTTTTGAGCCCCCCCACATATGCGATAACCACAGATTCTCCAATCCAGATTGGATGTTTCAGCACCCACTCTATAAGATGACTCCCGGCATATAAGACGACCACTGATTTTTGAGAAGATTTTCTTGGGTTAAAAAGTAGTCTTATACACCAGAAAATACTGTAGTAATGCAGGGTAGTGTATTCTTAGGTTCCTTCTACACTGCTCTATGTTCACATCACACTAGAGAAAACATCCACTTAAAATCCGGTTTCTGCCTCTTGAAGAATCCTGGGGTTTCTTCAAGAGGAGCCTTTAACAACCTCACTAAACTACAAACCCCAGAATTCTGCAGGAGGCAGAAACCAGATTTTAAGTGGGGTTTTTTTGTCTCTAGTGTGATATCTCAGGATCCTAGATTATCTGTTTATCCCAGATTCTCTGGCAGTGGAGATGAATATAATCCAGTAACCTGGATTCAGATCCAGGGATATAACAACAGTGTAGAAGGGGCCTTAGAATTGCGATCCAAGGGTGAATCCACATTATGGAATTGATGCAGTTTGACCCCACTTTAACTACCATGGCTCAATGGCATGGGATCGTGGGGGTTGTAGTTTGGTGGGGCAACCACACTCTTTGGGAGAGGAGGCCAAAGACCATGTAAAATTACAAATCCCATGATCCCATAGCATTGAGCATGGCAGTTAATGTGATGTCGAACTGCATTCATTCGATAGTGGAGATGCAACCCCTAAAAGGAATGTTCCCAGGCTCTGATGTTACAAATTATGGGAAACCAGAGAGATTCCTTTGCCAAAGAAGACCAGATTTGTGGCTGGAAAGAGATCTGAAGATGCCTGGCTTTCTTGGGACCGGCCCAATTCATCAGAGGAGGATTTGTCATGTTGCTCTTATCTCGTTTCCAACCACAAGCTTGAACTTAACGCATGTTAATTGAGTGTCTGCATGTAGCATGACATAATGCTGCATGGAGACGCAGGGGATGCTTGGCTTTGCTGAGGGCTAGTGGGGATGATGGATCATTCCTCATTTTGGCACCCAGCTCCCCCTGGTTTCCCTGGTTCCTCTCTTGCACAAAGGCTTTGTTTCATGCCCTTTAGGGACATTTTTAATTACTGTTTTGACAGAGAACAAGTTTAACGGGCTCTTCAGCCACCCGGCATGTAAGGTCATTGCTTTCCCCGTCCGCAAAGAAGACACAAAAATGAGGTAATAAAGTATACAGGCTGAGCGAGTCGAGTAATTTAATACGGCGCTCATAAACGTGGAAATGAGTCACCTGTGGCTAATTTTAAAATGCTGATGTACTTCGATAGGAGTTGGAATCGGCTCCCGAAGCCAGACCCGTGGGACTGGAAAGCGCTGTTGTTGCAGAGTGGGCTGAGGCAGAAGTGTGCACATTTGTGTGCGCATTACACACCGGGAGTCGATGCAAGTGTTTCTTTCCCAATCGCAAAAAGAAACCTTGCAAAGTGACCTCAAAACCCCACTCCATTCAAGTCCCCCAAATGGGCTGAAATCGAGGCCGGAAAGCATTCAAAATAATTGGGTATTCAGAGGCTATGGGTGCATTTACATTGTAGAATGAATGCAGCTTAACACCTCTTCAATTGCACGGGCAGAGTTCTATGCAATCCTGGGATATGTAGTTTTAGAAGGTCTTTCACCTTCTCTACCAAAGAGTGCTGATGTCTCAATGCTGTGGAACCTTGAGATTTGTAGTTTTACAAGATCTTTGACCTTTTCTGGCAAAGAGTGCTGATGCCTCAATGCTATCAATTTTTGAGATCTGTAGATTTACAAGAGCTTTCACCTTCTCTGCTAGACAGTGTTGATGCCTCAATGCTATCAATTTTTGAGATCTGTAGATTTACAAGAGCTTTCACCTTCACTGCCCAAGAGTGCTTATGCCTCAATGCTATCAAATTCTGGAACCTGTAGTTTTACAAGATCTTTCACCTTCTATGTCAAAGAGTGCTGATGCCTAAATGCTATCAAATTATGGAATTTGTAGTTTTAGAAGATTTTTCGCCTTCTCTGCCAAAGAGTGCTGATGCCTCAATGCTATCAATTTTTGAGATCTGTAGTTTTACAAGAGCTTTCACCTTCTCTGCCCAAGAGTGCTGATGCCTCAATGCAATCAAATTCTGGAAGTTGTAGTTTTACAAGCTCTGTCACCTTCTCTGCTAAAGGGTGCTGATGCCTAAATGATATCAAATTATGGGATTTGTAGTTTTACAAGGTATTTCGCCTTCTCTGGCAAAGAGTGCTGATGCCTCGATGCTATCAATTTCTGGAATGTATAGTTTTACATGGCCTTTCACCTTCTCTGCCAAAGAGTCCCGGTGACTTAATGCTATAGAAATTCTAGGCTTGGTGTGGCACCAGCACTCTTTGGCAGAGAAGTCTAAAGACCTTGTAAAACTACAAATCCCAGGATAACATAGCATTGAGCCGCAGCGATGAAAGTGGTGTCAAACGGCATTCAATCTACAGTGTAAATAAACCTCATGTGATGCCACATTTCTTCCAGGAGGGGTTGCTGGTTGCCACCTCTAACATAGGTCTCCACTTTTGTGGCTTCCATATTTGTGGCTTCCATGGGTTGTTCTTCCTAGGAATTTCTAGATCAGGCATGGGCAAACTCGGACCTTCCAAACTTGGGCCGGTAGGCTTTAGGAATTGTGGGAGTTGAAGTCCAAAACACCCGGAGGGCCCAAGTTTGCCCATGCCTAGTATAGATGCACCCTGCTGAACAACTGGAACTTTTTGCTTGCAAAACATCTCTCATTGAACTTCCTGGAGGACACATCACTACACACTTTGTGTCGACATTAACAGGTAGGAGGGAAAGATGTAAGAAGAATCCAGTCTGCCGTATTGGAGGTCAAGAGGAGGAAGGAGAAAGCCTTAAGGAAAGGAAGGTCGATAGCTATTGATTCAGCACTCTCTATGTTAGAATTTTTGCAGCAGGGTGAAATAGGGAAATTTGGCATTTGGAGTGGGGCAAACATGACAAGACAATGGCTACGACTCCCGAGATTCCATTGCATTGATCCCTGGTAGTTAAAGTGGTGTCAAACAGCATTAATTCTGCAGTGTAGACGTGTCCCTCAAAACTATGATTGTCATAATTGTATTATATTTGTTTATATCCTGCTTTATTTCTCTACAAAAGATCCCAAAATGGCAAACAACGCTAAAAACAATGTGTGTATCTACACCAGTGTTTCTCAACCTTCCTAATGCCATGACCCCTTAATACAGTTCCTCATGTTGTGGTGACCCCCAACCATAAAATTATTTTTATTGCTAACCATAAAATTATTTTTTTATTTGTTTTTAATTCTGCTACTTTGTGTGCATAACAGGCATTGAATTTTGCTACTGTTATGAACCGTAATGTAAATATTTGATATGCAGGATGTATTTTCATTCAAGGGACTAAATTTGGCACAAACACCCAATACGCCCAAATTTGAATACTGGTGGGATTGGGGAGGGGATTGATTTTGTCATTTGGGAATGGTCGTTGCTGGGATTTATAGTTCACCTACAATCAAAGAGTATTCTGAACTCCACCAACAATAGAATTGAACCAAACTTGGCACACAGAATTCCCATGACCAACAGAAAATACTGGAAGGGTTTGTTGGGCCTTGACCTTGAGTTTTGGAGTTGTAGTTCACCTACATCCAGAGAGCACTGTGGACTCAAACAATGATGGACCTGGACCAAACTTGGTACAGGCACTCAATATGCCCAAATGTGAATACTGGTGGGGTTTGGGGCAAATAGACATTGACATTTTAGAGTTGTAGTTGCTGGGATTTATAGTTCACTTACAATCTGAACCCCACCAATGATAGAAGTGGGTAAAACTTTCCACACAGAATCCCCATGAGCAACAGAAAATTCTGTGTTTTCTGATGGTCTTTGGTGAGCCTTCTGACATCCCCTCACAACCGTCCCAGGGATCCCGACCCCCAGGTTGAGAAAGCCTGATCTATACTGTCAAATGAATGCAGTTGGCAAAGAGAAAGAATCCCGGTATAGAAGCTCAGTTTTCTCTAAGAAGCTTTCATTCTTGTAAACTTGTGGCATCTCCTTAAAATATACAAAGAAATGGCACACTTCTAAAAGCAGTTGCTTTTGTCAGCTGGCATTGCTGACAGTCTCCTGTGCAACATAACCTCCCAATTCCAGTAAGCCTTCTCATTCTTTCTTTCTCTAACTCAATTAAATAAATATATCGTGGGCCTTTTTTAATTTCCCGGTGTGGAGCTGGGAGATGAAAAGCTGCCAACCAGAGAAGTTTGCCAAAGGCAGCAAGGAGATGAGAATGTCAAGTTCGGTGAGGAACTACAGCGGAACATCCAAGAGAGAAGCCGTTTTCATTCGAAGGGACCAAGAGTTATCGCGTCTCGGTTTCGACCGCCAAAAGGCACAGAGCCGCAGTGTAAAAATGAGATCCCTGGGGTCCCACCGGCAAGGCGACATCTAAAGAGTCCCTCTCTCCATTAGGAGTGGGACAGAGAGCCCCTGTCATTTCCATTCCTCTGGCCGCCTTTGTCATGACAGGAATGAAATATCAGGAGCTGAAGACCTCCTGGGCGGTGATTTAATTGGATCGGCACATTCTGCCACAACACTCCACACTTAAAAGACTGGCAAAGAGGATGACGGTTAGAAGGAGGAAAGGACGCCAGCCAAATCACCAACAAAACCCTTGGTGTTTATTTTGAACACAAGATGATCCGTGGCCATTAGACAACAATGTCAACTCCCCTCTGACTCCACTCTGACTCCACTCTGAGTGTTATACTCCAGAGCAGGAACACCTCTGACCTGAAACACCACACCAGCAAGCAGTTTATTGAAGAATACATGTAGGGGAAATGGTAAAAAAAGATTTTAAAAAACGGTATAGTCCCAAGATAAATAGTGTGTGAGCTACAAGGCACAAGGTAAAACAGAAGATCCAAAGGTATAAAATCCATAGAACAAGGCCACATGAAAATCCAATACATAGATCGGGAGCCTGGTAAAACTTGAGACATGAAACTAGGAATACTTGGAAACAAGACTGTCATGAAATTCCAACGTTGACGAGACTGATGCAACTCTTTCCCTTGTATCAATACAAAGCTTTTCCTGACCCCAGAACTGAAAGGAAAGCATTTCTATTGCCCTTACAACCAGATAAGGGTTTCTTATCTCTCTTTTCCTGCAGACGAAATTGCCCTTTGTTGCACTTGAGAACTTTGCCTCTGTTTATTAAAAAAAACTTGCTTTCTATCTTCACTCTCATTGAATTATGCACCTGACAACTCATCTTCAGAAGTCAGTTTCTCAGAGAAAGACTGTTGAGTGCCTCACCCAGGAATGTGACCTTGTGAATCTTCACAAGCCTCCTCATTATTTAAACTGATGTTTATTCATATCATGATTGATCACCATGCCTGGGCTTAATAACAATACAAAGGCCCAGGCAAACCCTCATCCCCATTGCCAGGCAAACCCTCATCCCCATTGCCAGCAGGCCCAGGCCCAGAAAATCCTTCATCCCCATTACCATTAGGAACACCAGGCATAATCACAGGCTGAACTACAATACTGAGGACTTTATTGCATAAATCTACTATTCCATTACAGTAGTGTGATAGTTGATACTACATTGAGCACCATCAAAATTGCATTTCTCTTCATTGGCACAATTCCACCAATTCATCAATCCATTATGTCAGTGGAGTATTGAACCCATTCTGAGTACATTATTGCACAAACTTGCTTACAGTAGTGTTACGGTTGATAGTGGACACATACTGTGTTAATCACCCTTGATAGCACACTTCTCTTCATTGGCACAATTATTCCAATTCATCAGTCCACGATGTCAGTGAAACATTGAATCCAGTCTGCAGACTTTATTGCACAAACCCGCTATTCCACTGCAGAAGTGCTACCGTTGATAGTGAATACATATTGCATTGTACACCATCGAAATGGCATCTCTCTTCACTGAAACTATTACTCTGTTTGATCAGTTTGTGGCCTACTACCATGCTTCCGCATTTTTCTTGTAATCCCACCTTCCTGCACTATTACCTCATTCTAAATAGGAGCCCAATTAGAGATTCCTAGATAGAATAATTCTCTTAGCATCTGTGGGGTTTCCAGCATGATTCTATGCTCAACGTCTGGCTGAAGTTGTCCATTGAGTTGCACTGCAGGACCTAGGGATTCCTAGAGAGGGGTTTGAAGTTATTTTATTTTTGGCCCTCATTGGAAGGATTTCCCCCTACCTGAAGGTAGCATAAAGTTCTTTTGGCAAATATTTTTCAGACAAGATTTGCCATTGCCTTTCTCTGAGACTGAGAGAGTGTGACTTAGCCAAGGTTAGCCAATGGATTTCCATTAGCTGAGCCTAGATTCAAACATTGGTCTTCAGAGTCCCAGGGTGCATCTACATGAACTTTAAACTCACATCTTGTGCTCACTATATTTTAATATTTGTTCTGTCTATTTAATAAATGTATTTATAGAAATATATTTCAATACAATGATTTTTAGCTATGTTGTAATCTGTCTCAAAACAGGTAAGAAATACTACTACTATTATTATTGTTGTTTGTACACTGTAGAACTAAGCCCCCCCTGGTGGCGCAGCAGGTTAAACTGCTGACCAAAAGGTTAGTGGTTTGAATCCGGGGAGGGGGATGAGCTTCCGCTGTTAGGCAAAGCTTCTGCCAACCTGGGGCTAACATGTCAAACATGCAAATATGAGTAAATTGCTCGGTACCACCTTGGCCAGGAAGGTAAACGGTGCTTCATACAGTCATGCTGGCCACATGGCCTTGGAGGTGTCTACGGACAATACCGGTTCTTTGGCTTAGAAATGGAGATGAGCACCACCCCCAAAGACGCACATGACTAAACTTAATGTCAGGGGAAGCCTTTATCTTTACCTTACACTGTAGAATTAATGCACTTTGACACCACTTTGACTGCCATAGGTTGATGCTACAGAATCCTGCGAGTGGAAGTTTGATAAGGTCTTCTAAAGAGTATTGGATGTCTCTCCAAACTACACACCCAACAATTCCATAGCAATGAGCCATGGTCATAAAAGTGAGATAAAACTACATTAATCCTACAGTGCAGATGCACCCAAAGTCCAAACAAAAAGACCTTGCCTGTAGTGTGATATCTAGTTACTCAAGAATAAGTCCCATCTTTTTGATGGGATGAAGATCTGTTTAGACAGGTAAAATGGAATAAAAATGCATGAATTCTACAGTGTGGGCCAGGCATGGGCAAACTTCAGCCCTCTGGGTGTTTTGGACTTCAAATCCCACAGTTCTTACCAGCTGATAGGAATTGTGGAAGTTGAAGTGCAAAACACCCAGAGGGCCGAAGTTTGCTTGCTGGTGAAGAAGCACTGTTGGTCTAACACTCATTATACCAGATGTTTCATACACATAACAAGAGGAGGAAAGCAACCAACGGCACTGTTTCCAAGAACCTGGATGCCAGAAGGATGCTATAAAATGTGAAGTCAATTGAACAAAATGTAGCAAAGTGATTGAAAACAGGTATTCGTAACAGGCATCGGCTCCTGAATATGCAAGTTAGATGTGAGTGATTCATTTTGGGCGCATTGCTTTAACTCCTCTGCAAGTGCCTGCCGGGAATCCCTGAAGTCCAGGATATCCTGCCTCCGGAGGTGAAGGCTGAACTAAATTGGCTCCCTTCTGTGCCTCTGAGTTGACCTCCTGCCCCTGCTAAGTCTTCCTGGAGTCAAGTTCCCTCGCCTTCCCTCCACCTGCTAGAAGGTGACAGGGAAAGCCGGCTTTGCGCTCCCTTCCTCTCTCCCTCCTTTCGAAATCACTTTGCAAAAGAGAGGCACATGCAAAGTGTTCTCATTGAAGAGTTCATTCCCTGTCCTTGCAACAGCAGCGCTGTCACTTTGGAGGAGAGAAAGGCCTTAAAATAGACTCTGGCCAGGATTAAAGAACATCCTGTGGCCCTCTTGGCAAGCGACCACCAAAGGCACCGAGTTTTCCTTATGGGGATGCTCTGCAAAAGGAGAAATCATGTTAGAGGAGAGCCATGCGTTTCATACTGACTGCTCTGAAACCATTGGAGTTCAGGGTGGAAGGGCCTCATTTCAGGACCCTGCTGGATGTTTGAATCGCAATAAATTAATCACTTAAATTATAGAATTGGAGGGGATCGTAATGCAGTGGTTCTCAACCTTCCTAATGCCGTGACCCCTTACTACTGTTCTTCATATTGTGGTGACCCCCAACCATAACATTATTTTCATTGCTACTTCATAAGTGTAGTTTTGCTACTGTTCTGAACCATAATGTAAATATTTGATATGCAGGATGGATTTTCATCCACTGGACCAAATTTGGCACAAACACCCAATGTGACGGCGCAACAAGCGCCACTTGCATGGGAAACATTGAGTTTATAAGGTTTTGCACTGCTATATTGTGTTTCTAAAACCCTGTTTAGTTTTGCACTGCTTGCAAAGGTATTGGTTGCATTGATTGGTCCCTAATACCTGTCAATCATTGTTAATAGAGCCCTATTGAGTTTGTTCCATCTCTTTTCCCAGGAACTTGGAAATTAGCCATTTTCTTACAGCAGGGGCGGTCTAAGATAATTTTAAGTGATAAGCGAACACTATTTTGGTGCCCCCCCAACATTATTTCGCCCCCTCCGCTGGCTCCTGCCACTCGGCTCCCTCAGCAGCCGGCGGCGGCTCCCGTTCTCCACCGCCCCTCTTGCTTTCCCTGACTTACCGGCCTCATCCTTTGGCGGTGGCCATGAGCCAGGTGAAGAAGAGCCCCAGCTGGGAGGCCAAGAAGCAGAGCAGCGCGAAGGCGGCAAAGAGTGGGTAGGAGAAGTAGAAGCGGCGTTGGAGCGCACAAGGCCTAAAAGCAGGCAGCCACGGCTGCCTGCTTTTAGGCCTTGTGCGCACTGACATCGCTTCTGGGCATGCGCGGAGGTTTTTGCGCATGCGCAGTTGAGCTCCGGAGCCACTGCGTATGCGGGAAAACCTCTGTGCATGCCCAGAAGCTCCTGCAGGCAGCAGCAGGGAGGTTTGCTACGGCGGCACCCATCCCTGCTGCTGCCTGCAGAAGTTTCTGGGCATGTGTGGAGATTTTCGCGCATGCCCAGAAGCTCCGGAGCTGAAGTTCAGGGAGGTTTGCTACAGTGGTGCGGGTGGCGCGGGGCGCGGGCGGCGTGGCGGCGCCCATCCAAGATGGCGCCCCACGCAAGTGCGTAGTTTGCTTACATGGTGAGACCGCCCCTGTCTTACAGAGTTTTCCTGGAACTCTCCAGAAGAGAGCATATCTGAAGGTTTGTCAGGGTCAGCCTTAGTCAAGCCACCTCTCAACACAAGACAAAGACTTTCCCTGGGTCTCATACAGAAAGCCCAATATATCAGATGGTTGGGTAGCTCTGAGGAGCCCCAGGCGCCTTCGAACTAGTTGGTTGGCACCCGGAGTAAGGTCCCATACCTTCAGTAAAAGCCAGCTGGCTAGGGTCTTGAGTGCCCTTACCTCGAGACCATTAAGACAGAGAGGACTTGGAGAGCCATCCGGCTGAAGTTTCCAGGACCCAAGCAACTAAAAGACTGTAAAGTATATTTCTTTTATCTTTTTGGGGAACAAAGTAAAGTGCCTGAGTACAAATCACTCATGATTTAAGTAATAAAGCCTGTTTGAGTTATCTAAAGTGTTCAGCTTGGTCCTTGGGAGCCCCAAGCCTCTAACGGAAGGCAAGAAGCAATCCCTCGGTAGAGAAAGCCTATGTCCTCACCCTTCCTGAATATATAGACCGGGTGCGATTGCACACCTAATACGTCAAATTTAAATACTGGTGGGTGGGTGGGGGGTTGATTTTGTCATTTGGGAGTTGTAGTTGCTGGGACTTATAGTTAACCTACAACCAAAGAGCATTCCGAACTCCACCAACGATGGAACTGAACCCAACTTGGCACACAGAACTCCCATGACCAACAGAAAATACTGGAAGGGTTTGGTAGGCATTGACCATAAGTTTTAGAGTTATAGTTCACCTATATCTAGAGAGCACTGTGGACTCAAACAATGATAGATCTGGACCAAACTTGGCACAGATACTCAATATGCCCAAATGTGAACACTGTAGAGTTTGGAGAAAATAGGCCTTGACATTTGGGAGTTATAGTTCACCTACAAACAAAGAGCATTCTGAACCCTACCAATGATAGAATTGGGCCAAACTTCCCACACAGAACCCCCATGACTAATAGAAAATTCGGTGTTTTCGGATCATTTTTGGTGACCCCTCTGACAGCCCCTCGCACACACACCCCGGGTCCTGACCCCCCCGGTTGAGAAACACTGTTCTAATGACTACCCAGTGCGACCCCTTTTCTACAGTGCAAGAATACACAATCATAAGCCCGCTTGACAGATGGCCATCTAGCTTCTTTTTTAAAAAAACCAAAGAAGGATTATTGAACATAGCCCAAGGCAGCATGTTCCACCACTGAACAGCTCTTACCATCAAGTTCTTCCTAATGTTTAAGTGGAATCTCTTTTCCTGCAGTTTGAACCCATTGCTCCATGCTTGAGTCTTTGGATAAGCAGAAAACAAGCCTGCTTCATCTTCAATATGGCATCTTTTCCAGGGTTTAAACATGGCAGTCATTCCCCTCTTCACCTTCTCTTCTCCAAGCTAAATTTCCTCTATTCCCCAAGCCATTTCTCATAACGATTCATGGTTTCCAGACTTGCTTTCCTTCTCTGGACATGAATTTGTTCATATCTTTCCTGAATTGTGATGCCCAGAACTGGACATTTTAAGTGAAGTTTGACCAAAATAGAATAGAGTGGGATTATGACCTCCTTCAATGAAGACACTACTGATGCAGTCTCAAATCACACTGGCTTCTCTTTAAGATTGTTGATGTTCATTCATCAAAATGAATCCGCATTGGGATCCGTCTGGCTAGTCCAGGGCTGTCCAACTTCTACCGGACCTGTGGCCGGAATTCCAGTTACTGATGACCTGGGGGGCCGAAGGGTCTGCCTCCGCCCACTCCCTGGCTCCGCCCCCTCCCCGGCTCCACCCCCTCCCCGGCTCCACCCAGGCTCCACCCAGGCTCCGCCCCCTCCCTGGCTCCACCCCTGCCCCGCCCCCTCCCCGGCTCCACCCTCTCCCCGCCTTGGAGGTGTCTGTGGAGGACACCCGGGGCTTTGACTTGGAGATAGAGATGAACACCAAAATCCCAGTCTCAAGTCCCAGTCCCTGCTTTGAACTGGATTATATTGCAGTGTGGACTCAGGGCCCTTCACACAGCCATATAACTCAGAATATCCAGGAAGGAAACCCCACAAAACCTGCTTTGAACTGGATTATATTGTAGTGTGGACTCAGGGCCCTTCACACAGCCATATAACGCAGAATATCCAGGCAGGAAACCCCACAAAACCTGCTTTGAACTGGATTATATTGCAATGTGGACTCAGGGCCCTTCACACAGCCATATAACGCAGAATATCCAGGCAGGAAACCCCACATAACCTGCTTTGAACTGGATTATATTGCAGTGTGGACTCAGGGCCCTTCACACAGCCATATAAAGCAGAATATCCAGGCAGGAAACCCCACAAAACCTGCTTTGAACTGGATTATATTGCAGTGTGGACTCAGGGCCCTTCACACAGCCATATAACGCAGAATATCCAGGCAGGAAACCCCACAAAACCAGCTTTGAACTGGATTATATTGCAGTGTGGACTCAGGGCCCTTCACACAGCCATATAACGCAGAATATCCAGGCAGGAAACCCCACATAACCTGCTTTGAACTGGATTATATTGCAGTGTGGACTCAGGGCCCTTCACACAGCCATATAACGCAGAATATCCAGGCAGGAAACCCCACAAAACCTGCTTTGAACTGGATTATATTGCAGTGTGGATTCAGGGCCCTTCCACACAGCCATATAACCCAGAATACCTGCTTTGAACTGGATTATCGGAGTCCACACTCATATAATCTGGTTTAAAGCAAATAACATGGGATTTTATTCAGATGTGTGGAAAGGAAGGCAAATAAGAAGCCAGGGCCCTTCCACACAGGCCTATAACCCTGAATGATAAGGCATACTATACATTCTGCCTCTGCTAATAATAATAATAATAATAACAACAACAACAACAACAACAGGTTCCTGGAGTAGGAGACCTCCAAGGGCCATCCAGGGCCATCCAGTCCAATCTCCTTCTGCCATAAGGGGAAAACACAATCAAAGCATTCCTCAGCCATGTTGAATCAAACCTAAACTCTCCTGAGAGCAACAGAAAGTACTGAACCTTGAGTTTGGGAGTTCTCCTCCATCCAGAGAGCACTGTGGACTCAAATAATGATGGATCAGAATCAAACTTGGCACGAAGCCTCCGGAGAGGAGGAAGCCGGAAAGGGAATGAATGAGCACCCCCCCCTGCTCCGAACTCGGCCCCGCCCCTTTTTCGCTCTGGCCACGCCCCTCTCACTCCTGCACTCTCTCTCTCCTTCCCTCTTTCCTTCAGGTGGTGGAAGGGGGAAGGAAATGAAAGGGGGAAAGAGAGAAAGAAGGAGGGAGGGGAGGAGGGGGGGGGGGAGGGGAAGTAGGAGGAGGAGGAAGAGAGCCTGCTCCTCCTCCCTGCCCTGCCCCTCACCCCCCCCCGCCGCGAAAAAAAAAAATATTCCGAAAAATATTCCAAAAAAATATTCCAAAAAAATATTTAAATTTTTTTAAAAAAAATCTTAAAAGGCAGATATCTTGCAGGAGGGTAGGGGGCCGTGGGGAAGGGGCTGGGGGGCCGTATACGGCCCGGGGGCCGCCAGTTGGACAGCCCTGGGCTAGTCTATTGCTGTTATCTTTATTATTATGTTTATTTATACCCTGGTTTGGAGCCACTGGTGGCACAGCGGGTTAAACACTGAGCTGTTGAACTTGCTGACTGGAAGGTTGGCAGTTCTAATCTGGGGAACGGGGTGAGCTCCCACTGTTAGCCCTAGCTTCTGCCAACCTAGCAGTTCGGAAACATGAAAATGTGAGTATATCAATAGGTACCGCTTCGTTGGGAAGGTAACTGTGCTCCAAGCAGTCATACTGGCCACATGACCTAGGAGGCGTCTATGGACAATGCCAGCTCTTTGGTTTAGAAATGGAGATGAGCACCACCCCCCAGATTCAGACACAACTAGACTTAATGTCAAGGGGAAACCTTTACCTTTACTTATACCCTGCTTTATCTCACTCAAAGGAAACTCAAAGCATCTTACATAACAACGATAAAATAAGAATGAAAAAGTTCAATAAAGTTTAATGAAGTATTTAAATAAGTAACCTCTTCCAAACTTTGGGAAAAGTCAGCTTTTGGAGTAAAACTTGCAACATGTGTAGGAACCATATCTAATTCTGGAAGAAACAGTTCATTCCCAAGCTCTGTTTCCAAGTTTAATGCCTTGCAGTCAAGAAATGTGACAAAGGATAGACCCACAAGAACTCCCCTTTCTCCCTATGGGAACTATCATCTATTTCACACTGAGGTCAAATGAAAAAGATATGCAAATGAACAGGGAACAGCAGCTGTCTTTCCTCCTCCTCGGTGCAAATATTTTACTTCTCAGACACAGAAACAGAGATATTAAGTGTATCTGATTATCGGACTTTGAGAGGTCTCATCCCCCAAAAGTCCCTTTCCAAGCACTGTATTAGCCTCCTACATCATAAGGTAGAAAATGCTCTCCCATCACCAAGTAGGGGAGTAAAGATCTGATAACTGGGTAAACTGGTGAGATGGGGAAGTCTGCTTCAGGAAGCAGAATATTTTGGGTTAATCTGAGCAGCAATGGCCCAGTGCCCAAGAGGCCCAGTGTCTAAAATTATCGAGCTGCAGCGCTGGCTGAGAGTCCTCTTACTCAGCAGCTTCTCCGAGTCAATTTGTGCAACCCCTTCTTGGCCATTGCCTTTTGGCCCTCTCTAATGTCTTCTCAGTAAGTCTGCACTTTCCAGCCTGCTCATTTTTGGCTGGCCTGTCTGTAGAATTTCCTAGTATTTTTTTCAGCTCATGCAAAGGGGGAAGAAAGCTTGTCTCCTGGCACTAGTGAGCAGAGCTTGAGGAAATTAAGTCAGGCCTCCACTTTCACTGGGATTCAGGCCACAAGATCCCTTTGTGTGACGGTGTGGTGAGCGCCACCTGCATAGAAAATCTTGAGTTCATGAAGGTTTTGTATTGTTAAAGTGTCTTTTTACAGCCTGCACAGCTTTGCAAAAGTTTCAGTTGCATTCATTGGTCCTTAGCACCTGCCAATCATCATTAGCAGAGCCCAGTTGAGTTTGTTCCACCCCTTTTTCCAGGGATCTGGGGAACATGTTACTTTTGCATTCAGTAGGCTATCAGGTGTCAGGATTGGGGAACCTGAGCTTTGGGGAAGGTCAGGTTCCCAATCTGTCATGAGGCAGCATCGACCTTTGGCCCAGTTCCTGGAGTGGCCTTGGCCGTGTGTGCATGGGACTGCTGAGTCAGCCTGGGAGTGGAGCAACTTCCAGGGGCCTGGGAGGAAGTGAGGTAACTCCTCCGGGGTTTGGACATTGGACATTTGGACTCATGACGTCGCTCCTGTGACCCCGGGGTCATGCCCCTATGGACTACTGGGATTGCTGATTCATCGGAACATGATGACACATTGCTTGGACATTGCAATGGGTAGGGGGAGGCACTGGGGTATAAAAGGTGTTTTGGGTGGCGGGCCGGCGCTTTAGCTTCACGGGTGCCGTACCTTCAATAAAATCGTGTTGGACCAAACCGACGTCTACGTGTGATCCCTACCGTGCATTGAGGAGTCGTTACAATCAGGATCTCTCCTGTAAGGACATGTCTGAAGGTTTGCCAGACCAGGCCCTTGATCAGGTCATCCTTCAATACAATCCAACTTGATTTTCTTTGGAATTCAAGCAGAAGGCTCAGCATATCGGAAGGCTGAGTACCTGGGGAGTTTCAAGTGCCTTCAAACCAGTCTTCTGACCTCAAGAGAAAGACTTCGTGACTTCAAGTTCGGCCATCTGACTGGGGCTGCGAGTGTTCCTACCTCAAAGCCATTGGCAGAGCCGGATCTTGCACTCCGCAAAGTAAGCATTTGCTTACCACTTGCCAATACTCAGGGGCGCATTTTACATTGTCCCCATCACCCCACACTACCAGGCTGAAAAGGAGGAGCGCTCTGGAGGTGGCCAGAGGCAGAGCGCCCCCAGCTGCAAAACGCTCCTCCCTCCCAGCCCCGCAGTGCAGGGTGATCAGTGGCTCCGAGCAGCCGAGCCCACCCTGCAGCAATGGCGTACGCGTGGAAGTTTTGCGCATGCGCCATTGCCACAGGGAGAGCCCAGCCTCCCAGAGCCGCCAACCGCCCCACACCATGAGGACTAAAAGGAGGAGCGCTTCGCAGCCGGAGGCGCTCTGCCTCTGGCCGCCTCCAAAATGCTCCTCCCTTTCGGCCCCGTGTAGGGTGATCAGCAGCTCTGGGTAGCTGGGCCTGCCCTGTGGCAATGGCACATGCACTGAAGGTTTGCGCATGCGCCATCGCCGCAACATGAGCCCAGCTGCCCGGAGCCGCCAACCGCCCCCCACCATGAGGCCAAAAAGGAAGAGCACCCTGCAGCTGGAGGCGCCCCACCTCCGGCCGCCCAATGCTCCTCCCCCTCGCCCCAGCGTAGGCCGATCACCGACCCCGGGCAGCTGGGCCCACCCTGTGGCAACGGAGTATGCGTGAAACTAGCTGGCTCCACGCATGTGCACTCCAGCGCATGCGTGCACCCTCCACGAGGCTGGAGAGCAAGGGGGCACCAAAATAAAATTTAAATTACCTTAGTCCGGCCCTGGCTATTGGAAGAGCAAGGACTCAGAGAGCTTTTCAGCTACAGCTTCAAGGACCAAAAAATAAAGTAACTTTAAAGTAAGAACTTTTCTACCTTATTTTGGAGACTTTGTCACCAATTGTTATTTTGGGGAAATTAAGCAAAGTGTCTGAGTGAAGTTAACTCATGTTATGGACAATAAAGCGTGTTGAGTTAACTAAAATGTTCTGTTTGGTCCTTGGAGCCCTGAGCCTTTAAAGGGAGGTAAAAAAGCAATCCCCCAGGATAGACAGACAGACCACATCCTTGCCCTTTCACAAGGCATTGATAGCCCAGGTGTGATGGCACACCTTGAAAATGAAGAAAGGCAAATAAAGAAATTTCTCTCTATATTTATATCAAACCTTGCACAAGACCTTTGCAAACCCATCACAAGTCTCTTCAGCAATTCTAGACGATTGTATCCAGTCCTGACCACAACAGTTCAAGAAGTATATGGACAAACTGTAAGATGTCCAGAGAAGAGCAACCAAAGTGGTCAAAGGTCTGGAAACCACAAATCCCTCAGAAGAGTGACATAGGGAGCTGGGGATATTTAATTTTGAAAAGAAAGTAAAGAGATGACATAATAGCCATGCTTAAATATTTGAATGCAGAGCTTTAGGTGCTCTTACTGCCTATTACAGGAAAAACCAGCTGATTCCTAATCCATCTAAAACACAAGCGTGTGCTTTTCACCAAAATACCTGAGAATGCCTCTGGACTGTGCTATGACTATCAATCAAACAGTGGGTGCTAGAAAAAATATCATATGAAAGCTGATTAGCACAACCTGGGGATCACAACCAGGCACAATGAAGACATCTGCCCTTGAGCTTTGCTACTCTGTTGCTGAATACACATGCCCAGCATGGAATACATCTCGCCACATTTAAAAAATGGATGTGGCTCTTCATGAGACATGATGCATTATCACAGGATGTCTACACCCCACACCACTGGATAAATTCTACTGTTTAGCAAGTATTGCACCACCTGACATCTGTCGGGAAGTAGCAGCTAATAATGAAAGGGCCAAAGCATTGACACCTCCAGCCAGGGTCGTAGCCGGGGGGGGGGGGGCTTGAGGGGCTCAGCCCTCCACCCGAAATTCTCAGGGTGGTCCACGAGAAGGCCTTACTGATACATTATTTAAACTGTTATGTGTATTCATATCATGATCTGATCACCATGCTCAATATATCCCATATGCATGGGGGGATTGGGATAATGATACAAAAGGTTTGCCCAGCCCCCCCCCGAATCAAAATCCTGACTACGGTACTGCCTCCAGCCTATCATATGTATGGATATCAGTCCGCAAGCCAATGCTTTAAATCAAGGCATACAAGCTTCCTAAGATCTAGCAGGGGTGGGGAATTACTGGCCGTACAGGTGTTTTGGACTTCAACTCACAGAAATCCTAACAGCTGGTAAACCGCCTGGGATTTCTGGGAGTTGAAGTCCAAAACCCCTGGAGGGCCGGTAATTGCCCACCCCTCATCTACAGAGGTACTCCCAGGAACACCTCAGCAAGCAAAAGTCCAAAAGTGACAGGGTAAAACCTGGAACCTCAATCAGTGGCTGATACCGGATGAGAAACTCCCTCCTGTAAACACAGAAGGTTGAGCGACGTCTAAGGCACTGAATAGACTGCACCATGAGATGCAGAACCAATCTTCAGAAATGGGGCTACAAAGTAGAGCCCACCACATGCGAGTGTGGAGAACAGCAAACCATAGACCACTTACTGCAATGTGGTTTGAGCACTGCCACATGCACAATGGAGGATCTTCTCACAGTGACACCAGAGGCACTCCAAGTGGCCAGCTTCTGGTCAAAGGAAATTTAGTATAATGCCAAGTTTTTAAACTTTGTTTGTGGTTTTTCTATACATTATAACTGTATTCTCAATTCGCTTCTGACAAAATAAATAAATAAATAAATACATAAATAAATAAATAAATAACAAGTAAATTATGAAGCAAACCTGCAATGGTGTGTGTTGGATTCCCCCCTCCCCAATGTAATATACAAATGACCAAATTGTGCAGAGGTGATAGATACAATGTAAACAAGATTTACTTCTTGCTTTGCTTGGATTGCTACTGTTACATTGCCCCCATCTGCCTGCCTCCTCCCCCTTGCAGGGGCTAAACTGATCCTTAATCAATTAGACCTTCTCTCCCAACCCCCTTCTGATAAAACATTTAGGTCGTTGCCGAGATAAAATGCTTGATTAAACTTTGAAAGGAGTGAATGTTTAACTCAGAGGCCAAGTCATTCCTTGCCCTTAAAAATGTTTGCGTAACCCCTTGGGAGAGGAAGCAGGGATGGATGCCTACGGAGCCCAACTTTTCGCTCCAGTGATGAGTGAAAGCCCTCCTTCCTTTCCCACCTTATTTTCCAAGGCTTTGGTCATACAATAGGTCACTTTTCAGTGCCCCCAACTTCTCTGGACTTGTCAGCCTACACTGTAGAATTAATGCACTTTGACACCACATTAATTGGCATGGCTCAATGCTACGGAATCCTGGGAATTGTAGTTTGGGGGAGCATCATGACAGTTAAAGTGGTATCTAAGGGCCCTTCCACACAGAATATCAAAGCGGAAAATCCCATGTTATCTGAGTGTGGACTTAGATAACCTAGTTCAATGCAGATATTGTGCGATATAGGGTTTATCTGAGTCCATGCTGCCATATATTCCAGTTCAAAATAGATAATGTGGGATTTTTTTCCCCCAGCTGTGCGGAAGGGGCCTAACTGCACTAATTCTGCAATGTAGATTGCACACTTAGGATGAACTCTTTTAAATAGAGGCTGACTTTATGAGGGCTCCCCCTTCTCCATTCATCCTCGGACCTTCCAAATGAACTAATTATAGAGTCCCGGGCCCACACATGGGTGCCCTTCCTGTGACAGCTTGCTTTTCTTCCCAATCTGTCCTTCTCCTCCCTCCGCCGATCAAAGGTGACCTTCCCGGCTCCTGCCTTTGAGCGGGCTTTCACCTCCCCAAATTGCGGGGTCAGAGCTTGTCTGGCCACTTTGGTAGTAAATTGCTCTTTCCCGTTCCTTGGAAATCAAAGCAGCTGATGGAGCTGTTTATTCATTTAATATATTTGTGGCTCCCTGCATTACTCAAAGAGGGCTCAAAGTAATAAGAGAACAAATAGAAGAGGAGAAGGAAATTGTGTAAATTACTGAAAGTGGTGTCAAGGGCAGCCTGAGAAGAGAGTAAAAGAATTATATTGCCTTTAACAGCACTTGTAAAGGGAAAATATAAAGAGGAGCGTAACCTAACGTAACCTCCTGAGTAAGAAAATTCCACAACTAGGGAGCCACAACTAATAAGACCCTGTCTGGACTATCTATAGAAAGTGGGACATGTTTCAAAGGCATCTAGAAGTCTTAGAGCCCACCCACACGGCCATATAACCCAAACTATCAAGCCAGATAATCCACAATATCTGCTTTGAATTGGATTATCTGAGTCCACACTGCCATATTATCCAATTCAGTGTGGGTTTCATATACAGCTGTGTGGAGGGGGCCTTAATAGACCACAAGCTGAACATGAGGCAACAGTGTGATGCGGCAGCTAAAAAGGCCAATGCGATTCTAGGTTGCATCCATCAATGTATAGTGTCAAGATCAAGGGAAGTCATAGTCCCACTCTATTCTACTTTGGTTAGACCTCACTCAGAATAATAGTATTCCTGGTTTAAGAAAGGTGTGGATAAAGCTGGAATGTGTCCAGAGAATTATAGAATCATAGCAATCAGGGCCGTAGCCAGGATTTTGGTTCGGGGGCTGAGTTTGGTTCGGGGGCTGAGACTGGGTGGAAGAGGGTCTTCCCTAGCAAACCTTTTGTATTGTTATCCCAATAACCCCATTAATGTGGGATATAATGAGCATGGTGATCTGATCATGATTTAAATGGACATAACAGTTTAAATAATGTACCAGTAAGGCCTTTTCGCGGACCACCCTGAGAATTTCGGGGGGGGCTGAAGCCCCCTTAGCCCCCCCTGGCTACATGCCTGATAGCAATGGAAGAGACCCCATCCAGTTCAACCCCATTCTGCCAAGAAGCAGGAGAATCACATTCAAAGCACCCCTAACAGATGGCCATTCAGCCTTTGCTTAAAAGCTTCCTCAGAAGGAGCCTCCACCACACTCTGTAGCAGAAAGTTCCACTGCTGAACACCTCTTACAGTCGGGAAGTTCTTCCTAATGTTCAGATGGAATCTCCTGTCGTTTGAAGCCATTGTTCCATTGCGTCCTAGTCTCCAGGGCAGCAGAAAACAAGCTTTCTCCCTCCTCTCTATGGCTTCCCCTCACATCTTGATACATGGCCCTCATCATGTCTCCTCTCAGCCTTCTCTTCTGCAGGCTGAACATGCCCAGCACTTTAGGCTACTCCTCATAGGGCTTGTTTTCCAGACCCCTGATCCTTTGAGTCGCCCTCCTCTGGACACATTCCAGCTTGTCAACATCTCCTTTCGAATTGCGGTGCCCGGAATTGGACACAGTGTGATTCCAGGTCTGGTCTGACCAAGGCAGAATAGAGGGGGAGCATGACTTTCCTGGATCTAGACACTAGACTCTATTTATGAAGGCCAAAATCCCATTGGCTTTTTAAGCTGCCGCATCACATTGTTGGCTCATGTTTAACTTGTTGGCCATGAGGACTCCAAGATCTTTTTCACCTGTACAAAGGGTGACCAAAGGTCTGGAAGCCAAATCCAATGATGACTGGCTTAGGGAGATAGGTATGTGTAACCTGAAGAAACGAAGACTGAGAGAGTACATGATAGCCATGTTTACATATTTGAAGGAAGGTCACATTGATGAGAAGGGGACAAGCTTGTTTTCTGTTGCTCTAGACGCCAGGATACAGAGCAATGGATTGAAACCTCAGGAAGAACTTTCTGTTGGTAAGAGTTGTTCCACAGTGGAATTTGCTTCTGCTTTGGAGTCTCTGGGCGCTTTTTAGCATAGGCTAGATGGATATTAGGCCTGGTTAGGTTTTTCGTATCTTGATCAAATTCGTATTAAATTTGATTCTAAATTACTTATGAAGCGTTTCTGAACTTCTGTAAGCAACCCGGAAGTGAATTGCCAAATTCGAAGCCACTACCACCATTTTTCGGGAAAAAAATCATCATTTTCGGAAAGGGTTTTCCCTTCTCTGGCTCACTGCCAGGCACGTTCAGAAGCAGAGGGAAGACCTGGGTTTTCAAAACCAGTTTTTGCAGGTTTTCGCGCATTGCGCATGCACAGATGCCATTAACAAATTAATTTCGAATTTCAGAATTCTGAATCAATTTTGAAATTTTCACTAAAAATTTCAGAAGTCTATCAGATTTGAAGCTCCAGTGTCCCCTACATCTGAAGCAAGTTTTGAACCATTATTTATGGCTCTACCAGGCCTAGTGGATATATGTTGAGAGTGCTTTGATTGTGTGTTCCTGCATTACAATATGGGGCTGGACAGGATGGCCCTTGAGGGACCCTTCCAATGCAAGGATGCTATGACCCTAACTCTTTTCCTTCTGCTTTCTCGGGTGCCACAGTGTCTCCTTGTCTGCTGTGTCTGCCCCCTCCGTGGGTAATCCCTGCCACTTTGTGGAACTACAATGGTGCCCTCGGGACTTGGCGCTAATTGCCATGGTAACGACGGCCTTCAGCCCTGATCCGATGTGACAGCCGTAGGGAGGGCCACAGCTGCCGGAGTGTAGCAGGCCTGGCCTGGCGGGGACAATGAGAGGAGAAAGGATTGTGCCGGGTGCGGAAGGCAGCCTCTCCTCGCAGCAGGCTCTCTCCCTGCCTCCCCTGCCACAGAATCACAGAATTATTGCGTCAAAGGACACCGTGAGGACATTTAGTCCAACCTCAGCTACCTAGAGATGCAGAATTGCCCATGCAGAGAGAAAGATGCCCATGGTAGCATTGTCACATCCCGAGATTATTGAAGGAGGGGGGAAACAATGTGTGGAAAGAAAATGCCCACAAATCTTGGGCTGCAAGAGTTTACCTTCCCCAATTCTTCTAATATTTGATAGTATTTAGTAGGCTCAGGAAATTAAGCTTTGTCTCTTTTGTAGGAAGCCTGCATTCTTGGAAAATGATTACAGAAGAACGCAAGAAAACACAATAACAGATTGGAACGTACCACAGTCTAGACCAGGCATGGGCAAACTTGGGTCCTCCAGGTGTTTTGGACTTCAACTCTCACAATTCCTAGCAGGCGATAGGCTGCTAGGAATTGTGAGAGTTGAAGTCCAAAACACCTGGAGGACCCAAGTTTGCCCATGCCTGGTCTACACGCTATACTCTTATTGAGACAGTCTAGAATCGCATTGTCCCTTTTAGCTGCTACATCTCACTGTTGGCTCGTGTTCAGTTAGTGGTTTTCCAAGCCTCCTAGATCCCTTTCACATGGATTGTTTTCAAGCCAGCTGCCACCCATCCCATATTTTAAGTGTAGTATTATACATTTCTCCCTGTTGAAGTTTACTTTGTTCCTTGTGCCGTCGCACCCGGGCTATCAATGCCTTGTGGAAAGACAAGGACATGTTCTATCTATCCCGGGGGGTTGCTTTTTTGCGTCCCTTTAAAGGCTCAGGGCTCCAAAGACCAAACTGAACACTTTGGGCCAGAAAGATAGCACAGTGGTAAGAACAGCTGTGCTTGCAATCTGAAGGTTGCAAGTTTGATTCCTGAGCTGGCTTGGACACCCAGCTGTGAGCCCTGTCCACTGTTCACCCAGCAGTTCGAAAACAGCCCAGCTGTAAATAGATGAACTGGGAACCTGCTAAAAGCGGGGGAGGATTCTTTTCAGTAAGGACTTTACAACACCTGAATAAATAAAGATCGGCTGTCGGAAGGTGGAATGCAGAACAGAGGAACAGAGGCCCTCCGTCATGAGGATGAAGCAACTGCACCCCCTTGTGACGTAATGACGCATCCTGTGACACAGCCAGAAGAAGAATTCCTTCAAAATTGTATGTGTTGTATTGTAACTGTACGTCTTCCGGCAGGGATTGTCTGCCGTATGTGTGATGTAATCTGCTCTGAGTCCCCTTCGGGGTGAGAAGAGCGGAATATAAATAAAGTGTATTATTATTATTATTATTGGTTAACTCAAACGCTTTATTGTCCATTACATGAGTTAACTTCACTCAGGCACTTTGCTTAATTTCACCAAAATAACAACTGGTGACGTAGTCCCCAAAATGAGGTAGAAAAGTTCTTATTTTAAAGTTCCTTTTGCTGTTTTTGGTCTAAGAAGCTATAGCGGAAAAGCTCCCTAAGTCCTTTCTCTTCCAATGGCTTTGCGGTAGGAACACTCGCAGCCCCAATCAGATGGCCGAACTTGAAGTCACGAAGTCTTACTCTGGAGGCCTGGTTTGGGGAGGATTGGCCCACCATTCTGGGAATTGTATTTCACCTACAGTACATTGTTATGTATTTTCTAATGGGAACATTCATTAAAAAATGAAATCAAATATTGGCTTTTTCCTAATTGTGTTACCAAATAACTAAACAATATTTAGTAACAGGACTCTGGCGCAGCTGGCTGGGCGTAAGCTGCATTAAGATCACTACTGACCAGAAGGTCATGAGTTCAAAGCCCGCCCGGGTCGGGGTGAACTCTCGACCAAATTGTGTAGCTTGTTGTTGACCTTTGCAACCCGAAAAACAGTTGCATCTGTCAAGTAGGAAATTTAGGTACCACTTTGTGGGGAGGCTAATTTAACTGATTTATGAGGCCATAAAATCTCCATGAAGTACACAAATAGAATGAAGGAATGTAACAGCTCCCCCTGGTGGCCAGAAGCTGGAATGTTAAATATAGCCTCTGGTGTCTGTCTATATATGTTGTGTGTCTATGGCATTGAACATTTGCCTGTATATGTACATTGTAATCTGCCCTGAGTCCCCTGCGGGGTGAGAAGGGCAGAATATAAATAATGTAAATAAATAAATAAATATTACCTACAAACAATGCCTTTTTCAAATAACCTGAGTACCACCAAATACCCACACTAGTAGGCAATAACCTGCACTTTGAATTGGGTCCAGAAACTTGTCAGGAGCCAATGCAGCTGCTTTAATAGGAGTGTGGTATGATGACCTCAATATCATAGAAGTCTCCTGATGGAAAGGACTGCTGTCCAGGAAAGGAAAATTTTCAAAGTTCTGAGAAACATTTGGAAAACATGATTGGCATCCCCGTGACCCACATTAATCCTGGCATGTGTATTGTGATAATAACCAAAGTCTCACTACTCCAAAGGCACCAGATCTTGTCTCATCTTGGAAGCTAAACAGAGCCATTCCTGGTTAGGACCTGGATGGGAAACCACGAATGAATACCAATTACTATGGGCTATATTTCAGAGGAAGGGCAGGACCCAGCAAAATCATTTGTGAGGATTCCTTGCCTAAGGAAAATGTATAAAATTCATAGGTTGCTATTGGTCAACACATAATTCGAAGGGGCATACACACATGTAAGTGAAATCCTGGGCAATCTGGTTTTGCATTCTTCCTCCTCAATGGGTACATCCACACTGTAGAATTAATGCAGTTTGACACCACTTGAGCTGCAATGGAATGGCTCAATGCTGGGAGTTGTAGTTTGGCACTATTTGCCAAAAGGTGCAGACCTTACAACTCTCATGAGCCCGTATACTTGAGCAATAGAGATTATCTTTTAAAAAGAAAATATGGAGAACTTGCTCTTCTGGAATTGATGAAACTTTTGTTCCTTTATTCAGCAGCCGGAACAAGCCAAATTCAAAGAGCGCTGTCAATCCTCCTGTTGTTAAATCAATGATCTAAACATTTTGGCACACCTTTTGGGGCAGGTTTATACAAGCTAACATTGCGCTGGGTTCACAGCTAACTCGAGTTTTCTTTGCTGTTGCTTAAATTATTGAAGCCAGTCAAAGAGAACATCAGGCAATCAGACCTGCAACTGATGTGTTGCTGCTGCTGCTGCTGCTGTTGTTGTATGTCTTCAATATGTTTCCTATTTACGGTAACAATAAGACAACTCCATCATAAGGGATTTCTCAACTCACACTTTTACTTGCCAGCTGCCACCTAATTGGTTAGGAGCCCCTCGTGGCTCAATGGATTAAACCCTTGTGCCAGTAAGACTGAAGACAGACATGTCAGAGGTTCAAACCTGGGGAGAGCGCAGATGAGCTCCCTCTGTCAGCTCCAGCTCCCCATGCGGGGACGTGAGAGAAGACTCCCACAAGGAAGAGAAAACAGTACAACATTCACGCGTCCCCTGGGCAATGTCCATACAGACAGCCAATTCTCTCACACCAGAAGCGACTTGCAGTTTCTCAAGTTGTTCCTGACACACACACACAAACAATCTAATGGGTCGATCAGGGATTCAAAGTCTACTTTCCAGAATGAATGTTTCTTGATACCAATTTAACTGCCATGGCTAAATGCTATGGAACACTGGGAATACTGGAATTTGTAGTTTGCTGAGGCAACAGCATTCTTTGGCAGAGAAGGCTAAAGATGTTGTAAAACTATTATTTATTTATTTATTTAAAACATTTATATTCCGCCCTTCTCACCATGAAGGGGACACAGGGTGGAGCACAGCATATATATGGCAAACATTCAATGCCGAGACAGGAATTCATATACGCATGCATAAACATTAAAAAAAATTAATCTCAATAATTAAAATACACCATTTGAAACCGTTTTGGTCATCTGCATCTAATCTAATTGGCCTGGTAATTTTTCTGTTGCTGATTTATTGCCCTGTCCTGAAAGCTTGGTCCCACAGCCAAGTTTTACCATCCTTCTGAAGGACAGGAGGGAGGGGGGCAATCAGATCTCGCCAGGAAGGGAGTTCCATAGCCGAGGGGCAATCACTGAGAAGGCCCTGTCTCTTTTCCCCACCAATCATGCCTGTGACAATGGCGGGATGGAGAGCAGGGCCTCCCCAGAGAATCTTAATGTCCACGATGGTTCATAGGGGGAGATGCATTCAGGCAGGTAAATTGGGCCAGGGCCATTTAGGGCTTTATAGGCCAAAGTCAGCACTTTGAATTGTGCCTGGTAGCAAACTGGCAGCCAGTGGAGCTGGCGTAACATGGGAGTTGTGTGCTCCCTGTATGCAGCCCCAGTTATTAACCTGGCTGCCTCTCGTTGGACTACTATTTGAAGCTTCCGAGCAGTCTTCAAAGGCAACCCCACATAGAGAGTGTTGCAGTAGTCTATCCTGGATGTAACGAGAGCATGGACCACCATGGCCAAGTTGGACTTCCCAAGGTACGGGCACAGCTGGCGCACAACTACAGCTCTTGGATTCCATTGAGCCATGATGGCTAAAGTGGAGGCAAACTGCATAAATTCTATAGTCTAGACCAGGCATGGGAAAAGAAAAGAGTCTGAGGCTGTTGGGAATTGTGGGAGTTGAAGTCCAAAACACCAGGAGGGCTGAAGTTTGCCCATGCACAGTCTCAAATACATAACCTTTCTTTAACACAATCTAACTTGCATCTCTATGCCATTGTGACCTCTCATATTGGTACTCTTATTTTGAATTTCTCCAGTAATATTCAAGTACCCATAGGGACACATAATTCAATTACCTTTTGGGTTATACTGCTGATCCAAGACTGAATGTACTTTCTGGAGTTCCTTCTATTCTCTCCGTGCATCAAAGCACAGGGCTCTCCACGTACCTTGCCAAAGAGAGCCAGTGTGCCATTTTTCTGACCTGTTTGCAAACCAGGAGGGGAGCTCTAACCTCGTTTTGAGCCTCATTTCTCTTTACTGATCAGAGGTTGGCAGAGAGGTATAGTACGATTTCTCTTCCTGGCTGCGTTGATCCTCTGCAACAACAGAACATTATGTGGCAATCTTTGGTTTTCTGTTTCTTAAGCTTGTTTAATTCTTTTTTCCCCCTCCAGCTGCCTTGCACACCATCTTTCCGAAAAGGCTGCATTATATAATCATTGGTGCGTATTTCTATGCAGTTCAATGCATCTATGAAATGTATTGTCAAAGGCTTCCATGGCCAGAATCACTGGGTTGTTGTGAGTTTTCCAGGCTGAATGGCCATGTTCCAGAAGCATTTTCTCCTGACGTCTTGCCTGCATCTATGGTAGGCATCCTCACAACCTCTGAGGATGCTTGCCATAGATGCAGGCAAAAGGTTAGGAGAGAATGCTTCTGGAACATGGCCATTCAGCCTGGAAAACTCACAACAACCTATCTATGAAATCCTGGGGATTACAGTTTGATGAGGCAGAGACCCAGATTTCTTTGGCATAGACCTTGCAAAACTACAACTCCAATTGTTCCATAGCATTGAGCCATGACAGTTCATGTGGTGTCAAACTGCATTCATTCTGGCACCCAGGGAAGGAGAATTGAGGATTATGAATTGTTTGCAGAATTAATGCAGTTTGATGCTGCTCAAACTGCTATAATAATGATGATAATAATAATAATAATATTTATTTATACCCCACTACCTTCTCCACAATAGGGACTCGGGACGGCTTACATGAGGCCAGGCCCAAACAACAAATTACAATAAAATTTAAAAAATCAAAACATCAACAACACCATAAAAATACAAACATATAAATAAAAGAACAATATGCAAATACAAATCTAAAATCATAAATGACAAGGCAGGCTATGAAATATTAGGAGCTGCAGCTTGCTGAGGAACCAGCTGACAGAGAAGGCTGAAGGCCGGGTCCGCAGTGCCAGGGCCAGGTCCGCCTCCACCACCTCCCCCGAGGCCTGTGGTGGAGCCGAAGAGGAAGACGATGGTGAAGAGGGCACATGGCCCCAAGAGCAACGGGGGATGAGGAAGAGGTGGTGATGGCGGTGATGGCGGCGATGGCTGCGCGGAAGCGGCAGCCATGGCGAATTTGCATCACTCCTCCCTGCTGCATGCTGGGAAACCAAGGCCTGGGCTGCTCTGGAGAGCCAGATGCAATCATGAAAAGAGCCACATCTGGCTCCCGAGCCATAGGTTCCTGACCCCTGCTCTAGATGTTTTGGACTTCTACTCCCATAACTCCTAACAGCCTACCAGCTGTTAGGGATTGTGGAAGTTGAAGTCCAAAACACGTAGAGGACCAGAGTTTGCCCATGCCTGGTGTAGATGCACTCAAGCAATAAACAGCACCAGGAAAATCCTAGAAACCTATGGATTCCTTGCTTTATCCATGTCAGTAAAAAGATCATCCAGTGGAATTTGATAGTATTCTTGGGCATGAAGACTTTCCTGACATGAGAAATGCTGCAGGCAGCCAGAGAAGGGAGAAAATGGTTTGTTTCTTTACTCTTCGGAAACACAGACAACCTTGTCTCTGGTAAATAATAGATAGGCTCTTAGCCGTGCTGCAATTTTAAATACAGACACAGGGAGTGGGATGAAGATTGCTCCTATATTCTCCCTCTCTCCCTCTTTCACTTGCAGGAGCACCCACTTTCACCTCTGACCTTTGGTTGTCCTCTGCCATTTTTTTCTATGCAATTTTGATGTTTGTGTATGTACGTGCCATCAAATTCCCTAGGGATTTATAGCAATCCAATGAGTTTCATAGGTTTTTTAAAAAAAAAAATGCAAAGAATTTGAAGTGGAATCCTCTCTTGGCATCATAAGGTTGTACATTGCAACCCTATAGTCAATTTCCAGCCAAAAAATACAATAGAATTTCACGGAGAACCTGAAAATGCCTAGAGAGATCATATTTTGTCAAACAGGGGATAAGTGAAATTGTGGATACAATATGGGAGTCATACCATAGTCACAAAGAGCTCGCCAAGCAGTGAAACTAGCTTCCAAATAACTTCAAGACCTTATTTAGCTCTTTAAAGTTGAGAGGGAAACCTGGGAGAACATTCACCACCAAGAGACAGGAGTCACCACAGGTTCAGCTGAGAGTGTATCTATATTGTGGAATTAATGCAGTTTGATGACAGTTGAACAGCCAGTTGTAGTTTTACACAGTCTTTAGCCTTCTCTCACCAAACTGCAACTAGCAAAATTCCATAGCTTTGATCCATGGCAGTTAAAATGGTGTCAAACTGCATTCCTTCTACAATGTAGAACCTACATTTGCCTCCAAGCTCCTCCTCCTGACTCCCTGCAGGAAGAGGAGGAGCCAACCAAAAGCACCTGGCTGTTTGGCCCCCACAGGAGCCGGCAGCAATTTTGGAGAGGCAGAGTGGGCGGGGCCAACCGAAGCGGCTTCGCGACTCCTGGAAAATGACCCCACATCAAAAGAGTGAGATGCAATCATCCAAAGAGCCATATCTGGCTCATGAGCCATAGGTTCCCGACCTCTGATGTAGATGCACCCTGAAAAAGAGTGAGTGAACTAGTAAGTCTCATGGTAGTGATTTCAGTTTCTGCAAGAACCGCGGGTTTGCAGCTCAGTGTGTCTAGCTTCCAAGAAGGCCAAATGAGAGACAAACAGGTTGAAGGCACAATCAAAGGTTTATTTCTCAATGGGCAGAGAGGATGTCACCAGAGAAAGCAATTCAAAGAACTGACATACCGCAATAGTGAATATAGGGCATATTTATTGTATTTTGACAGCTATTCAAGTCTACTGCACTGGCTCTTGATTGGCTCAGAAGCTATCTGGCTTGGATCCGTTCCCTGAGTGATCCAGGGCTCCATTCGATGTCATTGCTGGTTGGTCTTTGCTGTGGTAGGTAACTTTAATAAAGTGCATTGGACTATTCTGAAGAGTGTGTCTGTTTAGTGACCCGCCTATGAGAGGGACATGATCGGAAAGGAATGTGGTGGGTATGCATAAAAGGCCCTCAGAAGCACTTTATTTCCTGGTTTGAGCCACTAAATCTTACCTTATCCTAGAATCCCCTGTCCTGATATATTTAATTACCCTATCACCCAGTGGTTTTAAAAATGTTACCTTGACATTGGCCCTGCCCATTATGCTCATGTTTACTTTGTTTTTAATGTTCTGGTTTTATAATGATGCATTGTTTATTTATATTTTTTTGTATTTTATGTATTTTTTCTGATGTTTTGTTATTTTGTGATATTTTGTGTAACTGTACTGATGGGTGTGGCCTCATGTAAGCCGCCCTGAATCCCCTTGGGGAGATGTTGGCGGGGTATAAATAAAGTTTAATAATAATAATAATAGTAATAATGTTTAGCTTGCAGAAGAGAAGGCTGAGAGGAGACATGATAACATATATAAATGTGAAAGGCTGTCATAAGGAGGAGTGGGCAGGCTTGTTTTATGCTGTCCTAGAGACTCAGACTCAGAGCAGTGGGTTCAAATTACAGGAACATTAGGAAAAACTTCCTGACTGTAGGAGCTGTTCAGCAGTGGAACTCTCTGCCTCAGAGTGTAGAAGAAGATCCTTCCTTGGAGGCTTTTAAACAGAGATTGGATGACATCCTTTGGGAGTACTTTGATTGTGCTTTTCCTGCATGGCAAGGGGTTGAACTACATTCCCTGTAGGTCCACTACGTCGTTGATACTTGTACATCAATTCTACTTGAAGAACTCTCCACAATGAAAAATTGGCTATTCTATTATTTCTGTACTTGCACAAACTAATACCTGAGGAAGAATCTACAGTCAAAACCAGTCGTTTATATCAGTGTTTCCCAACCTTTTTTGAGCCGCGGCACACTTTTAACATTAAAAAAAATCCGGGGGCACACCACCAACCAAAATGACACAAAATGACACTCTAACACAGTAAAGAACGGCTGGGGGATGGTGGCCTGCTGGGAGCAGCTGCTGGGAGTGCCAAAGCCACGGGAGGGGGCGGAGCCAGGCCGTGCCATGCCCCTCCCCTCCCCCCATCTTCACCTCTCCCAGTAACTGCTCCAGCCTTGAGGGGGCAGTGCCAACCCAGCGGTGCCAGAGCCAGGACAATGGTGGCTTCGCACTGTCCCCTCAAGGCTGGAGCAGCTGCTGGGAGTGCCGAAGTCGGGGGAGGGGGGGAGCCAGGCCGCACCATGCCCCACCCCCTCCCTCCCCAGCTTCAGCTCTCCCACGGAGGAGCATGAGTGGTGAATGGGCTTCAGTGGGCAGGGCTCCTCCACGCGGCTTCAGCGAGCGATGGGCGAGAGTCATGGCGGATTGGAGGCTGGCTGGCTGGCTGGAAAAACGGCTGAAGGAGGCGGCGCCCTGGCACCTTTTTTTTTTCTTTGCCACCGCCCGGCCCTTCCTCCTCCTCCCCCAAGCAGCAGGAGTTTGGCAGGAGGAGGGGGGAAGGAAGGGGGGGGGGCAGAGAGCTTTTCTCGCGGCACAGCAGGAGGTCCGTCACGGCACACTAGTGTGCCACGGCACACTGGTTGAGAAACACTGGTTTATATAAACTTTGTGTTTAAAAAGGACTTACAAACTTTGATTCATTGGATTTGATTTACAATGTGTGGTTTATATAGTCCTCCACGTGGAACATGAATTTTGTATAATATTGGACTCACAAACCGTGATTATTAGAGAGATGCCTTCTATGAGTATGTTTGTTTGTAATACACTGAACCTATTCCTTTGGATTCTTCTTTAGGAATCATCTGTCTTTCCCATATAAGGAAGATTTTGGTTTAGAAACTTGTATTTTGAATCATTGTTGAGTGTAACTTGAAACTTCAAGCTTTGTTTGTACATTGAATGTTCCATGACTATAGCATATATATGAAAAACATTCTAATGGTTTATATTATTGTATTATTATTATTTATTTAAAACTTTTATACCCCGGCCTTCTCACCTCCGAAGAGGGACTCAGACCGGCTAACAGCAAATATTCAATGCTAACATTTAAAATCTAAAAACATCATACATTTACAATAAAATTTACAATAAAATACAATACAATAAATACATTTAAAAAGCCTTTAGCCAAAGTAAAATCAAGTCCAACTTAATCCATATATTCGGTCCGACTTTAGTCGCTTCACGATCTCCTCCTTCATTCTGTGAAGGCCTCATTAGACAGCCACATTTTCACCCGCTTCCTAAAAGTCAGGAAGGAGGGGGCGGATCTAATCCATCTGGACTCCCAGCTGTCCATGGAGGCCCAGGTCTCTGCGGCCAGCAAGGCTGCTTTTTTCCACCTCCGTCAGGCAAGGAGGCTGGCCCCCTACCTCTCCCGGAGCGACCTAGCCGCGGTGATCCAAGCCACGGTCATCTCGAGGCTAGATTACTGTAACGCGCTCTACGTTGGCCTTCCTATGTCGTCGATCCGGAAGCTCAGGCTGGTGCAGAACACTGCCGCCCGGCTCCTGTCTGGGGCTCCAGCAGGCTGCCGTATAACACCAATCTTGCAGGACCTGCACTGGCTGCCTATTGAGCACCGGATCGCCTTCAAAGTGTTGGTTCTTACCTTTAAGGCCTTATACGGCCTGGGGCCAGCGTATCTGAGGGACCGTCTTACTCTATATTGCCCGTCGAGATCACTACGGTCTGAGGATGCCAACCTCTTGGAGGTACCATCTATAAAGTCGGCGTATTTGACATCTACCCGCCGGAGGGCGTTCTCTGTTATAGCGCCCACGCTATGGAACGCCCTCCCGGCCGAAACCAGGGCCTTGAGGGACCTACTCCCATTTAGACGGGCCTGCAAAACCTACCTGTTTAGGCAGGCCTTCGGTGAGTAGCCCGTGCGCCCCCCTGCTTCATGTTGCTGCATCTGCTGCTGTTATGGTTTAATGTTATGGTTGTAATGCTATTGTTTTAGTGCTATTGTTGCTGTTTTTTAATCTGTTTTGTTTTTAACCCTTTGTTGTATGTATTGGCTCTTGTGAGCCCCCGCGAGCCCCTGGGAGTCGGCGGCATAGAAGCCCCAATAATAAATAAATAAATAAATAAATAAATAAATAAATAAATTTCATTTCCACAGCCGGGGGGCCACCACAGAAAAGGCCCTGTCCCTCGTCCCCACCAGACGCGCCTGTGAAGGTGGTGGGACTGAGAGCAGGGCCTCTCCAGACGATCTTAGCACTCTTGACGGTTCATAGGGGAGAATACGTTCGGACAGGTAAACTGGGCCGGAACCGTATAGGGTTTTGTAGGTCAACACCAGCACTTTGAATTGTGCTCGGAAGCTAATTGGCAGCCAGTGGAGCTGGCGCAACAGGGGAGTTGTGCACTCCCTGTACCCCGCTCCCGTTAGTAGTCTGGCTGCTGCGCGCTGGACTAATTGCAGCTTCCGGGCAGTCTTCATAGGCAGCCCCACGTAGAGAGCGTTGCAGTAGTCTATACAGGATGTAACCAGAGCGTGGACCACTTGTTTATAGTGGCCTCTTGCCCTTGTTGAACTAGATGGCGCATGTGGACTCTTCTAACTCTATGATTCTTTGATTAATCAATAATGGGCTTAATAGCCTCGGGAAGGGCGGGTTAGTAAATCGAAATAATAAATAAATAAATAAATATTCTAGCTCTGGATGATGCAATAGATAAACAATGGGTGCTGAAGGTGATGACCATCTCAATGGGTGTTGCAAGAGTGGGTCTGGTTTGGGGACATAGGAGAGAAAGCATTCCCAGAGATAACCTAAATCATATCAGGTGAAACAGAAAAAAGGACCCAGAATTCTTACACATAATCATTGTGGGTTCCCCCGAGTCTCCCAGTTCATTATGAAAGGATTATGATAATTTGGGAAATTGTTTCCTGAAGTCCAAGGTGTGGTGAGGCATAATTTATGAGGGGTTATTACAGGGTAACATAGCAAAGACAAGGCAGGTGCGCTGTGTCCCAATGGAACTACACCTCATAATTCATGATTTTGGGATCTAATTTCTCGATAACATAATGGCCACTAAACCAACATACTAACCACTCCATCAGTCTGCCTCTTTCTCTTATTTTTCTGCACCCTTTTTGAAGTTTGAAAGTAACTGCAAACTCTATCGAAATGAATGACATCTTTATTAGGAATACTGCATAATTGCACTGGAGGACCTGGAAAATGTCTGGAGAAGACATAATTTGCTGGATAAATGAAATGGTGGGCACCTGTCCCTTAAATCCAGGAGTCGTAATGAAATGACGGAAAAGACTCGTTTGTGGGCAGCTAAGTTAACACTGCTTAAAGGAAGACCCATTACATTTCTTCTTCCTTATATCTCCATACCTCTCCAGGGCTGGCTCTTCACAAAGCATGGGCAAACTTGGGCCTCCAGGTGTTTTGGACTTCAACTCCCACAATTCCTAACAGCCTATTAGCTGTTAGGAATTGAGGAAGTCCAACACATAGAAGGCCAAAGTTTGCCCATGCCTGCTCTACAATATAGAATGAATGCAATTTGATCCCACTGGAATTGCCATGATTCAATGCACCGGGACTGTGGCGCAGCTGGCTGGGTGTCAGCTGCATTAAGATCACTACTGACCAAAAGGTCATGAATTCAAAGCCAACCCAGGTCAGAGTGAGATTCCAGCCAATTTTGTGTAGCTTGTTGTCGACCTTTGCAACCCGAAAGACAGTTGCATCTGTCAAGTAGGAAATTTAGGTGCCACCTATGTGTGGGGAGGCTAACTTAACAAATTTATGAGGCCATAAAAAATCTCCAGCAAAAAGCATGCGGGGAATGCGGAAAGTACTTTATCAGGGCCACAGATGGATGGTGAAGCGACAGCTCCCCTGGTGGCCAGAAAAAAGTTAAATAGCCTCTGACTGTCTGTCTATATGTGTTGTGTGTCTATGACATTGAATGTTTGCTATGTACATTGTAATCTGCCCTGAGTCCCCGATGTGGGGTGAGAAGGGCGGAATATAAATACTGTAAATAAATAAATGTTATGGAATACTGGAAGTTATAGCTTGGTGAGGCACAGAAGGCAAAAGATCTTGTAAAACTACAACTCCCAGGACTCCATATCCTGGAACTATGGCCGTCAAAGTGGTGTCGAAGTGCATCCGTTCCCCAGTGTAGACGTTCCCAGCAGAAGATCCAGCTTACTTATTATTGTTTAACCTTGATCCCTGATACAGAATCTCCATCTCAACATCTTTAAGTGGCTCAGATCAATCCAGCTCTTTTCATTTGGATCCGTAAACTCAAACGATCCTTTTTATTTGCTGCTGAAATGGGCTCCGCTTTTAATTTCTCCTCCTCCTTTCATTTTCCTCCCTGCCCTTCTTGCCTCCGCTGCAAGGAGCTGTTAATGTTTAATAACTCCCATGCTTAAGTGCTGCTCAACGCTGATATTTGGCCAGGATGAGCGATCCTCCGCTTGCCAATCTTGACTCGGAAAAACCATTCCACTGGCTCTGTTGGCAATAGAAATGTACAGCTTTCTCCAATTGTATGGGAAGGATGCATCATGTTGCCATCCAACCAAAATTGAGCAACTTCCTTTAAATGTTAGTAGATGGTATCTCTGGATTTTCTGCGTATCATTGAGAAGAAGGTACGAATTAGCAGGCAAGATCCAGCCAAAGTCTTTCTAGTCCAGTAGCTATTTCACTTCTTTGGAGTTCCCTTCTTTGGAGTACACAGCTTCTGGGAGCTGTTGCCCAAACAAAATGCTATATTGGGCCCATTATTTATTTATTTATTTCATTTATTTCTAACCCGCCCTTCTCTACCCTCGAAGGGGGACTCAGGGCGGCTAACAAAAAGGCAACAATTTGACGCCGCATACACAAGAGACAAAACAACAACACATCATAAAACACTACAAAACAGATTAAAACAATCAATTATCAATAATTAACTAACATGATCCCTGTTCCGCATTCATAGGCTGTCCAAACCAAATCCACAGTCCACCTCCACAATCCTGTCATTATTCAATTGTCCGTCCACTGCCCCACATCAACCAAACGCCCGGTCCCAAAGCCACGTCTTTAGCTTTTTTCTAAAGGAAAGGAGGGAAAAAGTTAACCTTATTTCGCTGGGGAGCGAGTTCCACAGGCGAGGGGCCACCACCGAGAAGGCCCTGTCCCTCGTCCCGACCAACCGTGTTTTCGAAGAAGGTGGGATTGAGAGCAGGGCCTCCCCGGAAGATCGTAAATTTTGAGGTGGGACATAAGGGGAGATACGTTCAGACAAGTAAGCTGGGCCAGAACCGTAAAGGGCTTTAAAGGTCAAAACCAGCACTTTGAATTGTGCTCGGAATTGGATAGGCAGCCAGTGGAGTTGACACAACAGGGGAGTAGTGTGCTCCCTGTATGTCGCTCCAGCTAGTAACCTAGCTGCTGCCCGCTGGACTAATTGAAGTTTCCGAACAGTCTTCAAAGGCAGCCCCATGTAGAGTGTGTTGCAGTAATCTATTAGGGATGTAACCAGAGCATGGACTACCGTGACCACCATTACTGCCTGTAAACAATACAATACAATCTGCTAACCAGATTTGCTGAGGTTGAGAGCACAGGACCCCCAGGAAAGTGAAAAACGGTGATTAAAAACATTACTATAGGAGAAAACACATACGTTCTTTTAGTATGACTGTATGGTCAACTTCCATTGGAAACTGAATTACACCAAAAGATTTAGGGTACATCAATCAGTATGTAATGTTTTAGTATGGAAATTGCTTATAGTTTAAACCAGGGGTGCTCATTAGGTAGTTCGTGATCTACTGGTAGATCGCGTAGGGCAGGGGTGCTCACACTTTTACAGCATGGGAGCTACTGATTAAAAAACCAAGTCCCAAAGATCACCTACCCAGAAATGTAAAACGTATAACTATTTTCTTATTTATTTATTTATATTTATTATTCATTTTTATATACTGCTCCTTCCAGCAGGCTCAGGGCAGTTTACATAAGATGAAGTTATAAAACATCAACATTTCAATTTAATAACAACAATATAAAACAGAGCATAAAAATACATCCAACCACCCAATTTCTCCCACACTGCCATATTACCACACATATTATCAGCCAGAAAGTAAGAAGAGAGGCTGATGAACTGCAAGGCCATTTAATACACAGCAAGGTAAACAAAGGGGCATGCAAAAATACATCCAACCACCCCATTTCTCCCACATTTCCATATTCCCCAACATATATTTCTCAAGGAACAAAGCAAGCAGAGAGGCTTTGGACCTAAAAGGCCATGTTTAAAAATAAAAAGGAAACAAAGAGACATGCCAAAGTACAATCAAGCACCCACCCCATTTCTCCCACATTTCCATATTCCCCAACAAATATTTCTCAAGGAACAAAGCAAGCAGAGAGGCTTTGGAACTAAAATGCCATTTTTAAACATTAAAATAAACAAAGAGACATGCCACAGAACAATCAAGCACCCACCCCAAAGTAAAAAGACCGACCTTTGAGATGCGGTAAGGAAATGACCCCAAAGCGTCCTTCTTCTTCTCCTCCATCGTTGCTCCTATTTCCATGCCGCCAGCATGCGTGCCACCTCCAAGAGTTCACGAGAAGTCCGAGAGACAGAATAGGCACTTCTGCGCATGCATGAGGGGCCAGTCATGCATCGCGTCATCCAGGCCCGCCCCCTTTGGTCTCCTATGACTCTGAGTGGCTGGAGAAGGACGGAGGGAGGAAGAGGAATCCAAAAGAGGGGGCCCATTCTGCCTCTTGGACTCTGGAGCTTTTGGAGCAACGACGGAGGACTTCTTTACAGCGTGCAGGGGCACGTGAAGAGGACCAACAGCAAAAACCTGGTCAGGGGCCTGAAGATCACCAGGATGAGGCCCGAAGATCACCCTGGTGATCGCGATCACCGTTCTGAGCACCCCTGGCGTAGGGCGTTCTAGTAGATCGCAGGCAGGGCGGGAGGAAGGCTCAGTCCTGCCCCGCAGGTTCCCGACACCACCCTGGGTTATCTGAGGTCCTTTCCACACAGTTGAATAAAATCCCATTTTATCTGCTTTGAATCAGATTATATGGCAGTGTGGACTCAGAAAACCCACTTCAAAGCAGCTATTGTGTTACATGTTTCGCATTTTTGTAGTGGGTAGGTAGATCATTTTGACTTGGTTGTTTTATAAGTAGCTCGCATGCTGAAAAAGTGTGAGCACTCCTGGTTTAAACTGTGTGGTTTCACAAATGTATGGGTTAAAACATAGAGATGTGTAGTATTGGTAGAGTGTCACTTTAGGAGGTTGCTGTGCTGGCTGGATGAAGAAGGGGAGATAAGAAAGGAATGTGCTTCTTGCAGTGTGCGGAGATGTGAATGGACATGATTGATGGTTGTCTTGTATATATTGTATATAATAGACATAAGTGTTACTTTCTGGTGAAAGCTGAATGGAAGACTCCGGTGTTTTTACCACATTGTCAGAATTTGGAAGGTTGAAGCAACTGAGGTAAGGAAGGTGATTTATCCCAATTTCCAACAACATCTACATGTAAAATGAATACAGTCTGATGTCATTTTAACTGTCTTCACTTCATACTATGGGACTTGTAAGTTTTACAAGGCCTTTGGCTTTCTCTCACAAAGAGTATGGGTGTCTCCCATACTCAGAGGCGGCCCCAGCGATTCCGCCATGTAAGCGGCCGCGTAGAGCGCCATCGGCTGGGCGGGGCGTCACCAGCTGGGAGGGGCGCCGCGGCACCACCTCGCTTCCGCGCCCGCCCTGCCATCGCCCGGTGCCGCCGCACAGCCGGCCCCACGAAGCACAGACATTTTCTGCGCATGCCCAGAAGCAACTACAGTCCCGAGCGCGCCTGCGGCTTTGGAGCCAGCGCGCAGGTGTGCTCGGGCCCCAGTGCACATGCGCGGACATTCGCGCATGCGCAGAAATGTAGTGCTTCGGGAGGCTGCAGCACGCCTCCCGAAGCACAGACATTTCTGCGCATGCCCAGAGCAACTACAGGCGCTACAGCGCCTGTAGTTGCTTCTGGGCATCTTGGAAATGTCCGCTTTGGGAGGTGTGGTGCAGTCGGCCCACGAGGCTGGCTGTGCGGAGGAGCGGCGGCAGCGAAGTGGCGGCGGCGAAAGCGGCGGCGGCGGAAGTGGCGGCGGCGAAAGCGGCGGTGGCGGCGGCATGATGCGGCGGCCGGGGGGGGCGCCAAAATTTACTTCGCGTACTCCCCCGGAAAAGGTCAGGCCGGCCCTGCCCATACTACAGTTCTCAGGATTCCATAACATTGAGCCATGTAAATATTTATTTATTTATTTATTTACAGCATTTATATTCTGCCCTGCTCACCCCGCAGCGGACTCAGGGTGGATCACAATGCATATATACATGGCAAACATTCAATGCCATAGACACACAACATATATAGACAGAGACACAGAAGCTATTTAACTTTTCAGATTCATGAGGGTATGCATTTTGAATTCTGGCAACCGGTGGAGCTGTCCCTCCACCATCCACTTGTGACACTGATGGAGTACTTCCTCATTCTTTTGCATGCTGGAGAGTTTTTATGGTGTTGTAAATTAGTTAAATTAGCCTCCCCACATAAGCGGTACCTAAATTTCCTACTTGACAGATGCAACTGTCTTTCGGATTCCAAAGGTCGACAGCAAGCTAAATAGCCGGAAGCTCACTCCAACCCGGGGTGGCTTCGAACTCATGATCTCCAGCTGAGCCACAACTACATTAATTCTCCTGTGTAGATGCACCCTGAGACACTTAAACACCTTATCATTTATATTGAACTGCATCATATGGTCAGTGTAGACTGGGCATGAGCAAACGTTGGCCCTCCAAGTGTTTTGGACTTCAACTCCCACAGGCTGTTAGGAATTGTGGGAGTTGAAGTCCAAAATACCTGGAGGGCTGAAGTTGGCCTATGCCTAGTGTAGATCCATATAATGCAGTTCTAAATTGCATCACAGGGCAGTGTAGATCCAGCCTAAAGCTCTGCAAAATGCCCATAGGGTTACAAAGGTTTTGCAAATTTGGGAGCTCTTCAGAAATGCCAACATGGAGAGATGAATAAATGCAACGATTTCAACTATAGTAACTGAATCCCAGTTTATGATGTGATCCTGCCAAGGTCAAATCACCTCTGTTGGGATGTAGCCAGTTCTCTCCAGCTGGATCTACACTGGCATATAAAGCAGTTTGGAACTGTATTACTACGGTCAGTGTAGACTCATATAATGCAGTTCAGCACAGTTCCAAACTCTATTCTATGGCAGTGTAGATCCAGCTTCCCTTTGCCACAAGATGTATTGAGAAAGAGCGAGAAGATTGTGTAATGTGGAGAGAGATATACAAGCCTCTCGTTCTGCCTTAGGATTTTCTCTCCCTCGGGTCCCGGAAAGGATTTTTATGGCAGAGTAGATGCTATTCCAACAAAGGAGCTGTTTGTTTTCTGGCTGGAGATGTTCTTGAGCGGGATATACCACCGAGGGCTAAATTTAGCCTACGGCTTGTGTAAACCAGACTGTCTCATGCCAGCTACGGAGAGCTGTCAAATGCAGGCCATATAAAAGATGTGCCTTTGAGCAGAGGAAGGCCTCTGCAGACAGATCAGAACACACTCCTTCCTAGTCCTCCAAAGGGCAGGTCCTACTTGCATTGCATTGAATCCAAATACTGACCTGGAATACTTTCTTAAGCCCCTTCTCCCTTGGATTGCGCCTCCCAGAACCTTTCAGCCTATCAATCTATGCAGGACAGCAAAGAGTGCATCTACACAGTAGAATTAATGCAGCTCAATACCATTTGAACTTCCATGGCTCAATGCTATGGAATCCTGGGAGGTGTCGTTTTAGAAGATCTTTAGCCTTCTCAAGTAGGGATTTGAACCTAGTTCAATGTGCTGATAAAAATACTTTCTGTTCTAGTGGTGGAGTATCTTTCTCTGGAGGTTTGGACGCAGAGGCTGGATGGTCATCTGTCAGGAGGGCTTTGATTATGCCTTCCTTCCTGGAAAACACTACACTTTTCCTTTGTACTGATTGGGGTAAGGAGATATTTCAATTTATTATTTTTTACATCATTTATATTCCGCCCTTCTCACCTCGCAGGGGACTCAGGACGGATTACAATGTACATATAGAGGCAAACATTCCATACCATAGACACACAACATATATAGAAAGACACTCAGAGGCTATTTAACATTCCAGCTTCTGGCCACCAGGGGAGCTGTCGCATTCCTTCATTCTTTGCATACTTCCTGGAGATTTTATGGCCTCATAAATCACTTAAATTAGCCTCTCCACAAAGTGGTACCTATATTTCCTACTTGACAGATGCAGCTGTCTTTCGGGCTGCAAAGGTCGACAACAAGCTACACAAATTGGTCGAGAGCTCACCCCGACCCGGGCAGGCTTCAAACTCATGGCCTTCCGGTCAGTAGTGATCTTAATACAATTTCAAGCTTGTCCTCTGTATGAAAGGTCAGAGGTGGTTTCACATTTAAAAATAATATCGTATGAAAGCTGACTGGCACAACCTGGAGATCGCAACGAGACACAATGAAGACATCTGTCCTTGCGCTTTGCTACTCTGCTGCTGAAAACGCATTCCCAGTGTGGAATACATCTCACCATGTTAAAACAGTGGATGTGGGTCTTAATGAGACATCCTTCAAACACAGTCAAGGTTAGATAATACTAACAATAATAGTTCAGCACAAAATATGCATTTAAATGTTCATATTTATATTCAAAGCATCATAGAAAAGTGACAATCTTATTCTTTATAACAAATAAACATCCATAACAGTACCGTGTCCAGGGCACAGCTGGGACGACGCAATGTCTATGAGGAGTAAATCTCAGTGAGTCCAGTCTGTGCACCCTAGGGCCAATAGTCCAAAGCTCGAAAAGAGCATGACACAGGTAAAGGGATGCAGGCAGGAGTAATCCAAAACTATAGACCAAGAATGAACCGGAGCCAGCAATTCCAAGGCTCCTGGGAATGAAAATAAAGCAAGCCGACGGAAGAATATCCAAACACAATCAGGGCCGCTGAATTCCGTTTCATGGTCTTTTTCAAAGGCTAGATATCCATCAATGTGGTTCAAGTCCTGGAAGATTACATGAGACATGCCACATTATCACAGGATTTCTACATCCTACACCGCCGGAGAAATTACACTGTTTTGCTGGTATTGCACCACCCGACATCCATTGAGAAGTAGCAACCAATAATGAAAGGACCAAGGCAGTGACATCTCTGGCCCATCCTCTATTCAGATATCAACCAGCAGCCAATGTCTTAAATCAGGGAATAGCTTCCTAAGATCTACAGAGATATTTGCAGGAACACCTCAGCAAGCAAGAGTCCAAAAGTGGCAGGCTAAAACCCGGAACCTCAATCCATGGCTGATATCGAATGAAAAACTCCCTCCTGGGCACACAGAAGACTGGGTGATTTGGAAGGCGCTGAACAGACTGCACTCTGTCACCACAAGGTGCAGAGTCAATCTTCAGAAATGGGGCTACAAAGTGGAGTCCACGACATGTGAGGGTGGAGACGAGCATACCACAGATCACCTATTGCAATGCAGCCTGAGCCCCACATGCACAATGGAGGGCCTTCTTAGAGTGACACCAGAGGCACTCCAAGTGGCCAGCTCCTGGTCAAAGGATATTTAGTGTAATGCCAAGTCTTTAACTTTGTTTGTGTTTTAAAATACATGACAACTGTCTCCTCAATTTATTCTGACACGATAAATAAATCTCACATTTTCTTTCCAAAAACCAACCACCCATTCATGTCTATTCAGTAGATCAGGAGGAAACGTCAGACAGACAGGATTATAAGTATGTATATGAAGGTAGAAAAAAACACATATTTTTTAAGATGATGCATGCAAAAATATATGCGTTTTTAAAAATCAATTTTAAAATTTCCACTAAATGGCTTTTTCATTTGCGATATTGGGTGCATATTTTAGCATAGATTCAAAAAGTAGCTGGAAAAGCAAAAAAGGAAAGGTCATAAAAATAAGATAGGACGTGAGCCAATCCACTGTAACCTATCCGAACCTGGCAAGATGAGATTGGAAGATATATAATTGAATAGCAAAGTCAGGATTATCCCTTCATATTGTATCTGTGATTTTTTTTTAATGGACAGTAAAGAATGGTGGTAGGAAAAAAGTCGACTTATTTAAAATGTTTTTTTTTTCTCATCATGTCAGAAGCGAATGGAGAATATACTGCAAGTTGCTTTTGGTGTGAAAGAATCGGCCGTCTGCAGAGACGTTGCCCAGGGGATGCCCGGATGTGTTATCATCCTGTGGGAAGCTTCTCTCCTGTCTCCGCATGGGAAGCTGGGGCTGACGGCTGGGAGCTCACCCCGTGTCTCATGGATTCGAACCACCGTCCTTCAATTCAATTTATTATTTCATGAGTCGCTCTCCACCAGAGTGCTCCAAGCAACTTCTCTCGGCATTACTTCGCGAACAAAGATTCTTAGGAAGGACTCATCCCACGCTTTTTACAAACGCGTTTGATGACTAAGCAGGCCACTCTGAGATAGGCAAGTCTGGTTGCAGAAAGCACAGCAGAAAGTCTCCTTGAGTGATGTCGTTTCCAAGTTGCGGTTCTTTCTGTGTTGTCGTTTCTCTTCGAGACCCATTCGGTGTGTTTTCTCGAAAGAGGCCGCAGCATTTATTTATTTATTTATTTATTTCTTCGGTTTTATATTCCGCTCCTCCCTGCAGGCTCGGGGCGGATCACAATTACAACATACAATAAAACATACAGTAAAACAGCAGTAAAAACATGGCATTGTGGATAGTGCATCTCCATGCCTCCCAATGTAAGGCCAGGGTGGACCATTGTTGGTGATCAATCTGGTTGAGCCTGAGATGTTGTTTCAGGGAGTCCTTATATCTCTATTTGGGGGCGCCTTTCTTGCGCTGACCTGTGGTGAGTTCACCATAGAGTAGTATCTTTGGGAGGCGGTGGTCCTCCATCCTAGAGACGTGTCCTGCCCAGCACAGCTGTGTTCTCAATAGCATGGCCTCAATGCTGGTGATCGCTGCTTGCTCAAGGACAGCAACATTAGTCACATAGTCGGTCCAGTGTATATTTAAGATTGTGCGAAGACAGCACCGATAAAAGCGTTCGAGGAGTAGTAGGTGCTGGCGATAGATGACCCATGTTTCAGACCCATAGAGGAGAATAGACAGTACGATAGCTCTGTACACACTGATTTTGGTGCTTTGCCTCAGGTGCTTGTTGCTCCAGACTCTTTTGTGAAGCCTTCTGAATGCACCATATGCCTTTGCTAATCTGTGATCTATCTCTTTGTCAATCTTGGTGTCTGAAGAGATGATGCTTCCCAGGTAGGTGAACTGCTGAACAGACTTAAGCACAGATTTGCCTATGCTGACCATGGGGATGATGGTGTTCTTCCTGTGGTGCGGGCTGGTAGAGGAGTTCCGTTTTCTTCAGGCTGACTTCCAGCCCAAACAGCTTTGCAGCTGTTGCAAAGCAGGATGTTAGGCACTGCAGGGCTGCTTCTGAATCTATTCAACTTATTATTTCATGAGTCGCTCTCCACCGGAGTGCTCCGAGCGACTGACAACAGCAATAAAACATACATATATATCATCACATGATTACAAGTTAAAAGCTTTAACAAAGAGCCAGGTTTTAAGAGCTTGGGTGAATGACCGCAAATCGGGCATGGCTCTAACATATGGGGACAAGGAGTTCCACAGGGTTGGAGCCAGGACTGAAAAAGCCCTACGCCTTGTAGAATCTAGACGTGCTTCCCTGGGGCCGGGAATGTGCAGAAGGTTTTCCTTTGTGGTCTTTGGTGGCAAATGTATGAGAGGCAATCCATGAGATATTTAGGACCCTGACCGTGTATGGCCCTGAACATTAAGACCAGTGTCTTATAGGAAGCCCGGTGTTTAATTGGAAGCCAGTGGAGATGTTGCAGCACCAAAGTTATGTGGTGTCTCATAGGTGTCTGTGTGAGTAGTCTGGCGGCTACATTCTGAACCACTTGAATCTTCCGAGTCACTGAAAGAGGGGTACCAGCATACAGTGCGTTACAGTAATCCAGCCTCGAGGTGACAGTGGCATGGATCACCATTCCAAGGCCCTCGGTTGGAAGATAAGATGCCAGCCGCCAAACTAAAATCATGTTCAACTCAGTCCGCATGTGGTCGCTCACTTTGGTCAATAATCAATCTCAGCTCTTATTCTGGGAATGGTTCATTCCAAAGCCAGGATCTCACTAGCCTCCTAAAGGACAAGAGGGAGGGGGCAGATCTGAATCTCACTCAGGAGAGAGCTCCACAGCTGAGGGGCCACCACAGAGAAGGCCCTGTCTCTTGTTCCCAGCAAATGCGTTTGCGAAGGTGGCGGGACCAAGAGCAGGGCCTCTCTGGAAGATCTTAGTGTCCTTGATGGTTCATAGGGGAGAACACGTTCGGACAGGTAAACTGGGCCGGAACAGTATAGGGATTTATAGGTTCCGGCCCATTCTGTCATGCAGGAACATTCAAAGCATTCTGGAAAGATGGCCATCCAGCTTCTGCTTCAAAACTTCCAGAAAAGCAGACTCTATAGTCTTATTCCAGGTGAGATCTGACTATGGCTTCCCTCAGTCTAGGGGTACTATACTCTTATTGATGCAGCCTAGAATTGCATTGACGTTTTGAGCTGCTGCATCACTGTTGTCCCATGTTCTCCTTGTGATCCACTAGGACTCCTTGATCTCTTTCACATGTTCTTAGACATCCCTCCAGCACAGACATGGGCAAATTTGGGCCCTCCAGGTGTTTTGGACTTCAACTCCCACCATTCCTAACAGCCTCAGGCCCTTTCGTTTTGCCCCTCAGCTACTTAAGCCAGTGTTTCCCAACCTTTTTTGAGCTGCGGCACACTTTTTCCATTGACAAAATCCTGGGGCACACCACCAACCAAAATGACACAAAATGACACTCTAACACAGTAATACATATAGTTAATATGTTTTTGAATGTTTTATACACTCAGTGTGAAACCTGGGCCTGTTTCGATGAACACAACATAGATATCCTGGCAGGAATGGCAGAAAGACACACACGAAGGTCTTGCTCAACAGCTGGGAGTTATAGTTCACCCACAATCAAAGAGCATTCTGAACTCCACCAATGATTGAATGGAATCAAACTTCCCTCACAGAACTCCCATAACCAAGAGAAAATACTATAAGAGTTTGGTGGGCATTGACCTTGGGTTTTGGAGTTGTAGTTCACCTATATCCAGAGAGCACTGTGGAGAGGAGGGAGGAAGACGTGGGGCGAATCTGCGCAGTAGCGGCCGCACGGGTCACGTCTTCCCTCCCCCCTCCCGCAGAAGCGGCAGCGTTAGCAAAGTGAGGCAAAGCAAGCAGAGCGAGGTTGGGAAGAAGGGAGCCTGAGTGGAGAAGTGTTCGGCAGGAAGGGGAAGAAAGGGGATTGGAGGTTCCCATTTCCCACTGCACACCTGAGGATCGCTCACGGCACACTGGTGTGCCACGGCACACTGGTTGAGAAACACTGACTTAAGCTGTTGAGGCTGTTGGGAATTTTGGGTGCTGAAGTCCAAAACACCTGGAGGGCCCAAGTTTGCCCACGCCTGCTCCAGCATGACTAGAGGAAGTTGACCTACGAGTCAAATCAGAATAATCAGAGATGTGTAGAGAATATATTTTCATTCAGATCCATAAATAAACTGTGTATAGGAATCATCAATGACGAGATAACTTTTCAGGTAGGTGCATGCAAATACAAGTATTCCAAAATCAAAATAAACAAAATAATAGAATAGAATAAACAATAAAATAAATCTAGAATCCCAAACATTTCGGGTCCTACGAGTTTCAGGGAAAGGACATTCAACTGTCTATCCACACCAGAATGGAAACCAAAGGGTAATAAATAATCATACTGTATGCCACCAAAAGGAATTGGGTCTCAATGTTAATAAAGGTATGACTGAGGTTGGTGTTTATTGATTGACTTGTAGGAAGGTTGGGGGTGAGGAGAGAAGGGACTTATGCAAATCGCCGGGACTCCCACTGCTTTCCTTGCTGAATGGGCTTAATGAAACCGAGTGCCAGAGACAATTGTCTTTCTGTAAGGGGACATATAAAGAAGGGCTGGGGGTTGGGGAGGGGTGGCAAGGAAACTAGGTGGCGGAGATGGCGCTTTAGGGCACCCAAGACAGAGAAAAGGGAGGTAATTCAGAGGAAGCAGCAGGGGAGAGAAATAATTAGAGCTGCAAAAAAGCCTGGGCCAAAAATGCTCAGCAAGGAGTCAAGGACACAGAAAGGCAGGAGAGAGAAAGAGAGAGAGATGGAAATCTGGTTTGAAGGAGAAAGCCGGCCGGGCACCTGCATTCAGAACAAGGCATTGCTTCATTGGGCACGGAGCCATATGGCCGATGGGAGAGATGCCAGCTTCTGGAAATATTCCCTTTTCGGTCTGTAGCTCCAGCCAGCCTGGACATCCGCTCTCTCCGAATCTCCAAGAATCAGGCAGGCAGAATTTGTTTTGCCAGTTTAAATCTGTACCATTTGTACAATTTTAAAACACATTTTGTAACCACATTACTAATAATGCATTTTTTTCGATTCTAAGATGCCATCAGTTGTAAGACACATAGTACCATCAACACACATACACACATATACAAACACACAAGGGACGTGGTGGCACATCAGGTTAAACTGCTAAGCTGCAGAACTTGCTGACCGGAAGGTCGGCGGTTTGAATCTGCAGGACAGGGTGAGCTCCCATTGTTAGCCCCAGCTTCTACCAACCTAGCAGTTCGAAAACATGCAAATGTGAGTAGATCAATAGGCACTGCTTTGGCAGGAAGGTAACAGCACTCCCTGCAGTCATGCTGGCCACATGACCTTGGAGGTGTCTATGGACAACGCTGGCTCTTCAGCTTAGAAATGGAGATGAGCACCACCACCCAGAATTATACTTGACTAGACTTAATGTCAAGGGGAAACTTTTATCTTTACCTTTCATACCTTACAAAACATGCAAGTGCGGAGAAGACCAAACCACAGACCACATATTGCCATGCAGTCTGAGCCCTGCCACATGCACAATGGAGGACCTGCTTATAGTAACACCAGAGTCACTCTAAGTGGCCAGGTACTGATCAAAGGACAGTTAGTATAATGCTAGGTTCCTTGACTTGGTTTGTGTTTTCAAATACATTAAAACTGTACCCTCGGTTACCTTCTGACATGATAAATAAATAACCTTACATACGAATGCTGTGTGTGCATACATACACACACATGTCACATACACTAGAGGGGGGGGGGACAGTCCCCAAGTTACAAACATCTGACTTAGAAGTGATTTATAGATAAACAACAGGAGTGGGACAATAGGAAGTGAGAGAAATTTTCCCCTAGGAAAGGAAATCCACTCCTGGAGAAGTTAATATCATGGGGGAAAGGGGTGTCAACTGTAGCTTTAGCACCGATCCTCGATCCTCATTTCTAAAACAAGCCATTCCCCCCCCCCCCCAAATCCAATTATCTCAGAGACAGAAAGTGGGGTGAAATCTTCCGAACAGGGACAAAGCAAGGGAAACACCACAGGGGCAGGCATGTAGCCGGGGGCTAAGGGGCTTCAGCCCCCCCCGAAATTCTCAGGGTGATCTGCGAAAAGGCCTTACTGGTACATTATTTAAACTGTTATGTTTATTCATATCATGATCTGATCACCATGCTCATTATATCCCACATTAATGGGGTTATTGGGATAACAATACAAAAGGTTTGCTAAGGTAGACCCTCTTCCACCCAGTCTCAGTCCCCCAAACCAAACTCAGCCCCTCCCCCGAATCAAAATCCTGGCTACGGCCCTGCACAGGGGATTGACTCTTCCCTATGCTATAAACCTGGAGTTAAACTTTTTTAATGTACCTCTTCCTACTTACATACAAATCCAACTTAAGGACAAGCTTACAGACCCTATCATGCTTGGAGACTAACTTGGAGACTGCCTGTATACTTGTGATTCTAAGATGCACCCCATTATTAGAAATATTCATAAGAGTGGGATGCACCTAAGACTGGATCAGCATTGTCACATAATGCAATCTGAATTTGCATTCTATGGCCAATGTAGAGACATATAATGTGGTTCAATGTAGTTAAACTGCATTATATGTATCTACACCAGGCATGGGCAAACTTGGGCCCTCAAGGTGTTTTGGACGTCAACTCCCACAATTCCTAACAGCCTACCAGGCACAGAAGCAGCATTGAGGGGGGAAACAAAGCCGCAACCTCAAGGCTCGCCCCCACCACACGCCCACGCACACGCCCTTCAGGGCAGTTTGAGCAGGGCCAAGGCGATGAAGGAAAACAATATTTACAGTGTTCCCTCACTTATCGTGGGTGTTATGTTCCAGGACCACCCATGAAAAGTGAAAATACGCAAAGTAGGGATACTATATAGGAATGACGACGATGTGATGGAAACTGATTTCAACATGACGCTGAGGCTGCAATTGTATGTTTTTAATTGTTAAATTGTTGTTATATGCTTTTTTCTGGGGGGGGGGGGGTTGACTTGTTGCTGTGTTGTATTGAGGGCAGAGACTGCCTGTGTAAACCATCCCGAGTCGCCTTCGGGCTGAGAGGGGCGGTATAGAAACGTGACAAATATATATATATATATGTGTGTGTGTGTGTGTGTGTATTGAGTTATGAGGGTGAAGCAGAAGTGAGGAGAGATTTAAAGGCACCACACAACCTTTTTTGCGAGATAACTCTGTTTTGCTTTGCAATCTCTCTTGATTGGGTGCCTCTATCCCGAGGGGGAGGTTGAAACCCCCTTCCACACTCCATCATTGCCAGGAGGTGGGATTAGAATGCCACTCTGGCCAACATCAACCATTCATAAACTGGGAGGCAAAAACCCGCGAAACAGCGAGTCCACAAAAAGCGAACCACGAAGTAGCAAGGGAACATTGTAAACATAAAAGCCACTCAGCCACGGCCAGGACCTCTGACAAAGCTCCAGGCACAAAAAAGCTACAATGATGGTCTAGTGGAGCCCGACTAGTTTTGGCCCCATTAAACCATCCGAACTCTGTCCCATTGCCATTGTTAATGGCCAAGGCCAGTCCAAAGTAATACAACTCCAGACTAGCCCCACATTTTGGTGTAGTTGTAGATGAGACCTTAGGGTCTGGGGCAATCTTGATCAGGCAAAACTAGATGTGGTCCAGACCAGGGTGCAAACACCAAATCCCTCTGCACACCCTTCCTATGCGCCATATATTTCCACAAAATCCTGGACACTTGCCGGCACACTAAGAAAACAGATTACAAGCCTGTCTCTGGGTGAGTTCGGATCTTCCTGATTTACATGAATGGAGGGAATAATTGAACTCGGAAAGCAATTAAACCAGCCAAGGGAAGACAACGCCAGCCATTTTCGGCAGATAACAGTAAGGTCACATCATCCGCCCGGGCCTTTTCGGGTGATGCCATCAAGCGATCCATAATTCAGTGCTTAAAATGCAACCTTAGCGATACAATTAATGCCATTTTTATTGGGCTACAGAGGCCACCTGGAGCGGCTTAAGAGCCCGAGCGCACCAGACGGCACTCATCGCTCCCCTATAAATTCATCGGAATAAGATAAACTTTTAAGGCTCGTTGCGGTCTCCAGAGCCGGGAAATCTGCAAGGCCAGCAAAACCAGGGAATGGCTTTCACGTTTGATATAAGATCACTCCTTGAGCTCTGCGTGCATCTGCTTTGGGTTCATCTGCTGAAAAATGGGACGGTGCCAAGACCTTGGATGAGAGTCAAAGGCAGGACGCAGTTCCTAATTTGTACTAAATCATCATCTCTGCTAAATGCAGAGAACAAACATCAGAGCAAGAGAGGAAGAAAAACAGAGTTTCCACTCGTAGAATTCATGTGCAATGGAACTCTTCCTAATGGCACACAAACATTACATAGAATTGAACTGGAGGCAAAGAGAAAAATGCCCCTCCAGGAATTGCTAGGTCTTCCAATGCAATTCAATGGCATTCAAAGCTCTTATAAGTGACACTGCATTCAACAGGTTTGTGTAACAAGTGGGTCATCTTCTCATCATCCACATCAGTGTTTTTCAACCTTTTTTGAGCCGCGGCACATTTTTTACATTTACAAAATCCTGGGGCACACCACCAACCAAAATGACAAAAATGACACTCTAACACAGTAATACATATAGTTAATATGTTTTTAAATGGATTTATACACTCAGTGGGAAACCTGCGCCTGTTTCGATGAACACAACATAGATATCCTGGCAGGAATGGCAGAAAGACACACACGAAGGTCTTGCTCAACAGCTGGGAGTTATAGTTCACCTGCAATCAAAGAGCATTTTGAACTCCAGCAATGATGGAATGGAATCAAACTTCCCACACAGAACTACCATAACCAAGAGAAAATACTATAAGAGTTTGGTGGGCATTGACCTTGAGTTTTGGAGTTGTAGTTCACCTATATCCAGAGAGCACTGTGGAGGGGAGGGAGGAAGACGTGGGGCGAGTCTGCGCAGTAGTGCCCGCACGGGTCACGTCTTCCTCCCTTCCCCCTCCCGCAGAAGTGGCAGCGTGAGCAAAGCGAGGCAAAGCAAGCAGAGCGAGGCTGGGAAGAAGGGAGCCCGAGTGGAGAAGAAAAAGTGTTTGGCAGGAGGGGGAAGAAAGGGTATTGGAGGTTCCAATTTCCCACGGCACACCTGATGATCGCTCACGGCACGCTAGTGTGCCACGGCACACTGGTTGAGAAACATTGATCCACATCACAGAGACCCTCATCTTAGGGCCCATCCAGACTGTACCTTTATTCCAGGAGCTTCCGCAGCAAACTGGAGGGTGGCCAGATGCCGTTCTCTGTAAATGCGGAAGCAATTGCTACAAATGGCAAAAACCGTGAGATTTCCAGGTGCAGGAATATCGTGGTTTTGAGCCGAATATGTGGATCTTCACATGTCTGTATGGCCCTGCAATCAGAAATCACTGGATTTTTTAAATCTGGGTTTGCATTTGTTCCTGATTGGTCAGTTACTAAAAAGATGGTGACATTTGAGTAGAAGGCAAAAACTTTGTCCTGGGATGAGGAACTTTGTCCTTTACCTGTTTGTTACAGAAAAATGAGCAGCCATGTATAACCCAGGAACAGGGCCGTAGCCAGGATTTTGATTCGGGGCTGAGCTTGGTTCGGGGGGCTGAGACTGGGTGGAAGAGGGTCTACCCTAGCAAACCTTTTGTATTGTTATCCCAATAACCCCATTAATGTGGGATATAATGAGCATGGTGATCAGATCATGATTTAAATGCACATAACAGTTTAAATAATGTACCAGTAAGGCCTTTTCGCGGACCACCCTGAGAATTTGGGGGCTGAAGCCCCCTTAGCCCCCCCCCCTTGACTACATGCCTGCCCAGGAACAGAACCCTGTTGTTGCATGCCACAAATAAACAACCAAATCTGTCTTGACAGATGGCCAGGCAGCAAGGTAATTAATATTGGCAAAGTTCTGTTCCTGGCTTGATAGTGTGTGTTCCTGTTTGATTGTGCAGTGTTAACTTGGGCAGATGTGGTCCTGCCCCATTAGGTTTGCTTATTTGGCAGATACTTCATGAAATGTTTGGAGGGCACAGTTTCTCTGGCCAGGAACAAGAACAGGATTTTTTGCAGTGATTCACTGCAGTAATTCTCCATATAGTAAAATCTTTACTTGTTGCTTTTTTAAAGTTGCCATCCTGTGGCAACCATATTGGGAACCTCTAAATCTTGCAACAAAGTGTCAAACCTGGACAACAGCGGCAGAAATCCCGGTACCAGCAGGTTTGTATGTAGACCTCTTTTGAAGTCCCGGAATTTTTTACCCCTGTTTAAAACCTGTGATTTTGTCTGGAACTGCCCTTACTTGCTAATTGAAATCTAGTATAAAACATCCCATCATTATTAATAATTATTATTATTAATAATTATTAGTAATTATTATTAGTAATTATTAATAATTTATTAATTATTATTATTACCTTTTGACTGCAACAAGACATTTTAAAATAAATGTGGGTTGTTTGCCTATATAATCGGGGAGGTTATAGTTCACGAGGTCTTTAACCTTCTCTGTCCGTGAGTCCTGGTGCCTCACCAAACAACAAATTCCAGGATTCTATAGCGTTGAGCCATGGCTGTTAAAGTGGCACCAAACTGCATTAATTCTATAGTGTAGATTCATCCTCGATTAATTCTCTGTGGGGATGAGAGACAGGGCCTTCTCGGTGATTGCCTCTTGGCTATGGAACTCCCTTCCTGGCGAGATCAGATCGGCCCCCTCCCTCCTGTCCTTCAGAAGGATGGTAAAAATTTGGCTGTGGGACCAAGCTTTCAGGACAGGGCAATAAAGCAGCAATAGGAAAGATCACCAGGCCAATTAGATTTGACGCAGATGGTTTTAAATGGTGTATTTTAATATTGAGATAAATGTTTTTAATGTTTATGCATGCATATATGAATTCTTGAATGTTTGCCGTATATATATGCTGTGCTCCGCTGAGTCCCCTTTGAGGTGAGAAGGGCAGAATATAAATGTTTTAAATAAATAAATAAATCCTCTGCCATCCTGTGTTTCTAGCTGCTACTACGATGTCCCAGTTTCTCTTTCTTCCTCCCACATTTGTCACCAGCTTGCTTCAATTGCTGCAAAATGAGTCCAAAGTACGAAAATGGTCTATTAATTCAACAGGGATTGGGAAGCACCTTTTTTCCAATAAGAAATTGGATAAGAGAAGAGGATAATTCCTACTAAGCAGGGGCGGACAAAGGTAATTTTAAATGGTAAGCGAACATTATTTTGCCCCCCCCAAATTGCTTGATAACAACAGGTATAAGCAGGGCCGACTAAAGTAATTTAAAATGGTAAGCGAACATTATTTTGGCGCCCCCAAATTGCTTGATAACAACAGGTATAAGCAGGGCCGGACTAAAGTAATTTAAAATGGTGCGAACATTATTTTGGCCCCTCGCACTCCGGCCTCGTGGAGAGTGCGGATGCACGCCGGGCGCGCATGCGCTGGGCCGGCTAGTTCTGCGCTTGCGCCAGTGCTGCGGGGGGACTCCAGATGGACTGAGATACCAATCGCCCTAAGTGAGGCCGAAAAGGAGGAACTTTTGGCAGCCGGGACGGAGCCGGGGCATTTGGGGCGATTGGCGTCTCAGTCCAGCTGGAGTCCCTTTGCAGCAATGGCACATGCATAGAACCTGGCGGCCAGATGCGCCCCTGACTATGTGGCGCCCTAAGCGGGTGCTTACTTTGCCTAATGGTAAATCCGCCCCTGCTACTAAGCACAGCTGAATTTCCCCTCCATGCTCCATTTTCAACTGCATGGCACTTTTTCAATCAGTCACCCTATTTGAGCTTTGTTGTCCCCAAGCTGTATGTAACATATTTTCTTTTCTTTTCTTGGAACTGGAAGTTAAGATGTTCTTGCAGTCAGTTCTTCTGCCAAAGAAAGGCCTTTCTGTGGCATTCCCGGCCAAGCTGGAAACGGGAAAGCCGTAAATCTTGCTCGGCAAGACTAATCTCTGGAGACTTCCTGCCTGCCTCTCCTTCTAGGCCAGGAAGCTTCAGGCGTCACTTCAAAGAGGCACCAAAACTCCAAAAGGCTTCTCTTCCTGACCTGAGCGCTAAATCCTGCCCGAGTCACTCAGGACTAGCAGCACAGTGGAGCAGGAGGGGGCACGTTTCAGCCACAGGTTAGAAACTCTTTTGAGAGAGAAAAATAAATAAACTAAAAGCAATTAATAACAGTTATTGTTCAAAGCCATCCCAAATTAGTTACTGTTAAGGTTGTCAGACATCAGGGCTTGGCTGCAAGTCTCTGTCTTTCAGTCGAGAGACAAGGACATCTCCAGGCGAGAGACAAGGGTTCAAACTCTCTGTTTTGATGCACTCTGCTCTGGACAAGAGGAAAGAACTGTGTGCTGATCTCCAAGTCGGATAGTCAAACAGCACCTTACTACAAGATGTAATGGATTAATGGATTTCTTGTTGCAACTTGTTGCATTGGCATAGTTAGCTTCTAGGGCTGTTTCCGAATTTCAGAAGTTTTTTGCCTACTTCCAACTTTTGAAGCTACTTCCGATCACTGCCTCCCAAACAGGGAGTGGTGTTGCATTTCCGAATTTGTTTGGAATTCTGAATTTCGGATGTCATTTCCGAATTTTCTTGCTGATTGCTCATTGGCTGATGGCTAACAGTGGACTCTCCCTTCTGCTGATTTTTTGGGCCATTTTTTAAGGCGGACGCCATTTTTGAAGACTTCCGAAGAGTTCCAAATTTCGAAAAATTCGGAAGTCAATCACATCCGATATTTGAACGAAATCAACATCCGATTCCAAAATTGAAGCATTTTATTGCCTTTGGAAACAGCCCTATTAGCTTCCTCTTTCCCATCCAGGTGCCAGGACTCCCTCTCCACTTACTTGCTGGAAGGGGGCTAGATTAACAACAACAACAACAACAACAACAATGGGTTATTGTGTGTTTTCTGGGCTGTATGGCCATGTTCTAGAAGCATTCTCTCCTGACGTTTCACCTGCATCTATAGCAGAAACCTTACAACCTCTGAGGATGTGTGCCATATATGCAGATGAAACGTCAGGAGAGAATGCTTCTGGAACATGGTCATATAGCCTGGAAAACATGGCCATACAACCCAGTGATTCCAGCCATGAATGCCTTTATTCTTATATCCCGCTGCCACCATCTCCCCGATGGAACTTGGGGCGGCTTACAGACAGCACAAAGTGCCTAAAAACAAACATAAAAGTGAACACAGTATAAAATACATGCACATATAAAAACATCAATTCAGACTCAATCAAGATTAAAGGTGGATTATGCCCTCTCCCTAATTAAGTTGAGAAGAACAATTCCCTCATTTCACCTTTGGCCGTGTACACCAGGCATGGAAAAACTTTCTAACTTTTGAGAAGTGACGGGGTATAAATGCAGTAAGTAAATAAATAAATAAATAGCTGAACAAGGTTGTTCTTCCATCTATTATGGTGTAGTTCTATCTTCATTGGTGGTGAAAGGAACTAATTACAAAGAAATGGCTCATCCCTAGTCCTTCCTTAAACTCTCAGTTCGTGTCACTTGAGCAAAAGGAGACTTTTCCCAGAAGGTATCTCTGGGCCACAGAATGAGTCATATTTCCCTTTCAGCCAAAGGAACCCAAGAGCGGGAAAGTTCTTGGGAGAAGAGCAGAAAATTCCGTTCCGTAACCTGTCAGAAGAATTTCTCCTTGGGTGGTAAGCCTCTGCTTTCTTACAGACAGCTTCTCAAATGTGTTAGTTAGTAACAAGCTGCACAACAGGGACACGAAACAAAGAGCTTGTAAAACTCAAAACACAAATGCGGAGTCTCTTCCCATATCTGCCTTGGCAACCTACCAAAGTCAGTGATCCAGCCTCTTGCTCCTTTGGCAATGAAATACATGTTGTCTTTTGTCAACATTCATTTTATTTTATTGTGCCAGAAGTGAGTTGGGGGGACTGTTATCATGTATTTAAAAACACAAACAAAGTTAAAAACTTGGCATTATAGTAAATAAATATCCTTTGACCAGTAGCTGGCCACTTGGAGCGCCTCTGGTGCCGCTCTAAGAAGGCCCTCCATTGTGCATGTGGCAGGGCTCAGGCTGCATTGCAATAGGTGGTCTATGGTTTACTCTTCTCCGCACTTGCATGTCGTGGACTCTACTTTGTAACCCCATTTCTTAAGGTTAGCTCTGCATCCCATGATGCCAGAGCACAGCCTGTTCAGTACCCAGTCTTCTATGTGCATAGGAGAGAGTCTCTCATCTGGTATCAGCCATGGATTGAGATAATAATAATAATAATCTTTATTTGTACCCCACCACCATCTCCTTGAAAGGGACTCGGGGTGGCTTACATGAGCCCAGAAATACATATCAATACAATAGCATAAAAAACATATAACAACATTTCAAGTAAAATAAGCATTCAAATAAAGTAAAAGGAGCGGGCCACATGTGCAAAATACATTGATAAAAAACTAAGGATGCGATAAGATTAAAGCTTATATATTATAGGGGAGGTTAAGAGACAGTGCAATGTGAGGACGTCCATTTTAGGGGAGAATGACAAGGGACATGTGAGATTATTATCCAAAAGCGCAATGGAAAAGCCACGTCTTGAGGTTCTTCTTGAAAGTTTCCAGGGTGGGGGCTAACCTAATCTCGCTAGGCAATGCGTTCCAAAGTTGGGGAGCCACAGAGGAGAAGGCTCTCTCCCTCGTTCCCACAAGCCGAGTCTGTGATAATGGAGGGGGGGAAAGGAGGGCCTCCCCTGATTTTGGAACGCATTGCCTAGCAAGATTAGATTAGCCCCCACTCTGGAAAGATTCCAGATTTTAGCCACTTTTGGACTCTCACTTGCTGAGGTGTTCCTGCAAGTATCTCTGTAGATCTTAGGACACTGTTGCTTGATTTAAGATATTGGCGTGCTGGCTGATATCCGAACAGAGGATCGGCCGGAGATGTCAATGCCTTGGTCCTTTCATTGTTAGCTGTGGGGGTGATGTGGGGAGTAGGCATCCTGTGATAATGTGATATGTCTCATTAAGAGCCACATCCACTGTTTTAGCATGGTGAGATGTGTTCCACACCAGGCATGCGTAATCAGCAGCAGAGTAGGAAAAGCGCAAGGACAGATGTCTTCACTGTATCTGGTTGTGATCCCCAGGTTGTGACAGTCAGCTTTCGTATGATATTATTTCTAGCACCCACTTTTTGCTTGATAGTCAAGCAGTGCTTCTTGTAAGCCAGAGCATAGTCCTGGGTACCTCCCAGGTATTTGGGTGTGCTGCAATGCTCCAGTGGGATTCCTTCCCAGGTCATCCTCAGAGCCCAAGATGATTGTCTGTTCTTAAGGTGAAAAGCACACGCCTGCATTTTAGATAGATCAGGAATCAACTGGCTTTCCCTGTAATAGGCAATAAGAGCACCTAAAGCTTCGGAGAGCTTCTGTTCAACCATTTCAAAGCTCCCTGCTTGGTCAGTGATGGCACGATCGGCAGCATAGATGAAAATCTCTGTCCTTTCTGGCACTGGCTGATCATTTGTGTAAATGTTAAAAATTCATGGAGCAAGCACGCTCCCCTGAGGCAGGCCGTTCTTCTGTTTTTGCCATCTGCTTCTCTGACCCGGGTATGCAACAAAAAAGTTCAAGTTTTGTAGCAGATTTCCTATGAAGTGGATGAGGTGGTAGTTGTGCAGCATTGTCAAAACCATAGGATTGGAAGAGACCCCAAAGGCCATGCAATCCAACCCTATTTGGAAAAACACAATCCAAGCCCTCACAACAGATGGCCATCCAATTTCTAGTTGAAAACCTCCAGAGAAGGGGATTCCAAGGCAGCACATTCCACTGTTTTATACAAAGCCTTTTTTGCCTCCTTTGCCACCTTTACCAAACTACAATTCCCAGTTTTCACAGCATTAAGCCATGGCAGTTAAAATGGTTTCAAACTGCATTAATTTCCCAGTATAGATCCATCTGAGATCAGGACAGAATGCCAGAAATACAGGTAACGATCTTGAGGTTTGAGGCTTTGATGCATGCAAAATAATTACAATGTCAATTCGCAATGTTTAATGTTGATAAACATTCCACAATAATTACTACCTGCCATTGAATTATCTTGATCCAAGCCATAGATGATAGACTCAAACTACTATTAATTTTAATTTCACACGGAAGCCTCTCTTTGAAGTCCTATTTTCAAGAATAACCATTAAGTCTTGGTTAATCAATTCTTCTGATCATTGGTTTCTTGTTGAAGCAGCTACTAAAAATAGCCCTGAGAATCATAGAAGTAGTGTAGGCTTTTTCAATTGGGAAGGGATAAGCGACACAGGTATGAAAGTCAAGATGTGCCACATAGGATGTATCTACATTGCAAAATTAATGCAGTTTGATACCACTTTAACTGCCATGCCTCAATGCAATAGAGTCCCGAGAGTTCTAGAGTTACCAGATCTTGAGCCTTCTCTGCTGTTGCCTCACCAAACTACAAATCCCAGCATTCCATAGCCTTGAGCCATGGCAATTAAAGTGGTGCCAACTGTATTAAATCTACAGTGTGGATGCTCCCTCGGTTAGACCACCTCTGGCACTTTTGGCTTCCGAAAGATTAACACCACAATCCTGCCTATGTTGAATCAGATGTACATTCCATGTTGCCCCAAGGGGATTTTCCCCCTAGTAAGAGTGTTCTCGGACCGCAGCCTATGAAAGCTATTTGATGCTACTGAGATGGGAAAAGTCGGGGTAGCTATAGAAAGGAATCCGTAAACAGGAATTGTGGTTTTTTGGAGAGGGAAGAAACCACAAAGCGGCCTTGTACGCGAAAACAAAAAAACCCAAGCTAGCAGTGGATAATATCCTTTATTAGGACCTCCAAAGGGTAACTGAAAGAGCGCACAATTGACTTCAGAAGGTCTCCATAATTCTTCATTAGTGGTGCAAAAATTAGAAAGGAGGGAAGGAAACTGAAAATCCCCCAGATCTGCCCACTGTGAGTCTTTCCAGCTGCAAGACTGAATCACAGAGTTTAGTTGTTCTTACTTATGGACCACATGGGTTCTTTCTCTCTCTCTCTCTGTGTGTGTGTGTGTTTAAAAATATACCCTGAGTTTTGTTTACACATCCCATTCCTTAGCTTCCTTCTTTCATTCCCAGGGAAAAGAAGAGGTGCTAAAGCATGAGCTTTCACCCTGCTGGGATGCAATCTTCGGGCCTCTTCCCACCCCATATGCCACAAAGGGGTCTGATACTAGGAGAGGTTCTCATGGCCTTTTCCAAAGCTTATGGCAACCAGAGTTAGCTTCTTAGAGCAGTGTTTCCCAACCGGTGTGCCGCGGCACACTAGTGTTCTGTGAGCGATTAGCTGGTGTGCCGCGAGAAAACCTCCCCCCCTTCTTCCCCCTCCAAGGTTTTCCCGTGGAATACCAGCTGATCCCGGAACAGCGGTTGGGAAACACGACCCTCTCTAGAACCTAGAGAGGCAGGGGAAGCTCGGGGGGGGGGATGGGCCGGGCGAAGCTCTCCTCCTCCTCCGGAGTGAGCCCACAGGATAGAGTCTATTCTGTGGGCCCACTTCCGGAGGAGGAGGAGGCGGGAACCTGGGCACCTCGGGGTGCCTTTCTCCTGGTTCATGGCTCCGCCGAGCCCGACACAGCCGCAAACCAGGAGAACGGCTCCCCCTAGGGCCCAGGCCCTGCTTGGGAGCTGGATTTGTCTGGCTTGCGTCTTCTGCCGAGCCTGGCGGAAGACGCGAGCCAGCCAAACCCGGCTCCCAGGCAGGGCCTGTTCCCCAGGCTCTCCCTCCGTTTGTGAGGGAGACCTGGGGAAACAAAGGAAATCTCAGGGCCTGGCTGCTTCCAAACCGCGGTTTGGAAGCAGGCAGCCCCCGAGAGGCATCTCCTCCATTTCCCCAAGCCTCCCTCCGCTTGTGAGGGAGACCTGGGGAAACAGAGGAAATTTCGGAACCTGCCTGCTTCCAAACCGCGGTTTGGAAGCAGGCAGCCCCCGAAAGGCATCTCCTCCGTTTCCCCAAGCCTCCCTCCACTTGTGAGGGAGACCTGGGAAAACAGAGGAAATTTTGGGGCCTGCCTACTTCCAGTTTGGAAGCAGGCAGCCCCCGAAAGGCATCTCCTCCATTTCCTTGCGGGGAGCCTTTCTCCCAGTTTGCGGCTCCACCAAGCCCGGCAGAGCCGCAAACCGGGAGAACGGCTCCCTGCAGAGGAGCCGTTCTTCTCCCCCTCCTCTTCGGTGCACACGAAACCACTCTCAGCCTCCCTCCGGCTCCTTGTCTATTTCCCCCAAACTCCATCTGTGTTCACTTTTGGCCATATTGAGTATTCATGCCAACTTTGGTCCTGATCCAACATTGTTTGAGTCCAGAGTGCTCTCTGGATGTAGGTGAAGTACAACTCCAAAACTCAAGGTCAGTTAACTATATGTATTACTGTGTTAGCCGTGTCATTTTGTGTCATTTTGGTTGGTGGTGTGCCGTAGGATTTTTTAAATGTTAAAAGTGTGCCTCGGCTGAAAAAAGGTTGGGAAACACTGTTTTAGAGCAAAGACATCAAGTGACATGTTACAGTTATTCTTCAGTGCAATTCATTTCCAAAATACGGAACAGTATGGCATAGCGGATAATCCACTACTGGGCTTACTTACTTTACTTACTTAGGCGATCCCTCATAGCCTCAGGATGATGGTCCTCCAAGTGTAGTGTTTTGGCAGTGGGTCCATAGGTGGCTGTGGAGCCCAATTCTTGATCCACGCATTCTCCCGCATTGAGGGCATTGGTTTCCAGGTGGAAGGCAGTCAGGGTTGGCTTGACACACCTTTCTCTTGGCATGTTTCACTCTTTCACCCTCCATTCATGCCTTTTCAAATCCCACAGCACTGCTAGTCACAACTGACCTCTAGTTAGAGTGCTCAAGGGCCAGGGCTTCCCAGTTCTCAATGTCTATGCCACAGCTTTTAAGGTTGGCTTTAGGCCCATCTTTCAATCTCTTTTCTTGTCCAGCAACATTATGTTTCCTGTTCTTGAGTTGGGAGTATAGTAACTGCTTTGGGAGGCGGTGATCGGGCATTCGGACAATGTGGCATTCAGTCCAGCAGAGTTGATGGTGTAGGAACATTGCTTCAATGCTGGTGGTATTTGCTTCTTCCAGCATGTTGACATTTGTCTGCCTGTCTTCCCAAGAGATTTGAAGGATTTTTCAGAGACAACATTGATGGAATCTTTCCAGGAGTTGAGTTTGACGTCTGTAGACAGGTGTACAGCAGGGTTGGGAGGACAATAGCTTTATAAACGAGCACCCTGGTCTTCTTATGGATGTCCTGATCCTCAAACAGTCTCTGCTTCATTCAGAATAATGCTGCACTCGCAGAGCTCAGGCGGTATTGCGTTTCAGTGTCAATGTTGACTTTTGTGGAGAGGTGGCTGCCAAGGTAGTGGAAATGTTCAACATTTACTTCTGGACATCACAGTTCAAGAAGGAGATGAACAATCTGGAATGTGTTCAGTGAAAAGTGACCAACATGGTCAAAGGTCTGGAAGCCAAGCTGTACGAGGGATGGTTGAAGGATCTGGTGATATTTAGCTTGGGGAAACAAAGGCTGAGAGGTGACGTGAGAGCCATGTTTAAATATTTGAAAGGAGGTCACATTGCGGAGGGGGAAGGCTTCTTATCTGCTGCTCTGGACACATTGAAGCCATGTATTAAAGCTGCGGGGAAAGAGATTCTTAGGCAGAACTTTTTGATGGTAAAAGCTGTTCGACAGTGAAATATTCTGCATGGGAGTTTAGTGAAATCTTTTTCTTTGAAGGTCTTTAAGCAGAGGCTGGATGGACATCTGTTGAGAGTGCTTGGATTGTGTTTTTCTGTATGGAAGAAGTTTGATTGAATGACCCATGTAGTCTCTTCCAGCTCTTTGATTCTATTTTGGATTTGGACTCTCTAGCCCAATGCCCATCGTTTGACTACACAACCAACCCACACAGTTTTGTGAACTCTAATTAGCTGTTGTAAATTAATGTGGATGTTTAGATTTTATGTTATTATATAATTTTGTTTGACTACATGTAGTTTAATTTATTGTTGTTGAGTTTAATTTACCAATGTTTAATTGATGTTAGGTTTTGATGTTATTTTCATATGTGGGGTTTCTCTGGGATTTTGTGTAAGTATTTGTGTTTTATGAAGGCATTGAATGTTTGCTGTGGTTACATTGGAATCCGCCCCGAGTCCCTTCGGGGAGATAGGGCAGAATACAAATAAAGTATTATTATTATTTTACTGATATAAAAACATAATATGTCACAGCAAACAAGATATATATGCTGGATTTAGTATCACAAATCACAAGTCGAACACTTCCCAAGCATCTAGGACTGTGTAATGTATTTTCAAATTATGTGTGCAGATCCAAGTCAGGTGGCTTTTTGCAGTTGACAGATCATAATTTTGTCAATATTTATTGTTTCCAAATGCCGGCTGAGATCTTTTGGCATGGCACCCAGTGTGTTGATGACCACTGGGACCACCTGTACTGGTTTATGCCAGAGCCTTTGCAGTTCGATTTTGAGGTCCGAATAATGGCTGAGTTTTTTCCTGCTGTTTTTCCTCAATGGGACTGTCACCTGGTATGGCGACATCAACTTTTTTCTTTTCCACAATCGTGATGTCTGGTGTAGTGTGTTCCAAAACTTTGTCAGTTTGGATTTTAAAGTCCCACAGTATTTTTGTGTGGTCATTTTTTGCTACCTTTGTAGGATTATAATTCCACCAGTTCTATTATTATTATTACCATTACTATTTGAAACACAAGCAGACAAAATCACTCTGCTGGCTGTTGTATTGGATCACGCGTCGGACACTTCCCAACTGTCTAGGACTGTGTGATACATCGGTGAATAATGCGAGCAGATCCCAGTAAGATGGCCTTTTGCAGCTGGCAGATGGTAATTTTGTCAGCACCTATTGTGTTTAAGTGCAGACCAAGATCTATAGACACTGCACCCAGTGTGCCGATCACCACTGGGACCACCTTGACTGGCTTGTGCCAGAGTCTTTGCAATTCGATCTTTAAATTCTCATATCATGTCAGCTTTTCAAGTTGTTTCTCTTCAATTCTGCTGTCAGCTGGGATTGTGACATCGACGATCCATACTTGGTATTTTAACACAATTGTGAGGTCAGGAGTATTGTGCTCCAAAACTCTGTCAGTCTGAATTCGGAAGTCCCAGTAGAGTTTGACGTGTTCGTTTTCTGTACCTTTTTCCGGCTTGTGATCCCTCCAGTTTTTTGTCGTACGCAGGTGGTATTTGTGGCACAAGTTCCAATGGATCATCTGGGCAACAGTGTTATGCCTCTGCTTGTAGTCTGTCTGCACGATGTTCTTGCAGCAGCTGAGGATGTGATCTATTGTTTCATCTGCTTCCTTGCATAGTTGTTGTTGTTGTTGTTATTATTATTATTAGAAACACAACAAGATGAGTCCATAGCATATACACTCTGCTGGCTGTTGTATTGGCTCACACATCGGACACATCCCAAGTGTCTAGGACTGTGTGATGTACCCGCGAATAATGCATGCCAGCTGCAGAAGGTGGCCTTCTGCAGCTGGCAGCTGGCAATTTTGTCAGCGCCAATTGTCTTTAAGTGCAGACCAAGGTCTTTAGGCACTGCACCCAGTGTGCTGATCACAACTGGGACCACCTTTACTGGCTTGTGTCAGAGTCTTTGCAGTTCAATCTTTAAATCCTCATATCGTGCCAGCTATTATTATTATTATTATTATTATTGAGGAAGAGAGGTCTTTGGAAAAGCTGGATGGCCATCTTTTTTGGGAGGGTTGGATGTGTGGAGGCATGATCTCAGGACCGCCAATTAAAAACCTGGTGCATCTGTGCAATCAACAATGTGCAATATCAGATGTGCTAAATGTGGTATGTATCCATTTTCAATGATAGTGTGTGGAATGGTGTGTTTCTGCAATCAAGTATTAAGCTTAAGTTGAGTCTTAACAAGATTTACTAAATTGCCAACACATCCAATGCAAGCCCAAGGTCTCCTTCCAGGCTTTCTCTTCTGTTTTTCACCACCTGCCTGGGGTGACCAGGGTTTAATGCAGCTGTGTGTGTTATCTGTCACCATTTGTCAAGTTTGCAGGGTGCAAAAGAAACAGAAGTGGCTGAGATGGTGACAAGGTGAAGGACCTCAGAAATCACTATGTGGGGAGATTCTCACCTTTTCTGGCACGATGGTGTTTTCTCAGGTTCCCCAGGAGGCGAAAGATTCTCACACCAAGATTGAAAGCTTCAGCTAAGGATGTTCTCCAAAGTGGGCTCTTCTCGTGATGAAAACTGCAAACTATCTGCAATAAAGCTAAGTGCTAATTATCTGCTAATTCGGGAAATTGAATCCATCCAAATGGTGTTGTAAGATACATTAGTTAGATACTTGTTGGCGTGTTATACATGCGTTACGTTTCCCCGATGGAAGTAATTGGACCTTCTAGCTCTGATGCATAAAGGCTCAAACTGGCGGGCACAAAGTTGCAGATCGTGTGCCATTGTGCATACAGATGTCGAGATACTAATATCCATGCACACATGCATGTGCATTCACAAGCAGACATGCATGCATGTCTGCATACAGGGGTGCATTCAATTGCACCACTATACCATAAAATACAAGATATGTGTAGCACAATCAATTTAATATATCTCCACTTATGGACAAATACATAGTGGCAGAATAAGATCTGAGTCACTGCACTGTGGCATTATGGCATCTTAATGGTGGCATAATGTAAAAGAAACCACGTGTAGTCCACATTTGATCAGCTCACACACTGCCTTGTCAGAGAAAGAAAATATGCCATGCTGGGGAACAGTAAAGAACAAGTAGTTTACTCTTCGTAGTTCATAACAACATATGCACAATGCGATCCGTTGCATCAACTCACATAATGTCCTTTTAGGAGAGATTTAAAATGGTCTTTCTTTGTCCATGTGGATAAACTCCTTCAGCAGCTCATGAAGCAAGCAGGCCCGGATTACCCATAAGGCCACCCTAGGCCATGGCCTAGGGGCGCAAGCTGAAGGGGGCGCAATTCACGGACCCCAAAAAATTTGAAACAAAACCACAATGCGTAGCATGATGACTCTCTCTCTCTCTCAGGGGAGGGCGGGGGAGAGCGCTGCAAAGGGGAGGGGGAGCAGGGAATGGCACCCCCCCTTGCCAATGCCTCCACCCCCTTGTCAAGGAAGGAGGACGTGAGGAGGAGGAAGGAAGGGAAGCCCTGCGCCCGGGGCCGTTGCCGGGCATGCGTTCATGGCAGGAGGGCGCAAGCGCCTCTGCCTCCTTCCCCAATGTTCCTGGGTGCCGACTCCGAAAGGCCCAGGGGCCGGGAAGGGGCCTGGGAGCGGCTCCCTGGGCTCCTGCCTGGCCCAGCTGCACACGGGCGCCGAGCCGAGCCTGGGCGACGCCCCCCCCCCCAGGCCCCACCGCACCCTCGACCTCACCCTCAGCATCCTGGGCAACTGCTGCACCGAAGGCAGGAGCCGGGCCCATGTGCGCCAGCTGGGAGGCATCCCGCCCCTCAGTGAGAGAGGAGAGTCAGGCGGAAAGAAGGAATGTGTGTGTGTGGGGGGGGGGGGTGCGGTAGAGGTTGGTTTGGGGGCGTAATTCCAAAATGTGGCCTAGGGCGCCAAAAGGGGTTAATCCGGGCCTGGAAGCAAGAATACACTCCCAACTCTGTCTCTCTCTGCTTCTCTTTTCTTATCTCTCAAAACACTTGCATAACTGAACAAAAATGTAACAGTATCCAAAAGTCCCAGGCTCAGCCAGCTCCGTGGCCAGCTCAATTTACAGTTGACACACACACATTCACTGATTCCTTGTATGCTCCAACATTAAGTACTGTATTCTATTCTATGCTCATCATGCCATAATTCCAACACAGGGCACATCCAGACTGGTTCAAAGTGCCTGGTTTGTGCCTGTTCTTTATTATTTTGTCCTGGGTCAAAACAAACCGACTTGTGGAGGAGCTCTAAAAAGTCTCTGATTGTATTGGGGAGCTGACAGAAAATATTCTAGGATAAACAAAATAAATAAATATGGAGGGGGAGGAAGAAATTCTGGGAGTTTCTGGTTCTTTAAATCCATCTAGATGCCCCTTAGCCCCCTTTCAAAGTTCTCAAAAGTCACGGTTGTGATCATATATATCTTGTAGCACAAAACTTTGCCCATTCCTTTGGCCTTCTTTGAAGTCATGCGCTCTTTGCCATGGATCTGATGGCTAATCAATTTCTGCGGATGACCCCTGATGCTGGAGGGTTATGGGAGAAAAAGGGATTCTATCTTGAATCTGAGTCAGTGTGGGAGGCTGTGAAAATACTGCTCTCTGAGATGTAGCCATCCTGGCTATGTTTTGTCACTGTGTATTGAGTTTTGTTACACCGCCTCCGTGACATGTACATAAATCAGGAGACCTTGGAGCCAGTGAAGCTGGCTGAATCCCACAGCAGAGAGCCAAGGGTGCTGGCCAAGTGCTCTCTCCCCACCCAGTCCACTTCCTTTTCCTGTCCCACCAATTTTCAGAAATAGAAAAAAAAACCTTCAGGAAAGAGCTGTATTTAATGTTGATTTCACTTGGGTTATCCATACCCAAGATCACAGGGATTCTAAGTAGATAGGTAGGGGGGTAGATAGAAAAGCATGGGTGGATGGGTAGATAAACATATCCTTCAGCTGTCCAGTTTGACAGGATAATCCCAATAAATTCTCTGTCATCCAGCTGCTTTTAAAATCCTCAGTTTCCTGCTCTTTCTTCCACCTTCTCTTTCTCCTCACTTACTTTCTGTAGGATCTCTGGAGGAACTGTGGAAAGTCCTGAAGTATGCTTCATCCTCATTCATTGATCATAGAGATCACACTGCTTCTTCCACTGCTGATGTTGGACAATACAAAAAGTGGGTCCAGATTCTAAACTTTGGTATTTTCTTCTGTCGATATTTTTGGCAATTCCTCTGTGATGTCAGATATTATTTCGAAAAGGGTTATTTCCAAGGTCTGGACAGAGCTGCTTGTTTTTTATTGTTATGTTGTATATGGCACTGAATTTTGCCGGAGTTGTAAGTCCCCTCCAGGGTGACCAAGGCAAGGTATAAAGGTAAAGGTTTTCCCCTGACATTAAGTCCAGTCATGTCCGACTCTGGGGAGTGGTGCTCATCTCCATTTCTAAGCCGAAGAACTGGCGTTGTCCGTAGACACTTCTAAGGTCATGTGGCCAGCATGACTGCAAGGAGCCCCGTTACTTTCCCACCGGAGCAGTACCTATTGATCTACTCACATTTGTGTGTTTTTGAACTGCTAGGTTGGCAGAAGCTGGGGCTGACAATGTAAGCTCACACCGCTCCTCGGATTCGAACCGGTGACCTTTTGGTCAGCAGCTCAGCGGTTTAACCCACTGTGCCACCAGGGGCTTCATTCTCATTACATACATATATGCAAATGAAGCAAATAAATAATAAAATAAATGTGCAGCTGGGTCACTCCACAGATTTTCTTCTGCTGGTGGCTTCTATTTCAGTGGATCTACTTTGGTGTTTAGTCTGAACTTTAAAGGAAATGCTGGTAAAGCATCCTTTATCTGGACCGAACACATCAAAAGCAGTGTGTTTCCGCTTCATACGGGTTAAGCATCCCTGATCCAAAATCCAAAATATTCCAAATTTGTGGCTCCCTTTGTGCTCCATGTGCACAAACCTCATGCCATGCACAAAAGTATTAAAAGTGTTGTGTGTAACGACTCTCCAACACTCGGTAAGGATCACGCGTAGATTGAAGCACGGTCCAACACGATTTTATTGTAGGTACGACACATGTGAAGCAAAAGCACCGGCCGCCACCCAAACACACCTTATATACCCTGAGCCCCCTCCCCACTGCCCATGCAATGTCCAAGCAGGGTTGCACCATATCCGGGTGAGTCAGCATATCCCACAGTCCGAAGGGATGTGACCTCATGGGTCCATGAGTCAGCGTTATCCAATTGTCCAATGTCCAGGCTCGGAGGAGTTTGCCTCACTTCCTCCGCAACACATCTGGAAGTTACGTCACTCCCACTTGACTCAGCACCGTCTCTATGCACCGGGAGCCAAGGTCACCCAAGCACTGGGGCAAAGGTATAAAGCCTGAACTGCTCAGGTCTCCCAGTCCTGACAGTTGTGCCTTGAGTATAAATGAATTTTGTGCTTAGATTTGGGTCCCTTCTTCAAGATATCTCATTACATAAGGTAAAGGTTTCCCTTTGACATTAAGTCTAGTCATGTTTGACTCTGTGGAGTGGTGTTCATCTCCATTTCTTAGCTGAAGACCGTTGCCCGTAGACACCTCCAAGGTCCTGTGGCCAGCATGACTGCATGGAGCACCATTACCTTCCTGCCGAAGCAGTACCTATTGATCTACTCACATTTTCATGTTTTTGAACTGCTTGGTTGACTGAAGCTGGGGCTAACAGTAGGAGCTCACCCCGCTCCCTGAATTTGAACTGCCGACCTTTTGATCAGCAAGTTCAGCAGCTCAGTGGTTTAACCTGTGGCGCCACCAGTGGCTCCATTCTCATTGTAGGCCAAAATCTAATGGGAACTTTGAAATCCAAAACACATTGGTCCCACTTTTGGATAAAGAAAATTCAACCTGGAGCAGGGTGCTGAAACTATTTGTGGAATTAAATTTGGCCCTTTGGAAACTTGAGAATCCCAATAGCATTCGCGCCATTGACCACCAGTGTCTCTGCACATGGCATCGACATTTAAGTTCTCAGTTGTTTTTTTCTCCTACTTGAAGGGTATGGATGTGGGTCAAAAGCAGAGGCTGTGTCAGGACAACCGCTAGAAGCATAGAATCATAGAGTTGGGAGAGACCTTGTGGGTCATCCAGTCCAACCCCCTGCCAAGAAGAAGGAAAATTACATTCAAAGCACCCCCGACAGGCTGGCTCTGCTCAAAAGCCTCCAAGGAAGGAGCCTCCACCACATGAGTCAAGAAAAGCAAAATAGTTCCAAAGGTCTATGGACATTACATACGCCCCTTATATCCACAGGGCCTATATCTCCAATTTCATTTATGCATAAATTATATTCTCTCCAGGTATTTTCTTGGTTGTCCAGCATAACTCTGTGGTATTCCTGGGCCAAAAGTCCTTCCCACTCCCACCTCACAACCTCTGAGGATGCTTGCCACAGATGCAGGCGAAACATCAGGAGAGAATGCTTCTAGAACATGGCCATACAACCCAAAAAACCTTCGACAATACAAAAGTCCTTCGTTTCAATAGGTTTCACTACGAGGGTTGAATGAAAAGTAATGCCTCCAACTTTCGTTACTTGGGTTTGGATGGGAATATGTTAATACATCAAATGCAGAAATAATCCTTAGAATGTGATCTTTATCCACCACTATTCCCTTTTCCACATAATCACCAGACAATTGGATACATTTCTGCCAATGATGAACAAGTTTTCTGAAGCCATCACGGAAGAAGTCGACACTCTGTTTCCACAACCAGCATCTCACAGTTCTCTCAACGTCATCATCAGAAGCAGAATGATGTCCCCGCAGATTTTTCATTATTGGGAACAGATGAAAGTCAGACAGTGCTAAATCTGGACTGTATGGAGGATGTCATACGGTGATGAGATCCAGTCTCTGAAGTTGTGCTGTGTACCCATTGTGCACAGATCTTCCAATAGCCAAGCAAAGCAATAATGTGACCCACACGTTCTTGTGAAAAGCCAATTATGCTTGAAATTTCTCTCTGAATGATACGACGATCATCCTGAATCAATCTGTCAACCTTTAGCTGGTGAAACTCGGTGGTTGCTGTCACAAGATGTCCAACTCTTTGTCAGGCAAGTCAGATGTTTCCACCTCAACATCTTTAAACTTACTCACCCAACGACGCACAGTATTCACATCAACACAATCACCATAAACAGCTTGCATTCTCTGATGAATCTCCTTTGGGGTGACACCTTCTGCTGTCAAGAATTCAAAGACTGCACGTTGCTTAAGTTGCACTGACCGACCGTCTATACTTCACACTTTAATAACACAACCATTCAATGCTAAGTCTTCCTGACAAAATGGAACTGTAGATGAGAGTCTACTGAACAAGCCAGTACCTGCCACATGCCAGTACTGCCATCTGTTGAGGAGTTATGAAGATGGAGGCATTACTTTTCATTCAACCCTACAGTTTCATGAATCCATGCAAAGTCCAGAAACATCTCCCCCACAGATATGGGGTGGTCACCAAACGTCTCCTGTGTGGTTGAGTCTCTGGGCTTTCTGCAACAATCCCGCCACTTGCGATGAAGCAAGCAAGGTTGCAACCTTGACCAAGCAAAGTGGCTGGCGTAACAGTGAGTGGGATAACCTCTCAGTTACACAAAAAGACAAGCCAAAACAGCAAAGAGCCAATGTTTCCGGAGTCAGGATTACACACATTGCTCCAGCTCAATCTTTTCACCTTTTGGTGGCAAAGAAACAAGAACCTTTTCTGATGTGATGCAATGTGGTTGAGCAAGCAAGCAAGCAGGGAAATAGGGCAGATTTTATGACATAATGTTGAGAGGGGAGATGGGAGGGAGAGATTAGGAACGACACTTTCAAGAACCTGGAAAGAATCTGTGGAAAGTAGGTTATGATGATAAAAAAAGGAGGAAAAAGATAATCCGACCCCCAAATAACTGGAAATATGAACAGGCTATGGAAGAAATGTAGGTGAAAGACAAGACAAAACAAGATCTGGGTGACACACTTTTTTTGGCCAGCCTTTGGCTTCCTTTGCTACAGGCATTATTTGAGTCTGGCTTAGAGCTGTTTGTAATGGGATAATTTTATTTTCAACTAGCTTGGTGACCCAGTGTTTCCTGGGTTATTCAAAAAAGTCATTTAAATTTTTTTGTAGAAAATGCATATGGTTGTGGGTGAACTACAACTCACTTCATGCCAGGTTAACCCCGAAAAACTCAATCAGTACTTAACGTTTATTATGTTGGCTGCACAAACTACAACTCCCACTATGGTGAGTCAGTCCCCTCAAACTCCTCCAGTAGGTTGAATTAGTCATGGGGGTTCTGTGTGCCAAGTTTGGTCCAGGTCCATCATCGGTGGAGGTCACAGTTTCTCTGGTTGTAGGTGAACTACAACTCCCAGAAAAACAGGTCAGTTCCCCTCAAACCCCTCCAGTAATCAAATTTTGGCATATTGGGTATGTGTGCCAAGTTTGGTCCAGTTCCATCCGAGTTTGGGTTCACAATGCTTTCTGGATGTAGGTGAACTACAACTCCCCCAAATCAAGGTGATTTTTTCCCAAAGAACTCCAGTATTTTTTTTGCTGGCCATGAAGGCTCTGTGTGCCAAGTTCTGTGTGCCCCCCATCTTTGGTGGGGTTCAGAGTGCTCATCGATTGCAGGTAAACTACAAATTCCAGTACCTACAACTCCAAAATGTCAAGGCCAATTCATCTCAAAGCCCATCAGTATTCAAATGTGGGTATATTGAGTATGCACACCAAGTTTGGTCCAGATCCATCATTATTTGGGTTCATAGTGCGCTCTGGATGTAGGTGAACTACAACTCCTATAAATCCCTCCAAAGACTTCCAGTATTTTTTGTTGATCATGGGGCTTCTGTGTGCCAAGTTGGTTCTAGGTCTATTGTTGGTGGAGTTCAGAGTGCTCTTAGATTGCAGGTGAACTATATATCCCAGTACCTACAACTCCTATAAATCATGGCGAATTCTCCCCAAACTTCTCTAGTATGTTTAGTTGCTGATCAATTCATCTGTTTGCTGTATGCCATAGAAAAGAAAGGGTTAAGGGCGAGGCAGTGGGCAGGGTCATGCAAATTCAACACCAATGTAGAGAGTAAGAAACACTGGGATGTCTGTGGTGGAGGAAACACATACAATCTTGGATGAAAGCCTTCCCTTGGGTGGTGGACAGTATGGTGTTTTTGAAGGACATTGGCAGGGCTCTTGGACATGTTCATGGCACTCGCTATAACCTGCAATGTCATTGGAGGGAGGGCTTTTGGTAGCTCCTGAGTTGAGGGAGCTATAGCTCTTTGTGGAGGCAGGAGCTTGTCTGTGTAAGTGGACACTCCAGCCACATACAGTACATACATACAAACATATTTTCACTTTTATTATGTGGATAGATAGATAGATAGATAGATAGATAGATAGTAGGCCTGGTTAGATTCGTCAGAATCTTCGTAAAATCGGAATGAATTCGGATTAAATTCACTTTTGAAGTGGTTTGGAAGCGATGTAAGCAACCCGGAAGTGAATTTGCCATTTCAAAGCCGCCATCGCCATTTTCGGAAAGGAATCGGCTGATGTGGGAAGGAAGAAATCCGCTTCCAAATTGGGTTAAACACAGCTCCTGCCCCAGGTCCTTCTTGCGGGAGAGAAGGACCTGGGGCAGGAGACATGTTAAACCCAGTTTGGAAGCGGATTTCTTCCCTCCCACGTCAGACTGAGGGTTTTTCTTGCAGGTTTTCATGTATTGCGCAATCGCGGATACCATTAACAAAGCCATTCAGAAATTTCAGAATTTTTCCGAATAAATTTCAGAAATTATTCAGATTTGAAGCGCCAGCGTCCCCTACATCCGGAATGAGTTTTGAACCATTTTTTTAATCAACCAGGCCAGATAGATAGATAGATAGATAGATAGATAGATAGATAGATAGAGTGTTGGGAAAGTGGGGCACATAAGCCCCAGATCTCCATGCTAGTTAGGGGATTTCTGGATGGAGTTTCCCATGCTCTTGTCTGAATGCAAACTTGCCGCAGACAATCCTTTATGGATAGCCTTTTGACCTCCGATGTTTAGTTCCAGCGAAGTGAATTTCCTCTAAGGTGCGCTCTCTTTGACATTTGGAAAGGGGACTTACTTTTCGTTGAAGTTACCCTCCACAAGCACCGCATCTTGCAAACAGAAGTTTCCCACTACCAAGTAAATGTCAAAGTTTGACCTGGCGACATCGAATGGGAAAGGCAAAAAGAGGAAGGCCCATTATCTAGAAAGCCATGCAGAGTGAATCATCGCAAGAAAGTCCCTACCATTCCAAGTTCCACCTCTTCCCTGTTACTTCTGTGACCCCATCTACACTGCCACATAATGCAGTTTGAAACTGCATTAGGTCAATGGAGGAGCATATAATGCTCTTCAAGCTGCCTATATGGCAGTGTAGATCTAGACTTGGTCCCACAGTGTTGAATTAATGCAGTTTCACTCCACTTTAACTGCTATTGCTTAGATCAGGCCTGTCCAACAGGCGGCCCGGGGGCCGTACACGGCCCCCTAGCCCCTTGGCTACGGCCCTATACCCTCCTGCAATAAATAATATATTTTTAAAAATATTTTTAAAATATTTTTTTCAATTAAAAAATATTATTTATTATTATGTTTTGGTCCCGCCCCTTGGCTTTCTATTGGCCGCCTCCTCTTCTCCTGAGGGAGGGGGCCAATGGGAGGGAGTGACGTCTCTCAGGCCCTGCCCCCTTGGCAGCAAACAGGAAGAGCGACCCGGTCGCATGGCTTTTTTAAATAATATAATATGTAATTGTATATTAATGCCCCTCATGTGTTCAATCCATCCCTCCCTCTCCACTTATTTAAATAATATAATATTTAATTGTATATTTATGCTCCTCATGTGTTCCATCCATCCCTCCCTCTCCCCTTATTTAAATAATATAATATTTAATTGTATATTTATGCAATGCCGGGGGCGGGGAGGGGGCGGAGCTGGGGGAGGGGGTGGAGCTGGGGAGGGGAGGGGCGGAGCCAGGGCTTGGCCCTCCAGGTGATCAGTGACCGGAATTCCGGCCCAAGGTCTGGTAGAAGTTGGACAGCCCTGGCTTAGATAAAATGGAAACGGCATTGGTATCTTCAATTTAAATATGCCCAAGTACTCAAAAGCAAGTGGTATTTCAGGGCCGTTCCACACAATCCTATAACACAGAATATGGGGCTTGGCCGACTTACCGGCCGAGCTGGTTGCGGGGCAGGGTTGCCCTCGCGCCATCTTGGTGATGGAGAAGGGGCTTCTTCTCCCCAGAAGCCCCTGGAGTGGGGGAAGGTTTCCCGCCATTCAAAGCCGGCCGGCCAATGACGGCTGGCCCCACCCCGCCCCCCTCCTTGCAGCCGGCCGGCCGGCCTGCACCTCTGCCCAGGCAGCTTACTTAAGGCTGCCTGGGACTGCTCAGGCCACACGCTGGGGCCAGTCCGGTTTTTCCTCCCACCCTCCCTACTTTTGCATTGCTTGTGGTTTCCTTTTTGTCTTTTACTTACTTTTTTGTTGCACTGTTCATGGTTAGGCGTTATGTTCATTGTCACAACTCCGTGTTTGGCGTGTGGCGTGTGGCATGGCCCCTGGATCAGGCTGGCTTATCGCCCCCTTGGTTGTAAGGGGGGATAACGCCCAGGCTCCCTGGGGTGCCGAGTTTCCGTGGACAGGCATTGGGCTGCTCACACCCCAGGCTTGCAAACGCCTTTGGACATTCGTGGGTGCTGTCCGACCCTGATCCAGGAGCCATGCGTGGCCGCCAACCCTTTGTTCCGGTTTTCAATAAATTGAGTTGTGGCCATTTTCATCCAACCATTTGTGTCTATGTTATTTCTTGGCGCGAGGTGTGTCACCCTTGCACACGCAACAAGAATATCAGAATATCAAGGCAGATAATCCACAATCTCTGCTTTGAACTTGGTTGTCTACCTGAGTCCACACTGCCATATAATCCAGTTCAGTGTAGATTTTATACAGCTGTGTGGAAGGAGCCTACAATGGCCTACGCTATCTGACTTCTTACTCTGTGTGCTCAGTTACTGAAAAATGCCAGTCCTTGATCCCGAACACCTCTGGCTCTAGTCACCAAGGGCTTTTTTTAATTCTTTGCCCATCTCCTTCCAGCAGAGCAGAGAGCTTCCCTTCGCTCTCAATCAATTGCATTTGGACAAGGGCGGGCGGACACTTGCTTCATCGCGTTGGAAAGCTTAAGCAAACAGTCTCGCTCCCCAGTGAGGCAATGCTAAGTTGATTTTTCCAGATACTCAACCGCTCCAACTGTGTGCATAATACACTGAACTTTGAAACAAATGCCCTTTTCTGCCAATGCAGCAATTTGTGTCAAGAAAATCTGGGATGCACTGTAGAACACGATGATATTAGCTGACACGCTGCAGGCTTAATGCAGGGCTAGCCTCTTGAACCCCGAGCCCCCAGAGAGCGGAAGGAATTAGTTACAAATAACTAGTTACAAATAACTAGTTACTTGGAATTACTTCCTCTCTTTTTTGGCAATAACCAAGACATATCTACATACGTACATTGTGGAATTAATGCACTTTAATTGATATGACTCAATGCTATTGAATCATGGGAGTTGTAGTTTTGCAAGGTCTCTAGCCTTTTCTGCCAACAAGTGTTGGAGCCTTACCAACTACAACTCCCATGAGCAGTGAAAGTGGTCTCTAACTGCATTGATCCTACAGTGTGGACATGCCCCTCAAAATTATTACTGTTATTATTGCCATTACGATATTATATTTGTTTACATCTCGCTAAAAACTAAAAACACTAAAAACAATGGGTGCAGCTACACTGTCAAATGAATGTACTTTATCAAACTATAAATCAATAATGCCATAGCATGGCGCTATGGCAGCTAAAATGGTGTTAAACTGCATTCATTCTGCAGTGTTGATGTGCCATAATTATATCACAACTGTAACTCAAACAGGGAAAGCCTCAGATTTGATGCAGTAATATTACTTTTTTTTATCTATATAGAGGGAATCTAGAGTGCTTCTACACTGTACAATTAATGCTGTTTGATGCCAGTTTAGCTGCTATGGTTCAAAGACGGCTGGTGCCTCTCCAAACTACAAATCCCAGGATTCCATAGTACAGAGTCACGGCAGTTAAAGTGGTGTCGAACTGCATTAATTCTACAGTGTAGATGCACTTATTGCAACTTCTCCAAATTCGTGTTTCCTTATTTCAGTCCTTCATGGAGTGCAATTTCTTATATGCAATATTGGGGCACTTAAAAACCTATAAAATATGATAAACACATAATACTAAATCTCAAAATGAAGTCCAAACTCCAGCGGACTCCAAGGGTCCACTGTCCTGCATTTTCGGATGCAGCTTGTTGACTCACAATGAATCCAACAACAGTCCCGTGCACACGGACAGTCGGATATCAAGCGTTCTGAGCTCTTAGAGGCATAATTTCTGGAAAGCTGTAGGAGGAGAAGGGGGGGGGGAATTACAAAAGCCCGTGACATGCCTCTTGGCTCATGAAGCCGAACTTCAAGTCGGAGTGGCTGATTGGAACTGAAGTGGCCTGAGCTAACCCGAAATGGCACTCGGAGCAGCAGACCTGGCCGAGCGGCTCTGACAGATCCGGCATGCTCCAATGTGCTCCCCCTTGACCCAGATAGCATCACGCGGAAGCATGCGCTGGATCTGGAAAGCAGCCTCCAATGTGCCTTCCTTTCTTCCACTATGCTCCTGTGTTTTGAGGGCCACACATCCTTATGCCAGGTTTAAGGCGAGCAAATCTAATGCCACCCAAACCAGCGTCCGAATATTCATAAAATCATTGAACCAGAATCAGAGGAGACTCCAAGGGCCATCAAGTTCAACCCCATTTGGCCAGTCAGGAGGACACAATCCAAGCTTTCACAACAGATGGCCATCCTCCACCCTCTGCTTAGAAGTCACCCGGGAAGGAGACTCCATCATACTCTGGACAGCTCCAAATGTGGCCCCTGGAGACTGCAAATGTAGCTTTCAATGTGAATTTCTAGGATTGTTATCAAAAACTGTGTTGAATAACATCAAAATGTGAAAAAAGGATCTCCCGCCTCATGCAGAAAGCTTCCCCAAGGCCTCTATTTTTATTTGGGTCCTTTTCAAAATGGCAGCAAGAAGTCATATGATGTCACTTTGGGAAGAACTTATAAGAAAGGCAACATTTCCCAAGACTACCTTTCCATGAATTGCAGTTGGCCTTTGGGCTGTGATAGGGTTTGCTTCCAGAACCTCCATTGATACCCAAATCTGTGAACGCTCGTCTCAAATTATACATACAACAGCATGGTAAAACAGTGTCCCATGTACAAAATGGCAAAATAAATGTTTGCTATTTCGAAACCATTTTTTGGGGAGGAGGGGATATTTTCAAGACGTGGATGATTGTATCTATGGATATGGAGGGCTGACTGCAATCCTACCCTAAAGACACCAGATCTTATCTGATCTTGGATCTTGGACCGGGCTTTAGCACAGCAGGTTAGCCGCCAGCTGCAGTAAATCTTGCCAACCAAAAGATTGACAGTTTGAAGCCTGGGTCAGGGTGACCTCCTGGCCTTTAGCCCAGCTTCTGCCTACCTAGCAGTTTTGGAAATGGCAATGTTGTTGTTTATTTCTGACTCTTTGTGGCCTCATGGACTAGCCCGCGCTAGAACTTCCTGTCGGCCGTGGCCACTCCCAACTACTTCAAGATCAAGCCAGTCACTGCCACTGTGCGAAAGTTTGAGCTTTCTTTAGTGTTTCCCTTTTTTGGTATGGGGATATAAGTTGATTTTTTCCCAATCTGATGGCCATTTTTATGTTTTCCATATTTGCTGGTATATGGTATGCATCCCCTTGATTGAATCCTCTTTCAAGGCTTTAAACAGTTCAGCTGGGATCCCGCCGTCTTCTGCTGCCTTGTTATTAGCAATGCTTCTTAAGGCCCATTCAATCTCACTCCTCAGGATGTCTGGTTCTAATTCACTCACCACACTGTCAACACTATCTTCAATATTATTATCATTCCTACACTGATCTTCTGTATAATCTCACCATCTTCTCTTGATCTCTTCAGCTTGCGTTAGGTCCCTGCCATCAGGGGCGGTCTCACCTCTCCCAGGGGGGTAGGCGAGCCTTATTTTTGCACCCCCCCATGGCTGCTGGACGCCGCCGCGGCCCGCGCGGCGTCAGCAGCTGCGCGGCTGTGTCACACGTGGCTGCGGATGCGCTGATGTCACACGCGTGGCTGTGTCACGCATGCGCATGCGCGGTGATGTCACGCGCAGCTGCGCGCTGTGTCACGTGGCTGCGCATGCACGGTGGTGTCACGGACAGCTGCGCGACCCTGGGCGCGGCTGCACACCCGCGCCGCCCGGCAACAGAGGTGCGGGCAGCACTGGCAACGGAGGCACGGCGGCGGGGCGGGGCGGCCAGAGTGGCAGCGCCCCTCCCAGGAGGCGATGCCCTCCCAGGACCCGTTGCCCTACGTGGCCGCTTACTCGGTGGAATGGCAAAGGATGGCACTGCCTGCTATCTTTGTTTTTGATCATGCCCATTTTCGCCTGAAATTTACCTCCAATGTTTCTAATTTTCTGGAAGAGGTTGAATTGGACTTCCTGTTCTATTGTCTTTAAAAATAGATCCTTATCTCTTCTGGCTAACCTCTGGAATTGTGCATTTAATTGGGCATATCTCCCCTTATTACTGTTTCCGTTTGCTTTCCTTCTTTCTTGGGTTACGTCCAGTGTCCCAGCAAACAACCATCTTGCCTTCTTGGTTTTCTTTTTCTTTGGGATGCACTTTGTTGTTACCTCCTGAATAATACTGCAAACTTCTGTCCATAGTTCTTCTGGGACTCTATTTATTAAATCTAGACCCTTGAACTGTGAGTAGATAAATAGGTACCATTTAAGCGGGGAGGTATTTAAGGCACCCATAAGGAAATGCCAGAAAAATGCCAGTGATTCGATCAAGGAGGAAGTTTACGAACAAAGCTCTCCGGCAGAAAGTGGACAGCGTGCGCCCACACGCACACGCACACACACACTATGGCCGGAACCAAGCACAGCCTCTAAGATGCCAAAGATGGGAAAGCCTATATATACCTCTATCTATGTACAGTTGACAGTCAACTGTACATAGATAGAGGTATATATAGGTTTTCCCATCTTCGGCATCTTAGAGGCTGTGCTCGGTTCCGGCCATGGTGTGTGTGTGTGTATAACAGCATTGAATGTCTGCCATATATGTGTTCTGTGATCCGCTCTAAGTCCTCTTTGGTGTGAGAAGGGCAGAAAATAAATACTGTAAATACTGTAAATAAGCAGGGTCCGCCCCAGTTGGTACTTGGAAGGGAGATCACCAACAAACAGCAGAGGAAGCAACCAGGAGAATCACCCCTGAGGATTCCTTGCCTTAAAAAACATCTACAAAGCACAAGAGGTTTTCCGTAAATCATCAGCCAACCTGAAGACATGCAAACAGGCAGCAGTTAAATAAACAGACAATGGATAAATAAAACATACTTGTTTTTTCAAAGGCAACACAGATAAATATTTACAGAGGACAAGAAGGGGTGTGTGTGAGACTGCAGTCCAGGTTCTGAAGAGAATTTGGAGACGATAGTAGCGAGTTTCCAATGGCTCTAGTTATTCGTTTCAGTTTCTGGCAGGTGGCGAGTCTAAGAATAACCCACCTGATCTGGCAGAAACAGATACATGCAAAACAGTTCCAGATTCCCAGCATCTCAAGTTTGTCATGGATCAAAGCAGGCACTCTTTCAGGTTTCGTCGCTCCGTAGCAGTTTCCTCTTCTTGACATGTCTGAACATTGTAACCCTGATAGGAGACTAATACCAAGAAAAGCCACTGATCCTTATTGTTGACTAATCTTAACCATTTAACCTTGAACTGAAAGTTTATTGGTATCTAAATACTTTTCTGACCAACATCATATGATCTTACTCAGGCATGGGCCAACTTGGGCTCTCCAGGTGTTTTGGACTTCAACTCCCACCATTCCTAATAGCCTACAGGTTGTTAGGAATGGTGGGAATTGACGTTCAAAACACCTGGAGGGCCCAAGTTGGCCCATGCATGTTCTATAGCAGTGTTTCCCAACCACTGTGCCATGAGCGATCATCAGGTGTGCCGTGGGAAATTGGAGATAGAAGAGAGAGAGAGAGAGAGAGAGAGAGAGCCCTTCTGTCCTACCGGGAAGCCCTAGACGGGGCTCGATCCCTTGCCTGAGTCCTGCAAACACAGCCTCTACTCACCACTTGCCTTCTTGGGCTTCCTCCTCCCCTCCGCTCCTTCCTTGGCCTTGGCGGGGACTGAGCCAGGCAGAAAGAGACGTGCGGAGAGAGAGAGAAGATCCTGGGATGGGACTTCCCTGGTCCCCCGGCTGCCTGGGGCGGATCTACACTGTAGCATTCATGCAGTGAGGCACCCCTTGGTTTTCCAGGGCTTCAGTCTGGGGAATCCCGGGATTTGTAGTTCAGGGAGGCTCAGGATGGTGTCAAACTACCACTCCCGTGATTCCCTCGCACTCAGCCAAGGCGGGTCAAGGGCCGTTCGGGACACAGGGTTGAGGCACCTTTAAGCAGGGGCCGAAAACAAACAGGGTTTGCGAACATAAGGCAGGCGTAGGCCAAATATATATGAACAGCGGGAGTTGTAGGCCAAAACACCTGGAGTGAGGGCCCAAGTTGGCCTACGCCTGCCTTATGTTCGCAAACCCTGTTTGTGCTGTATAAATTTATTGCTGTATAAATTTATTAGCTGCACCTGCCACGCGTTGCTGTGGCCAACCTTCCCTCCCTCTTTCTCTTCTTCCCTCCCTCTTTCCTTCTTTCCCTCTTTTCCTTTTCCTTCTTATTTCCCTTTTTCTTTCTTCCTTCTCTACCTGTTCCTTCCTCCCTTTCTTTGCTCTTTGGTTCCATTCTTCCTTCTCTCTTCCCTTCCTTCCTTCCTTCCTTCCTTCCTTCCTTCCTTCCTTCCTTCCTTCCTTCCTTCCTTCCTTCCTTCCTTCCTTCCTTCCTTCCTGATGCACAGAGAGAGACTGACAGCTGTTGAGCAAGACTTTCGTGTGTGTCTTTCTGCCATTCCTGCCAGGATATCTATGTTGTGTTCATCGAAACAGGCCCAGGTTTCACACTGAGTGAATAAATACATTAAAAACATATTAACTATATGTATTATTGTGTTAGAGTGTCATTTTGTGTCATTTTGGTTGGTGGTGTGCCCCAGGATTTTGTAAATGTAAAAAATGTGCTGCGGCTCAAAAAAGGTTGAAAAACACTGTTCTATAGTATAGATGCATCTGGTATCAGCATTGCCCAGCATCCTACTGGGGATAAACAGAGTTCTGATGTGAACTGCACATGCCTCTCCAGTTCTTAGGGGTTTGGAAAAAGAGCAGGGGCTGGGAAGGAGAGAACGGAAAGAAAGAGGAGCCGTGAGCCTTCGGTTGGCAACTGTCACTGCTGGAAAGTGTCAGAGCTCAGCTGCCAGAGTGCCAGGCTGCAAGAGGCCAGCACAACAGAGTCAAAGCAGTGCTGACGTCCCTCCTCACTCCTGCCACTGTGATGCAAGGGAAAGGCCGTACCCTGTCGTTGGCACCAGACAGAGATGCTGGCCGGGGTGACGCAAACAGGTGCCAATTTGCCGGAGGAGCCTTGCCAAGGAGGAAGCTCAGCCACAGAGTGAGATATAGGACATGCTCAGAGCTGGGGAACAGATGCAGGGAGGGAAGGACTCCAGAGCAGTAGGAAAGGAAAAGTGCTGTGCACCCAGTTTGCATTTGGATTTGCTTGGAAAACCAGCAGAATACCCAGCATTTTCCAGATGAAAACCAAGGCAAGCATGACCAAGCGACATCAGAGTGTGGTTAAGATGTAAAACGTTATTAATAGGGAAGAGCATACAGTAGGTTTTTAGTTTAAAAGCATCCATGGGGATGGGTAGGTGCCAAACACAAATACAGTAGAGTCTCACTTATCCAACCTTCACTCATCCAACATTCTGTATTATCCAACACAGTCTGCCTCCCACCCGGATTCATAGCTGTTTCAATACATTGCAATGTTTTGATTACCATGTATTGAACTGCTTTTTCTCTCAATTTGTTTTGGTGCTTAATTTGTAAAATCATAACGAAAATTGACATTTAATAGGCTTTTCCTTTATCCCTCCTTATTATCCAATATTTTTGCTTATCCAACATTCTGATGGCCTGTTTATGTTGGATAAGTGAGACTTTGCTGTACTGTATGTTGTTGAAGGCTTTCATGGCTGTAATCACTGGGCTGCTGTGAGTTTTTTGGGCATGTTCCAGTAGCATTCCTTCTTAATGTTTCGCCTGCATCTGTGGCTGGCATCTTCAGAGGTTTGTTGGTAATGAAGCAAAGGGAGTGTATATATATCTGTGGAATGTCCAGGGTGGAAGAAAGAACCAGTTAACATCTCCCAAACAGAGGATGCCTCCAGGCAACAAAACCCAGGCCACCTTGATACAGATTGACTTTGCAGCTTCATGGCTACTCAATGCTATTCAAGCTTTCTAATTGCAACATTTGCACTTGTTTTAAATAGACAAGCAGGAGAGAATGCTACTAGGACATGGCCATACAGCCCAAATATACTGTACTTCTTCTATTGTAAGATGTCACCGATTAGAAGAATTCGGTAACCACAAACATAAAGAAAACATTCATATACATTAGCTGGATGAGGGCTAACAAGTTGAAATTAAATCTAGACAAGACAGAGGTACTCCTAGTCAGTCAAAAAGCATATTGGGGTATAGGGCAATGTTTTTCAACCTCGGGGTTGGGACCCCTTGGGGGGGTCATGAGGGGGTTTCAGAGGGGTCACCAAAGACCATCAGAAAACACATATTTCTGATGGTCTTAGGAACCCCTTTGGCAGAGAAGACTGAAGATCTCTCCACCTATCCTTCTCTTCCTTTTTGGAAACAGACGGAGAATCCTCCCACCAAAAGCTCTCCTTTTGCTGTGATTGGCCAGCCTCTCAGCCGGCTTCTCAGCCAAGAGGAGGGCTGTTTCTGAGACTGCAAGCAGGGAGGGGAGAGCAGGCATGCTCTTCTCTAAATCACTGTCAATTCCTCCCAAATCCCTCCAGTATTTCCTGTTGGTCATGGGTGTTCTGTGTGGGAGGTTTGGCCCATATCGGGTATTTCTGCCAAATTTGGTCCCGTGAATGAAAATACATTCTGCATATCAGATATCAGATAATTAACATATCAGATGTTATTTATGATTCATAACAGTAGCAAAATTACAGTTATGAATTTGCAATGAAAATAATGTCATGGTTGGGGGTCACCACAACAGGAAGAACTGTATTAAGGAGTTGTGGTATTAGGATGTTTGAGAACCACTGGTATAAGGTTACAGCCTGTGCTGGATGGGGTTACACTCCCCCTGAAGGTTTGCAATCTGGGCATGATCCTGGATTCATAGTTGACCCTGGAATCTCAGGTGTTGGCGGTGGCCAGGAGTGCCTTTGCACAATTAAAACTTGTGCAACAGCTGTGCCCGTACCTTGAGATGCCAGATCTAGCTGTATGGAAGGCCATGCTCAAGGGGGATTCTGCAAATCGCAACCCTCAAAAGTAACTTCTCCAAGTGTTGCTCAAGCATCTGTGGTTAAACTGCTCTGCTACATTCTGAGTCCTTCTCCCCGTCCCTCACAATGGTTATTTCATTCAATCAAACAGACTTGTTAATTGCTTCCATGAAATTGACGTCACAATTTCTTTAGCCTGCGTAAAAGCTACCTCTATCATTGGTGCGGTTCAGAATGCTCCTTGATTGTAGGTGAACTATAAATCCCAGCAACTACAGCTCCCAAATTAGGGTTCCCATATGTCCCTTATTCTAAGGGACGTCCCTTATTTTGGCCCTAAAATGTGTGTCCCTTATTTTCAGGCCCTGTCCCTTATTTTTGACTAGCAGGACAGGACTGGGCGGGGTTGACCAGAGGAAGGTGCGCGCTGTGGTTTCCACGGCAATGCCTGCCCGGGGATTCCAACTCGCAGGGCAGCATGCGTCCCCGTTGGAACGAAGAGGCAATACAGGATTAGTAGACTAATTAACCGTTACCCAAGGGGAATGTTGGATCATGTTGGATAAAGATAGTTTCTGGTTGCTTGAGAGTTACTCTTAAAATAGGCCTAGCTGTGCATCCCAATACTATACAATGCTGTGTATCCCATACTATACTATACCATTAACTATTGGCATAATAATCATGAAGATGTACTGTCTTATAAAATGTATTTTATTTTAATGTTTAGACAGTGCACTTTTAAAGTCAGCAAAGTCAAGTACTAAATACAGATGGAGAAAATAAGGTAGTTCTAATAATGTTTTTTCTGCATGACAAAGTATGCAGAAACATACCATGTACTGTTAAGAGGGTATAAGTCCGGGTTTTTTTGTGAGTTTCAATCATTATCTTATTCTGTTAACTATTTCTACCTAATGTTTGTGTTTCAAGTTTTTTAATGAAATGTCCCTTATTTTTGTGAAAAATCCCGTAAATGTCCCTTATTTCTTATATCAAAAAATGGCAACCCTATCCTAAATGTTAACGTCTATTTTCCCCAAACTCCACCAGTGTTCACATTTTGGGTATATTGAGTATTCATGCCAAATTTGGTCCAGATCCATCATTGTTTGAGTCCACAGTGCTCTCTGGATGTAGGTGAACTACAACTCCAAAACTCAAAGTCAATGCCCACCAAACTCATCCAGTATTTTCCCTTCGTCATTGCAGTTATGTGTGCCAAGTTTGGTTCCATTCCATCGTTGGTGGAGTTCAGAATGCTCTTTGATTGTAGGTGAACTATAAATTCCAGCAACTATAACTCCCAAATGACAAAATCAACCCCACCAGTATCTAAATTTGGACGTATCTAGTATTTGTGCCAAATTTGGTCCAGTGAATGAAAATACATCCTGCATTTCAGATATTTACATTACGATTCATAACAGTAGCAAAATTACATTTATGAAGTAGCAGCAAAAATAATTGTATGGTTAGGGGGTCACCAAAACATAAGAAACTGTATTAAGGGTCATGGCATTAGGAAGGTTGAGAACCACTGGGCTAGATGCAAGGTCTTTTTTTTTTCAATCCAAAAACAAGGAATCAAAAGCTTTCCTTTCTTTATCCTTTCTTTTATTCCTTCTCTCTCTTTCTAAAAGCAATGAGAGGCATCAGGTTGTTTCTGTTTCCAAAAAGTCACTTGCAGTCATTTCAAAACCACAAGGGTTTCACCCTTTCGAGCAGCTGGCGAACCAAGGATCTGTCAAAGCAACTGAAACAGAAGTCCGGATGCAGCTGTAACGGTTAGCGGTGTCTCTCCCTCGGCTCGCATTTGGGTTTTGCTTCTACTTTCTGCCCTCCCTCTTCAAAAACGTACAGAATACATTGTCTCTGTTTGGGCAGCATGCAAAATGTCAGTTTCTCATAATGGAAACGAAACCTGCTGCATCTTTGGCTCAGGCCCAACCTTCCCTGTCCTCTTCTCCATCACTCACAACCAAAAGACACTTAATGCTTCTGTTTGTAATAAAACCACAATTTCCTGTTTTGCTTGAATCCAACAAATTGTGGCTAATAGAGCCTTCTTTGAAGCCATCCAGTCTCAAACCATGGGTTCTGAAGGCCATTTGCTTCAGCAAACCAGAGGAACAGCTTGATATAGAGTAACATTAAACGGGCGTTAATGGCGGATGCAAAACCTTCCGATCTCCTTGCCTCTGGAATAGAAAAGTCAAGTGTGGGATTTTATTTATGTATTTATGTATTTTATTTATTTATTTATTGGACTTATACACCGCCACTCCCAAAGGCTCAGGGCGGTTTACAACATAGTTCAATAAATACAGGTGGTGGATAAAACACAAGTAAACACAGACTAAAATCACAAGCATTCGAAAGCCTGCCTGAACAAGTGCGTCTTGTAGGCTCTGCGAAAGGTGGCCAAATTTTGCAGAGCCCGCATCTCCGGTGGTAGCGCATTCCACAGTACCGGGGCGATGATGGAAAATGCCCTGCGCCTAGTCGAGGTCAGATGGAAAGACTTCACACTGGGAATGTCTAGAAGATTCTGGTCTTCTGAACATAATGATCTTGGAGGGTTATATGGAATCAGGCGATCCTGTAGGTACACTGGCCCCAGACTATACAAGGCCTTGAAAGTAAGAACTAACCTTGAGAGTGATCCGGTATTCAATTGGCAGCCAGTGCAGGTTCTGCAGTATTGGTGTTATACGGCAACTCACGGGTTCCCCTGTGAGTAGCCGGGCTGCAGCATTCTGCACTAGCTTACCCAGTTTGCAGAGGCAGATCACGGTCAAGGGTAGGCCAATGTAAAGAGATGTCTTGAGATGACCGTGGCCTGGATTACCGTGGCTAGGTTATTCCGTGACAGATAGGGAGCCAGACGCTTCGCCTGTCACAGGTAGAAAAACGTGGTTCTGCTGACATTGGAGATTTGAGTCTCCATTGACAGCAGAGGGTCCAAATGGACACCTAGGCTTTTTACTAATGATGACGGGTGTAGTTCCTCACCATCCAGGGTCGGCAGTTGGATTTCCCTATCACCTGGATGGCCCAGCCAGGGGATCTCCGTCTTCGCCGGATTCACCTTCAGCCTACTGGCTCGCAGCCATCCAGTAACGGCTTCAAGGCACAGATGGAAATTATTGGGTACGGATTCCGACTGGCCCTCCATCCTCATCAGTGTACTGGTGGCACTCAAGCCCAAAGCTACGTACCAGTTGAGTGAGTGGTTGCATGTAGATGTTGAATAAAAAAAGGGGAGAGAATGGCTCCCTGAGGGACCCCACAAGAAGATAAAGAAGGAATGGGCAAACTTTGGCCCTCCAGGTGTTTTGGACTCCAACTCCCACAATTCCTAACTGCCATTAGCCATGCTGTTTGGGGATTCTGGAACTTGTAGTCCCAAGAAATTTTACTTCCTTTGACTGGCATGACCCAATGTGGTTGATTTGGCAGTGTGGGTCACGATTATCCAGGATGTAGGTCACTTGGACAAGGACATTACCAAACTAGGGCTCTGGTTATTTCATCTGAACTAGATCACATGGAGAGTGATTCATTCATTTTTCATTCAGAAGAAGAAGAAGAATCAAAAGCATAGATTCTCATTTCCTAACACAGTTTCATTCATGCTAAAGCAAGGGCAAATGTGGAGCAAGGGAGCAAAAGGCGTAATTCATTCATGCTCTCCACAGATAGACTGGCGAGGCTGCAATGAGCCAGAGGCCAGAAAGCAAGGAAGAGTTGAGGCTGAAAACCTGTTTGCTTGCTAATCATAATTGGAAATCTGTTTCTAACCATTATATGGCTCTAAATGCAAACGCACCACGGCTATTGTTGCTGTGTGCCTTCAAGTCATTTCCAGCGAATGGAGATCCTACGGTGAACCTATTGCAAGGCTTTGAAGGTGGGTATGGTGCAGCAAGGATTTGAATCCTGATCTTCAGAGTCAAAGCCCAAATCACTATATACTATTTCCTCTTGCCAAGGAAATGCAAAGCCTAAAGCAGGTCCTAATGCAGCTGCCCATCTTTGTTCTAAAGCAGTGTTTCTCAACCTGGGGGTTGGGACCTCTGGAGGGGTCGCGAGGGAGGTGTCAGATGGCTTGCCAAAGATAATCAGAAAACAGAATTTCCTGTTGGTCATGGGGTTCTGTGTGGGAAGTTTGGCCCAATTCTATCGTTGGTAGGGTTCAGAATACTCTTTGATTGTAGGTGATCTATAAATCCCAGCAACTACAACTCCCAAATGTCAAGATCTATTTTCCCCAAACTCCAGCAGCGTTCACATTTGGGCATATTGAGTATTCAATATTGAGTTTAGTCCAACTCTATCATTGTTTGAGTCCACAGTGCTTTCTGGATGTAGGTAAACTACAACTCCAAGACACAAAATCAATGCTCACCAAACTCTTCCAGTTACTTACTTACTTAAGTGATCCCTTGCTGTCAGAGTAGGATTGTCCTCCAAGATCGGTGTACTGCCGGTGGGTTCGTAGGTGACTGTGGAGCCCTATTCTTGATCTGTATCTTCTCCCGCAGTGAGGATATTGGTTTCCAGGTAGAAGGCAGTCTCGGTCACGGTTGGCTTGATGCGCCTTCCTCTTGGCATGTTTCTCTCTTTTGCCATCCATTCGTGCCTCTTCAAATTCTACAGCACTGCTGGTCACAGCTGACCTCCAGCTGGAACGCTCAAGGGCCAGGGCTTCCCAATTCTCAGTGTCTATGCCAGAGTTTTTAAGGCTGGCTTTGAGCCCATCTTTACATTTCTTTTCCTGTCCTCCAACATTCCATTTTCTGTTCTTGAGTTCACAGTAGAGCAACTGCTTTGGGAGATGGTGGTCAGGCATCCGGACAACATGGCTGGTTCAGCGGAGTTGATGGCAGAGAACCATCACTTCAATCCTGGTGGTCTTTGCTTCTTCCAGCACGCTGATATTTGTCTGCTTATCTTCCCAAGATATTTGCAGGATTTTTCGGAGGCAACACTGATGGAATCGTTCCAGGAGTTGCATGTGACATCTGTTGGCCATGGGAGTTCTGTGTGGCAAGTTTGGTTCAATTCCATTGTTGGAGGAGTTCAGAATGCTCTTTGGTTGTAGATGAACTATAAACCCCAGCAACTACAACTCCCAAATGACAAAATCAATCCCCTCCCCAACCCCACTAGTATTCAAATGTGGGAGTATTGGGTATTTGTGTCAAATTTGGCCCAGTGAATGAAAATACATCCTGCATATCAGATATTTACATTATTATTCATAACAGTAGCAAAATTACAGTTGTGGAGTAGCAATGAAAATAATTTTATGGTTGGGCATCACCAAAACATGAGGAACTGTATTAAGGGGACATGGCATTAGGAAGGTTGGGAACCACTGTTCTAAAGTATTATTAGACCAGACTGACCATAACATAACCTTGGCCTCACCTATCTACCCAGACACATCCTTTCCCTTTCCTCCCATTTTCCTCTTCTGTTGTTCCAATTACATTGCCATTTTGGCATGAATATGAGCTTGCTTACCTAGAATCCAGTAATGTCTGTCTGGAGACTTACGAAGGACACCTTGTTCTTTTTCCTATGAGGGCAAGAAACAGGGGGAAATCAATACAGTTTTAATTAAACCAAAAGTGGTGTTCAAGTGCAAAGACTAGGGCAGTGCAACGCTGGGCAAATGCCTCTGCCTTTGCACTTCCAATCCCTCCTGTATCTTTTGGTAGGGAAAGTTTATCCCTTGACATGTTTTTGGTCCGCTTTAGCCAAAATAGCTGATTTGAGAGAAAATGTACAGGTGCTAGCTGCTTTTGTGTCAGTGGAGCAACAATTAAATATAAACTTTAGATTAGCCACCTTAGGAAATACTTTTTAAGTTCAAACTAATACCTAGAACAGTGTTTCTCAATCTTCCTAATGCTGCGACCCCTTAATACAGTTACTCACGTTGTGGTGACCTCCAACCATAACATTATTTTTGTTGCTACTTCACAACTGTAATTTTGCTACTGTTCTGAATCAAAATGTAAATATCTGATATACAGTAACAGGATACATTTTCATTCACTAAATCACATTTGGCACAGATACCCAATACACCCAAATTTGAATACTGGTGGGGTTGGGGAGGGGTTTGATTTTGTCATTTAGGAGTTGTAGTTGCTGAGATTTATAGTTCACCTACAAAGAGCATTCTGAACTCCACCAATGATTGAGTTGAACCAAACTCGGCACACAGAACTCCCATGACTAACCGAAAATACTGGAAGGGTTTGATGGACATTGGCCTTCAGTTTGGGAGTTGTAGTTCACCTACCTCCAGAGAGCACTGTAGACTCAAACAATTATCAATCTGGACCAAACTTGGCAGAAATATTCAATATGCCCAAACGTGAACACTGGTGGAGTTTGGGGAAAATATAATTTAAATTTTAGGAGTAGTTGTTTCTGAGATTTACAGTTCGTCTACAATCAAACAGCATTCTGAACCCCACCAACGATAGCAATGGGCCAAACTTCCCACACAGGTCTCCCATGACCAACAGAAAATGTTGTGTTTTCTGACAGTCTTTGGTGAACCTTCTGGCACCCCCGCACAACCCCCCAGGTCCCAACCCCCAGGTTTAGAAATGTGACCTAGAATGTGTTTGCCATCCCAGTGGAATAGAATTTATTGAGTCCAATGTGGGATTCTGGGAGTTGCATCCTTTGATCTGGGAGTTGTGTCCTATTAATGAGGAAGGCCATGCCAGCTGAGCATCATTCTTTATGGTGGCCCCCCAACTCTGGAACTCACTCCCTAAAGATATCAGACAAGCCTTTAGGAGTTTGAAATCATGGCTGTTCCAATGTGCCTTCCCTGAATAAAGGAAATAATTTTCTGATCTGACTAAACTCCCCTATATCTCCTCTGAAGCACTTTATCTACCCGTTGGATTGATCTCCCTACATCACTCTCTAAAAACCCCATGTCTAGACATACCCTACTCTGTACACGCCCATTGTTTGTTTGTTTTTTTAAAAAAAATTACATTTGGCCATGCCATAGTGTTTTTAAATCTCTTCTGTGTTATTGCTTTATGTTTAGTTATATTATTTATATTATTTTTTGCTTGCTTGTTTTGTTGGTGCACTGTTGTATTTGTATTTTGTACTTGATGGGATTGGCCTCATGCAAGCCGCCTCGAGTCCCTTCGGGGAGATGGTGGCGGGGTATAACTAAAGTTTTATTATTATTTATTATTATGCTACAGCAGCTTTTGCTTGAGCTTACAGGAAAGGACAAAATCCTGCACCCACCTTTCCTTTTCTCTCTCTCTTGAGTGGAGAGCAACCAAAGTACTGATCTGAAGTTACACAGTTGTGCTATAGAGGCAAACCTGCTTCTCTGCCCTTAGAGACTAGAAAGTATAGTGATTGAAAGGTCAAAAGCCAGAAAGAATTTGACAAGTGTTTCCTCGGATTTCTGGTGTCGATCATCCTGCTAAGGCAGGAATAGTGCGGAGCTCTTCAGGGCTGTCATTACGTCTGAGACAATTAGGAGGAAGAAAAGGCAATTTCAAAACCCCAGAAGGGAATGACAAATTACTCACAATCCAGCTAGACTTGTTTCTGGCTGATTCAGTTTGGTTTTGATTTTTTAAATTTTTTTGGAGCTTAGAAAAGTTATTTTGGGTTACATCTTCCACCATTTTGACCATATCCATTGCTGGGACCAAGTCCTGATTTGTTTGGAACTGTCTCGATTAATCTTCTGCCATCTCGCCCCGCTTTATGAGTTGGTTTTGAAATGTCCTGGTTTCTCTCTCTTTTTCTTTCTTTCCTCACTTGTCCTCAGCTTACTTCCATTGTTACAAAGTGCACACACAAAAAAGGTAATTCAAAGTAGTGAGGGGCAGAGGGGACAAAGCCTCGTCTTTCCAGTAGACTCAGGGCCCGTCCTATTTACTTACTTACTTACTTACTTACTTACTTACTTACTTACTTATTTATTTATTTAAAACTTTTATACTCCGGCCTTCTCACCTCCGAAGAGGGACTCAGACCGGCAAACAGCAAGTATTCAATGCTAACATTTAAAACCTAAAAACATCATAAATTTACAATAAAATTATCAAATACAATACATTTAAAAAGCCTTTTGCCAAAGTAAAATCAAGTCCAACTCAATCCATATATTCGGTCCATATCAAGTGGTTAGCGACTTTAGTTGCTTCGCTATCTCCTCCTTCATTCTGCGAAGGCCTCATTGCACAGCCACGTTTTCACCTGCTTCCTAAAAGTCAGGAGGGAGGCGGCGGGTCTAATTTCATTTGGGAGGGAATTCCACAGCCGGGGGACCACCACAGAAAAGGCCCTGTCCCTCGTCCCCACCAGACGCACCTGTGAAGGTGGTGGGACCAAGAGCAGGGTCTCTCCAGATGATCTTAGCACTCTTGACCAAACAGTACTTTTATCCCAGGAGCTTCCACAGCAAACAGGAGGGTGGCCAGACGGAAGCAAATGCGGAAGCAATCACCACAAAAGGCAAAAAATATGAGATTTCCAGGTTCAGGAATATTCCAACAAAACAGAATAAATTGTAGCTTTCCAGATATTACTGCATGACATCTCCCATCGGGTCTAGTTGATGAGGAATACAGGAGTGGTAGCCCAGCATGTGGAGGGCCACATAAAACGACATGGAGCACTGGATTCAGCCCACAGACCCTGAGTTGGACATCTGTGATGTAAGGGAATTGGGGCAGATCATATTTGAACTTTCAGAAATCGCTAAACAGCTCTTTCCAGCATCCTTCACTATTTACTATACTGCTTAAGCCTAATGATAGATGCAACATAATGACATTTCATACTTACACCGATACTCTTTCTGCGTATTGTTGAAGGCTTTCATGGCTGGAATCCCTGAGTTGTTGTTAGTTTTCCGGGCTGTATGACCATGTTACAGAAGCATTCTCTCCTGACGTTTCGCCTGCATCTATGGCAGGCATCCTCAGAGGTTGTGAGGTCCGTTGGAATCCAGGAAAAGGGTTTTTTTTTATATCTGTAGAATAATGTCCAGGGTGGGAGAAAGAACTCATGTCTTTTGGAGGTAAGTGTGAATGTTTCAATTGGCCACCTTGATTAGCATTTAATGGCCTAGCAGTTTCAAAGTCTGGCTTCTTACTGCCTGGAGGAATCCTTTGTTGGGAGGTGATTAGCTGGCCCTGATTGTTTCTTGTCTGGAATTCCCCTGTTTTGAGTATTGTTCTTTATTTACTGTTATAATTTTGGAGGTTTTTTAAAAAAAAAAAATACTGATTACAGTAGGTTCAAGCAAAAGCAAACTGCTGCAGCTTCTCCAAAATTGTGTCTTTCCCCCCTTCTTGAGCACAATCTGTAATACCCTGGCCACACAGATCTTGGATTTCATATGCAAACTATTAGCAGGGATGAACTCCTGAATATGATAATCTCTCTGAAGTTTCCATCTTGTACATCCTTTTAAATGCATGGAATTGGACCTGGATACATCATGGATATTTACAAGTGCCTACAAAATCTGTCAATATGAGTTAGGGGCCAGCCCCCTCCCCATTTGTTTCAGCCTTAAATCAAATGCCCAGCGTCTTCAGGCAGGCTTTTTATATGCCTGTAAAGCACCGGCGTCTTATGTTCGGCTCTCTATAAATAAATAATATGCCGTAATAATAGTTAATAAAACATGCCGGAGGGCGGAAATTCTTGAAGGAGGAGGCAGGAAGGTTATTGGATTGTCATGGGCAGTTCAGAAGGAGGAATGGCTTATCTCTCTTGCTTTTCAGAAGATTTGGGTTGAAAGAGGAGCGAGCAACTGCAATTAGTCTGGGGCCAGGTCATGGGGACCATTCAAGTTGGGATCAAGTTTAGACTATGTGTGCAGAGTTGTTGTTATTATTATTATTACTACTATTATTGACAAATACCTTTCTGTCCAAAAAACCCTATAAGGAGCATTGTGAGAATGTTCACTGTATTTACACATTGCATATTCAGCCATGGAGCCCCGGGTGGTGCAGTGGGTTAAACCGCTGAGCTGCTAAACTTGTTTATTATTTATTATTTACTTAAAACTTTTATATCCCAATATTCTCACCTCCAGAGACCAGCCTTACAGCAAAACTTCAATGCAGTTAATAGAATTAAAACATCATCTACCATACAAGTTATATATATATACACACACACACACACACACACACACAGATAGATAAAATACATTCAAGCCCAGATCGCCAGATAAAATCAAATTCAACTCAGTCCAGTATATATGGTCCTTCACTTTATCCAGAAACAATCTTGGTCCTTATTCTGGGAATGCTTCCTTCCAGAGCCATGATTTTACCAGCCTCCTGAAGGACAAGAGGGAGGGGGCAGATCTAATCTCACTCAGGAGAGAGTTCCGTAGCCAAGGGGCCACCACAGAGAAGGCCCTGTCTCTCGTTCCCACCAAACGCGCTTGTGAAGGTGGCGGGACCGAGAGCAAGGCCTCTCCGGAAGATCTTAGTGTCCTTGATGGTTCGTAGGGGAGAACACGTTCGGACAGGTAAATTGGGCTGGAACCGTATAGGGATTTATAGGTTTAAACCAGAACTTTGAAGGAAGCTAATCGGCAGCCAGTGGAGCTAGTGTAACAAGGGTGTTGTGCGCTCCCTGTACCCTGCTCACAGTAATAGCCTGGCTGCTGAGCGTTGGACTAATTGCAGCTTCCGGGCAGTCTTCAGAGGCAACCCCACGTAGAGAGCATTGCAGTAGTCTATTTGGGATGTAACCAGAGCATGGACCATTGTGGCCAAGTCTGACCTCCCAAGATATGGGTGTGATAAATTCCCTACCTGGGGAGGCTTGGCAAAGCCTGAAAAAGCAGGCCCAAGAAATTGGCAGCCATTCTAAATAGTTGCCTGGGGGCATCCATCTTGCATCTCATTTCCAAAAGGGGGCATGCCTAAGAGTAAGCCTGGAGGGAAATGAGGGGAGTTAGGATTGGCTGGTAGAGAAGGGGGTGGAACCTAACTTTGAAAAAAGAAAGAAATGACTTGAAAGGGGCCGCTTTAAAAACCCTTTCAGAGTCTGTGAGTTCAGTCAAGCAGTCGTTTGGAGGGGGTGTAAGAGAGCAGTTGGGGGAGTTAGTGTTAGAGAGAAGACGCCTGAAAATTGGTCAGGTAGCTAGCAGAGTTGGCTAGTGAGAAGACTCTACATCTATCAGGGAGATAGTTGGTAGAGGAGAGATAGATCCAGGGAAGGACTATCTGTACTGGAGTTAAGGTTTGCTAGACAGAGAGGAAATCCTGTCAGTAAATTCTTGGAGGGAGAAAGGAGTGGTATTTTGTAACTAAGATCTGAACTGCCTAAAGGAACCATATGCTTGTATGCCAATATTTCTGAACCACTAAGCTTAATGCCTATTTTTGTAAGTTCTCTTAAATAAACTTCATTGTTTTGTTGTTCTACACCAGTGTTTCCCAACCTTTTTTGAGCCGCAGCACATTTTTTTACATTTACAAAATCCTGGGGCACACCACCAACCAAAATGAAACAAAATGATATGTTTTAAATGTATTTATACACTCAGTGTGAAACCTGGGCCTGTTTCGATAAACACAACATAGATATCCTGGCAGGAATGGCAGAAAGCCAAAAAACACGAGGTGGGCTATGGACAACCAACCAAGGACACTAATTACTAGTCAAGGGTGTCAATCAAAAAAAGTAAACACGAAAAGCATCAACCAAAGATGTTCACTTGGGACCCCCTCCCCCCAAGCCCCTAGACCCCTTAGAAAAGTAATAAAAACTAATGTGGCCTCCATTACAAGCCTCGGCCAGCTCTCCCAGTGCGTAGAAATGACGCGCCAGAAGAGGGGGGAGGGGCATTTTCCTCCCCCCCTTCTAAGGGGTCTGGGGCTTGTGGGGCAAGCGAGTGACATGAGGGAGAGAAGGAGGGAGAGCCAGAGAGAGGGGGGGAAGCACGGGAGGCAAAGCAGGGAGCGCGTGAGTGACCGCAGCAATGGCAACTGCGGCTGGATGCGGCCTTGGCCATGTGGTGCTCTGAAATCCCAAGGCACACCTGATGATCTTTCACAGCACACACATCTGCCTCACGTGTGCCTCTGTCAAAGAAGTTTTAAATCAGTTCCCTGCAACAATCAAACATCTAAAGGTGGCAGCGTACATTTTGAAGAAATAATATCTTCAGTATGACCTCAGTGTACAGGCCTGAATGCAAGTCCAGCGCATTCTTGCCTAAGATACCTCTAGTAAGCCAAGGGCTTAATATTATTTACAGTATAAGTCTGGTGGTGACCAGTGGTCTTTTAAGAGGGGTTCTGGCCAGAAGATTATTCCAGCTTTATCACGGTTTTGATTTGGGGGGGGGTCCAATAACACCCCCCAATAAACTCTCTTCCCTTTATAATGGGTGCAGCTGGCGCACAAGTTTTAACTGTGCGAAAGCTCCCCTGTCCACCGCCGAAACCTTTTGAATGTCAATGTTTCCTTATTGTTAAGTCAGATGCTTCCAATATTGGAATACCAAAGAATAGAAGAGCTTGTTGTCACAGCTGTAGACAATGGCTCTCATTTTCTCCTTTAACAGAGAAAAGGCCGCAGTAGTCAACATACTTCCCAGAGCCATCGGGAGCAAGAATTTGATTAATGCTTGCTTGACACAGGTTGACAATGTACTACATCCTCAAAGTGCTGAGTAGAAGGGTTATTAAGATTTTCTTATACATATCAGGGCCGGGGTAGAATTGCTTCAGTCCAAGCCAGAAATCAGCTTGCAACAATTAGCTGTTAGCAAATGCAACCTACCTGGATGTGAACTCCCTCCGGTCATCTGTTTGGTAAGAAGCTTTTGTGCTGATCCATGAAGGCTTCTTTTAAGTTTTGTGATACTAGTATTGAAAAAGGGCAGAACGGATCTTCCTTTCCCTTCCAACAACCCTAATTTGGTCTCCCACTACACGCCGTGATAGGAAAATAAACACTGCCGTGCATCCATAGCATTTTCTGGAGGTGTAGTAGGTGATCCATCGCCAACTTTTCCCCCAATCTTGGCCGTCCCTTAAATACTGTGTTATGGATGAAATCCTTCTTGGTGGAAAAGGCTTTTTAAAATCCCTCCACCTTTTAAATTGAACTATTTATGGATGAGGGGGAAACAGAATGGATGCCATATGTTTGCAGACTTCACCAGTTATGCATGATGTGGTCTTCCGGGTAGATGAAGATTCATATACTGCTCGAAGCATGTGGTCTGTTGCAATGAAGGAGGAATTTACACTAAAGGGAAATGTATACATGGAAAAGAAACTAGTGTGGCTGTGCATGACGCAGTCTCGTGTGTCTTCACTGAAAACCACTCCTCGTTCATTTCCAAACAATTCAGACAAAACAGAGGTTTCTTTGGGTCGTTGTAGGTTTTTTCAGGCAGTATGGCCATGTTCTAGAAGCATTCTCTCCTGACGTTTCACCTGCATCTGTGGCAGGCATCCTCTGAGGTTGTGAGAATAGGCATGGACAAACTTAGATCAGGCATGGGCAAACTTGGCCCCTCCAAGTGTTTTGGACTTCAACTCGGCTGTTAGGAATTGTGGGATCTGAAGTTCAAAACACTTGGAGGGCCCAAGTTGCCCATGCCTGATCTAAGACTCCTAGAGAAAACATATACCATATTTTCCAGTGTATAAGATGACTGGGCGTATAAGACAACCCCCAACTTTTCCAGTTCAAATATAGCGTTTGGGATATACTCGCGGTATAAGACTACCCCTCTACCAACGCACATCAAATAACAATTTTAAAAGCATCAGATTTGATTTCAATATAGTAATTTTCCTATTACTGTGCCTCCTTCTCTGCCTCTCAGATCTCGCACCTGCACCGCTTCACTGCAGTCTTCAGGAGCGATATCTGAGAGGCAGGGGAGGAGGTACGGTAATAGGATACAAGGATGGGCCAGACAGGTTTAAAAGGTGTGTTTTTCTGGGCCCAGAGCCACTCTAACTCTTTTTTCCATACCCCGGGCACCCCGGACGCCTGCAGCTTGCTCTGCCCTTCACTTACACCTTCCTGGTGAGGCGCCCCTTCACCTCACCATTGGGACCGTATTAAGTCCATGAATCCTGATGAATGGATTTTCTTCTACCGTACTTGTACAGCGTCACCCTTAATGCTTTCATACAGTCGCTGCATACGGCAGGGATGCAGCCACTACCATTTTTGAGCTCCCCCACCATATGTGGCAACCACAGATTCTCCAATCCAGATTGGAAGTCTCAGCACCCGCTCTATAAAATGACTCCCAGCATATAAGATGACCCCTGACTTTTGAGAAGATTTTTATGGGTTAAAAAGTAGTCTCATACGCTGGAAAATACGGTAAATTAAATATGGGAATGGCCAGATCCGCAAATATTACATATGCATTGAATCGTATATCAATACATATTTTTTCAAATATATAGAGATAGCGGAATTAGTGAGAGAAATGTGTTTCTGACTATGACCAAAGTTTTTTCCTCCCCATCAGTATGTCTACACTACTGTGGGAAAACGAAGAAGAGGGGGAGGCCAATGCACAGCGCCCTGAATGGTGAACCATTGGGATTAAATAAATAATAAGTCAGGTGGACATCAATCATGGGAAGCTGCCATGCTGGCTTCTGACACTGCTCTTTGTTTGAGGACCACCCCAGTTTGCTGGGCCAGACGCAGAGGGTGTCCCTTCGCTGGCATTCATTCTTTGTGGGACAGACAGGCGTCAAGGGAGGGCCAGTGCCCACGTTCCAGGGCTCAGCAAGGCTTTTCCTTTTCCTTCCTTGCCTTCTCTTGGGAAGGAAGGGAAGACAGACAGACAGGCTTTTCTTTGGCAGCACATGTCTAGCCCCTGAAAAGAACAGCTCAGACAATACTGGGGTTGGGACATCCTTCCCAGGTCAGCATAAGAGGGGAAGAGAGCCATCCTTTCTCTTTCTCGTAAATCTATGCTGTCAAATGCAGTTTGATATCACTTGAACAGCCATGGCTCAATGCTATGGAATTCCTGAAGTTGTAGTTTTAAAAGGTCGTTAGACTTCTGTGCCAAACAGATGTCATACCTAACTACAAATCTTAGATTTCCATAGTATTGAACTGTAGCAGCTCAAGTGCTATCAAGTTGCATTAATTCCACAGTGTAGATGTAGACTCATAGAATCCTAGAGTTGGAAGAGCCCTGGTGGGCCATCCAGTCCAACCCCATTCTGCCAAGAAGCAGGAAAATTGCATTCAAAGCACCCAAGACAGATGGCCATCCAGCCTCTGCTTAAAAGCCTCCAAAGAAGAAGCCTCAACTACACTCTGGGGCAGAAAGTTCCACTGCTAAACAGCTTTCACAGTCTGGAAGTTCTTCCTCATGTTCAGATGGAATCACCTTTCCTGTAGTTTGAAGCCATTGTTCAGCATCCTAGTCTCCAGGGAAGCAGAAAACAAGCTTTTCCCCACCTCCCTATGACTTCCCCTCACATATTTATACATGGCTATCATGTCTCCTCTCAACCATCTCTTCTGAAAGCTAAACAATGCCCGCTTCTTTAAGCCGCTCCGTCCTCATATGGCCAGGCCCTGATTAACTCTTTTTGGCGCCCTAGGCCACACATTGGAAGCCATGCCCCCGGGCCAATGCTGAGCATGTGCGTCAGAGGCCCTAGGGGTGGGGCTTCCCTCCACGTCTTCCTCCTCGCGCCGAGCACCCCTCCTTCCTTGAGTGAAGGAAGGAGGGGCCGGCGCGAGTGAGGAAAAGGCAGAGGGAAGCTGCGCCAGAGGTTCTAGGGGCCTATGGCACTCCTCGTGCAGGCGCAGAAGTGCCCGAAGATTGACCTTTTTTTAAAAAAAATTGAAATAAAAAAATTGGGGGGTCTGGATCTGGTGCCCCCCCCCATGGCTGCGCACCTAGGCCGTGGCCTAGTGTGGCATTATAGATAATCCGGGCCTGCATATGGCTTGTTCTTCAGACCTTTGATCATTTTAGTCACCCTCCTCTGGACACATTCCAGCTTGTTATCTGTTATGGGTTTCAATCACCTTTTAAGCTCTTGATTACTGACAGCAGGGAAGCAAGGACATGGGTGGGAGAGAGAACTCTTGTCTATTGGAGCTAGGTGTGAATGGTTCAATTGGCCACCTTGATTAGCATTTGATGGCTTGACAGTTTGTAGGTGTGGCCTGCAAATAAAGAACAACACTCAAACACAGGGGAACTCCAGACAAGAAACTATTTATTTATCTATTTCCTATATTTATAGCCCATCCTTCTCCCCCCCCCCCCCCGAAGGGGGACTCAATCAGGGACAGATAATCACCTTTCAACAAAGGATTCGCCCAGGCAGTAACAAGCCACACCTTAAAACTGTCAGGCCATCAAATGCTAATCAAGGTGGCCAATTAAAACATTCACCCCTAGCTCCAACAGGCAACAGTTCTTTCTCCCACCCTGGACATTATTCCACAAATATATAAATCCTATTTTCCTAGTTTCCAACAGACCTCACAACCTCTGAGGATGCCTGCCATAGATGCAGGCAAAACATCAGGAGAGAATGCTTCTAGAACATGGCCATCTAGTCTGAAAAACCTACAACAACCCAGTCACTCTATCCTTTCCCATCCTTCTTAGCATTTCAAAATGCTTTCTTTTACTATCTTTTACTTTTACTAGTTTTCCAAATGAGAGGCATCAGTTCTTGGGAGAGAGTGAGGCTGACATGTTGGCAGAAAGCTCGGTGTTTTTGTGCCGAATCCCCAGCAGAGTGGGGCAGCTAATTAGAGCAATGAGCCATCAGGGAGTTTGAATAACAAGAAGATGGCTCTCTAATTCCGGTGTAGGAAATGGTTTGGGCAATCTCTCCAGCTAGGGAACCTGAGACATCAGCATCCTTGTTGTTCCTGCCTCAATCCGCAGGGAGAGGTGGGTAAGGAATAATAATAATTACTATTATTAGTGTTATTATTGATGCAGGGGCTGAGATTTGGTCTGAAAACAGCATCCTACAATTCACACAATATCCTTCCCCCTGATACAGGCATTTGCTGTAATCATATGATATTTATGGAATGGAAAGCAGACATATACAGTACATTCACCCTACTGAGCTGAGTCTAAGCCAGTGGTTCTCAACCTGGGGGTCAGGACACCTGAGGGGTCATGAAGGGGGTTTCAGAGGGGTCATCAAGAACTATTAAAAAAACACATATTTCTGATGGTCTTAGGAACCCTTTTGGCAGAGTAAGCCGAAGATCTCTCTTCCTGTTCTTCTCTTCCAAATGACAAATTCAATCCCCCCAACCCCACCAGTATTCAAAGTTTGGCATGTTGGGTATGTGTGGCAAGTTTACTAGTTCCATAAATGGTTTGGTAAAGAGTGTTCTCTGAGTGTTGGTGAACTGCAACTCCCAGAATTCAAAAACAGCCCCCACCCAACCCCACCAGTAGTCAATGTTGGCCATGTAGGAAGTGTGCCAAGTTTGGTGCAGATCCATTGTGGGCTGGGTTCGGAGTATTCTTTGATTGTAGGTTAACTATAAATCCCAAGACAAAACACTAGGGTAAGCTACCTTAGTGAACAAGCAACAACGGGACCAACCCTGAGACAGGGTAAGACAACAGTAAGATATGATCAGTCCTTGAATGATTACAAAATATACAAAACTGAATTCAATAGTATCATTTTATATTATGTAGCCTTCTGTAAAGATACTATTTAACTCTTCTGATGTTGCACTCGGTTCACTATGGTTCCAACCTCTTAAACCGTAAACACAACACTATAATTAGTATAATATAAACTTATAAACAAAAATAGCCGGTGTATTTATATAATGTGGTTAAGTATAGTCAGGATTATATATAGTGTTACCAACTTGGTGTCAGATACATCAGTAATATCTTGCGGTTGGAGTCCAAACTTCTCCCAGTTCAATGAGGAAAAAAGTTTTAGAGTCTTCACGAGTGCAACATTAGAAGATTTATATAATATCTTTACAGAAGGCTACATAATATAAAATGATACTATTCAGTTCAGTGTTGTATATTTTGTAATCATTCAAAGACTGATCATATCTTACTGTGAACTATAAATCCCAGCAACTACAACTCCCAAACGCCAAGGTCTATTTTCCCCAAGCTCCATCAGTGTTCACATTGGGCATTTTGAGTATCTGTGCCAAGTTTGGTCCAGATCTATCATTGTTTGAGTCCACAGTGCTGTCTGGATGTAGGTGAACTACAACTCCAAAAATCAAGGTCAACGTCCACCAAACCCTTCCCGTATTTTCTGTTGGTCATGGGAGTTGCGTGTGCCAAGTTTTGTTCAATTCCATTTTTGTTGGAGTTCAGAGTGCACTTTGATTGTAGGGGAACTATAAATCCCAGCAACTACAACTTCCACATGACAAAATCAATCCCCCCAACCTCATCAGTATTCAGATTTGGGCATATTGGGTACAGTGAATTACTATTATTATTATTTACTTCATTTATATTCCGCTCTTCTCACTCCGAAGGGGACTTCGAGCGGATTACAGTACACATACTTCCAGACAATCCCTGCAGTTCAACATATATAGACATATTTAGACATATATTGATGAACAGAGGAACAGAGAGGCAAATTTATAGCAAACTTCTGGCCACCAGGGGGAGCTGACACACTCCTCATATCTCTCAGCATTTTCCAGTGTCCCTTGTTGTTCTTTCCGCAATCCTCAGCTATTCCTGGAATTCTTATGGCTTCATAAATCAGTCAAAATTTGCCTCCCCACTTAATGTGGTACCTTTATCTCCTACTTGACAAATGAACTGTCTTTCGGGCTGCAAAGGTCAACAGCAGGCTACACTTAAAGGTCGAGCACCCACCTCAACCCGGGCAGGCCTCGAACTCATGACCTATAGGTCAGAGAGATGTTATGCAGCTGACACTTAGCCAGCTGCGCCACTTCCCGGTGAATGAGGATACATCCTGCATATCAGATATTTACATTGTGATTAATAAGAGTAGCAAAATTACAGTTACAAAGTAACAACGAAAATGTTATGGTTGGGGGTCAACACAACATGAAGAACTGTATTAAGGGGTCGTAGCAGTAGGAAGACTGAGAAGCATTGGTCTATCTCTATGGCTTTTTTGGACTTTGTTTCCAGCAAGGTAGTAGGAGGAGAAAAACAGGATGTAAAAGGAGCTGGAAAATTCCCTATGGTTGATGTTATGGCTCTGTGTCCAACTGAAGGAAATAGCTGAACTCATCTATTGCACCCGTTGCCCTCCACTGAGCAGGAACCAGCTGATTTGGGTCTGTAGCATTGAAAATGTGCATTGGGGGATATTGATGGTCATGTAACCAGCTTCTGCAACAACCCGAAAAACAATTGGCTGTTATAATTCACTGACAAGGTGCACTTCACTTTGGATAGGTTCAGTGTGATGGCTTCTGCAACTATGTATCCCATCTATATGTGTGTTTGTTTGGATCAACAGCAAGCCCGTCGAAGGGGTAATAAATCATGGCCTTCTGTCTTAGCTGCCAAAAACAGGGAGGGGAAAAAATCCACCTGAGATTATAAAATCGACATCAGCTACCAACGCTGCCTGAGCATTTATCGCAGGCAGCAAGCCTTTCCTTGAATCCACACCTCCGACTTTGATGGACTCGAAACACGCACGGCTCGCTGAACCATAATGATATCTTTCCATCACATGTCAAAGAAAGACGCTCTTAATCTTTGCACAATATTGTAACCTGTGGGCTCTCTGGAGAGGTAAAAAATATACTTTTTATGTGCAATTATTCAAGCATTCTCTCTCTCTCTGGTATACAGAACCTCAGGAAATTGCCAGATACATCAAGCAGCCAAAGAGGTTCCCCCAATTCCATTATTTATACCAGGGCTGTCCAACTGGCGGCCCCGGGGCCGGATCCGGCCCGTAGCCTGTTGGACACGGCCCCACCTCTGCCCTCCGCCGCAATTTTTAAATTTAAAAAAAAATTGATTTTTTTAAACGGCGGCGGGGGGGGGAGGGGAGGCGGGGCAGGGAGGAGGAAGAGAGCTGGCTCCTCCTCCTTCGCCCTTCCTCCTTCCCCTCCCCTGCACCGCGACTCACGATTGGAGCCGCGCGTCCGCGGGGGAGGAGGGAGGGGCGAAGGAGGAGGAAGTCAGCTGGCTGCTTTCTTCCTCCTTCGCCCCTCCTCCTTCCCCCCGCCGGCTCGGGATCGGGGCAAGGGCGTGCGCTGAGGAAAGAGGGAGAAAGGAGAAGCCAGTCAGCTGACTGGCTTCTCCTCTCTCTCTCCCCGCGCGAGGATCCCAGGCGTCGGCGCGCGAAAGAGAGAGAGAGAAGCCAGTCAGCTGACTGGCATCTCTCTCTCTCTCTCCCCGCACGCCCAGGCGTCGGCGCGCGAGGAAGGAGAGAGAGAGAGAAGCCAGTCAGCTGACTGGCATCTCTCTCTGTCTCCCCACGCGCCCAGGCGTCGGCGCGCGGGAAGGAGAGAGAGAGAGAAGCCAGTCAGCTGACTGGCATCTCTCTCTCTCCCCCGCGCCGCGTCGGCACGCGCGGGGAAGGAGAGAGAGAGAAGCCAGTCAGCTGACTGGCATCTCTCTCTCTCTCTCCCCGCGCCCAGGCGTCGGCGCGCGCGGGGGGAAGGAGAGGAGAGAGAGAAGCCAGTCAGCTGACTGGCATCTCTCTCTCTCCCCGCGCGCCCAGGCGTCGGCGCGCGCGCGGGGAAGGAGAGAGAGAGAGAGAGAGAAGCCAGTCAGCTGACTGGCATCTCTCTCTCTCTCCCCCCGCGCGCCCAGGCGTCGGCGCGCGGGGGAAGAGAGAGAGAGAGAGAAGCCAGTCAGCTGACTGGCATCTCTCTCTCTCCCAGGGGCGGGGCGGGGGCGGGGCTGGGGGAGGGGCCTGGGGTGGGGCTGGGGGGGGGGGGCTGGGGCGGGGCCCAGGTCATCGGTGACCTCAAGTCCGGCCCTTGGCCGGTTAGAAGTTGGACAGCACTGATTTATACAAAATATTGAATTCTGAAAGTAGTGCCTTCACAGTTTTCTATAGGAAAAGATCCAAACTAGCCTGGTTTGGCGAAAACAGAAAACTTGAGATAAGACTTTAGAATCATAGACTCCTAGATTTGGAAGAGACCTCTTGGGTCATCCAGTCCACCCCATTCTGCCAAGAAGCAGGACAATTTCATACAAAGCACCCCCGACAGATAGCCATCCAGCCTCTGTTTAAAAGCCACCATAGAAGGAGCCTCCACCACACTTCAGGGTAGAGAGTTCCACTGCTGAACAGCTCTCACGGTCAGAAAATTCTTCCTAATGTTCAGGTGGAAGCTTTCTAAGAGTGTGTCTACACCATCGTTTCTCAGCCTGTAGGTCGGGGCCCCTGGTGGGTCACGAGGGGGTGTCATGGGGGTTGCCAAAGACCAACAGTATTTTCTGTTGATCATGGAGGTTCTGCGTGGGAAGTTTGGCCCAATTCTATCATTGGTGGGGTTCAGAATGCTCTTTGATTGTATGTGAACTATAAATCCCAGAAACTACAACTCCCACATATCAGGTCTATTTTCCCCAGACTCCACCAGTACTCACACTTTGAATGCAATTTTCCTGCTTCTTGGCAGGGGGTTGAACTGGATGGCCCATGAGGTTTCTTCCAATTCTATGATTCTATGATTCTATATTGAGTATCCTTGCCAAGTTTGGTCCAGATCCATAATTGTTTAAGTCCACAGTGCTCTCTGGATGTAGGTGAACTACAACTCCAAAACTCAAGGTCAATGCACACCAAACCCTTCCAGTATTTTCTCTTGGTCATGGGAGTTCTGTGTGCCAAGTTTGGTTCGATTCCATCATTGGTGGAGTTTCGAATGCTCTTTCATTGTAGGTGAACTATGAATCCCAGCATCTACAACTCCCAAATGACAAAATCAGCCCAATCCCACCAGTAGTCAAATATGGGCATATTGGGTATTTGTGCCAATTGTGGCCAAGTGAATGAAAACACATCTTGCATATCAGATATTCACATTATGATTCACAACAGTAGCAAAATTACAGTTATGAGGTAGCAACAAAAAATAATTTTATGGTTGGGGGTTACCACAACATGAGGATTTGTATTAAAGGGCTGCGGCATTAGGAAGGTTGAGAAACACTGGTCTACCCCATAGAAATAATGTGGTTTGACAACACTTTTAACTACCATGGTTCAATGTTCGGTTATCTTGAAAGTTGTAGTTTGATAAAACCTGTTGTAAAACTATAACTCCCAGGATTCTATAGCATTGAGGCATGGCAGTTCAAGAAGCACCAAACTGCATTAATTCTACAGTGTAGACATCCCTTAAATCAGTGGTTCCCAACCTGTGGGTCCCTGGGTGTTTTGGCCTACAACTCCCAGAAATCCCAGCCAGTTTACCAGCAGGTGTTAGGATTTCTCGGAGTTGAAGGCCAAAACATCTGGGGACCCACAGGTTGAGAACCACTGCCTTAAATCACCAGCCTCACTCAACATGGCCCAGGCACTGACCCTGGACATATTTGTAAGGCCAAGTGTGATTTGTCCCTGTTTGGAGGCATAGGAATCTTCTTTCTAACAAGCCGGACTCTTGCATGGGTTCTTTGCCTTGGTCCTTCTCTTCACCTTCTTTGTATTCCAAAGTCACCTGCTCAGGTGCTTGTAATTCAGCTCAGAGGAAGTTTCCCCTTGTGCCAGACATAAGGATTTCCTACCCCTTCTCAAACACACACACACACACACAGAGAGAGAGATATGATGAAATCTAATGCCAGCTGCATACACAGAAGCTTGTCCTGTCTGGTGTTAGCAGTGGTGCATCTGGACTATCTTCTCTCCTTCCCTGATTTCCTGTAAATGGACTTGTTCAAAGCATTGAGTGATTTCAGCTTCTGCAAGAACTACAAGTTTGGGAACCTGTTATGGCAAGCATCTCTGAAGGCTGAATGAGACACCGATGAGTTGAAGGAAAAATCGGAGGTTTATTCTCAATGGTCAAAGAGGATGTCAGCAGAGTAAGCTCTCCAAAGTACTGACATACTGTAATTACAAGTACAGAGCATTTTGTTTGACAGCATTCAAGAAACACATGCCAGCTCCTGATTGGCTCAGAAACTGTCCGGCTAACAGTGGCTCAAGACTCCATCAACGTCATTGCTGGTTGGCTCTTTGTGGTGATGGGAAAATCAATAAACTGTCATTGGAGCATTTGTAGCATCAGTCTGTGCACTGATCTGTCCTGGAGAGTGGCGTGATTGGAATGGAATGTGGTGTGATATTGGCCAATGGGCTCATGGTTTGGCTGCAGTGGAGACAATAGTTAATCCAAGTTACACAGTGGGTGCTTAGAGGTGATGACCATTTCAATTGGCACTGCAAGGGTGAGGCTGGCTCAAGACAAGGGAGATGAGCCATTCCCACAGATAGCCCTGGCCATATCAGGAAAAACAAGAATGGGCCAAAAGCTCTGATGCCAATTCATTGTGTCCCAGTTAATTGTGAGGCGATTACAGAAATAGAAGGGATCATTTTCTGGGGTCCGAGTGTGTTTAACCAGAATTCAGCTGCTGCAAGAAGATTGCACGGACAGACTACAAGCAGAGGCATAACACCATTGGTCAGATGATTCATTGGAACTTGTGCCACAAATACCATCTGCCTGCAACAAAGAACTGGTGGGATCACAAGCTGGAAAAAGTTACAGAAAATTAACACATCAAACTACTCTGGGACTTCCGAATTCAGACACACAGAGTTTTGGAGCATAAGACTCCTGACCTCACGATCATGTTAAAAAACAAAGTATGGATTGTCGATGTTGCAATCCAAGGTGACAGCAGAATTGAAGAGAAACAACTGGAAAAGCTGACATGATATGAGGATTTAAAGATCGAACTCCAAAGACTGGCATAAGCCAGTCAAGGGGGTCTCAGTGGCGATCGGCACATTGGGTGCAGTGCCTAAAGACCTTGGCCTACACCTAAAAACAATCAGTGCTGACAAAATTACCATCTGCCAGCTGCAGAAGGCCATCTTATTGGGATCGGCACGCATTATTCGCCAATACATCACACAGTCCTAGACACTTGGGAAGTGTCTAACATGTGATCCAATACAACAGCCAGCAAAGTGATCTTGTCTGCTGTGGACTCATCTTGTTGTGTTTCAAATTATTATTATTATTATTATTATTATTAGAGTTGCATCAACACTGTAGAATTAATGCAGTTTGACACCACTTGAACTGCCATGGTTCTGTGCTATGGAATCATAGCCACTCTAGCTTTACAAAGTCTTTTGTCTTCTCTGCCAAAGAGGGCTAGTGCCAAACTACAAATCCAGGGGTTCCATAGCCTTCAGCCATGGCAGCTAAAGTGATGCCAAACTGCCTTAATTCTGCAGTGTAGTAGATGCAACCCTGGTGTAGGTCTAAGGAGAAGCCCCAAGATGAAACCTCAGCATTCGGGAATACATTCTTCTGCAATAGCAAACAAAACAGCTTCTGCAGAGAGACTGATGACAGGCCAAAGTGTGAGTAAACATCAGGGCAATGCCAGGTATGAAAATGTAAATAAGTGAGCACCTCTGCACGCATGCTGCCGTCAGGAGTACCGCAGAAAAACCCGTTCTTCCAGCTCCTTTGCCGCCTGGGTGCAAAACAGAGAAGAAAGTGGATGGACTGGAAAGAGGCTCTTGGAAAAGAACTAACAAGAACACTAAACGCGCATCTACACTGTAAAATGAATGCAGTTTGACAACACTTGAACTGCCATGGCTCAGTGCTGTGGAATCCTGCAAGCAGTAGTTTTCACAAGAACTTTTGTCTTTTCTGCCAAAGAGCTGTGGTACTTTATTAAACTGCTATCCTCCATCCAAGCTGGGTTTCTCCTTCATTTCAGGCCAAAATCTCTTGTGAAAATAGACTGGTTTGTTGTCATGTCCTAAGGTGCATTTCCACTGTTGGACTAAATGCGGTTTGACATCACTTTAACTGCCCTGGCCCAATGCTATGGAATGCTGGGAGCTGTAGTTCATTGAGGCATCTGCAGACCTTGGCAGGGAAGGCTAAAGGCCTTGTAAAACTACAAATCCAATGGATCCATAAGTGGCATCAAACTCTATGGCTTCTGCAACAGTGATGGACCCCTAATCTTTTATGGCAGCATCCCTCCACCTGGGGGTCGGGACCCCTGAGAGGGTCGTGATGGGGTTTCAGAGGGATCAACAAAGACCATCAGAAAACATATATTTCTGAAGGTCTTAAGAACCCCTTTGTCAGATAAGGCTGAAGATCTCTCATTCTGTCTTTCTCTTCCTTTTTGGAAACAGATGGCAAATCCTCCCACCAAAAACCCTCCTCCATTGTGATTAGCTGGCCAAGGAGAGGACTGTTTCTGAAACTCCAAGTGGGGAAGGGAGAGCAGGCGTGTTTAGCGCATGGCAGCATGGTGCACATGTGCAGGTGAGGGAGAGCATGTGAAGTGGGAAGAAGGCTCGTGCAAGGGAGTCCCTTCAAGGTATGGGGGTTCTGTGTGGGAAGTTTGGTCCAATTCTATCATTGGTGGGGTTCAGAATGCCCTTTGATTGTAGGCGAACTATAAATCCCAGCAACTACAACTCCCAAATGTCGATGTCTATTTTCCCCAAACTCCACCAGTCTTCACGTTTGGGCATATTGAGTATTCATGCAAGGTTTGGTCCAAATCCATCATTGTTTGCATCCACAGTGCTCTCTGGGTAACTATCACTCCAAAATTCAAGGTCAATGCCCACCAAACCCTTCCAGTATTTTCTGTTGATTATGGGCGTTCTGTGTGCCAGGTTTGGTTCAATTCCATCGCTGGTGGAGTTCAGAATGCTTTTTGATTGTAGATCATCTATAAATCCCAGCAACTACAACTCCCAAATGACAAAACCATTTCCCCCCAACTCCACCAGTATTCAAATTTGGTCCAAGTGAATAAAAATACATCCTGCACATCAGATATTTTCATGGTGATTCATAACAATAGCAAAGTTACACCTATGAAGTGGCAACAAAGTCATGTTATGGTTGGGGGGTCACCACAATATGAGGTACTGTATTAAGGGGTCGCGGCATCAGGAAGGTTGAGAAACACTGTTTTATGGGCAGATGCCAATTGGGCCCTACGGAGAAACAAACGTTCTTTTGGAAACCTTTGAGAAAAGAGACACTATTTCTTTTTTTGCTCGGCACTGTCCTAATGGATCTTGCCACACTTTGAGACAAGCAGCTCTGTCCAGAAAATTTTCTTGGCAACCAAGCTGGGCTTTGTGGTTAAGCGAAAGCACAGGACATGGAGTCAGGAGATTTGGGTTCTGCTTCCCCGACTAGTCACAAGCTCCACATGTGACAGCGAAGGAAAAGAAAGAGTAGGAAGGAAACTGGCATAGAGGTGCCAGCTGTTGATCCAGCTGCAGCCATTGGGGCTTTAAAAGGATCAACTTCAACAGGCTGAAACAGGTGATTTATTTCCATGCTGTTCATTCCTGTGCTTAAAGCTACACACAAGTAGGCTGTGTTTCTCTAGCCCTGGCAACCCAGAAACAGAATCTGCTAGAAGCAAGACTTCACCAACGGTCCTCCTGCACAGTTGATACGATATTGAGTCTAGCAGTCTCTGGGATCAATAGCCATCTTCCAGGATCTTCCAGGATCCCATTGCATCGAGACCTGTCAGTTAAAAGTGGCTGTCAAACTGCATTAAGTTGATACTGTAGATCAGGTGTGGGCAAACATTGGCCCTCCAGATGTTTTGGACTTCAACTCCCAGTAGGCTGTTAGGAATTGTGGGAGTTGAAGTCCTAAACACCCGGAGGGCCCAAGTTTGCTCATGCCTGCTGCAGATGCACCATTAGAGCTTGGAAAAATTCCATTTTTGGACTACATTGCCCAGAATCCCCGATCTTGCATAGAATCATAGAGTTGGAAGAGACCTTGTGGGCCAGGGCCGTAGCCAGGATTTTGTTTCCTGATTTTTGGACTGAGACTGGGTGGAAGAGGGTCTACCCTAGCAAACCTTTTGATCCCAATAACCCCATTAATGTGGGATATAATGAGCATGGTGATCAGATCATGATATGAATAAACATACCCCCCCTGGCTACATGCCTGTCGTGGGCCATCCAGTCCAACCCCATTCTGCCAAGAAGCAGGACAATCACATTCAAAGCACCCCCAACAGATGGCCATCCAGTCTCTGTTTAAAAGCCTCCAAAGAAGGAGCCTTCACCACACTCCGGGGCAGAGAGTTCCACTGCTGAACAGGTCTCAAAGTCAAGAAGTTCTTCCTAATGTTCAGATAGAATCTCCTTTCTTGTAGTTTGAAGCCATTGTTCCGTGTCCTAGTCTCCAGGGCAGCAAAAAACAAGTTTGCTCGCTCCTCCCTATGACTTCCCCTCACATATTTATACATGGCTAATATCATGTCTCCTCTCAGCCTTCTCTTCTTCAGGCTCAACATGCCCAGTTCTTTAAGCCGCTCTTCATAGGGGTTGCTCTCCAGACCCTTGATTATTTGAGTCACCCTCCTCTGGACACATTCCAGCTTGTCAACAACTCCTTCAATTGTGGTGCCCAGAATTGGACACAGTATTCCAGATGTGGTTTAACCAAGGCAGAATAGTCAGCAGCCATATTGACTGAAGGAAAGTAGTCTCCATCAAAAGTAATTTTTCTAAGCATTTCTTTCCTGTGGGTATGGTGGTGCTTGCAGTACATGAGGCCTGGAGGGCATTTGCGCTCCCCATCCTGTGAGGGTTTTTTTTGCAAAAGTCTCTGCTCTTGACCATTCTAGGTGTGGAGTTATTCCCGACCAGGAAAACACTGTTCAATAATGCATGACGGCTGTCGGAGCGCTCTCGGCATCCATCAGACAAAATGATCCATGCTCAAGTACATCAGTCAATGGCCTAACACAATTAAAGTAATTGTAAGAGTGCATTGTCATGGGGGTCAATGTTATGTTTCCCATTTTGAAAATAAATGTCTCTCGGTTGCCTTGGTATTTATGTAGCAGCAGGAGACCATTATGTTGCGATAATGTTCGAGCACATCGGCATTATCTCTTAATTATACATGTGAGGAAGCCGGGGACCGGAATGAGTGCTTCTTTGCAGCTTCGGTAATCTCCCCTGGCTGGTCTCCTATCACCCGGAGTAACCCTTCTATCTGTCACCCTGCCACTCTTGTTATCCCACACTCAGCATTTCTACACTGGAGGCCGAGGGAAAAAGTAGAGGAGGCAGCAAACCTAGAGATGCAAGGAAACCCTATGGAAATTACAGAGCTGCCGGAAGCCAACATGCAACTTGAAGGCACATAAACACACATGCAAGCCATTAGAAGTTGGGTAGCAATGGGCATCACGAGGCCCACCTGAGATTTCATGCCCTCTAACTCAGGCATGGGCAAACTTGGGCCCACCAGGTGTTTTGAACCAACTCCCACAATTTCTAATAGTAGGCTGTTAGTAGTTATGGGAGTTGAAGTCCAAAAAACCTGGAGGACCCAAGTTTACCCATGCCTGCACTAACCATTCTAACTTGGCAAAGATTGCCTATTGTCCCATTATCTCAGCTGCTTTTAAAATGTCCTGGTTTCTTTGTCCTCCTCCCACTTTCCCCCACAGCCCTCAGCTTCCTACACTGCAGTTTTTACATCACTATGGGACCCTAATAATTGTGGTTCTACAACATCTTTAGCCTTCTCTACCAAATAGTGCTAGTGGTAAGGTAAAGGTAAAAGTTTCCCTTGACATTAAGTCTAGTTGTGTCCGATTCTGGGGTGGTGGTGCTCATCTCCATTTCTACGCCAAAGAGATGGTGTTGTCCATAGACACCTCCAAGGTCATGTGGCTGGCATGCCTGTAGGGAATGTCATTCATTACCTTCCTGCTGGAGTGGTTCCTATTTATTGATTCACAATTGCATGAACTTCTAGTGGTGTCCCACCAAATTAAAACTCTTTGGATTCCATACCACTGAGCGATAAGAGGCAAAGTAGTGTCAAACTGAATTAATTCTACAGCATAGATGCACTCCAAGTTCAAAGCAGGGCAGATTCAAAATGCATGTACACATATTATATAGAAGCTCTAGGTGAAAATATATTGAAAAGCAATCCCAATAGCTATCAGTGAGAATCATGTGACCTACCAGATATTTTCTACTCTCTTAACTGTCCTAACTTGGCATGGATAGCCCCGATGACTTCTAGGTCTTCCCACATTCTCAGCTGCTTTTAAAATGTCCTGGTTTCTTGGTCTTTTTTCTGCTTTTCTGCTCAGCTTGCTTCAGTTGCTGCAAACCGAGTTCAAAGTGCAAAAGTATTGGAAATTTACCAACTCTTTCAAAGTCACAGTGTTGCCATAAGTCAACTGGTGACTTGAGGGCATTTATTTATTTATTTATTTACTTACTTACTTACTTACTTACTTACTTACTTACTTACAGCATTTATATTCTGCCCTTCTTGCCCCAAAGGGGGACTCAGGTTAGATCACAGAACACATAAATGCTAAACATTCAATTACATTTAAAACAGACAGGACAGACAACAGATAGAGGTATATGTCGGCATTTTTCACAACTTCAATGTCCTGGAGATTGTGCTCAATTCCAGTCACAGGGGGGTGGTGTCACTCCATCTTCTATGACTAAGACCCCTTGTTCACAGACTTCCTCCACCATTTGATTGCTGGCATTCTCTGATATTTCCTTTTATGGTGCCATAAAATACCTCCCCATTTAAGTGATGCCTAACTTCTCTACTCACAGCTCACAGCTGTTTTCAAACTGCTTAGGTGGACAGTGAGCTGGGCTGAAAGTCAGGTGCTTCCCCTGACCTGGGCTTTGAACTGCCAACCTTTCAATTGGTAAGATCTTTTGCTGCTAGTTATTAACCAGCTGTGCTAAAGCCCGGCACTCAGAAGCGCTGGTACACACAGAAGCTCTGGTCAAAAGATACACTGAAAATAGGGTTGTCATATGTCCCTTATTCTAAGGGACGTCCCTTATTTTGGCCCTAAAATTTGTGTCCCATTTTTTCAAGCGCTGTCCCTTATTATTGACTAACAGGACAGGACTGGGTGGGGTTGACCAGAGGAAGGTGCGCACTGCGGTTTCCCCGGCAATGCCTGTCCGGGGATTCCAACTCGCAGGGCAGGCTGACAGTCGTGCACTTGTGAGTGTGTGCCTGCCTGCATCCCCGTTGGAAGGAAGAGGTGATACAGGACTTTTTTCAAAGTACAGTAGACTCAATTAACCGTTACCCAAGGGGAATGTTAGATCATGTTGGATAAAGATAGTTTCTGGTTGCTTGAGAGTTACTCTTAAAATAGGCCTAGCTGTGTATCCCAATACTATACAATGCTGTGTATCCCATACTATACTATACCATGAACTATTGAGATAATAATAATGAAGATGTACTGTCTTATAAAATTTATTTTATTTTAATGTTTATAGACAGTGCACCTTTAAAGTCAGCAAAGTCAAGTACTAAATACAGATGGAGAAAATAAGGTAGTTCTAATAATGTTTTTTCTGCATGACAAAGCATCCAGAAACATACCATGTACTGTTAAGAGCAGGCCTGGGCAAACTTCGGCCCTCCAGGTGTTTGGTGTTTTGGACTACAACTCCCTCAATTCCTAACACCCAGAATTGTGGGAGTTGTAGTCCAAAACACCTGGAGGGCCGAAGTTTGCCCAGGCCTGGTTAAAAGGGTGTATATCAGTTTCTTTTGTGAGTTTCAATCATTATCTTATTCTGTTAATAAAACTATTTATACCTAACATTTTGAGTTTCAAGTTTTTAATGAAGTGTCCCTTATTTTTGTGAAAAATCCCCTAAATGTCCCTTATTTCTTATATCAAAAAGTGGCAGCCCTAACTGAAAAGCACACCAAATATTATGTGCCCAAATGTCCAGATTTAGCAGGGAAAAATACTGATAGATATCATGTCTTCCCACTTTCTCAGCTGTTTTTCAAATATTCCATTTCCTTACTTTCCTCCCACTTTCTCCCTCAGGTTGCTTCATTTGCTGAAAACTGCATTCAAATAACAACATTAGTGGAAAAAATAGTGTAAATTTACTCACCCTATGAAAATCATGGGACGACCATAAGCTGAGGTTCAGCTTGAAAGGACATATATATATACACAGATTCTCTGGATGAAAATATACTAAAAAGCCACTCCAGTATGGTAGCAGTGTGCATCTTGACCCCACTGTTGCTTATTTGTGAGCATGGAAGCATCTCAGAATTGAAAAACAAGCACACTAGCAGGACTCTCTTAAACAGATATCTCCCCATCCAAGAGATTACCAGAAAACAAGGGGGGAAAAGGTTAGAGGTGGTTTGAGAATTTAATTGCACCATCTCCAAAATGTATCCTTGACCTTCCCGGTTTTGACTTGGCAGTTGACGTAAGTGCATTATTGATAGAATCCCTGATAACTGATACTGTTGCTATTGTGAATATGTGTTTATTTATGACAGTTTTATGCCTCCCATCAGCAATTTGCATGGCCCACCAATCGATAAAAATTCAAAAACGAATAAAACAGCTTTGACATAGAAACAATATCTGTGCAGGCAGGATAAAAGCTACCAACTTTGATGTCAAATCAGCAAAGGAACAGCAAAACATCAGTGCAACAATGAGTCCATGATATTTTTCCTAACCTATTTCTTTCTTTCCCCTACTGGTTTCACTATGGGACAGATTCATTGTTCAAATCTTTGAGGGACAGAGTCTCATCTGCTTCAGGATGGTGCTCATTGTTGAGGTTGTTCCGGATTTAGTTTTGGGGATCATGAAGCTGGAAGAAGGGTCAAGCCATGCTAAATGAGAATGTTGTTGTTTATTCAACACTTAGAGAGCTTACATGTAACTACACTGGAGAATTAATATGATTTGACACTACTTTACACAACCATGGCTCAGTGTTATGGAATCTAGAGATATGTAGTTTGGCATGGTGCCAGCATTTGTGGACTGAGAAGGCTAAAACTGCAAATCTCACGATTGCACATCACTGAGCTATAGCAGTTAAAGTGGTGCCAGATTGCATTAACTCTACAGTGTAGATACACCGTTGGAAATCTGCACTCACTTTATTGACTCATATGGAAGTAACATAAATACACCTTTAAGAATCCCTTCCAGCCCTTGGCAGTCAACATGGCTAATGGGGAAAAACATTTATTTATTTATTTATTTATTTGTTCCATCTTGTATTCCGCTCTTCCCTGCAGGCTCGGGGCGGATAACAGTACAAAATTCGGCAGACATGCAGCATCCATGTCGCCGTACAATAAAATGAACATAAAACACACAATAAAACAGAATACAATAGGTCCCGAGATTAAAATTACGTACATGCCATGGCATTCCCTGAAACCAGGGTGCTAATTAGGAAGATGAGTACAATCGGCTTACTTGCCTAGCCGAAGGCCAGTCTGAACAGGGCGGTCTTACAAGCCCTGCGAAACGGAATGAGCTCCGTGGCAGCTCGGACGTCGTCCGGGAGAGAGTTCCAGAGTACCGGAGCCGCCACAGAGAAAGCCCTTTGTCTGGTGGCAGGCAGATGACAGGCGCGGACCGATGGAATCAGGAGCAAGTTCGACTCCTCAGAACGTAGTGATCTCGGGGGAATGTATGGGGCAAGGTGGTCCCTCAAGTACGCAGGCCCTAGGCCGTGTAAAGCCTTAAAGGTTATTACCAACACCTTGAAGGCAATTCGGTACTCAATAGGCAGCCAGTGCAGTTGCCGCAGGATGGCGTGATGTGCTCCCTTACCGACATTCCGTCAGCAAGCGGCGGCGGCATTCTGCACTAGCTTGAGTTTCCGAACTGTCGCCAAGGGAAGGCCAACGAGGGCGTTACAGTAGTCTAATCTCGAGATGACCGTCGCTTGGATCACCGTGGCCAGGTGGTTCCTGGAAAGGTAGGGTGCCAGTCGCCTAGCCTGTCGTAGATGGAAAAATGACGCCCTGCTGGCCGCAGAGACCTGGGTCTCCATGGCCAGCAGGGGGTCCAAATGGACACCCAAGCTCTTAACAACAGGCGATGGACTAAGCCGTTCGCCGTCCAGGGTAGGCAACCGGCACTCATCCCACCCAGGTCGACCAGGCCACAAGATCTCCGTCTTCGACGGGTTCACCTTCAGCCGGCTAGCCCGCAGCCAACCAGTCACGGCCTCTAGGCACTGATGGAAACAATCGGGTACGGTGTCCGGCCTGCCGTCCATTCTCAGCAGAAGCTGGGTGTCATCAGCATACTGATAACACTCCAGACCAAAGTCGCGGGCCAGCTGGGCCAGGGGGCGCATGTACACGTTGAATAATAAGGGGGAGAGGATGGCCCCTTGGGGGACCCCACAGTCAAGTGGGGATCTCCCAGAGACCTCCCCGCCCCCTCCACACGTTGTCCCCGGCCCCCGGAGGAAGGAGGCCACCCATTTAAGGGCGGTCCCCCCCGACCCCGGAGCCGGCTAAACGGTGGGTTAACAGTGCGTGATCTACAGTGTCGAAAGCTGCCGTCAGATCTAACAAGACGAGCAGTGCCGATCCACCCTGGTCCAGCTGGCGCGGTTGGTCTGTAATGGCGACAAGCACGGTCTCCGTCCCGTGCCCAATACGGAAGCCGGACTGGAAGGGATCAAATCCAGCTGTGTCTTCCAAGAACTGCTGCAGCTGATCCGCTGCTGCCCTCTCAATCACCTTGCCTAGGAAAGGCAAGTTGGAAACTGGCCGGTAATTGAGGAGCCGAAGGGTCTAGATTCGGCTTCTTCAGCAGCGGTCTCACCATTGCCTCTTTCAATCCCCCGGGAAGACTCCTTGCTCAAGGGAGCTATTTATGATCGTGCCCAGGGGCCTCGTAGCCCCCTCCCGACACGCTCTAACAAGCCAGGAGGGACACGGGTCGAGGGAGCATGTAGTTGGTCTAGCTGCAGTTAGTAACTTGTCGACAGCTGCTGCGTCAGCAATTGGAAACGGGTGAAGGTGGGCCCGCCGAGTGGCGGAGTCTCGAGTTCACTAACTGTATCAAAAGTGGCCGGGATGTCCGGCGGAGAGTTGAAATCTTGTCGGCGAAATAGCTCTGGAAAACCTCAGCTGTTGGTGCCAAACCCCTATCATTTGGGACAGTTGGGATTGTTGTCAAAGACCGAATTATCCTAAACAATTGCGCTGGGCGTGAGCTAGCCGACTCTATCAAGGAAAAATAGTAGACCTTTTTGGCTTCCTTGATAGCTTGCTCATAAGCCTCTTTAAACTGCTTATAAGCCGATTTCGACGCTTCGTCACGGAGATTCCGCCACACGTCCTCTAACTGTCTCCTCCTCCGCTTCATCGCCCGCAACTCCTCGGTAAACCAAGGCGAGCGATTTCTGCGGGGGAGGAGAGAGCGCCTGGGGGCGATCTCGTCCAGGGCCGTGGAAAGACTGGTGTTCCAGAATTCCACCTGCCCATCGACTGAGTCGCTGGGAAGTTCCCATTCCCTTAGAGCATTCAGGAACCTGTCTCCCTTCCGCGTCCCCAAGGCCACACGCCATTTTGCTCCATACCCGCAACTCCTTTCGCGCCGAGCAAGACAGCGGCAGACGCCTCGGCCGGCAGCCCACCGGGTGCTCCAGGACTTGCTCGACGTCGAAGAGCTCCTCCTCTCCGGCCTCCCGCCGCTCGCCAAGATCGGTCTCCGGGTGTCCCCGGTCAGGTAACCGGGAGCAGGCCTCCGGCTCCGGCTCCAAGCTCATCTGGGTGGCTGGATGGCCTATGTCAAGGGGAGGTTGTGTTCCTGTTGTCGCTCTCAGGGTTTTAGCCAGCTCCTCTGACCACAGTTGGACGGCCGCTGGCATATCGTCCACCGGCGTGCCAGGCCGAGCCTCCCTATCTAAGTCCCAGGAGTGATCCCAGAGAAAATCTGGGGAGCTCCTTTGGTCTGGGGTCGGGGTGGTCGGGATGATTGCCACCTCTCCTTCTTTCTCTTCCTCGCCCCGAGGAGATCCGGACGGCCCGAGGCTGGTATTCGCGAGGACTCGATTCAGCCGCTCGCCGAACAGCCTGATCCTCTCCTCTAGCCAGCCGAATTCCTCACTGAGCTGTTGTAGAGTCAATTGTCCAGCTGAGGTGGTGGTGGCAGCCCCCGCGTTTCGAGGGGCCAGCGGTGACTGGGACCGAGGCCTCTCCTCGACCGGGGGGCCTCGTTGGGCCTTCAGCTCAGCCTCCAGCCCCAGACAGTAGTGGTAGAAGTCCTCGAACTCATCTTCTGGGCCGAATACCTCCCACTGAGGACCCGCACCGGCCTCTTCTGGGGGCCGGGGGTCTACTACAGTGGGCGATCGGTCCTCACCTGGACCAAGGTTGTCTTCGGGTACCTTAAAACTGAAAGACGGCAGATCCGGGCGGAGCACTCCTGCAAGTTGCTCCTGCACCGGCGCCATCTTCCTTCCTTTAACACCAGCAAGCGATGACTTCCATATCAGTGGGAAAATGGATCCCATTGGCATTTAGACTAAACTATAGAGCAGTGATTCCCTACCAGGGAGTCGGGAACCTTGAGGGGATTGTGAGGGGGTTTCAGGGGGTTTGCTAAAGACCATCAGAAAACATATATTTCTGATGGTTTTAGGAACCTCTTTGGCAGAGAAGGCTGAAGATCTCTCTGCCTGTCCTTCTCTTCCTTTTTGGAAACAGACTGCAAATCCTCCCACAAAAAGCCCTCCTCTGTTGTGATTGGCTGGCCTCTCAGCTGACCTCTCAGCCAAGGGGAGGGCTGTTTCTGAGACTCCAGGCGGGGAGGGGAGAGCAGGCCTGATCAGCACATGGCAGCATGGTGCACATGCGCGGGCAAGGGAGAGCTTGTGAGGTTGGAGGGAGGCTCGTGCCAATGAGTCCCTTCAAAGCTTGGAGGTTCTGTGTGGGAAGGTTGGCCCAATTCTATTGTTAAATATAGGTGAACTAAAAATCCCAGCAACTACAATTCCCAAATGTCAAGGTCGATTTTCTCCAAACTCCTCCAGTGTTCACATTTGGGCATATTGAGTATTCGAGCCAAGTTTGGTCCAGATCTATCATTGTTTGAGTGCACAGTGCTCTCTTGATGCAGGTGAACAACAACTCCAAAATTCAAGGTCAATGCCCACCAAATGCTTCCAGTATTTTCTGTTGGTCATGGGAGTTTTGTGTGCTAAGTTTGGTTCATTTCCATCGTTGGTTGGGTTCAAAATTCTCTTTGATTATAGGTGAACTATAAATCCCAACAAATACAACTCTCAAATGACAAAATCAATCCCCTCCAACCCCACTGGTATTCAAACTTGGGCGTATTGGGTATTTCTGCCAAATTTGGTCCAGTGAATGAAAATACATCCTGCATATCAGATATTTACATTACGATTCATAGCAGTAGCAAAATTATAGTTAAGAAGTAGTAATGAAAATAATGTTATGGTTGGGGGTCACCACAACACGAGGAACTGTATTAAGGGGTCATGGCATTTGGAAGGTTGAGAAACACTGCTGTAGAAGCTCTATTCACAATGCTAAACCTTGTCTCTGAAAAGCATTCAGTACTTTGGATATCACCCATTAAAGCCCAGGGTGAGTCGATTCATAACTCGCTAACATGGGTTTATGTATGTTGGCGCCTTCATGTATCCTGTTGACTTAAGAGGGATCCGGTGGATTTGATAGGGTTGTTTTGCCAATTCCTTCCTCTGAAATATAACCTACATCACCTGTTATTTCTTCCCAGTCTTCCAGTCAAGTAGCAACCATAGTTGATTCTGCTTAGCTTCCAGGATCAGGCAGGATTTGGTGCCTTTAGGCCGTTTACGTCCTTGAAACAGCTATGCAAGCTGCCATGAAAATATCTTTTGGTTCTCACTAGCATGGGGTTTGTTTGATGTGTGATCAAGTTTCCCAAAACAGTTAAAGGTGTTAATCGATGTAGGATCACATATATACTTCCTTCTTAATGCCACAAAGTTCAAAACATGTCATATTCTCTGCCCTTAGAAGGCGACAGGCTACAATGCCCGGCTCACGGCCAGATGAACTGGAGAGCGATTGGCTTCTTTCCGTTCCCCTGGAGAACCAGCCTTGGCTCTTTGCCACAATGGCTGACCTTTAAAGAAAGATTACCTTCTGGAAGATATTATCTCTTTCCTCCTTAGCATGGATTGAAGAAGAAGTGGTGGCAAGAAAGGGAGATTTCTTCGTAAATATATTCCATGCATGCCTGTGTGGCTTTGTATCAATCTGGAGAAAACAGTGGATGACATTCTGATCCGGTCCAGGTTGACGGAGTGTCACCGATGTTTTAGTCGCATTAAAAGTAAGCCAAAGGTGCATTGGACTGCAATTCTGGAGATCAGGGTCCAAATATCCGCTCAGCCATTGGGTGACCTTGGGCAAGTCGCATTCTCTCAGCCTCAGAAGGAGGCAATGGCAAACCTCTTCTGAATAAATCTTGTGTTCAGTTCTGGGCACTTCAATTCTTAGTCCCTCCACGGAGGTAGAGAAAAATGGGATATAAAATAAAAGTTCTAAATAAATCTATCTTCTAAATAAATCTATCTTCTATCTATCTCTATCTCTATATCTTCTGTATACACATAATAAAAGTGAAAAATGCGTATGTATGTATGTGGCAGAGTTGTCCACATACACAGACAGCCTCCCACCTCCACAAACAGGCTATAGTTCCAAGTGCTGACAAGCCTCCAAGGCACTCCCTTCATGGACAATGCAGGTTATAGTGAGTGCCATGAATATGTGGCCCAAACCCTTCCAATGTCCTCCACATACACTACGACCCACCATCCAGGGACAATTTTCTCCTAGATTTTAGGTGTTTCCTCCACCACAGGCAGGCATCCCAGGATTCCTTTCTCTTTGCATTTGCATCACCCCACCCACTGCCTCTCGCTTAACCCTTTCCTACCTTTTCCTATGGCACACAGCAGAGAGGAATTGATCAGCATCTGAACAGACTGGATGGCTTTGGGGGACTGATTCAACACGGTGGGGTTGTAGTTCACCTTGCATCAAGGCAGACCCCCTTCAATAATAGATCTGGATCACCTTTGGCATGTAGAGCCCCAATGACCAGGTTTAGGGGGAATTGACTTTGATTTATAGGAGTTGTAGTTCACCTGCATCCAAAGACCACTGAACCCAGCCAACGTTGGATCTGGACCAAACTTGGCACACAGACTCAACATGACCAACTACAGGGTTCAGGGGTGACTGCCCTTGGCATATGGGAGTTGTAGTTCACTCTTATACATGTACCAGCAGGCATGTAGATATCATGATCTGATCACCATGCTCATTATATTTCACATTAATGGGGTTATTGGGATAACAATACAAAAGGTTTGCTAGGGTAGACCCTCTTCCACCCAGTCTCAGCCCCCGAACCAAACTCGCCCCGAACCAAAATCCTGGCTACGGCCCCATATACCAGTAAGGCTTTCTCGTGGACCACCTGAGAATGGGGGGGGGCTCAAGCCCCTACCCCCGGCTACGTGCCTGCCTACCTGCTTTGGTACCTATCTCCTTTGGCCTCACTTCTGGCAGCTGTCGACCAAACACAGTCAATTGGAAGATCCTGCCTTCTTCACAGAAGCATGATATTACATAACCCTCCCTTTGGGATCGGTTTCCAAGACACCCAAGCCCACGATATTCTCAGCACAGCCACCGAAGGAGCGTAAATTTAGAAGCTCATTGATTCTCTCCAGGTTCTGAGGGAGGCAGCACCTTCCAGCGAAGAGGCCTCTCTCATCATACGAAGAGGAACCAAGGCTCAAGAAGGCAGCCAGGACTAGTTTATCCTGAGCCTCCTTTTCTTGCTCCTTGAAAGAAGGGAAGGATGGGTGTGTGTGTGTGTGTGTGTAGAAAAAAAGCTTGCAAGGTTTTGAACTCCCAATTCTATTTTGAGAGATTGATCACACAAGTGCTGATATAGTACCAGAACATGCAAAGAGAAATCTGTTTATTCTTTCTGTACAACCCCATCCCTCCTAGCTTTCAGGAAGAAAGTAAAATCACGGTTGTGGGACCAGGCCTTCGCACAGTAACTGCAGCACTTTATTTGGAACGGGCTGTTTTAACGATGGACATGAAACACGGCTTCCGCCATTGATTGATTATTTGAATGTGCATTGTATAGATAGAATTTTAAATGAACTGGATAGCTAATGTTTTAATGTTGATGTTTTAATCTTGTTGTATTAGTATTTTATATTGAAATGGGATACCCAGGTTTTTAGACTCCTGTGGCTCACAGTGTAACATTGGAGCCGCTCTGAGTTTTAGTGCAAACTTTAAAGTACTGAATTCTACTCCTCAACAAAAGGTTCCACATCTTGGAGTGCTCTTTGGAAATAGGGACTCAAACCTGAGGCAGACTCATTCCTTCTCTCACTTAATGTGCATCTAAACCAGACATGGACCAACTTCGTCCCTCCTGGTGTTTTGGACTTCAAGTCCCACAATTCCTAACAGCCAGTAGGCTGTTAGGAATTGTGGGAGTTGTAGTCCAAAGTTGGCCCATGCCTAATCTAAACAGTACAACAAATGCCATCTGTCACCACATTACTTGGTGAGCTCAATGCTATGCGATAACAAACTTATTAACAATAGCAAGATTGCTTATAGCAAGGAATTGGAAAAGATAAATAAATATATAAATAGAAGAGTGGTACAAGGAAGTATAGGAATTGGCAATAAATGATAAGCTGACGTGTAAAATAAAAATAAAAAGAGGTATATGGAAACAAAGTGATTTTGAGGATGTATGGAGAATATTTATTCAAAAAGGATTTTAAAAGATAGGAAAAGCACCTCCACAAGAGGAATTGAAATTTTGGACAGACGACATGTAAAAACTGTGGCTTGGTAGGCAAGGTGGGGAGCACAGTGGTGAGAGATAGATAATATGTATAAGCAGAAAGATTAACACTAGAGGTGAAATGTTAAAGTAAGGTAGGCTGTGTTGAATAATATGTATCTGCTGTAAAAGAAACAATGTATAACAAATGTATATATATACCATATATATGGGCCAGCTTTGTCCCTCCTGGTGTTTTGGACTTCACCTCCCACAATCCCTAACAGCCAGTAGGATGTTAGGAATTGTGGGAGTTGAAGTCTTAAACACCAGGAGGGACAAAGTTGGCCCATGCCTAATATAAACTGTACAACAAATGCCATCTGACACCACATTACTTGGTGAGCTCAATGCTATGGGGTCCCGCACCTTGTAGTTTTACAAGGCCGCCTTCTCTGTCAAAGAGAAATAGTGTCTTAAAAAGCTACAACTCCATTGAGCGACGGCAATTAAGGTAGTGTCAAACTGGATTTATTCTACACTGTAGATGCACCTTGAGAAGCTACTATTTAGTGGTCTAATGGAGCAAGATGGAGAAGGGAACCTCCATCCATCATTGTCGCTCTCTTCTTCTTCAGGAAAGGTTTCCCATTCGGTCAAGCAAAAGGAAACTTATCCCTGTAGAGCAGCATTTCTCAACCTGGGATCGGGACCCCTGGGGGTTACAAGGGGGTGTCAAAGAGTTCACCAAAGACCATCAGAAAACCCAGCATTTTCAATTGATAATGCGGGTTCTGTGTGGTAAGTTTGGCCCAATTCTATTGTTAGTGGGGTTCAGAATGCTCTTTGATTGTAGGTGAACTATAAATTCCAGCAACTACAACTCCCAAATATCAAGGTCTATTTTCCCCCAAATTCCACCAGTGTTCACATTTGGGCATATTGAGTATTTGTGCCAAGTTTGGTCCAGATCCATCCTTGTTTGAGTCCACAGTGCTCTCCGGATGTAGGTGAACTACAACTTCAAAACTCAAGGTCAGTGCCCACCAAACCCTTCCAGTATTTTCTGTTGGTCATAGGAGTTCTGTGTGTGCGCGGACACACACACACCACACACACTGCCACCCTGAAACAAGTTGTTGCCTGGCTAGTGCTAGCCGAAGTGCTATTTCTCTGCTAACAGGAGATTTTTATCAAAGCCGCCTCGACGTCTTTCTAATGCTAATCGCTTCCGTGCTACATGTATGGTCTCCCACTTTGGAATCAAAATATTATGAAGGATGTATCTTTGTGTGTGCACGTGAGAGGGAGGAAGTAGATATTTATTGAGGAGGCATGCTGAAAGAATGCTACAGAGGAAATGCAGGCAGAAAGCTGTTGACTCATGACTTTTAAGCCTTTAATTACTCATTAAGAGACAACATGTAGATGGGATTATATATCTCTGGGAACAGCTGCCGGAGGGACGATACCGGCTCCCCTCCCCCTTGTTAAAAAGGAAAGATGCAACATTAATTTTGTGTGTGTGTGCATATCGATTCACGGCAACCCTATGAATGTTATAAGGGTTTCTTAGCCAAGGAACAACCCAAGGTTAATTTGCCAGTTCCTTCCTATGAAATTTAGCCACCCAGTATTCATTGACAGTTTCCCATCCAAGTACTAACCAAGGCTGCTCCTGCTTAGCATCCAAAATCAGACTGGATATCTTGCTTTTAGGGCAGTGATTCCCAACCTGTAGTCCGTGGACCACCAGTGGTCCCCAAGAACTAAAATATGGTCTGCGGTCTCACTGTCTCACCCTCACAAAACCCTCTTCTAGTTTCAAGGGAATGGGGATGTTGGGAGGGGAAAGGCTAACGACTCACGAAAGATGTGACAACAACCCTCCTGAATGCTGCTTCTCCTCCTACTCCTTCCTTCTGAGCAGAGCCATTCCATATGGCACACTAGTGTCTTCATTTTTAGGCCTGTTCCTGGGGTTATTTGGGGTGTTGAAAATTGCATTGGATAGACCACATCAGCTCTAGATTATTCAATATGGTTTTCTGTGGGTGAGCAGATGGCGACTACTGGATGGCATATGTTCTGTATCACAGTGTTTCCCAACCAGTGTGCCAGGGCACACTAGTGTGCCGTGAGCAATCATCAGGTGTGCCGTGGGAAATTGGAACCTCCAGGAAGGGGGGGGGGGGGAGTCTAGTGTGTTGAAGTATAAAAACCCTAAGAAACCTACCTCAATAAAGGCACAAAATTACAAACACCCCCCTCCCCACCCGTTGTCTATTTGGTCTCTCCCTCTCCATCCATTGGGAAGGCCCACCTCTCTTTCCCCAAGTAGAGACCTCCTCATGCCTCCTGGGGGTTCTGTGTGGGAAGTTTGGCCCAGTTCTATCATTGGTGGGGTTCAGAATGCTCTTTGATTATAGGGGAACTATAAATCCCAGCAACTACAACTCCCAAATGTCAAGTTCTATTTCCCCTGAACTCCACCTATGTTCATTTTGGGCATATTGAGTATTCATGCCAAGTTTGGTCCTGATCCAACATTGTTTCAGTCCACAGTGCTCTCTGGATATAGGTGAACTACAACTCCAAAACCTAAGGTCAATGCCCACCAAACTCTTATAGAATTTCCTCTTGGTTATGGGAGTTCTGTGTGGGAAGTTTGTGTCTTTCTGCCATTCCTGCCAGGATATCTATGTTGAGTTCATTGAAACAGGCCCAGGTTTCACACTGAGTGTATAAATACATTTAAAAACATATTAACTATATGTATTACTGTGTTAAAGTTAAAAAAGAAAAATAATAATTCTTTTTAAAAAGAATAAAATATAAAAAGTTGACTTCCATTCCAAGCTTGCAGTTTCTTATATTTCTTCATCTTAAACATTCAATCTTTGTTACTTTTATTTTCCTCTTATCTTAGTAAATGTTCGTAATCTTGAAGATAATCTCAGTTTGTTTCTTTTACCTATTTACCTGAGTATTTTTCCAAGAATAAAGGATACAATAAGTTAATTTGTCCATATTTTTAATCTCTCAAAATTAAATTATCCCATCTTCAGTTTCAGGTTTTTTTCTTCCTTCTTGTATCTTGACCCACTTCTTGGGTCATTTTTTTGTAGAAACCCTTCGCCTTCTCCTCTGTAGTTAACCAATATCTCTCTTCTTTGTAGCTAACCATTATCCCCTCTCTCCTTTCCCATCTGAATCGTATTTGTCGTTTTTGTAATTCTTCGGTCAGGAAGTGATATTTCCTTCTTTTGTTGAGTGTCATTTGAGGGAGCTCTTTTAAAATCACTATTTTGGTACCCTTGTGAAGGATTTGGTTTTGATTCGTCTTCCGGAGAAGTTCAACTTTCACTCTCTTTTTTTGTACATTGGAGAATGATATCCCGTGGTATTTTATTTTGCCTTGCATATGCTGTCGAGACTTGGTAGACTTGATCAACTTTGTTTTCCAAATCCTCTTCCTGAAATCCCAGAGATTCGGAGAGCAACTTTATTACTATTTGTCTTGTATTTTCCTTAATCTGATCTTGTAAATTTCTCAGTCTTAATTTATTCTCCAGGGAAACTAGAGTTGATATGGTCTATCCAATGCAATTTTCTGAATCAGCACCCCAAATAACCAAACTGAATCAAAGGTTGACAAGAAATGTTGTAGAGTGGTCCCTGGTTTTAAAAAGGTAGGGAACCACTGTTTTAGGGTAATATTAATTCATGGAAACGCAGACAAGGGAATCCTGGGATTTGTAGTCTGGCGAGGCACTCACATTCTTGGGCAGCGAAGGCTAAAGACTTGGTAAAACTACAGCTCCCAGGACTCCATGGCAGGTAAAGTGGTGTAAAGTTGCATTACTTCTACAGTGTAGATGCAGCCAGAGTGACACTTTTGCTTTCTGATGGTTCAGTATGCCCAATGCACAAAATTATTAGCAATATTGTGTATAAAACTACCTCCAGGCTATGCGTATGAGCTGCTAATGAAAAACATCAGTGCATTTTGTGATTAGACATGAGTCTCAACACTAAAATATTTTATTATCTATATGCAAATATTCCAAAATTTGGGGAAACATGAAATGTAAAGCCTTTCTGGTCCCAAGTCTTTCAGGTAAAGTGTACTCAGTGTGAAGATTTACCTCCAATTCAAACCTTATATGACAAAAACAGGTTAATGAAACTTTTCTGCTGGGACTGGGGAAAAGATCCAATAGCTTGGACAGCCTCTACAAAGTTCAGACTAAAACCCTGAGTAAATTCATTACCATCACCACTGGCAGTATCAACCTGCCTTGCAATGGAGAAGTGCATTGGTGGCAAAGGTGATAAAATAGGGTCCGCGGTCTCACCCTTACTACACCGTTGCAACGAAATGCATCTCCTCCTATGAACCAGTTAGGACGTTAAGATCATCTGGGGAGGCCCTGCTCTCAATCCCATCTGCGTCACAACTACTTTTGGTAGGAACGAGAGACAGGGCCTTCTCAGTGGTGGCCCCTCGGCTATGGAACGCCCTCCCTAGAGACATTAGGTCAGCCCCTTCTTTGTTAGCATTTCGTAGGAAAGTTAAGACCTGGTTGTTCAAGCAGGCATTAGAAAAAGCAGTGTAACAAATATAGTAACATGGAACAACTGGATGATGAGATTGGATCTTGATTTTAATTAATGAGTTTTACTTGTAATGATTGTATATTTATGTTTTTAACTATTTTGTTTTATGATGTTTGAGCATTGAATTTTTGCTACTGTAAACTGCTTTGAGTCGCCCAAGGGCTAAGAAAAGCAGTATATAAATAGAGTAAATAAATAAATACATAAATGAATGTTCCTTTTGAACCCTCCTCGTCTCAGCCCTATAAGGATAACAAGGAATTATTCTTCTGACCCTCTTCCTCCCTAACTGTGAATCAGGGGCAAATTAAGCACAGCCCCCCTCTGCGTCTCTCTCCCCCTTCCTCCAACCTTAACAAGGCTCATAAATCATTAAGGAGTAATTGTCAAGGCTGAAGGAGAAAGGGTGGGCAGACCCTCTGTATAATCAGCTTCCCGAGTAACGGCCTCTCCGGCAGATAAATATGGCGTGTTTGAACATCTTTGTGGCATCTTGGGGGATCAAATATGCTTAGTTAAAAAGGAATACAATGAGCACTCCACATTTGCCAGGGTTAGGACACAGGATCCAGGCGAAAGCGGAAAACTGCAAATAAAATACTACTTTTGTGTTAATCCAGTGTCTCTCAACCTTCCTAATGCTGTGACCCCTTAATACAGTTGCTCATGTTGTGGTGACCCCCAACCATAACATTATATTTGTAGCTACTCCATAGCTATAATTTTGCTACTGTTATGAATCATCATGTAAATATCCGATATGCAGGATGCATTTCCATTCACTGGACCAAATTTGGCACAAATACCCAATATGCCCAAATTTGAATACTGGTGGGTTGGCGGGGATTGATTTTGTCATTTGGGAGTTGTAGTTGCTGGGATTTATAGTTCACCTACAATTAAAGAACCTTATGAACGCCACCAAAGATGGAATTGAGCCAAACTTTGCACACAGAACTCCCATGACCAACAGAAAATACTAGAAGGGTTTGATGGGCATTGACCTTGAGTTTTGGAGTTGTAGTTCACCTACATCCAGAGGGAACTGTGATGGACTCAAACAATGATGGATCTGGACCAAATTTGGCATGAATACTCACTATGATCAAATGTGAACACTGTAGAGTTTGGAGAAAATAGATCTTGATATTTGGGAGCTCTGGTTGCTGGGATTTATAGTTCACCTACAACCAGAGCATACTGAACCCAACCAATGATAGAATTGGGCCAGACTTCTCACACAGAACCCTCATGACCAACAGAAAAGACTGTGTTTTCTGGTGGTCTTTGGCAACCCCCCTGACACCCCCTCATGACCCCCCCCCAGGTCCTGACCGCCAGGTTGAGAAACACTGTGTTAACTGGAGAGAACATTTTAAATCATGTAATCCCATCACTCAAGCTTGGTATGACACAGCCCACACTAAAGCTTGGAGAAGTTACTTTCATGGGAAAGTTCCATTCCTACATCCCCCAACATGGATTTTCCAAACCCGATTACATGACTTCTTCCATAAGTAATAAGATTATAATGAAATAAGAGTAAGGTGTTTTTGTTTTTTGTTTGTTTGTTTTTTTGCCTACCAGGCAGAATTGGGTACTTCTCCAAGCCAATCGACGCAGGTCCTTTAAGGTTTGGCTCTGCTTTCGTCATTATTTACTTCCCTCTAATTGCTCAGAAGAATGTCACATTGGCTCCCAAAGTCCTTTGCCAAGGCTTCATGGATCAGTGCATGGTTGGGCTGCTTCGCCCAAAGGGCATGGCTCTGGAGGAATGTGGAGCGAGTAGATTACCCACTTGCTGCATACCAATCGGTCATAAAGTAACATTGTTTTCAATTCACCGTTGATCTTCCGTTGGCAGGAACTTGCCATTCACAAAGTGTGTCATAGCATCATAGAGCCATAGAGTTGGAAGAGACATGGTGGGCCATCCAGTCCAACCCCATTCTGCCAAGAAGCAGGAAAATGACATTCAAACACACTTAACAGATGGCCATCCAGCCTTTGTTTAAAAGCCTCCAAAGAAGGAGCCTCCACCATGCTCCAGGGCAGAGAGTTCCACTGCTGAACAGCTCTCACAGTTAGGAAGTTCTTCCTAATGTTCAGGTGGAATCACCTTGTCTGTAGTAGTTTGAAGCCATTGTTCCATGTCCTAATCTCCAGAGCAGTAGAAAACAAGCCTGCTCCCTCATTCCAATGACTTCCCCTCACATATTTATACATGTACGTATGTACCAATTGTGTCTACATGTACCAAATCTACAGCGTAACATTGCTGTTCAAAATCATAAAAATCATAGAATCCTAGACTTGGAAGAGACCCCAAGGGACAACCAGTCCATCCCCATTCTGTCATGCAGGAAGACATAATCCAAGCACTCTTAACAGACGGCCATCCAGCCGTTGCTTAAAAACCTATAGAGAAGGAGACTCCACCACAGCAAGGCAGCATATTCCATTACAAAACAGCTCTTACTACCAAGAAGATCTTCCTAATGTTTAGGTGGAATCTCTTTTCCTGTCTTGTGAATACTTTGCTCTGTGTTTATTATTATTATTATTCTAGTCTCCATCATTGGTGGAGTTCATAATGCTCTTTGTTTGTAGGTGAACTATAAATCCCAGCAACTACAACTCCCAGGTGACAAAATCAACCCCCCGCCAACCCCACCAGTATTCAAATTTGGGTGTACTGAGTATTTGTGCCAAATGTAGTCCAGTGAATGAAAATAGTAATACATCCTGCATATCAGATATTTACATTACGATTCATAACAGTAGCAACAAAAATAATGTTATGGTTGGGGGTCACCACAACATGAGGAACTACATTAAGGGGTCGCAGCATTAGGAAGGTTGAGAAACACTGCTCTAGAGCATCAGAAAACAAGCTTGCCCGTTACTCAATATAACATTTTTTTCAAATATTCATCTCTCCCCTTAACCTTCTCTTCTCCAAGCTAAACCTGCCCAGCTCCCTCAGCCGCTCCTCAAAGGAGTTGGGTTTGAAAAGTTTGACCATTTTGGTGGGCGGGCTGGGAGGGAGGGGGTTGATGGTGGACAGGAGAGAAAAAGTGTATCCATTAGACTCCGTATTGCCTTCCCCTAATATAGAGGAAAGCGCCTGAGGCTGCAAGAAATGGTGGGAGTTGGAGTCCAAATTACCTTTCAAGGGAAGGCCCAAGTTGGCCCGTGGTCAATCCAAAAGGAGGGAGCCCAGCAACCCTACAATAATAATGATTATTTACTACCTTATAAATTATTTATTATATTGAATGTTATTTATTATGATATTTATTATTAGACCTCTTTGGTAAATTATTTATAATATTTATAATATAGTAATTATAAGTTATTTATATTACAAGTTATTTATATTATATATATGTTATGATTAGGCCTTTTATTTTTCAGTGATTGGTTGGGGGGGGGAAATAATGTTCGTTTACCATTTAAAATTACCTTAGTCCAGCTCTGGTTGTAGTCCACAAACAACAACACACCAAAGGGGGGGACCTGGCCACGGTGATCCAAGCGACGGTCATCTCGAGACTGGACTACTGTAACGCCCTCTACGTGGGCCTTCCCTTGTCGACAATCCGGAAACTCAAGCTAGTGCAGAATGCCGCTGCTCGCTTGCTGGTGGGAGCACCAGTGAGGGAGCACATCACTCCCATCCTTCGGCAACTGCACTGGCTTCCCATCGAGTACCGGATTGCCTTCAAGGTGCTGGTTTTAACCTTCAAGGCCTTGCACGGTCTGGGGCCTATGTACCTGAGGGACCGCCTTACCCCGTATGTTCCCCCGAGATCACTGCGCTCGGAAGAACAAAATTTGTTGGTGGTTCCATCACCCCGCTCCTGCCATCTGTCCAGTACTAGACAGAGAGCTTTCTCTGCTGCGGCTCCAGTACTCTGGAATTCGCTCCCTGAGTACATTCGAGCGACCCCTGAACTCCTTCCCTTCCGAAGGGAATGTAAGACAGCCTTATTCAGGTTAGCGTTTGGCTAACCCAAACGTGATTGGCTCGTCCTGTCTCAGTAAAGAACTGTAGACCTGTACCATGTACCATGTTTTTACCATGTGTTTTTACCGTATGTTTTATTGTATGCTATAATTGTGATCCGCCCCGAGCCTGCAGGGAGGAGCGGAATATAAAATCGAAGAAATAAATAAATAAATAAATAAATAAAGCTTTGGCCATGGAGGTATGGCTATGGAAGATGGACACTGCATTTCCTCTTTGCATGATGGCTGGTCATCAGTACAGTTGCTGGCTTGGCAATCCGCTGGACCCCTCTTTAGAAAGAATGAGTGATCATAAAAGACATGAATGCCACCATCAAGATGAATGCTTTCCATTTTCCTACCTTTTGGCTGAGATGGCAAAAAACCAAGCCTGCTCCTTAGCAGATTATGATGGGAGGCACATTTGAGGAAAGGAAAATCAGACTGCAAGGTGCATTTTATCACAGTCAGAGCATTTAATTCGTCTTCTCTCTAAATATTTCTGGCAACATCAGCATTTCTCTTCTTGAAAGACACAGATACCTGAACGCACATCCCATTTCTCCAAATGGTGTAAAGCACATTCACATCCATGGTACTCCCTTCCTGGATGCCTTTCGTAGAGTAGTAATAATAATATAATCAGCAGATTATAGCTCCGGACTTTAACGGCAAGGCAAAGGGACTCTCAATAAATCTCCTTCCTCAAAAGACGGATGAATAAAATCCCTTCTGTATTTTGGCAGTTGTTAGCAAGAGCCATATCTGTAAGGCAATGCATCCATTTCTGGTTTTACTCTGCATGTTAAAAGAGCTGTTCAAGGTCCTGAACCTAATTGGGGAGCTATTGCTTTGCATAGAATCATAGAATCCTAGAGTTGGAAGAGATCTCGTGGGCCATCCAGTCCAACCCCATTCTGCCAAGAAGCAGGGAAATCGCATTAAAAGCACCCCTGACAGATGGCCATCCAGCCTCTGCTTAAAAACCTGCAAACAAGGCGCCCCCACCACACTCCGGGACAGAGAGTTCCACTGCTGAACAGCTCTAACAATCTGGAAGTTCCTCCTAATGTTCAGATGAAATCTCCTTTCCTGTATTTTGAAGCCATTGTTCCCCGTCCTAGTCTCCAGGGCAGCAGAAAACAAGCCTGCTCTCTCCTTCCTACAATTCCCTCTCACATATTTATACATGGCCATCATCTTGTCTCCTCTCAGCTTTCTCTTCTGCAGGCTAAACATGCCCAGCTCTTTAAGCCGATCTTCATAGGGCCTTTTCTCCAAATCCTTGATCATTTTAGTGGCCCTCCTCTGGACACATTCCAGCTTGTCAACATCTCCCTTCAATTGTGGTGCCCAGAATTGGATAGTGTGATTCTAGGTATGGTCTGACCAAGGCAGAATAGAGCAGTAGCATGACTTTCCTGGATCTAGGCACTAGGCTCCTATTTATGCAGGCCCAACTCCTATTGGCTTTTTTTTTTTGCCACCGCATGACATTGTTGGCTCATGTTTAACTTCCTCTCCACGAGGACTCCAATATCTTTTTCACATGTAGTTATCTCAAGCTAGGCATCGTACCCCATTCTGTATCCTTGCATTTCATTTTTTCTGCCTAAGTGAAGTATCTTGGATCTGTCCCTGTTGAACTTCATTTTGTTCGTTTCGGCCAATCATCTCTCTAATCTGAGAAGATCGTTTTGAATTCTGCTCCTGTCTTCTGGAGTATTGGCTATCCTTCCCAATATGGTGTTGCCTGAATCCTTTAAGGTTTTGAATAAAACCAGGAGCAGAGCGTGCACCTACACTTCAAATTACTGTAATACAACCTGGCACGATTCTAACAACAATGTCTCAATGCTGTGGAATCCTGGGAGTTGCAGTTTGGTAAGCCACCAGCACTTTTAGGTGCACTAGGCTAAAGACCTTGTAAAACTACAGCTCCTAGGATTCCATAGCATTGAGATAAGGCAGTTAAAGTGCTGTTAAACTACATTCATTCTACAGTGTGGATCAGGCCTGGGCAAACTTCAGCCCTCCAGGTGTTTTGGACTTCAATTCCCACACTTCCTAACAGCTTCAGCCCCTCCCCCCCCCTTTCAACAGCTCAGGTTAGTATTGCAAGAATGAGATTCTTTTCCCAGCCATGAGATGTCAAGGAGCGAGAGGCTGTTAGGAATTATGGGAGCTGAAGTCCAAAACACCTGGAGGCAGGCATGTAGCCGGGGGGGGGCTTGGGGGCTTCCACCCCCCCCCCTCCGAAATTCTCAGGGTGGTCCGCGATAAGGCCTTACTGGTACATTATTTAAACTGCTATGTGTATTTATATCATGATCTCATCACCATGCTCAGTATATCCCATATGCATGGGGGTATTGGGATAACAATACAAAAGGTTTGCTAGGGTAGACCCTCTCTCACTCAGATTCAGCCCCCCCCCAATCAAACTCAGCCCCCCCCAATCAAAATCCTGGCTACGGCCCTGTCTGGAGGGCTGAAGTTTGCCCAGGCCTGTTGTAGATGCACCCTAGGTCTCAGTCCTCTCACCCCTTGACATCTCATGGCTGAGAAAACTATTTCATTCTGGCAATCCTAACCTGAGCTGTGAGACCAAAGAGATTTTTAATCTTGCCCAATATTGTTTCAGCGCTCTCAGTTGTTCAGCAAGGGCTTCAGTCTGTCCCCGCTGTCTTATGTTGTGAATGCCTTCCATCTTTTATTATTAAACATGCTGTCTGCCTCTCACTGACACACCCCATGCAAACAGAATCATACATTTGTAATAGGTTTTTTTAAATGTGTATATATAGCAACCTTCTTTTTCGTGAATCTCAAAGCAGATTTTGGAGGTAAAAATAGTCACAAGGCTGAACAATACAACCTCTTCCTTACCTGTTCCTTTGTTTCCCTGCAAAGCAAAGATTTACATCCGATGCTGAACAGATCGTGTGTTTGTGCAGCACAACCCACAAGGCAACAGGAAATCTATCTATCTAACTACCTACCTACCTACCGTATCTATCTATCTATCTATCTATCTACCTACCGTATCTACCTACCTACCATATCTATCTAGCTACTTACCTACCTACCGTATCTATCTCTCTGTATCTATTTACCTACCTACTATACCTACCTACCATATCTATCTATTTAATTACCTACCTAATGTATCTATCTACTGTATTTACCTACCTACTCTATCTACCTACCTACTCTATCTATCTACCTACTCTATCTATCTACCTACCATATCTATCTATCTACTTACTTACTTATCTACCGTATCTATCTATCTACCTACTTACCTCCCTACTATATCTACCTACCTACCATATCTATCTATCAACTTACTTACTTACCGTATCTACCTACCTACCGTATCTATCTATCTACCTACTCTATCTATCTACTTACCTATCTACCAACCATATCTATCTACCTACTTACCTACCTACCGTATCTATCTATCTATCTACCTACTCTATCTATCCATCCATCCATCCATTTGTGGAGAAGCAGAGAAAAGGGGACAGAAGTCTTTCATTCCAAATTATACCTATGATGGGAGATTTATTTTTTGGATAGCTAGCTCTAAGGGTGCATTCACACTGTACAATTAATGCAGTTTGGCATCACTCCACCTGCCATGGCTCAATGCTACAGAATCATGAGAGTTGTAGTTTTACAAGGTCTTGAGCTTTCTCTTACAAAGACTGTGGGCATCCCACCAAACTACAACTCAAGATTCCATAGTGTCATAGCTATAGTGATGAAAAACTGCATTAAGTTTAGAGCAGTAGTTCCCAACCTTCCTAATGCCACGACTCCAGTTCCTCGTGTCGTGGTAACCCTCAAATATAATAATATTTTTGTTGCTACTTAATAACTGTAATTTTGCTACTGTTATGAATTGTCATGTAAAGATCTGATATGCAGGATGTATTTACATTCACTGGACCAAACTTGGCACAAATACTCAGTACATCCAAATTTGAATACTGGTTGGGTTGGGGTGGGATTGATTTTGTCATTTGGGAGTTGTAGTTGCTGGGATTTATATTTCACCTACAATCAAAGAGCATTTTGAACTCTACCAATGATAGAATTGGGCCAAACTTCCCACATAGAATCCCCAGGACTTGAAGGGATTTGATGGCACGAACCACCCTCCAGCCTTGAGCGCTCTCCCTCTCCCGCATATGTCTACCACACTGCCATGTGCCATGCACGCCAGTTCTCCCTTCCTCAGTTGGAGTCTCAGAAACAGCCCTCCCCTTTGCTAAGAGAGGAGGAGGGCTTTTGGTGGGAGGATTCACAGTCTGTTTCCAAAAAGGCAGAGAAGGATAGGCAGAAAGATCTTCGGCCTTCTCTGCCAAAGAGGTTACTAAGACCATCAGAAATATATGTTTTTTGATGGTCTTTGGCAACCTCTCTGAAACCTCCTCACGACCCCCCCCCCTCAGGGGTCCCAACCCCCAGATTGAGAGATGCTGGTCTAGAACGTAAATAAATCCTCGGATTGCTAGTGCAAAGACCCAGTTTGGTGAGGCACTTGTCTCTTTTGGCTGAGAAGGCTAAAGACCATAGAAAACTACAGCTCCCACAGCTTCCATCACTTTGAGCCACAGCAGTTAAAGTGGAATCAAGCTACATTAATTCTGCAATGCAGATGCACCTCAGGCCACCTCAGGCTACCTCTGGCCTTTTTCTCTTGCTCTTTTCAGTGTGTCCTTGCCCCCTTCTTTCTCCCTATTGCAAAGAATCTGTTTCCTCTCAGACCGAGGACTCTGAAAGGGAGTAGTCAGGGTTCCAGCTGCTTGGATGCCAAGAAGAATTACATCCTCCCGGGCGGATGTTGGAAGGATGAACGTGAATTCCCCGGAAAACAAGCTTTTGTCCCGGATGCCAAACTTCTCTCGGCTCTTCCCAGGAACAGGCAGCACCGAGATGTTCGGCATGCAAAAGGCATGATGTCAACATTCCTTTGAAGCGCTTCCCAATCTCTATAGGCCTGGACGGAGCCTTGCAACTTTCCCTTTTTTGAGCAAGGCAAGAAACAGCAAGGAGGTTTCCTAACTGGAGGGTAGCATAAATCCCTGATCTCTTTAGGCCCCATCTACATTGCCATATGGAGCCCCCTGTGGCGCAGTGGGTTAAAGCGCTGAACTTGCTGACCAAAAGGTTGCAGGTTCGAATCCAGGGAGCTGTGTGAGTTCCCGCTGTTAGCCCCAGCTTCTGCCAACCTAGCAGTTCAAAAACATGCAAATGTGAATAGATCATTAGGCAACGCTCTGGCGGGAAGGTAACAGAGCTTCATGCAGTCATGCTGGCCACATGACCTTGGAGGTGTCTATGGACAACATCGGCTCTTTGGCTTAGAAAGGGAGATGAGAACCAACCACCAGAGTCAGAAACGACTGGACTTAATGTCAGGGGAAAACCTTTACCTTTACCTTACACTGCCATATGATGCAACTCAGGCTGGAGCTATATTGTCCACACTGACCGTACAATGCAGATTCAAACTGCATCATATGGCAGCCTAGCTCCAGTCTGAGTTGATCGCATGCATGTGTGGTGCGCTTAGAGCCTGCTACTCATGATCTCCAGCCACTGGTAAACAAACAGAAGCATCTTTTTATGATCCTGATGCTGAGATAACAAAAAGTAGAAGACAACCCTGTGATTGGGGAAGCAAAGACGCCTGTCCTTTTATCTGCCCTAAATCTCCCACCATGCTGCCGCTTGGGACGGCCCCAGGGCGACTGTCTCCAAGTTTGGTCTTCTTTGAACTTCTATTGCCCTTTAAATGCAGCAGAAGACAGAGATACTATCTCTCTTTTAGGAACAAACAACTTGTATGCCAAAGTGAGAACTTAGTGTTGACTTACTCCTGTTTCCCATGTAATGCAATGAATCAAATCCTGAGTGTAAGGTGCGACTAGAAAGCTGGAAAATCTAAAATGATATGTTCCTCCTTTAAAAACAAACCCAAACAACAGGTCACTACCGAAGAACTGTATTTCTTTTCATTGCCTGTTTGTGTGTCATCATTTGTTGATTTATGGTGACCTGTGCATTTCATTACGTCAGTGATTCTCAACTTTCCAGATGCCGTGACACCTTGATACAGTTCCTCATGTTGTGGTGACCCCCAACCATATTATTTTTGTTGCTACTTCATAACTGTAGTTTTGCTACTGTTATGAATTGTCATCTGACATACGGGATGTATTTCCATTCACTGGACCAAATATGGCACAAATACCCAATACGCCCTATTTGAATACGGGCAGGTTTTTCGGGGGGGGGGGCGTGATTTTGTCATTTGGGAGTTGCCATTGCTGAGATTTATAGTTCACCTACAATCAAAGAGCATCCTGAACTCCACCAACGATGGAATTGAACCAGGATGAATTTTCATTCACTGGACCAAATTTGGCACAAATACCCAATATGCTCAAATTTGAATACTGGTGACTGGTGGGGTTGGGGGGGGGTTGATTTTATCATTTCAGATTTATAGTTCACCTACAATCAAAAAGCATCCTGAACTCCACCAACAATGGAATTGAACCAGGATGTATTTTCATTCACTGGACCAAATTTGGCACAAATACCCAATATGCTCAAATTTGTATACTGGTGACTGGTGTGGTTGGGGGGTTGATTTTGTCATTTGGGATTTATAGTTCACCTACAATCAAAGAGCATTTTAAACTCCGCCAACAATTGAATTAAACCAAACCTGGCATACTGAACTCCCATGAACAACAGAAAAAATGGGTTTGATGAGCACTGACCTTGATTTTTGGAGTTGTAGTTCACCTACATCCAGAGAGCACTGTGGACTCAAACAATGATGAATCTGGACCTGACTTGGCATGAATACTCAATATGCTCAAATGTGAACACTGGTGGAGTTATAGCAGTTGTAGTTCCTCCTATTTATAGTTCATTAGTTCTGAACCCCCACCAACGACAGAATCCCCATTTCTAATGGTACCCCCACTAACCTCTTGCACCTGCCCCGGTCTGACTCTGCTTAGCATCTGTCATTTCTGGTTAGAGAACCCTCATGGGTTTTCAAACTTATCAGAAGCTCCTTTGGGGCTGAAAAAATGGCCAGAAAATCCAGATCCTGGTCCATGAAATTCAAGTTCCTCCCTTAAACTTGTCTAAATAAGGAATGCAAATTGGCATTGACCTTGCAGTTTATTATAGCATTATCTCAATAGTTCTTTTGGATTTTTTTTAGCCATGTCAGAGTGTGTTTCTGAGAAAATGCCCAGAAAATCCTAAGATAAGGTTGCTACAAATTGGCATTGACTTCTGTGTTTTGGATATTTTTTTCCATGTCAGGGTGTCTTGAGAAACTGCAAGTCACTTCTGGTGTCAGAGAATTGGCAGTCTGCAAGGACGTTGCCAGGATGACACCTGAATGTTTTTTTGATGTTTTACCATCCTAGTAGAGGCTTCTCTCTTGTCCCTGCATGGGGAGCTGGAGCTGACAGAGGGAGCTCAACCCGCTTTCCCTGCATTCGAACCTCTGACCTGTCGGTCTTCAGTCCTGCCGGCACAAAGGTTTAACCCAATGCAACACTGGGGGCTCCTAGTGCTTTTGGATAGCACAAGCTGTATTTATTAATTCCTGTTTTTGAAATGCCAGGGTTCCATAAGACCAGTGGAACCATAGTGTTATTCCTTCCATAGCTTCACCAGTTGTATTTCCTTCTGACAGAAAGAATCTAGACCTAATCAATTGTGGCCTTCATGCACAGCCAGTAAAATTTTTGAAATGTGTTCCTTCTGCATGAAGACCCATAAGAAATTTGGAATGGGGTCCCTTTTTCAGCTTCTCCAGTTGAATTTCCTCCTGCATGCTACATTGTGACCTCCATGTAGAAATTTGGAAGCGGGTTCCTTCTGCAGCTTCACCAACTGAATTTCTACCTATCAGAAAGAGCCCGAGCCTGCTGATATGTGATCTCCATGCAGTCAATAAAAATGGCAGCTTCATCTGTTGATTTTCCTCCTGTCTGCCCAATTGTGACCTCCACACACAGCCCAGAGGTATTTGGAAGTAGATTCCTTTTGTGATGTTCCTGGTTGTATTGCTCCCGCCTGCTGAGTTGTGGCCTTCATGTAGAAATTAGGGAGAGTGAATTCTTCCATAGCTTTCCCAGTTGGATTCCCTCCTAACTCCACACCAAGGTCATGGAAATTGGGAAAGCGATTCCTTCTTTAGTGTCACCTGTTTGCTGAATTGTGAATGTCATCTACAACCAGTAGAAAATTGAAAAGGGATTCCTTCCATACATACTCTAGTTCAGTTTTTCCCAACCAGTGTGCCGTGGCATACTAGTGTGCCGTGACCTATCATCAGGTATGCCGTGGGAAATTTGAACCTCCAATACCAGACCTGGGTGTTTCACAGCCCGCCGGCCAATTCTGACTGGACCGCATAAGGGCCCCGGCAGGCAGGCAAGCAGAGCGGCCAACAGAGGGGGAGGGGGAGAAGAGGAGGAGGCCAGGAGCAAGCACCGCCGCAGAGCATGCCTTCGCTCTCCTCCTCCTCCCTTCCCTTCCGCCTCACGCACTCCCCCTCCCTTCTCTTCTACCTCGCTCTCTCTCCCCCCCCCCCCTTCTCTTCCAGCCACAACAATTCCCAATTGTCAAGATCTATTTTCCCCAAACTCCACCAGTGTTCACATTTGGGCATATTCAGTATCTGTGCCAAGTTTTGTCCTGATCCAACATTGTTTGAGTCCACAGTGCTCTCTGGATGTTGGTGAACTACAACTCCCAAACTCAAGGTCAATGCACACCAAACACTTCTAGTGTTTTGTATTGGTCATGGAGTCCTGTGGTCCAGTTCCATCATTGGTGGAGTGATGTTCCTGGTTGTATTGCTCCCACCTGCTGAGTTGTAGCCTTCATGTAGGGTGCTCTTTGATTGCGGGTGAACTATAACTCCCAGCAACTACAACTCCCAAATGACAAAATCAATTTTTTGACTGATGGTCCCTCCTTGACTTAGTATTAGTATGTTTTGTGGCCAAATTTGGCAGCAATTTGTCTAGTGGTTTCTGAGTTATGTTAATCCCACAAATGAACAGCTGTTGAGCAAGACCTTTGTGTGTGTCTTTCTGTCTTTCTGCCATTCCTGCCAGGATATCTATGTTATGTTCATCGAAACAGGCCCAGGTTTCACACTGAGTGTATAAATACATTTAAAAACATATTAACTATATGTATTACTGTGTTAGAATGTCATTTTGTGTCATTTTGTTTGGTGGTGTGCCCCAGGATTTTGTAAATGTAAAAAATGTGCCGCGGCTCAAAAAAAGGTTGAAAAACACTGCTTTAGTTGAATTGCCTCTTGTGTGCTGTGTTGTGTCTCCATGTACAGTTCCTTCCCTAACTTCACCAGTTGAATCTCCACCTGTCAGAGGTAAGGCAAGCGTATTGTGTACTGACCTCCATGTAAAACTAGTTGAGACAGGGATTCCTCCCACAGCTTCCCCAATTGCATTTCTTCCTTTCTGCCAAGGTGTGATCTGTATATACAGCAAGGAGGGGGTGTCCTTTTGTAGCTTCACCAGTTGAATGTCCTCCTGTCAGGTCATGATGTAAAACAAAGCACTGGCACCCCAGCAGGAAGAGGGCATCACTTCCTTGGCTTTGTCCCTTTTTGGTGCTTCGACTGGGCCTTGCGGGAGTTTCTCAAGGGCAGCCTGTGCCAGAAGAACTGTACGTTCCCAGAGAGTCCCTGCTCACATTTGCACACACGCACCTCTGTTTGGCGACCAGGCCCCTTGCGGATGCCTCCTGTGTTCGGCTCCAATACCTTCGCCTGCCCCTCCGCTCTGGAAAAGACAGAGTGTGCCCTACGTTTCCCCAATTTGTTATTTTTTCCCCTCCCTGGAGAAAGGAGCATGTCGTCCCTTTCCAAGTGCACAAAGCACATGGGAAGGCAGTGCTTTAGCTGAGCACACAGCAATGTTTCAGGGGCTATGTCTACATTGTAGAATTACAGCAGGTTGACACCATTTAAACTGCTGTGGCTGTCTTTGTGTGTGTCTGTCCGGGGCAACTTGAGAAACTACAAATCACTTCTGGTGTGAGAAAATTGGCAGTCTACATGGACATTGCCCAGGGGATGCCTGGATGTTTTACCATCCTGTAGGAGGCTTCTTTTGGTCAGTACTCCTGCCAGCAAAAGGGTTTAACCCATTGTGCCATCGGGGGCTCCTACTGCTGTGATTCAATGCTTTGGAATCCTGCGAGTTGTAGTTTGGTGAGGCTCCAACACTCTTGGACAGAGAGGGCTCAAGACCTCGTAAAACTACAACTCCCAGCATTCTATAGCGTGGAGCTATGGCAATACCAATGCACCCAGAGAAATTTCTCAAGTGTCATTATATCCCCAAGGGCTCTATCCAGCATGGGAGGCGTCGTCTTTGGAGGTTTTTAAGCAGAGGCTGGATGGCCATCTGTCGGGGGTGCTTTGAATGTGATTTTCCTGCTTCTTGGCAGGGGGTTGGACTCTAATATTCTAGTCCAAAGACAGAATTCTGTCCCAAGTTCTCTGCGTTGCATATGTACGGAATCCCAAAGTGCTTGTCAAATAGCTTAGGATTATTAGAAATATCCAAAATACTAAAAAATCTGAAATCATCATCTAATATTTTGCAGATTAAAATCAGAGCCTGATTCATCAAGATGCCAAAAATGATGAATGAGAAAAAACAAACAAGTTGGGAGAGGCTTCAGCAGTTTGCTTTTGCATGAGCCTCATGGCTCAATGCTACGGAATCATGGGATTTGTAGTTTCACAAGGACTTCCGCCTTATTTGCCAAATACTGCTGGTGCCTTACCAAACTGCAACTCAAATGTTCTGATAGCATTGTGCCATGGCAATTGAAGTGGTATCAAACTGCATCAATAAGAGAGAAAAAGAAAAACTAATGCACCATTGATCCGAATTTTACATGAACCATCTACAATGTTGAACTCTACCCCCTAATATGTTCAGCATCTTCACTATCAGCATGTAAATAAAGATTTCCTAGTGTACAGTCTCCCTTTCTATATCCACAGACTCTACATCCATGGCTTGAAAATATTTTTTAAAATTCCAATACATATATTTCTATATGTATTCAGTTTATCAGTCAGCTTTCTCCCAGAGCGGGACCTGAGGCGACTCACAAAAAGGAATTAGCTAAAACCAGAACAATGTCATTTAAAGCACAATTAAATACTAAACAACTGAGATCAGACGCCTAGCCTTGGTTTGCAGAGCTCCTTGCAAAACATTTCATATGCAACCATCTGCTCTTTGAACGCCTGCCAAAATATACACAGAATTCTGCATTTACGCCAAAGGAGCTGAACGTGTGCCAAATGCATTGCCCCCGGGGCCCTTGGCAATGTTAATGTTTTCCTCCTTCTTCAGTGGCAGTGAAGTTGCCTTCTCATATTGGTGGTGGCAATAATAATAATAATAATAATAAATAAATTACACAGTCCTAGACACTTGGGAAGTGTTCGACTTGCAATTTTGTGGTACGAAATCCAGCATATATATCTCGTATATCTGTGACATACTGTGTTTTTGTGTCAGTAAAATAATAATAATAATAATAATACAATGCAGATCAGAAGAGAAAACTGGCAAAAGAAGGCTCTCCGTGGACAGTTCCTGGGGAAAATTGAGAACAAAATTGACAAGGAAAAAATAGGGATGTGGCTCACAAATGGAGACGGAGGGCTGATTATTTATTTATTTATTTATTTTATTTACTTCATTTCTATTCTGCCCTTCTCACCCCGCAGGGGACTCAGGGCGGATTACAATGTACACATTACATTTAGACACACAAACACACAAGACAGACAGAGGCCATTTAACATCTGGCCACCAGGGGGAGCTGTCACATTCCTTCATTTCTCAGCGTGTTTCCTGCAGATCTTTTTAATGGCCTCGTAAATCAGTTAAATTAAGCCTCCCCACTAAGTGGTACCTTAATTTCCTACTTGACAGATGCAACTGTCTTTCGGGTTGCAAAGGTCGACAACAGGCTACACAACCTCGACCCGGGCAGGCCTCGAACTCATGACCGTATGCAGCTGACACCCAGCCAGCTGCACCACATTCCCGGTGATTCTTGCAGCCCAAGAACAAGGCATTAGAACCAAGGCCATCAAAGCCAGTATTTAAAAAATGATTACAGATTTCAAGTGTAGACTATGCAAGGAAGCAGATGAAACAATGGATCACAAACTCAGCTGCTGCAAGAAGATGGTGCAAACAGACTACAAGCAGAGGCACAACACCGTTGCTGAGATGATCCATTGGAATATGTGCCACAAATACCACCTGCCTTTGATAAAGAACTGGTGAGATCACAACCCTGAAAAAGTTACGGAAAATGAAACCATCAAACTATGATGGGACTGTCAGGGTTTGGAGCATAATACTCCTGAACAAACACAGGAGCAGGGTCTTGTAATACTATACTAGTAGTTAATAAAGGTAAATAAAATCCAGAGAAAATCCTCAATCAAGCTGCTGTAATCTATAGATGAACCGATACGGAGGATACAGGTAAGTTTGGATTATACACAGTACACAAGGAAGTACTAATATATATTGTTTTCAAAGAGTATATCCCAACAACGATAGAGAAATAAAGGAATATATGGAATATCTTGGCATTACTTTGCAAACGAAGATTCTTAGGAAGGACTCATCCCACGCTTTTTACAGGCGCGTTGATGACTAAAAGGTTTGGTTGCAGAAAGCACAGCAGAAAGTCTCCTTGGGTGATGTTGTTTCCAAGTTGCGGTTCTTTCTGCGTTGTCGTTTCTCTTCGAGACCCGTTTGGCGTGTCTTCTCGAAAGAGGCCGCAGCATTGTGGATAGTGCTTCTCCATGCCTCCCGATGAGAGGCCAGGGTGGACCATTGTTGATGATCAATCTGGCCGAGCCTGAGATGTTTTTTCAGGGAGTCCTTATATCTCTTTTTGGGGGCACCTCTCTTGCACTGACCCGTGGCAAGTTCACCGTAGAGTAGTATCTTAGGGAGGTGGTGGTCTTCCATCCTAGAGACGTGCCCTGCCCAGCACAGCTGTGTTCTCAATAGCATGGCCTCAATGCTGGTGATCCCTGCTTGCTCAAGGACAGCAACATTCGTCACATAGTCAGTCCAGTGTATACTTAGGATTGTGCGAAGACAGCGCTGATGAATGTGTTCGAGTAGTCGTAGGTGTTGGCGATAGGTAACCCATGTTTCAGACCCATATAGGAGAATAGACAGTATGATAGCTCTGTACACACTGATTTTGGTGCTTTGCCTCAGGTGCTTGTTGCTCCTGAGTACTAATATATATTGTTTTCAAAGACTACATGCCAATGACGATAATGAGAAATAAAGGAATATATGGACTATACACAATAAGCATATACATCATATAACCATATCTACTATTTGTTTATACAGTATATGGTTAAACTAACATGTTGTCCCACAAGTGTATAAGAACAATCCTAGAAATACAAGAAAAGATGCAAAAACCAGCACCTGATATATGAGCAGCTACCTTCAAAAATCCTCACACAAAGGAAAATATTCCATATAATGCTATGTATAACATCGTACCAGACACCATCCTGGTGAGTGGGGAAAATGGGGCGAAAATTGAGAGTCTCACCGCGTCCCGTCCAGAGTGCTCCCGTGAGGCAACAACCATCCACCAATTAGTAAATAATATGATATTAAGAAACTGAAGGTCCGCCGAAATCCACGGTGAGCGTCAATTGAACTACGATGGATGTAGAGGATGGAAATGTGGAGTTAATGCTGCAGATCCGATGTAACAATGTGAAAACCACCCAGAGGTAAGTTGTTGGTGTTGATCCTCTAAGCAGCGATGAGGAGGGTAATTCCAAGAAGGTAATAATAACTATATATATACATACTGTATATATATATGAATAAAGAGTCAGTGGTGCTCCAAGCTTGTGATGATCAAGTGATCGGGAGGTAAGTTAATAGTTTAAGGGATATCACAGTAGTCCTCCAAAAAATAACGCTGAAATGGCCAGCGTCAAAATATGATAGAAAAAAGCCGCCATTGCGGGCCCATTATCCCATTTCGCTCACAGAGAGCTTTATCAAGGTCATAAAATATGAAGGTGAACTCTGACGTCCAGTTGGTCAAAATAATATCAATAAGCGACGAGCAGAAATCATTGTACACAATGTAACAGTCACATATCGAGTTGATGAAAAAAATACTCCTAACTTCGCAATCAGGGGGGGGGGGAAGGAGAGAGTATGGATGTCGATGTTGCAATCCCAGGTGACAGCAGGATTGATGAGAAGCACCTGGAAAAGCTTACACGATATGAGGAAAAACCTTTAGAAGACTCCACATTATTATCGTTTCTACTACTACTACTACTATTACTAATAATAATAATAATGTGATGATCATTATAATATGAACCCTGACTCTGCAAGCAGTAGAAGGCTGCAGTTTCACAGAGCAATGGACGCCAATAAAGAAAGTGATTGTGGATTTTGGATAAGTGATGCTTAATAATAATAATAATAATAATAATAATAATATCCTAGAGTTGGATCATCCAAGATTTAAAGATCAAACTGCAAAGACTCTGGCACAAGCCAGTCAAGGTGGTCCCAGTGGTGATCAGCACACTGGGTGCAGTGCCTAAAGACCTTGGCCAGCACCTAAAAACCATTGTCGCTGACAAAATTACCATCTGTCAGCTGCAAAAGGCCACCCTACACATTATTTGCCGATACATCACACAGTCCTAGACGCTTGGGAAGCCCCGACGTGTGATCAAATACAAAAGCCAGCATAGTGATCTTGTTTGCTGTGTACTAATCTTGTTATGTATCAAATAATAATAATAATAATATATCAATATCAAGTTTTAGCTTGGTTTGAAGGCCAAGCAAGAAAGCCCTGCATAAGAACTCTCCGACAGCCTTTGGGAGCATGATGCATTGCAAAGTTTGAAGGAAGCAAGGTGGAAGTCAGGAGTGAAACTCCAACTTTCTAATAATCCTAAGCCATTTGACAAGCACCTTTGGATCTCCTGGACACATCATTTGGAAAGCTAAGTTCTCTGCGAAAACACTTTTAAATCTTTCAAAGAAGGGCAGCTGATTGAAACTGTCAATGTGTTTCCCCTTCTTTTTCCCCTCTCCAGTCTCTTTTTAAAGAAATAACACTCCAGGTTGGAACTCAGTCAAACACTTTAGCGGCTGAAGGCATCTTGAACTGATTTAGAAATATGTTGGGGTGAGGGCGAGGGAACAGTAAATTATGTTTTAAAACTCTTTGTTTTGGAGATATGGGGAGGGGGACCAAGGGAGGGAGAGAAACCCTCAAAAGCCTGGAGAACAGCAAAAGCTGGAATCTATTAGCTGGTGGTGACTCTGGAACAGGCATGGGCAAACTTCGGCCCTCCAGGAGTTTTGGACTTTAACTCCCACAATTCCTAACAGCCAGAATTGTGAAAGTTGAAGTCCAAAACACCTGGAGGGCCGAGGTTTGCTCATACCTGCAAACCAGAGAGCACTGTGGACTCAAACAGTGATGGATCTGGACCAATCTTGGCATGAATACTCAATATGCCCAAATGTGAACATTGGTGGAGTTTGGGGAAAATAGGCCTTGACATTTGGGAGTTGTAGTTGCTGGGATTTACAATCAAAGAGCATTCGGAACCCCAGCAGTGATAGAACTGGGCTGAACTTCCCACACAGATTAACGGACAGTGATTTAGGGGAGAGCACACCTGCTCTCCCCTCCCTGCTTGGAGTCTCAGAAACAGCCCTCCCCTTGGCTGAGAGCCCAACCAATCACAGCACGAGGAGGGTTTTTGGTGGGAGGATTCACCATCTGTTTCCAAAAAGGAAGAGAAGGACAGGCGGAGATATCTTCAGCCTTCTCTACTAAAGGGGTTCCTAAGACGTAGGGTTGCCACCTGTTCTGTATTATACGGGACGTCCCATATCTTTGCTCTGAATTTCGTGTCCTGTATTTTCAGCTCCTGCCCCATATAGACAGGACAGGAGAGGACAGGTGGCCGCAGGAGGTGAGGCCGGCCATCAGTGAGCACCACCGCACCGCCAGCAGCGTCTCCGCAGCGCTTGCGCTTGCTCGCCTCACACTCACTCGCAGGCACGGAAGGCAGCAAAGCAGCCCCAACAGCGGCATGCCTGCCCGGCCACAGGTAGTGCTTAGCTGGGCCGCCAGGCCATCATCCACCTTCATCCTGGCCTGCCCCCTACCCTGTTGCAGGCTCCGCTCAGGTCTAGCCAATGAGGGCAGGCCACCATGGAGTGTGCACACGGGAAAGAGGCGAGAGCAGCAGAGACACCACAAGGCTGAGCTGAGAGCAGGACGACACTGAGAGAGCAAGAGAGAGAGAGAGAGAGAGAGAGAGAGAGAGAGAGAGAGAGAGAGAGAGAGAGAGAGAGAGAGCGCCAGGCCCAGAGCCAAGAGGAGATTCCATTCAAAGTGTTGGATCTTAGCAGGGAGCAGGTCAGTGAGGCTTTTGGGTGGTGTTTAGGAATTAGCCCATTTTTTCCTGCAACCCCAACCATTTCAGGAAAAAATGGGCAGCCTATCATTTCATTCCCATACATTACTATAAAGCTATTATTAGTAGTAGTAGTACTAGTAGTAGTACTGTATGTAGTACATACAGGCCGAGATTAGCTCCTTTTGGTGTCCTAGGCCAAAAGAAGACCCCCCCAGGCCGGGAAGCCCCGGGCGTGCTGCACATGCGCGTCAGCAGCGCGAGGGTGGGGCTTCCGCCCTCCTCATCCCGTGACCGGAAAACGGTCGCGGGGAGGAGGAGGAGGAAGAAGGGAAGCACCGCCCCGAAGCCGCTGGTGGCCTTTCACATCAGCAGCGCAAGGGTGGGGCTTCCCTCCTCCTCCTCCTGCGACCGGAAAACGGTTGCGGGGAGGAGGAGGAGGAAGGGAAGAACCACCCCGAGGCTTCCCTTCCTCCTCCTCGCGCCCTCCTTCCTTTACAAGGGGACGGGCCAGGTGGGCAATGGCGAGGGGGAGGACGCTCATCCCCTTTACTCCTCCCCCCCTCTCCCGAGATATGATGACTCTCTCTTTCTCGGGAGAGGACGGGGGGGAGCGCTGCGAGGGGGCGTTTTTTTTTTTAAAAAAATTTTTGTGGCTTGATCTGGTGCTCCCTAGGCCTGCGCCCATAGGCCATGGCCTAGAGTGGCCTTATGGGTAATCTGAGCCTGAGTACATACAGTATAATGCATTAGGTATGACCAAACATGTAGAAACATACCGTACTATGTACTGTTAAGAGGGTGTAAGTCAGAATTTTATAAATTATTTTATAAATTTCAATCATTATCTTTTTATGTTAACAAAAGTATTTATACCTAACGTTTGATTTTGAAGTTTTTATGAAGTGTCCCTTATTTTTGTGAAAAATCCCGTATTTTTAGGTAAATGTCCCTTACTTCTTATATCAAAAAGTGGCAACCCTACTAAGACCATCAGAAACATGTGCTTTCTGGTGGTCTTTGGTGACCAACCCCTCCAGGGGTCCCAACCCCCAGTTTGAGAAATGCGGCTCTAGCCATTTTCTAGAGGTGCATCTACATTATAGGATTAATGCTTTTTCTTCCATAGGAAGGAACTGCCAAACCACCTTTGAGTATTCCTTGTGTAAGAAAACCCTACGCAATTCATAGTGTTGGCATAAGTTAGGCTCTTAGGAAGTGTGGGAGTTGGAGTCCAAAAAACCTGGAGGACCAAAGTTTGCCCATGCCTGGTCTAACCCAAAAGCTTTGCTCATTCATGATATTACACATTTCCCAGAGAAGACATTCCCTTTTTTGGTCCATCCGGAAACTCCTGCCTGCCCGTCACAACTCGAACAGGAAGCAACGGTTGCTGACGTACATTTGTCAAGAGTTCTTTAAACAGAAATTTTCCTTTATCGGGCTGAGCGGAAATGTGACAACAAGAGTGTTTCGGGTGCAGGAAGATGAAAGCGAAACCTGGACCAATGTTTCAAAGAATCAAAGGAGGAGAGGTCAGGAAAAGGCTGGAACTGCTGTAATCTCGCTTCTCCTGATACAGATATACCTGATACAGATGTATTCCTGGGCATCCCTTTTGAAAGCTGAAACTTGAACAGAAAATTCAGAGATTGAAACCATATGTGGCTGTCATGTCCAAAGATACTAAAGTAGGAGCAGAAGAATAGTAGCAAAGAGTTTGCTTTTGAGTAGTACGAGAGCGGGTCAATAAGTCAGTGACTTTTTGATTGAAACACAGGTTTTTGGATTAAAAAATCAGTTTATTTTTCAATGTAGTCTCCTTTGAGCTCTATATACTTTGTCCAACATTTCTCCAATTTTTTTTTATCCCTTCCAAAAAATAAGATTTGTCGAGTTCATCAAAATAGGTGTTTGTTTGTGAGATCATTTCAGTGTTGGAGTCAAATCTCTTTCCACCAAACCATTTCTTCAGGTGTGGAAACAAGAAATAGTCACTCGGGGCTAAATCCGGAGAATAGGGTGGATGAGGGAGCAATTCATATCCCAATTCATGGGTTGTTGTCATGGCAACTGCACATGTCTGCACCCTTGCATTGTCCTGCATGGTGACCAAACGCGGCACCCATCTTGCGGAAGGCTTTCTCATACCCAAGTGATCATTTAAAATTGAAACCACTGAGCCATGTGAGATGCCTATGGCTTCCACAATCACTCACACTTTCAATCTCTGATTGGCCAATACCATATTGTGAATTTTTTTCAATTGTTTCGGGTGTAGAGACCTCAACTGGGCGTCCAGAACGTTCGGCATCTTCCGTGCTTGTACAGCCACAACAAAATTCAGTAAACCACTTTTTTACCCTTGAAATGGATGGTGCAGAGTCCCCATAGTATTTATCAAGCTTAGCCTTGGTTTGAGTGAAGGTTTTTCCCCGCAAAATATAATGCTTAATGAGCACACAAAATTCACTTTTTTCCATTTTCTCCTCAAATCACGCTATCTGTAGTCCGCTATCGATGGCTGTCAAACACAAACTAAATGACGCAGCTTGTTCAAATTTTGACAGGAGTCAACTGACAGGTGCCTGTTGACAGGAGCAGTGGCGCCCTTTCAGTTAAGAGGTGGGAAATACAAAAAGTCACAGACTTATTGATCCGCCCTCGTATTATCTCCTTATTTGAAGACAAACAGGAGAATCTACCTTAAACAACTTATAAATATTCCTGGTTTGTCCTACAAGGATGGAAACAGACAAAGTGTATTTATCAATACAGAATTGGATAAAGAGAATATGATAATATGGTCTGAAATAATAACATGCAAAGTAAGATGAGAGAGAGGAGAAATAAAAAGGGAATTTGTTCGAGGTTATATTAAAACCATTTATTATCGTAGTTATATATGCTCGAGTCTTCGTAAATTTAAACCACCCTCAGATCAAGTGAGATTTTGAATAAACGACTCTGGAAAGATATAACTATTATTATAATAAAGTTAGACAAATAAGCAGAGGATATTTGGGTTGCTGTGAGTTTTCCAGGCTGTATGGCCATGTTCCAGAAGCATTCTCTCCTGATGTTTCGCCCGCATGTATGGCAGGCATCCTCAGGGGGAGGGAGGGCTATTGGAAACTCTCTCGGCATTACTTTGCAAACGAAGGTTCTTTACAAGCGCATTGATGACTAAAAAGGCCAATCTGAGAAAAAGCAAGTCCGGTTGCAGAAAGCACAGCAGAAAGTCTCCTTGGGTGATGTTGTTTCCAAGTTGCGGTTCTTCCTGCATTGTCGTTTCTCTTGTAGACCAGTTCGGTGTGTCTTCTCGAAAGAGGCTGCAGCATTGTGGATAGTGCATCTCCATGCCTCCCGATGTGAGGCCAGGGTGGACCATTGTTGGTGATCAATCTGGCCGAGCCTGAGATGTTGTTTCTGTTGAGGCCGACTTCCAGCCGAAACAGCTCTGCAGCTGCTGCAAAGCAGGATGTTAGGTGCTCCTGAGCTGCTTTTGAATGGGCGACAAGGGCAGCAGCAGCAGCAAAAAGCAGCTTAGAGATTAGATAGTTTAGAGCAGGGGTGCTCATTAGGTAGCTCGGGAGCTACTAGTAGATCTTCAGCCCTCTTCCAGGTGATCTTCGGGCCTCACCAGCCGGATGGGGCACTCCTGCCATGCGCACGCACGTGCGCTCCCACTGCTGGCTTCCGCTCCTGTGGTGCTTCTTTTGCCTGCAGGGCATTGCAGGAAGAAGGAAGCACGAGGCGGGGCCTCTGGAAGGAGCGCCCTGCCTCTCTCTCGTAAAGAAGCAGCTGTGCAGCCTCCGTTGCCAGTGAGACAGGCAGGGCGGAGCGCTCCCTCTGGATGCCCCGCCTCGTGCTTTCTCCTTCCTGCCCCGCAGGCGGAAGAAGCGCTGCGCTGGTGGAAAACAGCAGCAGGAGCACACGCGGTGGCAAGAGCGCATGGCAGCGGGAGCGCACGGCAGCGGGGGCAGGTAGATCTTTTGGACTTGGTTGCTTTAAGAGTAGCTCGCATGATGAAAAAGTGTGAGCACCCCTGGTTTAGAGTCTTAGTGCGAGCCCTCAGATGGCTTACGTTGAACAAGCTACCATCAGTACGATAGCGTATAATATGCCGTCTTCTTCTTCGAGATCTGCCGTAGCCCTTTGGAGCATCATGCTGAAGAAGATTGTAAATAGGGTTGGTGCAAGAACACAACCTTGTTTCATTCCGTTAGTTATTAGAAACTAGGCATGTGGTAATTGATTCATCAAGTGCTCTGCTATGGCTAGTTTCTCAAGTTGGATTAGTTTGCAGTGTCAGTGAATTAGTCTTGCAGCTTCAAAGCCTGGCTGCTTCTTGCCAGGGGAATCCTTTGTTGGGAGGTGTTAGCTCGTCCTGATTGTTTACTGCCCAGCAGGAAGCAGCCAGACTTTGAAGCTTCAAGGCCATTCAATGCTAATGAATTGCAACATTCACCCTTACCTCAAGCAGACAAGAGTTCTTTCTCCCACCTCACAATCTGCAATAGATGTGGGCGAAATGTCAAGAGAGAATGCTTCTGGTACATGGACATACAGCCCAAGAAACTCACAACAACCCAGTGGTTCAATGCTAGGGAATCCTGGGACGTTTACAAAGTTTTTTAGCCTTCTCAGCCTCATAGTTCTGGTGCCTCACCAACTACAACTACAATGATCCCATAGCATTGTGCCATGGCCCTGAATGTGTGGTGTCACACTGCGTTACTTCTACAAAATGCACCATTAGGACAACACAAAATATTGCTGATGAACCATATAATTCAGACGACTGAAGAAGGCAAGCAATGTCCAAATATGACTCATTATGCTTCCACTCAGTGTCTGGGTTTCTATGCATGAGTCACATTTCTGTGTAAATAGGAAACTACAAGAAGACAGCTTTCTCCTCCCGAAATCAATGGGAGGAACTTTGAGCTCAGTTGCTCTCTGCAAGAAGCTTTGGACACTCCTGGTTACCTTATAAATCAGCTGGTATGCTTGTGAATAAATGGGAAACAATGCACAAGAGAAGAGAGCCCGAGCAGTGTTGTGGTTGGAATATCAAATGAGGGGTGCATCTACACTGCAGAATTAATGCAGTTTCACACCACTTTAACTGCCTCTGCACAGTGCAATGGCATACTGGGAGTTTCCTCAACAAACTACAACTCCCAGGATTCCCCAGTACTGAGCCATGGCAGTTGAAGTAGTGCCAAACTGCATTAATTCTACACTGTGTAGATGCCTCCTGAGATTGGTTATCGGACAAATGACATTGTCATCTCTAAGCAAGGAAAGGAAATCCATCAACAGCTTTGCATAAAATGGAACGGTATAATTTGCACATGCTAATTATATGTCTACAAGAGAAAAGACACATAAAAAAGAAATACAGATATATCTCAGTTATTTCAAAAGCAAATATACATGTGAATTTGTTTTGCTGGACCGTAGCCACCAAAATAGAAAGTGCACAGAAAGAAAAGCCGATGAAAGAAAAAGCCATCACTAGATTCAGTCTGAAAGTGGTGTCTTGAGGTTCAAAAGGTATTCATTTACTTATACAGCATTTCTCTGGATTTGGATGTTTCATTTCTCTGCTCAAGCGTATTTAATTTTTAATTTAATTTTCCGTATTTTCTGGCATATAAGACTATTTTTTAACCCAAGAAAATCTTCTCTAAAGTCAGGGCCTTTTCAATCTTATACGCTGGGAGTCGCCTTATAGAGCTGGTGGAAACTCGTTGCTGTGGCTGCTGATGGTGCAAAATGGCAGTGGCATGTCCCTGCCGTAGCATTCTTTCCTTTCGGAAAGCTTTGAGGACCCTGCTCTTTCGGCAGGCGTTCAGAGTGCGATGAGCTTAAGACCCGCCACTTACCGCCTTATATGTCCATCTGTTTATTCTGTGTTATATTGTATTACCATGTTTAGTATTTGGCCTCTGTGTTTTATTGCACTCTAGATGTGCTTTTAACTGTGTTTTAATGCTGTTTTATTCTACTTTTTTGCAAATGTGTTGTGAGCCGCCCCGAGCCTCCGGGGAAGGGCGGGTTACCAAATGTGAATGAATGAATTAAATAAATAAATGCAGCAACTGTATGAAAGCATTAAGGGCGACACTGAAAAAGTATGGTAGAAGAAAGTCCATTCATCAGGATACATGGACTTTATGCGGTCCTGATGGTGCCAAAAAAAATCTGATGCTTTTTATTTGATGTGTGTTGGAAGAGGGGTAGTCTTATACGGCGAGTGTATCCCAAACTCTATATTTTAACTGGAAATGTTGGGGTTCATCTTATATTCCCAGTCGTCTTATATGCTGGAAAATACAGTATGTATACAGTATGTATGTATTTTGACACGAAATAATTTTGCTTCAATCCCCTGTAGTTTGAAGCAAAACCAATCTGCTGCAGCCTTTCCAAGCTTCTGTGTCCGTCCTCATTCATAATGTTTGCCATATAAACCACACTCTGATGTTGTTTCACCAAATGCATCATGATTAAACAGTATCAGACTGAATTAATGCTACAGTGTAGATCAGGGGTGCTCACACTTTTTAAGCATGCGAGCTACTTTTTTTTTTAAAAAGTGAAGATCTACCTTGCACGCACGCGCACGCCTTACAAGCGCACGCACCATCCACACGCCGCTCCTCCCGCGCACTGCCATTCCTCCCACCCATTGCCCCTCCCATGGGGCATTGGAGAGGGCGAGGGAGCACGAGGCGGAGCCCTCAAAGGCACCGCCTAGCGCTCTCTTGCCCTCTGCAATGCCCTGCGGGAGGAGCTAGCAGCGGGAGCGGGGGGGAGCGAGGCAGAGCAGTGGGAGTGGGGGAGAGCGAGGCGGAGCCTTCGAAGGCTCCACCTCGCGCTTCCTTGTGTAGCACAGCAGTTCTCGTTTGTGCCTGGGGACCTGGGAACAGCACCGGGAGTTCCATTAGCATTAGGGCCTGCACAGGCAGAGATAGATTCTGAAGAGGATTTGGAAGGGTTACCTGAAGATGCGTTTCCCCTCACTGGGCCCCCTTCTCCCACCGAAAGCTTGGCTTGGGATGAAGGTTGGCCTGACCCCTATGAAGACATAGATAACCAGGTGCAAATGGAGTCTAGTGATAGTGGAAGTTATGAACACCCGGGGAGAGGTTCGCAGGAGTTTCTAAGTGAAAACATGGAAGGAAGCGGCTGGGAAGATTCCAGGAGGAGAGCTCTCATGCAGATAGGGGCCCAGCTGCTGAGAGGCAAGGTCGAACCTTTGATAGGAGAAGTAGCATCGAGTCCAGGAGAAGGGGATGGCACCGCAGCCTAGACAGGCCGAGGTCCGTCAGCAAGGATTGGAGAAGACAAGGCCTAGAGCGTCGGGGACCTCGGCCGAAAGATTAAGTATAGCATCCGTGGGGAACCAATCCCCAGTGCTTCGCCATGTCTCTTCTGAGCAGATGTGTTAGCGAAGTGGGTCTACGGAGCTAAGTGGCTAGTGGCCGCCAAGTCTTGCCTTGTTTTGTCTTGCCTTGTTCCTGAAATCCGCATTGCTGCACGGAGCCTTGCTTAAGCCTTTTGGATTATTCTGCCAAGCCGTTTTGGACATTGATTGCTTCAAGCCTTTTTGGATTACATTGCTTTTCTTATGGACAATATACCTTTTGAACTGTTTTATATTCAATAAAGTAGTTAGCCTTTAGTCCGTCTCTGTGTGTGTGATTAAGGGGCCGGTCAAGTCCGTGCATCGTGACACCTTGTTCCCGCTGCCGGCTCCTGCGGGGCGTTGCAGCGGGCAAGGGAGCGCTAGGCAGAGCCTTCGAAGGCTCCACCTCGCGCCTTTTCCTTCCTGCAATGCCCCGCGGGCAGAAAAAGCACTGTGGAAGCGGAAGCCAGCGGCGGGAGTGCGCGTGCGCGCGGGGGGCAGGAGCATGCATGGCAGGAGTGCCCCATCCGGCTGGTGAGGCCTGAAGATCGACTGGAGGAGGGCCGAAGTTCGAGTAGTAGCTCGCGATCGACCTAATGAGCACCCCTGGTGTAGATGCACCCTTTGGTTCCTTGGAACCTTACCTGCCAATATTTGGGAAATTACTGTCCAAACACAGAGAGATAAGGAAGACTGTTTCCAAACTCTGCCATGTTTGGAGAGTGTCTCTCTCTCTTTCTCTCTCTGCTCTCTTACATCTCTAAAAGTCATTGGAGTCATTTTGCCTCTTTTGCCATGGGTCAGTTTTATGTCTTGAGGTTTTACTTGTCCTTGAGAGTTCTACGCCGGACCAAGGAAAGATGTGGTCTGCCTACAAGATGTGGCTGCAATTCAGCCCAGAGCGAAAGTCAATAGTTCAGGAGTTAATTCACGAAAGGAAGGGAGGGGATTACAAACCCACACACTGCACCAAACAAGGTCAGGATCTCATGACCCACAGAAATGTCTGCGGAGTTATCAGAAAGACCTTGTAAGAGATAGGTATGTGAGCTGCAAAGATACTGTTCTCGGGTTGCATTTTATTATTTTTCCTCTCGGGGCTTCGTTTTCTGTCCAGAATGTGAAAATACACATTTCGGGGACTATATTTCCCCTATTGATTGGAGGATTCTGGGAGCTGGAGTACAAGTGAGGAACTATCTCAAGTGCTGCTTTTCTTGAAGGTGCATTAAATGCTTGAACCTACTTTTTCATGCATTAATAACAGCCAATGCAGAATTTGCTTCTGAAAGACAACTTGTGGCGCAGCCGGCTGGGAGTCAGCTGCATTAAGATCACTACTGACCAAAAGGTCATGAATTCGAAGCCAGCCTGGGTTGGAGTGAGCTCCCGACCAAAATTGTGTAGCTTGTTGTCGACCTTTGCAGCCCGAAAGACAGTTCCATCTGTCAAGTAGGAAATTTAGGTACCACTTATGGGGAGGATAATTTAACTGATTTACAAGGCCATAAAAAACTCCAGAAAGTATGCAAAGAATGAGGAAGCGACAGTTCCCCTGGTGGCCAGAAGCTGGAATGTTACATAGCCCCTGAGTGTTTGTCTATATATGTTGTGTGTCTATATGGGATTGAATGTTTGCCATGTATATGTACATTGTAATCCGCCCTGAGTCCCCTGCGGGGTGAGAAGGGCAGAATATAAATACTGTAAATAAATAAATAAACAAACAAATAAATAAATAAATAAATAAGTCTTGCTAAATCTAGCCTGCCTTTCCGGCTTCTCTGCCATCACTGGGAGCATCTACATTGCAGATTTAAGGAAGTTTGATATCACATGAAGTGCCATAGCTCAATGCTACAGAGTCCTGGAATTTGTAGTTTGCACTCATTGACAGAAGTGAAAGAAAGAATGTGTAAAACTACAACTCCCAGGATTTGATAGCATTGACCTATGGCAATAAAATGGGTGTCAAACTGCATTAACTTTACAGTGTAGATCAGTGGTTCCCAAACGTTTTTGGCCTACCGCCCCCATTCCAGAAAAGATTTACTCACTGCCCCCCTAGAAATTAATTTTTTTTAAAATTTAATAGCAATTAAACAGAAAGATATATGTATGAATGCAGTGGTTCTGAACCTTTCTAATGCCATGACCCCTAAATAAGGTTCCCCATGTTGTGGTGACCCCCAACCATATTTTTTTTGCTACTTCATAAATAATTTTGCTACTCTTACGAATTCTAATCCAAATATCTAATATGCAGGTCAACGCAAAAAGGGCGGGGCAAAAGAAGAGGGCCACGCGACCCCTCCTAAATGGCCAATTGTTCACCGCCCCCCAAATTCCCCTGAGCCTCCCACCGCCCCCTTGGATCACCTCACCACCCACCAGGGGGTGGTACCGCCCACTTTGAGAATCAGTGGTGTCGATGTACCCCCTGTAGGTTGAAGCAAATGTTTGCCATATAAACCACACTCTGATGTTGTTTCACCAAATGCATCATGGTTTCCATATGGCACAACAACGAACTCTCACTCACAGGTAGGATCTGCGTCCCAAAATGACCTGGATTATGTATTAATTGCCCATCATGTTTAGAGGCCAAGTCATTAAAAAGGACCATATCGACCACTTCCTGCTCTGTCTTGCTGAACAGGGCATAACCAGGTTGCATAATACTGAGCCACCTGCTGCATTCATGATCTTTTCGTTTGACTGTTTCCTTTCTCCCCAGCCATGTGTGTATCTGCCTTCAAGTCACTGGCTTACTTAAGAAAGCAATCATAGCTTGAATAGGATTTTCTTAGGCAAGGAAGGAACCCTCAGAAGTGTTTCTGCCAGTTCCTTCTTCTGAAATAGTGAAGCACCTGGCAACCTCCCACCCGAAAACTCACCATTCTGACCCTGCTTAGCTTCCAAGAATGATGGGATCTGGTGCCATATGTTGCAGGGCTGTCCAACTTCTGATAGAATTCCGGTCCCTGATCACCTGGGGGGCCGCAGTGGGGGGCGGGGCCACTCACGGGGACGATGCCGCTCGCGGGCATGCGTGGCAGGGCGGGAGCAGCGAGGCGGAGGGCCCGGCGTCCTGCGCAGCCCGCCCCTTTTCGGCGGGGCTGAGTGACGTCAGGCATGGCTGCGGCGGCGAGAAGGAAGAGGTGGAAGGAAGCCGCGGCCTCTGCCTCCACCTCTTCCTCCTCGCCGCCGCCGTGGCTCACATCACCCAGCCCCACCGAAAAGGGGCGGGCGCCGCTCGCGCCCTGGCACACATGCCCAGCGTCCTGCATGGCCCACCCCTTTTCGGCGGGACTGGGTGACGTCAGGCGTGGCGCCGGCGGCGAGCAGCAAGAGGTGGAGAGAAGCCGCGGCCTCTGCCTCCACCTCTTCCTGCTCGCCGCTGGCGCTACGTTTGACGTCACCCAGCCCCGCCAAAAAGGGGCGGGCCGCTCAGGACGCTGGGCCCTCCGCCTTGCTGTTCCCGCCCTGCCGCGCATGCCCGCGAGCGGCCCCACCCCCACAAGCAGCCCCGCCCCCCCCCCAGATTTCTTTCAAAAAAAAGTTTTAAAAAAAAAGATTTCTTCCAGGAGGGTAGGCGGGCAGCGTCCAAGGGGCTAGCGGGCCGTGTGCGGCCCACGGGCCGCCTGTTGGGCAGGTCCGTGTTATAGGCTCTGTACAAACATATGTGTGTGTGAATTTCATAGGGTTTTCTACAACAAGGAATCCTTTGAGGAGCTTTGGCAGTCCCTTCTGCTGAAGCATAGCCTACAGCACCAGGTATTCACTGAAGAACTCCCATCCAAGTACTAACCATTGATGACCTGGCATAACTCCCAAGCTCAGGCAGGATCTGGGTATTTAGATCCTGAGAAATCTTGCACGTGAAAAAGACTGTAATAAGATCTTCTTAGGCAAGGAATACTCAGAGATGGTCTTGCCAGTATAGCTTATAGCGCCTGGTATCCATTGATGGTCTCTATTCCAAGAAGCCCCCGGTGGCACAGTAGGTTAAACCGCTGAGCTGCTAAACTTGTTGACCAAAAGGTTGCAATTTCGAATCCGGGGAGCAGGGTGAGCTCCTGTTGTCAGCCCTAGCTTCTGCCAACCTAGCAGTTCAAAAACATGCAAATATGGGTAGATCAATAGGAAGCACTCCGGCGGGAAGGTAATGGTGCTCCATGTAGTCATGCTGGCCACATGACTTGGAGGTGTCTACGGACAATGCCGGCTCTTCGGCTTAGAGATGGAGATGAGCACTAACCCCCAGAGTCGGACACGACTGGACTTTATGTCAGGGGAGAACCTTTTCCTTTACCTACTGATTCCAAGTATTATCCATCACTGACCCTAATCTATTAGATGGCATATGTTCTGCATCAGTTGATGTGATCTATCCAATGCAATTTTCTGGATCAGCACCCCAAATAATCAAACCAAAACTAAAGTTGATCAAAAATTGATTTGTAACCCTTTTGGTACTAATGTTGGAGAGTGGTCCCTGGTCAAGTGGTCCCTGGTCAAAAAATGGTTGAGAACCACTGCTTTAGGATATCTATAGTCTAATCTAGCTAAACTTCCAGCAATTTTTCCCATTTGTTCCAAAATGTCTATATCATGAGTTCTCAACCATTGGTTCTCCAAGTATTTGGGACTTTGGCTTCCACAATCCCTGATCATTGTCCTAGGCCAGCGTTTCTCAACCTGGGGGTTGTGACCCAGGGGGGGGGGGGGGTTGCGACCCCTCTGACAGTATTTTCTGTTAATCATGGTGGTTCCATGTGGGGAGCTTGGCACAATTCTATTCTTGGTAGGGCTCCAAATGCTCTTTGATTGTAGGTGAACTATAAGTCCCAGCAACTACAACTCTCAAATGTCAAGGTCTATTTTCCCCCAAACCCCACCAATGTTCACATTTGGGCATATTAAGTATGTGTGCCAAGTTTGGTCCAGATCCATCATTGTTTGAGTCCACAGTGCTCTCTGGATGCAGGTGAACTACAACTCCAAAAATTCAAGGCCACTGCCCATCAAACCCTACCAGTATTTTCTCTTGTTCATGGGAGTTCTGTGGGCCAAGTTTGGTTCAATTCCATCCTTGGTGAAGTTCAGAATGCTTTTTGATTGCAGGTGAACTATAAATCTCAGCAACCTCAACTCCCAAATGACAAAATCAATCCCCCCTCCCAACCCCACCAGTATTCAAATTTAGGCATATCGGGTATTTGTGCCAAATTTGGTCCAGTGACTGAAAATACATCCTGCATTTACATTATGATTCATAACAGTAGCAAAATGTTGTGAAGTCACAATGAAAATAATGTTATGGTTGGGGGTCACCACAACATGGCGAACTGTATTAAGGGGTCACGGTATTTGGAAGGTTGACAACCACGGCTTTAGGGTATCTAGTCTAGCTATACTTCCAACAAATTTTCCTATTTCTATATCATGAGTTCTCAACTATTGGTTCTCCGGGTATTTTGGACTTTGGCTTCCAGGATCCCTGATCATTGTCCTGGGCTGACATCTCAATAGGGTTGGATATCATGCAGTCTGCTAAATGCTGTTGGATTACAGCTCCCAGCAGCCCTAGGCATTCCAATTACGAGGAATTCTAATGGTTGCAGGTGAACAACATGGGGCGAGCCACATTAGTTCTGTCTTTGCCATACTGATATATTTATATCTGAGCAACCCCCCACACACATGTGCACTAGATCTGGAATTAGAGTCGATTCTCCCAGAAAGGAAAGGAAAAAAAACCCTTCCACTTATGCATTATATATTGCAAGTGCCACATCGTAAGCCTCCTATGGTTATGAGTAATATCCATATTTGAACATCTGGGATTCATAACCTCTTGCTGACAGTTAAATCCCATAAAAAGGTTGTGGCGAATGGGATGGATGTGAGAAGCCTAGTTTAATGGCCTACACAACAAAGGGAACCAGCTTTTCCTCCATTTGCTATATGAGGCAGAAGACTTTAAGTGGAAAATTGGTGGAAGTGGTTTCTGGCAGGATTGGGATTCTTACGAGGGAAAACCTACTATTTCCCTACGGAGCAAAAGGCAGAACAACGTACCCTCTAGCTGTCCTGATTTGGCAGGGATGGTCCCAGTTACTCCTCTGTTGTCCCACTTTTTCAACTGATGTTAAAATGCCCAGTTTCTGTTTTCTCCTCACACTTCCCCCTTTGTGCTCTGCTCACTTCAATTGCTGCAAACTGAATTCAAGAGGCAAATGACAATGAAGGCTGGTGCCGCACTAAACTACAACTCTCATGATTCCATAGCATTGATCCATGGTGAAGTGGTGTCAAACTGCATTCATTCTACAGTGTAGATGCATTATGGAAGTGCATCAAGGGTAGATCTGCACCACAATAACCTGCCTGATGTAGACACATCCATTAAGCTGTATTTCTGGCATTGCAGAGGGATTGGCTGGTGACTGCTGGAAGAGCACGTTGGTTTTCTCGATGTTCAATGACAGGCCGAGCTTCTCGTATGCTTCTGCGAAGGTGTTTAGAGTGTCTTGTAGGTCTTCTTCTGAATGCGCACAGATGACGTTGTCATCAGCATGCTGGAGTTCTATAACAGATGTTGTTGTAACCTTGGTTTTGACCATTTCCACTACCTTGGCAGCTACCTCTCCACAAAAGTCAACATTGACACTGAAATACAACACTGCCTGAGCTCTGTGAGTGCAGCATTCTTCCGAATGAAGCAGAGAGTGTTTGAAGACAAAGGCATCCATAGGGATATCAAGGTACCTGTTTATAAAGTTATTGTCCTCCCGGCCCTGCTATATCCCTGCGAAACGTAGACTATCTGCAGACGTCAAACGAAACTCCTGGAACGATTCCATCCGTGCTGTCTCTGAAAAATCCTGCAAATCTCCTGGGAAGACAGGCAGACAAATGTCAGCATGCTGGAAGAAGCAAAGACCACCAGCATTGAAGCGATGGTCCTCTGCCATCAACTCCGCTGGATTGGCCACGTTGTCCGAATGTGTGACCACTGTCTCCCAAAGCAGTTGCTCTATCCCAAACTCAAGAACGGAAAATGCAATATTGGAGGACAGGAAAAGAGATTTAAAGATGGGCTCAAAGCCAACCTTAAAAACTGTAGCATAGACATAGAGAATTGGGAAGCCCTGGCCCTTGAGTGCTCTACCTGGAGGTCAGCTGTGACCAGCAGTGCTGTAGAATTTGAAGAGGCATGAATGGAGGGCGAAAGAGAAAAAATGCCAAGTGGAAAGCACGTCAAGCGAACCCTGACCGCTACCGCCTTCCACCTGGAAACTGATGCCCTCACTGCAGGAGAACATGCAGGTCAAGTATAGGGCTCCACAGTCACCTACGTACCCACCGCCAGTACAATGAACCTGGAAGACAATCTTACTCGACCAACGAGGGATCGCCTAAGTAAGTAAATACACACATCCATGGAGGCAAAGATGGGGGGGGGGGGGGAATTATTAACGATTCCACCCAGAATCCATTAGGAGCTGTTCTGTTTTGGAAATGCTAAGAGTGGCTAACCAGACAAGAGAGGACACTTTCCAAAGTTCTGGAGCTTAACATGCAGAATGTAGGTATTGATTTGCGTTTCCGCCTTGAATGTGTCTGATCCTGCCAAACCAGTCGAACTAGTAAACACGGAAAAGGGCAGCAATGCAGCCGCTTCCAAGTCTCTGGAGGAGTTTTCCTTTGCAGGAGGTGTGCCAGCCCTGCGCCTGGCATTGCCTCGGGGCAAAGCAAACAGCTTCTCCTCAAATACAAGAGTGGGCAGGATTCATCCCACCTTCTGCTGTGTTCCCCGGATCAAGTCATTTGTAAACACGAACACTTTGCAAAGCCCCGATGCTCTTTCATTCCTCTGCAGTTTTCTATCATTGCAGGCAAAAAACAATGGGTTGTTGTAGGTTTTTCGGGCTATATGGCCATGTTCTAGAAGCATTTTCTCCTGACATTTTGCCTGCATCTATGGCAGGCATCCTCAGAGGTTGTGAGGATGCTTGCCATAGTTGCAGGCGAAACATCAGGAGAGAATGCTTTTAGAACATGGCCATATAGCCCCAAAAACCTACAACAACCCAGTGATTCCAGCCATTAGGCAAAATGGCAAAAGCAGTCAGCCCATAAAGAGCGTGTTCAGTTTTCCTTAGGAGAGGTGTAAATGATCAAATAGGTGCAAAGTGACTCAAAGGCTGAACATTGCCGGGCCTCCAATGGGGAAAGAAGAAGAAAAGGAAACAAGCTGCAGGAACATGTAATGGATTTTTAAAATTCCCCATTTGATATAATATGAATAAGACGGCTAGTGAATTTTACACGCTTTGAATGTTATGAACTGTTTCTGCTCCCCTAGGGCAATTTCCTCATATCCTGGAGTCTTCACAGCTAGAAATGCTTATAGCCTGCCCTAAAGATGACCTAATTGTATATGTGGTTTTTTTGGAGAGGGTTTATTTAAAAGCATTCAGTGGTGAGGCACAATCCTCAATGGGAGGCGGCCGCTTCCGCATCAATGGGCCAATGAATCTGCTCCAGGATTTGGTCTAATATTTAATGGAGCTCTCCAAAGTATTTGAGCAGATGAGGTTCAGCACGGTGGGTACTTTCTTTAAAGTCCTGCATGGGACCCTTCTCTGAATGAACCTTTCTAAGAAAACTCTAGGAGAGGGTCACCACGAGTTGAAGGCACGTAACATCGGCACTGCTCACTGGAAGGAAGGATATTAGAGGCAAAGATGAAGTACTTTGGCCACATAATGAGAAGATAGGAAAGCTTGGAGAAGAGAATGATGCTGGGGAAAATGGAAGGAAAAGGAAGAGCGGCGACCAAAGCCAAGGTGGATGGATAGTATCGTTGAAGCGACTGCCTTGACCTTGAAGGAGCTGGGGTGGCCACGGCAGACAGGGAGCTTTGGCATGGGCTGGTCCAGGAGGTCGCAAAGAGTTGGGGAAGCAACTGAACACATAAACAACAACAACATCAACAGCACTTAGGATGATTGCCTTTTTTTCTGAGCAAGAGATCAAAGCAATCCCATTTACAGACCATTTGCAGCCATAGTTCTCGGTCACCTTCAGGCTGAGAAAGGCGGTATAGAAATGTAGTAAATAAATAACCCAAAGAAATAAGCGTCTCCACAGGAGCCTCCATCCTCCTGTATGACATTTGTATTTATTGTGTTAGAAGCAAATTGAGAATACAATGATACTGTATAGTAGGCCTGTTTGATCAAGGAAAAAATGGTTCAAAACCCATTGGGGATGTAGGGGGGTGCTAGTAGTTCGAGCCTAAATGGCTTCCGATATTTTCCCAAAAGATTGTGGAAATTTTATGAATTTTTCGGAAATTTTGGGATGGCTTCGTTAATGGCAGGCACACATGCGTAGTAAGAAAGAAACAGCACTGGCAGTAGGGAAGAAACAGCACCAGTTTGGACGTCGATGGCTTCCCATCCGCGTTAGGTGTAACGCGGAGGGAAAGACATCTGCGTCCAACCCAGTTCTGAATGGAGGGAAGGCATCCGCGTCCAAACTGGGTTAAACACCCAGTTTGGACGCAGATGCCTTCCCTCTGCTCAGAACTGGGGCGACAGCCGCAACCCAAAGAGAAGGCCAGGGAAGGGAAACCTGCCAATTCCTTTCCGAAAATGGTGGCGGTGTCTTCGAAATGGCAAATTCACTTCCGGGTTGCTTACATTGCTTCAAAACTGCTTCAAAAGTGAATTTAATCCGAATTCATTCTGATTTTAGAAGCATTCCGATGAACCTACCCAGTCCTACTGTATAGAAAACCTCAAACATTTAAAACTTGGTATTATACCAAATTTCCTTTGACCAGAAGCCGGCCACTTCAAGTGCCTCTGGTGTTGCTGTGAGAAGGTCCTCCATTGTGCATGTGGCAGGGCTCAGGCTGCATTGTAATGAGTGGTCTGTGGTTTGCTCTTTTCCATTTTTGCATGCTGTGCACTCCACTTGTGGCCCCATTTCTTAAGGTTTGCTCTGCATCTTGTGGTGCCAGAGCGCAGTCTGTTCAGCACCTTCCAAGTTGCCGAGTCTTCTGTGTGCCCAGAAGGAAGTTTCTCATTCGGCATCAGCCACTGATTGAAGTTCCAGATTTTAGCCTGCCACGTTTGGGCTCTTGCTTGCTGAAGTGTTCATGCAAGTATCTCTGTGGAAGGAAGCTGTTTCTTGATTTAAGATGTTGGCATGCTGGCTGATATCTGAGCAGAGGATGGGCAGGAGATGTCACTGCCTTGGTCCTTTTATTGCTGGCTGCTACTTCCCAGCAGATATCAAGTGGTGCAATACAGGCTAAACAGTATAATTTCTCCAGTGGCATAGGGAATAGATATCCTGTGATAATGCAGCAGGTCTCATTAAGACCCACATCCACTGGGTGCACTGTAATGCTCCAGTGGGATTCCTTCCCAGGTCATCCTCAGAGTTCAAGGTGCTTGTCTGTTCTTAAGGTGATAAACACCCATCTGCATTTTAAATGGATTAGGAATCAGCTGGTTTTCTCTGTAATAGGCAGTAAAGATTCTGTTCAACCATTTCAAAGCTCCATGCTTGAGCGGTGATGGCACGATCATCAGCATAGGTGAAGCTCTCTGTCCCTTCTGGCAGTGGCTGATGATTTATGTAAATGTTAAACATTGATGGAGCAAGCACGCTCCCCTGAGGCAGGCCGTTCTTCTGTTTTCGCCATCTGCTTCTCTGGCCCTGGAATTCAACAAAAAAGCTCCTGTTTTGTAGCAGATTTCCTATGAAGTGGATGAGGTGGTAAACCTTTGATATTATACATTTTTCTCAGGAGGAGGCAATGATTTACAGCACTGATTCTCAAAGTGGGCGGTACCACCCCCTGGTGGGCGGTGAGGCAATCCAAGCGGGCGGTGGAAGGCTCAGGGGAATTTGGGGGGCGGGGAACCCCTTTAAGGGGACGGTGAACGATTGGCTATTTAGGAGGGGACGCATGACCATCTTCTTTGCCCCCCCCCCTTTCGCTTTGACCTGCATATTAGATACTTGGATTAGAATTCATACGAGTAGCAAAATTATTTATGAAGTAGCAACGAAAATATGGTTGGGGGTCACCACAACATGAGGAGCCTTATTTAGAGGTCACGGCATTAGACAGGTTGAGAACCACTGCATGAATATACATATATCTTTCTATTTAATTGCTATTAAATTTTTTAAAAAATTTCTAGGGGGGCGGTGAGTACATTTTTTTTCTCGAAAGGGGCGATAAGCCAAAAAAGTTTGGGCACCACTGATTTACAGTATCATAAGTTACTGACAGGTCTATGAAACAATTAAAATCGTGTCAAGCTGTATTATAAATACAATGTAGATGCACCTTAGGAGTCTGGAAACCAGGGTTTGGTTCCTTGTTCAGCCATTGGAAGCTACTTGGAGATGTCAGGAGAGTCACACACTCTCAGCCTCAAACAACCCAATGACAGATTAAACTCAATGGCAGATTTCAAGTCTCTAAGGACTTGAAAGCACACAATAGCAATTGCAGGATTCATTCTCCAAAAGAATTTTTAAAAGCATTAAGTGGGGAGCAGTGAAATAGTAATTTAGCCTTCTCGCTCCCTGCTGATTTCCTGAAGGAAATTCCTTCTTCTGAATCTGCTGTTTGCACTAAGGCCATTATGCAAAGATCAGTTTTGGAGGCAAGATTTCCTTGGACAAAAGGATTATTCCTTCCAAGACGGCTCTAATCCTGACATTTCTCAATTCCTCCTAGTCCTGTCCCCAAGCTATCTGCATTTTTAAATAGCGCTGGCATTAAATGCATTTTTGCATTTCAATGTCTCTTTGCATTTAACCTCAACTGTCATGTGGCCCTAAGAGTTTGCAATCTAATTTTGGCTCATGCTATTTTGATCTCCCTGTGTTCCTGAAATAAGAAAACGGAGACTGCCGTCCTAAACATTATTAGGGATTTAAACCTCACTCAATCGGCCTTTCTTAGTGAGTAAATGCATATTGGATTGGCGACAGGAAATGTTAATGTCTCATCTCTTGCACAAATCATATTATACACTTGTGGGAGTTTTTTCACTTCATCCTCTGACTCCAAAAATGAATTGGACGGAGGCTTTGGTAACACACAGATTTTATGGGTGGTTTTCTCAATGACTGAGCCATTGAAAATCATTTGCGTGGTTTCCCCAGGTCACAAACTATTTGTTAAAACACATAAAAGCAGAAGCAGAGCAGAAGGGTCAAGAGAAGCCAAAATAGCCTTTAAATAGGTTGTTGAAAGCTTTCATGGCCGGAATCACTGGGTTGCTGTGATTTTCCGGGCGATATGCTCATGTTTCCATCAGTGCCTGGAAGCCGTGACTGGGTGGCTATGGGCCAGCAGGTTGAAGGTGAACCCGTCGAAGACGGAGGTCCTGTGGCTGGGTCGTCCCCGGAAAGGGGGGGGGCTGGCGAGAGCTCCGGCTGCCAATAATGGATGGTGAGGTGGTTAGCCCGTCGCCTCTGGTTAAAAGCCTGGGAGTTCAACTGGACCCTCTGCTGACGATGGAGGCTCAGGTCTCCACCGTGAGCAGAGCAGCGTTTTTCCACCTGCACCAGGCAAGGCAGCTGGCGCCCTACCTTTCCGGTGATGACCTGGCCACGGTAATCCAGGCCACGGCCATCTCGAAACTGGACTACTGTAACGCCCTTTACATTGGCCTTCCTTCGTCGGTAATCCGGAAACTTAAGATGGTACAAAACGCTGCGGCTCGACTGCTGGCTGGTGTGACACTATCGTGCCACATCACACTAGTCCTACAGCATTTGCACTAGCTCCCTATCGAGCACCGGATTGCCTTCAAAGTGCTGGTTCTAACCTTTAAGGCCTAGCATGGCCTGGGTCCAGCGTACCTGAAGGACTGCCTTTCCCTGCATGTTCCCCAGAGACCACTAGAGGTTCCATCACTTAATATCTGCCGCTTGTCATCAACGCGGCAGCACACTTTTTCTGTAGCAGCGCCTACCCTTTGGAACGCCGTCCCGGAGGAGGCATGAACAATAACCGATCTACAGGCAACCTGTTCTGTCAGGCGTTCAATCTCTAAGCTGTAACCCCTACTCTGGTCTTAATCTGTTTTTATTATGTTTTCAAGTATGTTGTGTTTTGTTGTTCATTGCTGTGAACCACCCTGAGCCTTTTTGGGAAGGGTGGTATATAAGACGAAATAATAAATAAATAAATAAATGTTCCAGCTAGCATCTTCCAACAAAGGATTCCCCCAGGCAGGAAGCAGCCAGGCTTTGAAGCTGCAAGGCCATTCAATGCTAATCAAGGTGGCCAATTGCAGCATTCACAAACTGGATTAATTATGTAGTGTAGATGCACCTTTGCTGTATGCCATATTCAGAGCCTATATTCCAATTTATTATTTTAGGATATTTTCCTGCAGAACGGTATGGGCCAGGGGAGTATTAGGTGTTTGGGTTGTTTAAAACAGTTCTATACTTACTTGTTTTGTGTGCAATTTTTACTGAACTGTCTTTTTTTATTAAAAATGTAGTATTTAATTATTTTTTAAATATTTACTTTTTTCAGTTTTTAAAAAAGTTACGAGCCACTTTGGGCCTTGGTTTCTGAAATAAAAGCAGGGTATAAATACACCAACAGCAGCAACAATTTGTGGGATTTGTGTCCCTCCAAATTTGCATGGGTTTGTGGTTCAGGGTCCCACATGAAAATGGAAAAATCAGAAAATTTTCCATAAAAGCACAACTGACTTTTTTTAAAACACAAGAGAGCATTCGTAAATCCTCCAGTTCCATTCTATTGTCAATTTACTTTAGGCCAGTGTTTCCCAATCTTGGGGTTGGGAACCCTGGGGGGGGGGGCTGCAAGGGGGTGTCAGAGGGGTCGCCAAAGATCATCAGAAAACACAGTATTTTATTTATTTATTTATTTATTTATTTACAGTATTTATATTCCACCCTTCTCACCCCGCAAGGGACTCAGGACGGATTACAATGTACATATATAGGCAAACATTCAATGCCATAGACACACATCATATATACACAGAAACGTATATATGATGTGTGTCTGTGTATACGGTAACGTAGCATAGCTTCACTTTTGTGGTGTTTTACACATCATATATAGACAGACACTCAGAGGCTATTTAACATTCCAGCTTCTTGCCACCAGGGGGAGCTGTCGCTTCCTCATTCTTTGCATACTTCCTGGAGATTTTTATGGCCTTGTAAATCAGTTAAATTAGCCTCCCCACAAAGTGGTACCTAAATTTCCTACTTGACAGATGCAACTGCCTTTCGGGCTGCAAAGGTCGACAACAAGCTACACAATTTTGGTCGGGAGCTCACTCTGACCCGGGCTGGCTTTGAACTCATGACCTTTTGGTCAGTAGTGATCTTAACGCAGCTGACTCCCAGCCAGCTTCACCACAGTCTCGGTGTTCTGTTGCTCATGGGGGTTCTGTGTGGGAAGTTTGGGCCAACTCTGTTGTTGGTAGGGTTCAGAATGCTCTTTGATTGTAGGTGAACTACACATCCCAGCAACTACAACTCCCAAATGTCAAGGTCTATTTTTCCCCAAACTCCACCAGTGTACATCCTGCATATCAGATATTTACATTGCGATTCATAACAGTAGCAAAATTACAGTTATGAAATAGCAACGAAAATAATTTTATGGTTAGGGGATCACCACAACATGAGGGACTGCATTAAGGGGGTCACAGTATTAGGAAGGCTGAGAAACACTGCTTTAGACTGAGGGACATACAACTTGGGTGCTGTCTGTGGATACGGCAATACATAAATCATTAAATCCGTAAAATGCTTAAACCACAAACAGGAGGAATATTATTATTATTATTATATTTTCCTATATACAGGACAACTAAAAGCAAACATGACATAATGTACTCTTTTTTGTGCTGTACTCATAATGTACTGCATTCATTCTCTTGGAAATTCTGTTTGCTGACTCACGCCAGAGATCTCTGATCTTACTCAGCATTTCCAAGTAAAGCCTCTTTGTCACTCGGGGCCCCCTTTTTGGAGAAATAAGGATTATGCTTAGCTTCTTCCCTTATCTTCTTCTTGGTCAGCAGGTTGCGTGAAATGTTTATGTAGCAACGAGCCATTTCCTGTACGAGTGGTTTTATGCGCTCTGATGCAAACTCCGGCGTGTGACTCTCGTCACCACGCAATACCATCCTGGCCTGTGTCTAATCCTCTCCTCTTTCTTCAAAAATCCATCTGTTTTCCCTTTCTTCCTCTTGTTATCTCATCACCTCATCTATGGTGCATCTGCACTGCAGAGTTAATGCAGTTGGACACCACTTGAACTGCCATGGCACAATACTATGGAATACTGGGATTTGTAGTTTAGTGGGGGCACCAGACAAACAGTCCAGTGTCCCCGCTTCCCCACTCTGTGTATTTATTTACACTGTAGAATGAATGTAGTTTAACACCGTAAGAATTGCCAGGGCTCAATGCTGCGGAATGCTGGGAGTTGTAGTTTTACAAGCTCTTTGACCTTGTACTCTTTCCTGCCAAATACAACACCAGCACTCTTTTCCTGCACCAGCACTCTTTAGCAGGAAGGGTCGGAGACTGGGTTGCTTGAGTTTTCAGGGCTGTATAGCCATGTCCTAGAAGCATTCTCTCCTGACATTTCACCCACATCCATGGCATTCATCCTCAGAGGTTGTGAGGTCTGCTGGAAACTAGGCAAGTGGGGTTTATGTATCTGTAGAATGTCCAAAATTGGGGAAAGAACTCTTGTCTGTTGGAGGCAGGTGTGAATGTTGCAATTGGTCACCTTGATTAGCATTGAATGGCCTTGAAGCCTCCCAACAAAAGATTCCCCATGGAAGGAAGCAGCCAGGCTTTGAAGCTGCAAGGCCATTCAGTGTTAATCAAGGTAGTCAATTGCAACATTCACACTTGCCTCAAAAAGACATTAGTTATTTCTCCCACCCTGGACATTCTACCGATATCGAAATCCCACTTGCCTAGTTTCCAACAGACTTCGCAATCTCTGAGGATGTCTGCCTAGATGTGGGTGAAACGTCAGGAAGGAATGCTTCTGGAACATGGCCAAACAGCCCAGACAATTCACAGCATCGCAGTGATTCTGACCATGAAAGCCTTTGACAACACAGGGTCGAAGACCTTTGCAAAACTAGAACTCCCATGATTCCACAGCATTAAGCCATGGTGGTTCAAGTAGTGTCAAACTGCATTCATTATACATGCAAATGTAACACCAGACCTCCAGCTTCCCATCTCTTTGGGGAGTGGCTTTGTGGGAGGGTGGATAGTTTGCTTCTGGAGAAACCCAACAGGTCATGGGTGAACCTTTTGCCTATATAAGGCTCACAGTTGGCACCGATATTTCTTAATCCATTCTGACCGATCCACAGTTGGCGTCTTAGTCATTTCTAAGGCGGATGATGATGGTGATGGTGGTAGTGGTGTCATGGCAATGTCACAGAGTACAGAGGAAACTTGGTCTGGAAAATGACGAGTTGCTAAGAAAAAACATTTCACTGGGGTGCATCTACACTGTAGAATGAATGCAGTTAGACCCCAGTGTAACTGCCATGGCTCAATGCTATGGAATCCTAAAAGCTGTATTTTTACAATAATATATTTAGCCTGCTCTATCAGAGAGTGCTGCTGCCTCACTAAACAACATATTCTAGGGTTCCATAGCGTGGAGCCATGGTAGTTATGGTAGTGTTAAACTGCATTGTTTTGACAGTGCAGATCAGGCATGGGCAAACTTTGGCCCTCCAGATGTTTTGGACTTCAACTTCCACAATTTCTAACTGCCTAACCAAACCTGGTGTAGATGTACCCCATATATTTTAAACAAGTGTTTCTCAACCTGGATGTCGGTACCCCTTGTGTGTGTTTTGGGGGGGAGGGGTCACGAGGTGTCAGAGGGATTGCCAAAGACCATCAGAAAACACAGTATTTTCTGTTGGTCATAGGGGTTTTGTGTGGGAAGTTTGGCCCCATTTTCTGTTTTCCCCCAAACTCCACCAGTGTTCACATTTGGGCATATCCAAGTTTAGTTCAGATAATAATAATAATACTTTATTTATACCCCACCACCATCTCCCCAATGGGGACTCAGGGCGGCTCACATGAGGCCAGGTCCAAACAACAAATTACAATAAAATAAAAATCAAAAACATCAACAACACAATAAAAATACAAACATAAAAAAATAAAAGAACAGTATGCAAATACAATATTTAAAATCACAAATGACAAAGTGGGCCGCATGTACAAGATAAAATGTTAAAAGTCTCACAGTGGAAAACAAATCTGGGGGGGGGGGGAGGGAATCAGATATATCATTGTTTGAGTCCATCACAGTTCTCTGTGGATGTAGGTGAACTACAACTCCAAAACTCAAGGCCAATGCCCACCAACCCCTTCCAGTATTTTTTGTTGGTCATGGGAGTTCTGTGTAACAAGTTTGGTTCAATTTCATAGTTGGTGGAGTTCAGAATCCTCTTTGATTGTAGGTGAATTATAAATCCCAGCAACTACAACTCCCAAATGACAAAACCAATCCCCCTCCCAACCCCACCAGTATTCAAATCTGGGTATATTGGGTATTTGTGTAAAATTTGCTCCAGTAAATGAAAATATGTCTGGCATATCAGATATTTACATTACGATTCATAACAGTAGCAAAATTACAGTTGTGAACTATAAATCCCAGCAACTACAACTCCCAAATGACAAAATCAAACCACCACCACCCAACCACACCAGCCACCAGTATTCAAATTTGGACGTATAGGGTATTTGTGCCAAATTGGTCCAGTGAATGAAAATCCATCCTGCATATCAGATATTTACATTACGATTCATAACAGTAGCAAAATTACAGTTGTGAAGTAGCAACAAAAATAATGTTATGGTTGGGGTCACCACAACATGAGGAACTGTATTAACGGGTCACAGCGTTAGGAAACACTGTTCTAAACCATACTTTCTGAGGTCCACCTTTCCCACCCGCAGTAATGCTGCTTCTTTCAGGAGTCAACAATACCTGCCCAAAGTGTGCTAAACTGTAATTTCATGCAATCCTGTCCTGATGTACTTTTTGTAATAGAACATGCAGAAAAAACGACAACAGGGCCTTGCTTTCTTTGCCCTGTCCCTGGCAAAGATAGTAATCAAGATGGATGGAGCCAAAGACATAATAATTTGAGTGCAAAATAGACCTGTCTGCCTTCTCTTTCCTCAAACAACCCTTCTTTAAAGCAATGGGTGCCAAACTCTCTTTTAAAGTTACCGTAAACTCTTTTTATTGCCTTCTGCAGTTCCATTAAGTTATTGCAACAGTGAGTGCATCTACACCAGGCATGGGCAAACTTTGGCCCTCCAGGTGTTTTGGACTCCAACTCCCACAATTCCTAACAGCCTACCGGCTGTTAGGAATTGTGGGAGTTGGAGTCCAAAACACCTGGAGGGCCAAAGTTCGCCCATGCCTGATCTACACTGTAGAATAATGCAATTTGACACCACTTTGATTTAATGCTATGGTATCCTAGGAGTTGTAGTTCGGTGAGGCATCAGCACCCTTTGGCAGAGAAGGTGAAAAACCTTGTGAAATGGCAACTCCCATGATAACATAGCACTGAGCCTTTGCAGTTGAAGAGGTCTCAAACTGCATTAATTCTACAGTATAGATGCACCCAGGTACCCATTTGGCCCAAAAGAAAAGTAGGTCAGAAATAATCAGCGAACACAAATATACAACCTAATGTGTTGCAAAGAAATAGTTTAGTGGTTCTAATCTTTTATCTATTGTTGACCTACTGAACCGGTCAGACTAGTTTCTGTTCTGAACTTAAGTAGCTTTTGTAAGGCACCCTGCACATTTACATATTTACATATCTCTGTAGGCTGCATCTATATTGTGGAATTAATGCAGTTTGAGCCTACTTCAACTGCTGTGGCTCAATGCGATGCAGTCCTGGAAATTGTAGTTTCTCAAGGTCTTTCACTTTTCCCTGCCAAAAAGGGCTGGTGCTTCAGTAAACTACAAACCCCAGGAAACCATGGCATTAAGCCATGGCACTTCAAGTGGTGCCAAACCGATTTAACTCTACAGTGTGGATGCACCCCAGAAGACACACAGCAAAAACCACCAGGTTGGCACAGCTGATTTATTCATGCTATTGCAATTCAAAAGGCACTTTCCCATTGCCTGATATTCAAATCAGCTTAGAGTAGTTAAATACATCATAACCATATCATAAAATGAATAGTGCGGAAAAACAAATTCAGGTCGTTCCCCACAATATGCGTTCCGACTGTTTAAAGCTGTTTAATTCAGGCATCCAGGATGCCAAACTGACAACTCCTTACCTAAGAAGGAGCCTCATTGAAGTCAATGGAATTTGCATCCATAGAATTAATGCAGTTCGACACCACTTGAACGGCCATGGCTCAAGGCTATGGAAACATGGAAGATGTTTAGTTTTCTCTGCCAAAGTGTGCTAGTGCCTCACCAAACTACAACCACCATAATTGCATAGCACTGAGCCATAGCAGTTAAAGTGCTTTCAAACGGCATTAATTCTACAGTATGGATGCACTTTTGGATGTAAAATTACAGGCAAAGGCAACCAATTGTCATACACACACACTAGCTTGGGTACCCGACAATACCACTATTGATAAGCTAGGGCAGTGCTTCCCAACTGCTGTGCTGTGGCACACTAGTGTGCCGTGAGCGATCAACAGGTGTGCCGTGGAAGAACCAACCACCCCGCCAGGAGTCATCTGGACAGCCTGCCTCTTGCTCTGTCTCTCCGTCTCTATCTCTCTCTTTTTCTGGGGTGCCAGCAGGGCCAATCAATGCCGACCAAGAAGCAAGCCCCGCCTCTTTAAGGGTCTCCTACCCAACACCACCATGTTTGTTCAGGGCGGAAGTCCCGAGAGAGGGGAGGGGGAGGGGCCTCGGCTTCTGTTGGTTGGAAGCTGAGGAGGGGAGGGGCCGGGCGGCGCCTTTCCCTGTGAGGTCACTTTTGGAGGAGGCAGAGAGCTTCTGGAGAGGAGAGTTGGGCTTTGTTTTCCTCTCAGCCGACTGTTTTCCCTTTCTGGCTCAAGATTCCTTCGGGCTCCGGGGCCTCCTCCCTTCTTCCTCTCCTGGCCTGGGCTCTCCTGCTCTCAGGCCTTCTTCTTTCCTTCCTTCCTTCCTTCCTTCATGGCCTGCCTCTCAGCTTTGGAAGGGAGTGGCCTGCCCCTGCGCCTCCCTCCCTGCCTGAGGGAAACCCAAGTGAGCAGCGGCCTTGAAGCACCAGGTGGTGATGATAGGGCAGCGTCGGCCCAGGCGACCCAGTCCGAAGCACACAAGGCGGGATATCTATGTCTGAAGTGCACAAGGCGGGATATCTATGTCCGAAGCACACAAGGCAGGATATCTATGTTGTGTTCATCGAAACAGGCCCAGGTTTCACACTGAGTGTATAAATACATTTTAAAACATATTAACTACAGTATATGTATTACTGTGTTAGTGTCATTTTGGTTGGTGGCGTGCCCCAGTATTTTGTAAATGTAAAAAATGTGCCGCGGCTCAAAAAAGGTTGAAAAACACTGAGCTAGGGCATTTGTAATTTTTTTCCAGCACAACTTTAATGGCAGGGGCGCACAATGTCTTTGTTTTTAAATTAGTGCAAGGCAGGAAAGAAGGATGACAATGTCTGGAGAGGATCTCTCGGGAATATATAATAAAACGGCTAGGATGTGATGTACAACTTCGGCTTATCACTCAGATCCCATGCTTTGTACATTGCGTCCAGTCCATGTTTAGTGGAGAAAACTCCATCCTGGATCCCAGAAAAGAAATGATGCCAGTTGGTCACAATTAATCCCAATTTCCAGCTACTTTCATGATGTCCCATTTTGTCTCTCCTCTTACCATTTTTTCACTTAGGCCCATCTACACTGCCATATAATAGAGTTTAATTGCATTGAACCACGTTATATGGCAGTGTAGATTCATATAATGCAGTTCAACTGCATTATGGAATACATTATGTGGCAATGTAGCGAAATGGCCTATGGCGGAATACGTTTTACCTGCCCACACACACTGCCTTGTCAGAGAAAGAAAATATGCCACGCAGATGATTGGTAAAGAACAAGGAGTTTACTCCTTGTTATGCAGAACGACAAATATACAATCATGTGAACAGTTGCATTGACTCACACAATGTCTTTTGAGAGAGATTTAAATGGTCTTTGGGTGTCCATGTGGAAGATCGTCTTCCAGCAGCTCATGAAGCAAGAACTGTCTCTCTCTAAGCTCTTGCACAGCTAAAACTTAAACATGTAACTGTTGTCAAAAGTCCCAGGCTCAGCTAGTCTCTTGGGCATAGCCCAACCAATCGGCTTCATGCTTTGCATTTTCAGTTACCACATTCATCAACTGATTGTTTACATGCCCCAACAGGGCCTTATTCCTCACTTTACTTCAACTACTGCAAACTGAGGCTGGGGTCTATACTGCCATATAATGCAGTTTGGAATTGCAATATATGGTCAGTGTAGAATCATATAAAGCAGTTTAACTGCATTGAACAGCATTACATCAGTCCATAGTGAGCATATAATACAATTCCAAACTGCATTGTATGGCAGTGTAGATCCAGCTCTGGTGGTAAAACACACATATGGTGCTCCACATTTGTGGGCTAAACATTTGTGGGATTGCTTATTCATAGGTTTGATTCATATGTTATCTCTAGGAATCTTTAGGGGTGCATCTACACTGCCGAATTAATGCACTTTGACACCACTTGAACTGCCATGGCTCAATACTATGGAATCCTGGGAGTTATAGTTTGGTGAGGCACTTTGGCAGAGAAGGTTGAAGACCTTGCAAAACTACAGCTCCCAAGATACGCATGCCTAGCGTGGAATGCATCTCACTATGTTAAAATAGTGGATGTGGGTCTTAATGAGACACGCCGCATTATCACAGGATGTCTACGCCACATACCACTGCAGAAATTATATTGTTTAGCTGGTATTGCACCACCTGACATCCACCGGGAAGCAGCAGCTAATAATGAAAGGACCAAGGCAGTGACATCTCCGGCCCAAAGTGCATTAATTCTGCAGTGTAGATGCACCCCCAAAGATTCCTAGAGATAACATATGAATCAAATCTATGAATAAGCAATTCCACAAATGTTTAACCCACAAATGCGGAGCAACATCCAGAGATATCAGCCAGCATGCCAATATCTTAACAAAAGAAATAGTTTTCTAAGATCTACAGAAATACTTGTGGGAACACCTCAGCAAGCAAGAGTCCAAAAATGGCAGGCTTAAACCCGGAACCTCAATCAGTGGTTGATACCAAATGAGAGACTTCCTCCCGGGCACACAGAAGGTGGGTGACTTGGAAGGCGCTGAACAGATTGTGATCAGGTACCATGAGATGCAGAGCTAACCTTAAGAAATGGAGCCACAAAGTGGAGAGAAGAGCAAACCACAGACCACCCACTACAATGCCGCCTGAGCCCTGCCACATGCACAGTGGAGGACCTTCTTACAGCAACACCAGAGGCACTCCAAGTGGCCAGCTTCTGGTCAAAGGACATTTAGTATAATGGGAAGTTTTAAAAAACTTTGTGTTTTTTAAATACATGACAACTGTACCCTCAGTTTGCTTCCGAAACGATAAATAAATAGCTCCCAAGATTCCATTGCATTGGTTGTCCAAGTGGTGCATTAATTCTACAGTGGAGATGCACTCTTTAAGAACCGCACAAGTATCTTCCTTGTTTCATTTGCGCACATCCGCACCAAACCAAAATCCCCCTTGCAGCTCTGTTCTGCAACCTTGGGATCTCCTTGTTCTTTCCTGCAAAAAGCATTCCAAGTCCTAGAAGCCAAGCCGCCCTTATCTTGTGATAAGCTGTTGTGTCAACAAGGCCCTTCTACCTGATACCTGTCACGAGCAAGCACCATTTATTTATTTATTTGCCATACAAATTAACATGTTTCCTTCCCATTTCCTTCAAACATCTTTATATTTTCCCCCTTAAAGCATCTTGCCAAACCGGTACACGCAGGGAGCATTTACAGTAGAATTAATACAGTTTGACTGTTATGGATCAATACTTTGGAATCATGAGCCTTGTAGTTCTGGCTGTTAGGAATTGTGGGAGTTGAAGTCCAAAACACCTGGAGGGAGGGCCAAAGTTTGCCCATGTCTAGTCTATATGGTCTTTACCGGCTGTTAGGAATTGTGGGAGTTGAAGTCCAAAACACATGGAGGGAGGGCCAAAGTTTGACCATGCCCAGTCTATATGGTCTTTACCAGCTGTTAGGAATTGTGGGAGTTGAAGTCCAAAACATCTGGAAGGAGGGCCAAAGTTTTCCCATGCCTAGTCTATATGGTCTTTACTGGTTGTTAGGAATTGTGGGAGTTGAAGTCCAAAACACATGGAGGGGGGGCCAAAGTTCACTCATTCCTATTCTATATGGTCTTTAGCCTTCTCTTTCAAAGAGTGCCAGTGGCTCGGCAAACTACAACTACCGGTATTCCATAGCAATTAATGTGGAACCCATTCTGCATTAATTCTACACTCTAACTATAATGGTCCTCCATTGTGTAATAGCAGGCGGTGGGGGTGGTTTTCCAGCCCTCGCCTCCCACTGGCTCCAGTTCTAGCTTTGTAATTGATGTTACTGGCAACCAGCCATACCCAGTGCGCCGCCGTCTTAAAGAGGAGACAAATCCTCATTACTTGGGGTTTTCAAACGGTGGCCCAAGGTGTGCTGTTTTTCTCTCTGTGGCATGGCCATGAGGTCATAGGAATTGCCAGACCCATTTGTCTGAAAGCCTTCCTTGTAAAAATCGCAATAATGCGCTTCCTGACTCTAGTGGGGCGATTAAAAAAAACAAATCAGAGAAAAGAGACTGTAGGGTGTTTTGGTGCTTTTTTGAAAATAAAAACTAAACATTATGGGCAATGTATAGCTGTTTCTCTAAAGGAGTATTTCTCAACCTTCCTAATACAGTGACAACACTGAACCAACGTTGCAGTCTTACTTTTCCTTGGCACGTTGTGGATAGATAGTGAACACTGACCAAAGGCCTTAAGCAGTGGTTCTCAACTTTCCTAATGTGGCGACCCCTTAATAAAATTCCTCATGTTGTGGTGACCCCCAACCATAACATTATTTTAGTTGCTACTTCACAACTGTAATTTCGCTACTGTTCTGAATCGTAACGTAAATATCTGATATACAGGATACATGTTCATTCACTAGACCACATTTGGCACAGATACCCAATACACACAAATTTGAATACTGGTGGCTGTTGGGGAGGAGGATTGATTTTGTCATTTGGCAGTTGTAGTTGCTGGGATTTATAGTTCACCTATAATCAAAGAGCATTCTGAACTCCACCAAAGATGGAATTGAACCAAACTTGTTACACAGAACTCCCATGACCAACAGAAAATCCTGGAAAGGTTTGGTGGGCATTGGCCTTGAGTTTTGGAGTTGTAGTTCACCTACATCCAGAGAGCACTGTGGACTCAAACAATGAGGGATCCAGATCAAACTTGGCACAGATACCCAATATACCCAAATGTGAACACTGGTGGAGTTTGGGGGAATAGACATTGACATAGGAGTTGTAGTTACTGAGATGTATAGTTCACCTACAATCAAAGAGCATTCCGAACCCCAGCAGTGATAGAATTGGGCCAAACTTCCCACACAGAACCCCCATGAGCAACAGACAATACTATGTTTTCTGATGGTATTTGGCGACCCAGCCAACACCTCCTCACAAAACCACCCCCCACCCTCCAAGGGTCTTCACCCCCAGACTGAGAAACACTGCTATTTGGTGTTTTGAAAATTAAAAAAATTCAAAACTATGGGCAACGTAGAGCTGTTTATTTGGAGAGTCGTGGATGAGATTTCTCTGTTGTGCTATCCAATCGGTGTAAAATAGACCTATATCCCAGGTTCTGACCCCAGGTTTTCTGCTTTAAACTTGATTATATGAATTCGCGCAACCAGATAATCTAGAATAAACAGAAAACCTGGGATCAGATCCTGGGATATAGGGCCTGTCTGGAATGACCCACAGTTTCCATTTACACTCATATATAATGCAGTTTCAAAGTGTATTATATTGTCAGTGTAGGGACTTTCTACACAGCCATATAACGCAGAATATCAAGGCAGAAAATCATATCTGCTTTCTTTGCGTGTGTCAGGAGCAACTTGAGAAACTGCATGTTGCTTCTGGTGTGAGAGAATTGGCTGTCTGCAATGACATTGCCCAGGGGACACTCGGGTGTTTTACCATCCTGTGGGAGGCTTCTCTCTTGTCCCCACATGAGAAGCTGGAGCTGACATACAGGAGCTCACCTCACCCTGCTCCCTGGATTCGAGCCACCAACCATTTAGTCAGTAGTCCTGCTGGCATAAGGGTTTAACCCATTGTGCTACCGGGGGTTCTGCAATATCTGCTTTGAGCTGGGTTATCTGAGTCCACACTGTCATATATTCCAATTCAAAGCAAAAAATGTGGGATTTTATTCAGCTGTGTGGAAGGGGCCATTGGCTCATATAAAGCAGTTCAATGCATTATTCCTCCAGTGCATTTCTATGGTATGCTTCCACCAAAGGTAATTTGTTTACTTCAGTACTCTATTACTCTATGTAACACGATCCACATTGAACTGGATTATATGAGTCTACAGACCCCGTGGCGCAATGGGTTAAACTTTTGTGCCTATAGGACTGCTGACCGAAAGGTTGGCAGTTGAAATCCAGGGAGCAGGGTGAGCTTCCATATGTCAGCTCTAGCTTCTCATGTGGAGACATGAGAGAAGCCTCCCACAGGATGGTAATATATCCAGGTGACCCCTGGGTAATGTCCTTGCAGATGGCCAATTCTCTCACACCAGAAGCGACTTGCAGTTTCTCAAGTCGCTGACATGGAAAAAAAAATAACAAAAACTGCTTTATAATTCAGTTCAAAGAGGATAATCTGGATTTATAACATGGAAAAGTTTTATTAAACTGCAAAAAAAAACCACTTTGTTTTTGTGTGTGGGACATTCTGCAACACATTTTGCTCTAGTCTTTCAATGAGTATCTCATAGAGCCTCAACCAATTCAAGCAAGTTTGTGTCAGCCACAAAAACAAAGTTTCTGGAGTAGAACAACTACTTTCAAAGTAAGTACCACGCAATTAAACAGGAATAACACTTTCAAACCAGGAACAGAAAACTGGTTACATAGTGTTATTCGCTGCTTTGACGATCCATGAAATGTCCTGGAATGTATCCATTACAAATAAGCAGGCTGTACTGTGCCATGTTTTCCCAGTATGTGTTAATATGCATTGAACATGTTTTAGATTGTTTTTAAATTTATGCTTTAATTGGACAGGTAGTTTAGCGCTTTTAAGACTCTCTCACCGCCTATTGTTCTTGCTCTTTTCCTTAACTTGCATTGTAAGCCTGTTTGGGTCCTATGGGAGAGACAACACACAACCAACTCGGCAGTCTTACTTTTCCTTGACGTTTTGTGGATAGATAGTGAACATGGACCAAAGGCCCTAAAGCAGTGTTTTTCAACCTTCCTAATGTTGCGACCCCTTAATACAGTTCCTGATGTTGTGGTGACCCCCAACCATCAAATAATTTTAGTTGCTATTTCGTAACTGTAATTGTGGTACTGTTATGAATCGTTATGTAAATATCTGATATGCAGGATGTATTTTCATTCACTGGACCAAATTCAGCACAAATACCCGATACGCCCCTATTCGATTACTGGTGAAATTGGGTTGGTTTTGTAATTTGGGAGTTGTAGTTGCTGTGATTTATAGTTCACCTGCAATCAAAGAGCATTCTTAACTCCACCACTGATGGAATTGAACCAAACATGGCTCACAGAACTCCCATGACCAACAGAAAATACTGGAAGGGTTTGGTGGGCATTGACCATGAGTTTTGGAGTTGTAGTTCACCTGCATCCAGAGAGCACTGTGGACTCAAACAATGATAGACCTGGACCAAACTTGGCATAAATACTCAATATGCCCAAATGTGAACACTGGTGGCGTTTGGGGAAAATAGACTTGACACTTGGGAGTTGTTGTTGCTGTGATTTATAGTTCACCTACAATCAAAGAGCATTCTGAACACCAATGATGGAATTGAACCAAACTTGACACACAGAACGCCCGTAACAAACAGAAAATACTGGAAGGTTTTGGTGGACACTGACCTTGAGTTTTGGAGTTGTAGTTCACCTGCATCCAGAAAGCATGACCAAGAGAAAATACTGGAAGAGTTTGGAGTTGTAGTTTTGAGTTCTGGAGTTGTAGTTCACCTATATCCAGAGAGCACTGTGGACTCAATCAACGAGCATTCCGAACCCCAACAATGAGAGAATTGGTTCAAAGTTCCCATGACCAACAGAAAATACTGTGCTTTCTGGTGGTCTTTGGCAACCCCTCTGACACGCCCCACATCATGACCCCCAAAGGTCCCAACCCCCAGGTTGGGAAATGCTGCCCTAAAGGTCTTGCCCCATCTTGATACTAAGCAGAGCCAGCCCTAGTTAATGATCGGATGGAAGACCGCCAAGCAATCCTAGGTACTACATTTCAGAGGAAGGAGCTGGCAAAACCACCTCTGAGTATTTCTCTTTTGAGAAACAATTATCAAATTCATGGGGTGTGACAGGTGACTTGGAAGCACGTGATCTCCAAAGGTGAATTAAGGATGATTGTGATTCACTGTATAGGTTAGTTATGCAATGGCCTTGTATGCATCCATAAGGTGTCATGTCCATGGGACCAAGCCTACCAGTCTAATTCTATATCCATTCTCTATGGCTGGAAAATACCTTCAATTTCCAAATGTGTTTATCCGTTGTACTGAGGTCTAACTTGTCTAAAGATGCAATTGCACCTTAAGTCTATGCTTATATGTAAGCCTCTGCCAAAATATAGAGTCTTGTCATGGAGAAAATAAACACAGATTGCACCCTGCCTGAATTAACCGGATAGTCGGGAATATTGAAGTTAGTATAATAATGAAGTTAACGGCCCCTTCTACATTGTCTTATAAAATCCAGATTATCAGTGTAGACTCATATAATCCAGTTCAAACCAGATAATGTAGATTATCTGCTTTGATAAGAGCCCCCGGTGGTGCAATGGGTTAAACCCTTGTGCAGGCAGGACTGCTGACCGAAAGATTGGCAGTTTGAATCTGGGGAGTGGGATGAGCTCCTGTCTGTCAGCTCCAGCTTCTCGTGTGGGGACAAGAGAGAAGCCTCCTACAAGATGGTAGAACACCCGGGGGTCCCTTGGGCAACGTCCTTGTAGACTGCCAATTCTCTCAAACCAGAAATTAGAGAATTACAGTTTCTCAACTGACATGAAAAAAAATCTGCTTTGATAATCTGGTTTATATAGCAGTGTAGAAGGAGCCCCAGTTGGTTGAGAGAAAAGCAGACTGCTGCAGTCTACCCAGCCCTTTCTCATTCCAGTTTGATTGCACACAGATATGGCAAATGACACCGTTTGCAGGTTACGCCAGAAGCACAAATCACAACTGTTGGGGTCACAATCACAACTTTGGAGCTGCAGACCATGAAGATATGGTTCTTCTCATAATGAAACTACTCTCAGTGCTCTGACTTGGTTGTTTCTCCAGCCTGCGGTTGACCCATCTTGTGCGTGGAGATAAAGAGGGCCTCTCCTTATCTGGGTAAACATCACAGGAACATGAGGAACACAAGGTTGAGGAAGGTTCATTTCTCCCACCACACTTTCTGCCGGAGGTTACAACCAAAAAAACAATAACAGCCCCGAGCCCCATCTGCTTAAAGCCGGGGGAGTGAGAAAGCTGGACCGAGGAATGTGCTTCTCCCCAAGGAAATTGGAGTGGGGGGATATCCCATCTTTATGCTAGCCACTGCATTGCCCAGGAGTTTCTAACTGGAAAGGCTTTGCATACCTCAGATGTAATAATCTGGGAGACATTCAAATGCATATTTGCCACTTAGCAGGACAGCAAAGGCTGGACTGAGTAAATCAGGAGTTTCCAAAAAATGAGCAACTTTAGAGCAGGTTCAGATTTCCAAGCCTGCAGAAACCACGGGCTCTTGGTATTTAGTTCCAGGATTCAGGCAGGAAGAAAGTTTTTGGGCAGGAGCCAAGGGGTGCTGGGTAGTGTTTTAATTTCTTGGAAAGGTTTTAATGCTTTGGGTGGTTTTAACTATTTGTTTTTCAGAATTCTACGTTTAGTTCTATTCTAATTTTTGTATGTTGCACATTGTATTTTTGAGTGTTGTAACCTGGTTTTGGGTCTTTTCTTTAAAAGGAGAGAGCAGGACGATAGGGATGATGATGATTAATATTATTATGATGTTGCATAGTAGCATGCTAGCAAATCAAGTTTAACTTTTTGGAATTTCTTCGGACTGAAAGATTTTCAAACCATGGATGGATATAGAACAGTGTTCCTCAACCTTCCTAATGCCGCGACCATTTAATACAGTTCTTCATGTTGTGCTGACTCCCAACCATAAAATGATTTTCGTTGCTACTTCATCACTGTAATTTTGCTACTGTTGTGAATCATCATGTAATTATCTGATATGCCGGATGTATTCTCATTCAATGGAGCAAATGTGGCACAAATACCTGATATGCTCAAATTTGAATACTGGTGGGGTTAGGGGGTGATTAAGTTTGTCATTTGGGAGTTGTAGTTGCTGGGATTCATAGTTCACCTACAATCAAAGAGCATTCTGAACTCCACCAAGGATGGAATTTAACCAAACTTGGCACACAAAAGTCCCATGACCAAATGAAAATACTAGAAGGGTTTGGTGGAACTGTATTAAGGGGTCATGGCATTAGGGAGGTTGAAAACCACTGTCTTAAGCCTTGTCAGTTAAAGAGTGCTGGTGCTTCACTCCTGACAATTCCATATGAAGACATTCCTTCTCCATGAAATTATCTCAGAGTCATTTCTGCCACTGGGCCAAGGTTTTTAGGAGAACACATATTTGCACCGTTGTGAATTGAAAATATTTTCAAACAGTGACACTGTTCCCCTTCCTTAGCATCCACCCCTCTCTCTTTCTACTTCTATCACAGATAAGCTCTTCAAGAACAGACTGCCTGGCTTCAAAACAAAGATAAAATAACTTGGGATTGGGTCAGGGAGGAAGAGAAATCCATCTTGTTCACTCCCATGTTTTGGACAGATCATCAATCAGTTCCATTTTGGGGGACTATAACTCCTAGAATCCCCAGTGGTTGGGTAATTCTAGGTGTATGTAGGGTATATCTACATTGCCAAACAAATGCAGAAATAATGATGATGAATGATATTGTCCCTCCTGTTTGTGGGTTAAGCATTCATGGATTTAATTGCCTGTATTTACTCAAGTCTAATGCACCACTGACGAGGACCACTCAATTTTCAAAACCCTGAAACCCAAAAAGTATTGCTGCTGAATGTAATGTGCAATGGCAAAAAGTGCACATTTTGTAATTGGGCACATTACTGTTGATGCTTACGTAGAATAGCTTTACTGTAAACAATTGTGTTAGAGCCCAAACTATTATTGTATTTATTTATACCCAGCTTTTATTTCAGGAACCAAGATGCAAAGTGGTTTATAACTTTTGAAGTGAAAATGGGTATCATATTACAGAAGGACTATATTATTTTTAAAAAGTAATAAATAAATATTAAAATACAATTAAATGTTACCACTTGCCTAGAAACAAATAAATACAGAACGTTCAGCAAAGGACAAGAGGGATCCTCTCACTTCTGCAGGAGTCTACCATACAGCTATGGACAAGTCTACAGAGAGACCACCAAACGCAGCATTGCCCAAACACAAATCAAGGAACATGAAAGGCACTGCAGACTAACTCAACCAGAGGAGTTAGCCATGGCAGAGCACCTGATGATTATGAACCAACCTGGACACAGCATATTATTGGAGAACACAGAAATGTTGGACCACTCTAACAACTACCATGTCAGACAGGGCCGTAGCCAGGATTTTGACTCAGGGGGGGGGGGGCTGAGTTTGGTTCGGGGGCTGAGACTGGGTGGAAGAGGGTCTACCCTAGCAAACCTTTTGTATTGCTATCCCAATAACCCCATTAATGTGGGATATAATGAGCATGGTGATCAGATCATGATATGAATAAACATAACAGTTTAAATAATGTACCAGTAAGGCCTTTTCACGGACCACCCTGAGAATTTCCGGGGGGGGGGGCTGAAGCCCCCTTAGCCCCCTGGCTACATGCCTGATGTCAGACTACTCAGAGAAGCCACTGAAATCCACAAGCAGGTGGACAATTTCAACAGAAAGGAGGAAAACATAAAACACAAAACCTGGCTCCCGGTATTTAAAAACTCCAAAATCAGGACAGTAAATAAAGAACAACACTGAAAAAAGTGGGGAATTCCAGAGAAGAAACAATCAGAGCTAGGTAACACCTCCCAACAAAGGATGCCTCCAGGCAGGAATCAGCCAGGCTTTGAAGCTGCAAGGCCATTAAATGCTAATCATGATAGCCAATTGTAACATTCATACCTGCCTCAAACAGACAAGAGTTCTTTCTCCTACCCTGGACATCATTCCACAGATATATGAACTTATCTTGCTTAGTTTCCAACAGACCTCACAACCCCTGAGGATGCCTGTCATAGATGTGGGCGAAACGTCAGGAGAGAATGCTTCTGGAACATGGCCATACTGCCTGGAAAACTCACAGCAATGTAAATATAGAACTGTTAAAAACAATCCAGACATCATACAGTACCTCCTTGTTCTATTCTGTTCTGCAGAAACTATCGCAAAACAATACATTGGGATACTAACTCTAAATAGAGCATACAGTGAGGGTGGATCTACTATAGAATCAATGCAGTTTAACACCACTTTTGACTGTTGTGGCTCAGTACTATGGAATCATCGGAGTTGTGCTTTGGTAAGGCACGAGCTCTCTTTGGCACTCTCTTAATTCTATAATATTGAGCCACAGCAGTTAAAGTGATGCCAAATGGCATTAATTCGACAAAGTAACTTTGCTCTTGTTTGGCATTTGGCCTTCTTTGCTGGAACTAGTCGCTCTCTTCTATCTGGACAGAACAGTGCGCTGAGTCTTGACAATGTGCGGCATGGACTGAACAAACAGTGCTCCTGTTGCCGTTGTTTGCAAGTTGGCTGATCTTGTGCCAAGCCCCCCCCCCCTTCCCAACTTTTACCTCTTTTATTTTCCCCTCCCCCCAAACAACAAAAGCCTATATGTTTGAAGCTTCCCTGGAAAATGCATCAGGTAAAAGTGATTCATCGATAAGCTATGCAAGCCTGTACTTTACATTCTGGCCCGGGCTGTTAATGTGCATTTGTTGAGTTTAATTGAGAAAGAACAGACCGGTTTGTGTTGTTAGGAGAAGGACGGGGTGGGGTGGGGGTGAGATATATAAAGTGATTGCAGTTTTCGAACATATTAATGCCAAATAGCAGAGCTTGGAAAGTAGCTCATTACAAACAATACCAAGTGCTTCTACACTGTCAGATTAATGCAGTCTGGCACCACTTGAACTGCCATGGCTCAATGCTATGGAATCATTGGAGTTTTACAAGGTCTTGAGCCTTCTATGTCAGAGGGAGCTGGTGACTCACCAAACTATAGCTCCCAGACATTGAGCCATGGCAGTTCGAATGGTGTCAAGCTGCATTGATTTTATAGTGTAGAGCAGAAGTTCTCAACCTTCCTAATGCCGCAACCCCTTAATGCAGTTCCTTATGTTGTGGTGACCCCCCAACCATAAAATTATTTTTGTTGCTACTTCATAATTGTAATTTTGCGGTTGTTATAAATCGTCATGTAAATATCGGATATGCACTGGACCACATTTGACACAAATACCCAATAAGCCCAAATTTGAATATTGGTGGGGACGGGGGTGGGATTGATTTTGTCATTTGGGAGTTGTAGTTGCTGGGATTTATACTTCACCTACAATCAAAGAGTATTCTGAACTCCACCAACAATGGAATTTAACCAAACTTGGCACACAGAACTCCTATGACCAACAAAAAAGGGTTTGGTGGGCATCAACCTTGAGTTTTGGAGTTGTAGTTCACCTATATCCAGAGAGCACTGTGGACTCAAACAGTGATGGATCTGGGCCAAACCTGTCACGAATACTCAATAATGTGAACACTGGCAGAGTTAGGGGGAAATAGACCTAGACGTTTGGGAGTTGTAGTTGCTCAGATTTATAGCATTCTGAAACCCACCAACAATAGAATTTAGCCAAACTTCCCACACAAAACCCCCATATCTTGAAGCAAACTGCTGGCATGAGTCTCCCTCCAGCCTTGCTCGCTCTCCCTTGCCTGCACATGCACACCATGAGCTGAGCTTGCCTGCTCTCCCCTCCCCGCTTGGAGTCTCAGAAACAGGCAGCCCTCCCATTGGCTGAGAGGCCGGCTGAAAGGCTGGCCAATCACAGCGGAGGTGGACTTTTGGTGGGAGGATTTGCCTTGTTTCCAAAAAAAGGAAGAGAAGGGCAGGCAGAGAGATCTTCAGCCTTCTCTGTCAAAGGGGTTCCTAAAACCATCAGAAATATGTGTTTTCTGATGGTCTTTGATGACACCTCTGAAACCCCCTCGCGATCCTCCCAGGGGTCCCAACCCCCAAGTAGAGAAACAATGGTCAATACAGATGAATTTTCAGACTGCCAATGCAAGGACCCAGTTTGGTGAGGCACCCGCCACTTTTGGCTGAGAAGGCTAAAGTCCTTAGAAAACTACAGCTCCCACAATTCCATCACTTCAAGCCACAGTGGCCCCTCTGAATCCCCCTCATGATCCCCCCAGAGGTCCTGACCCCCAGGTTGAGAACAGTTAAGTAGATACAGTTATTGTTAGTGTATTATTTGGGTTAACAAAGGCTTGAAAACAATAACAACATTACAGTTAGCCCTCTGTTTCCACAGATTCTGTTTCTACAGATTCAACTATTCCAGGTTTCAACCTATTAAAAAAATCCAAAAAGAAAACCTTGATTTTTGCGTTTTGTATATGAGACACCATTTTATACCACAATATATAATGGGCCTGAGCATCCGGAATTGGAATCCATGGGAATCTTGGATCTAAACTGCGGTGTATACCAAGTGTCCGCTGTTTCGTTACTTTTAAATTACTTCTTTGGTTATGCTAATGCTAATGCAGGGGCGGTCTAAGGTAATTTAAAATGGTAAGCGAACATTATTTTGCCCCCCCAACATTATTTTGGCGCCCCCCCCCCCTCCGCGCATGACCAGAAGCTCCTGTGCGCAGGCGCAGAAGCCTATAAACACAGCACTCCCTATTTGGCACGCAGGGAAGTTTGCTACGGTGTGGCGTCGGGCGCAAGGCCCAAAAGCGGAACATCGGCCGGACGCTGTCGGGTGGCAGGGAATGCGCCCTTTACCCAGATGGCACCCCACGCAGCGGCGTCCTTTGCCTACCGGTAGGACTGCCCCTGTGCCAATGTTTCTAGTAACTTTTAAAAGTTACTTGTTGATGGCATATTAAGCCTTTTTTAAAAAAACTGGCATAGTTTAAAATTATTGTTTATTGTTTTGATATTTGTGAAGTTTTTAGATATATTTTAATGAGATGTTTGTATTCTATTGATATGTGTTTTATATGGCATCAAATTGTGCCGATTGTTTGCCGCCCTGAGTCGCATTTGGGCTGATATGGGCGGGGTAAAAATGATGTAAGTAAGTAAGTAAATTTTGATCGAAACTTATACAAGTTTTATACAGCTCAATCCTAAAGTGTTTCTAAAGTAACATAAAAGCAAACAACAACACAGCTAGTTGCTTTCTGTAATGAGTCATGACAATGGACGGGCATTTACAAACAGTGGGATGAGCTAATTAGGGGAGAAACGTCACTTAAGAAACATTCCTTCCAAGTTCTGCAGAGCAAGTCATGAAGACATGTCTCATCTGTGGTTTACTATCCTGTTTCAAACACACTGGTCACCTTGAGAACACTTTTGAGTCCCCAAATTTCTAACATTTCAGGAACTGAAAACTTTGGTTCAGCATTTAGAAACAAGTTTGAGCACCCAAAAGTAAGGAATGATAAAATGACAGGAATAATGCAAGTACCAACTCTCCCAGAGTGCATCTACATCAGGGGTGCCCACACTTTTTCAGCATGTGAGCTACTTACAAAACAACCAAGTCACAAAGTTACAGCACAAAGTTACCTACCCACTACAAAAATGCAAAACATAGAACTATTTTCAAATATATTAAGTATTATTTGTATGTATGGCCATCCAGCCATAATAACAACAACAACAACAACACCTCGCAATTTAAGATCATCCGGGGGGGGGCTGCTCTCGCTCCCACCAACCTCTCAAATGCAGTTGGCGGGGACGAGAGGGAGGGCCTTCTCGGTGGTGGCCCCCCGTCTGTGGAACGCACTCCCTATTGATATTCGATCAGCTTCATCCCTCCTAACATTCAGAAAAAGAGTGAAATCCTGGCTTTGGGACCAAGCGTTTGCACCCTAGCACGACATGGCACTTTAGACTGGTCATTTGGCAAATTGGTGGTTTAGATCTAAGACTTTGGATGGAACATTGTTTTAATGGTGATGAATGTACATGATGTTTTTAATATTAACTGTATTTTAATGTATTGAATTCTAGGTGTATTTTAATGTATTTTAATTTTAACTGTTGTTTACTATGTATTGTGTGGCATCGAATTGTTGCCGTCTGTTAGCCCGCACTGAGTCCCCCCTCGGGGGTTGAGAAGTAGCGGGGTATAAACACTGGAAATAAATAAATAAACAAACAACCATCTCTAGTCCAAGGACCTTCTGCCTTCATGCAGCAAAATCACAATCAAAGCACCTCAGACAGATGGCCAGCCAGCCTCTGTTTAAAAGCCTCCAAAGAAGGAGCCTCCACCATACTCGGAGGTAAAGAGTTCCACTGCTGAACAGCTCTCAGTTAGGAAGATTTTCCTCATGTTCAGGGGGAATCTCCTTTCTTGTAGTTTGAAGCAATTGATTTTGTCATTTGGGAGTTGTAGTTGCTGGGATTGCTAGTTAACCCACAAAGAGCATCCTGAACTCCACCAATGATGGAATTTAACCAAACTTGGCACACGGAACTCTCATGAGACCAACAAAAAGTACTGAAAAGATTTGCTGGGCATTGACCTTGAGTTTGGGAGTTGTAGTTCACCTACATCCAGAGAGCACTGTGGACTCAAATAATGATGGATCTGGACCAAACTTGGCACGAAACCTCAATATGCCCAAATGTGAACACTGGGGAAATCTGGGGAAAACGGACTGAGACATTTGGGAGTTGGAGTTGCTGGGTTCACTTACCTTGCGGAGCAGAGTCACGCCGTGCCGGCTGGCAGCGAGGAGGGTGGCCAGGAAGTGCTCCAGGGCCTCCTCGCCCAGGCAGGGGCTTCGCAGCCTCCCTTCCCTGCCTCTCAGATCCCCCTGATCCTGGCCCCTTGGAAGGAGCCAAGGCGCGTTATAGCTAACGCGCCTTGGCTCCTTCCATGGGGCGAGGAGCAGAGGGGCTTTCCTCCGATCCTGGCCCCATGGAAGAGGCCAAAGCGCATTATAGCTATGAGCAATGGAAGTAGGCGAGGGGAGAAGAAGGAGGGCAGTTCTCCTCCCTGCTTCCTCCCTCCTCCAGGCTACACTGTTTGGTTGGTCCCTCCTCCAGGCTACGCGATCGACCAGTTCCAGCACTGCGATCGACTGGTCGATCGCGATTGACCTAATGGGCAGCCCTGATCTACATGGTAGAACGAATGCAGTTTGGCACCACATTACCTGCTTAATTCTATGGAATCTTCCAATTTGTAGTTTAACATTGTCTCACCAAACAACACATCCCAGGATCTCACAACATTCAGCCATAACACTTAAAATGGCGCCAAACTGGATTAATTCTATAGATGGACCCTTAGTCTCAGGGGAAGACAATTACAACTTCCCTGTGAATGAATCTCATGATTTGGTGTCCTTAGGGTCACCATAAGTCGCAAACAACTTGGAGACACACAGCAACAATACAGTCAGTTACAAATAACTTGAAGTCACGCAACAATAAACAAACTTCTTCTTATGTTGTCATTCTATTCGTTCTGATTTGAATTGGATGGCTGTTTGCCACTTTGATTGCCTATTTGAGTGCATGGAAAGGTGAGACGTGAATTCAATAAATAAACATGAGCGCATGTAGTGATTTAACCAGAATCAATAAATAAGCATGCGCGCACAGAATGATTTCACCAGAATCACAATCGGTATGGCTTTCAGTCAGCTCTGGGCTGCGGCAACTCAAAGGAAGTTGGGCTTGCCTGTTGCTAAATTGGGGTTGGCCCAAGGCATTTTGCTGCCCGAGGCAGAGCAGCTCCTTCTTTGTGCTCCAGCCTTCCATGACAGAGCCTTAGCAATATTTGTGGCATCCAAATCCAAGCAAGATATTTTGCTGGGTGGGGCAGAAAATGCCACAATCAATCCCCATCCCTGGTTATGAATGTGAAGTAGATAAGTCACTATGTAGATATAAGTCACAATATAAAGGCATACCTCTGTTCACAAAACCTCAGATAAAGAAAGTGTATTCCAGCGCTAGTAGTAATAATAATGTTTGTCTTCATTTTAAATAGTACTAAATTATACCAAGCTTGTTATGTTTCAATTTCTTGAACACCAGTCTTGAATTGATATGGCTCCATTTGCAATTGTTTTATACGGCTTAGTTTTCTATGATGTTTTGTGTGATGGTTATCATTTGTGTTAGTGAGCTGTGACTGTACAGTAAAGAGTGATTGATTGAATCATGATGATAATGATTACAGTGACAACCCTGACTCTGCGAGCTCGACAAGAAAGTGTGCCTGAGTGCGCACATTAGTTCACATGTGAATGTGGGTTTTGGAGCATTTCAGAATTTAGAAAAGGGGTGCTCAATCAACAATGATAATGATGAATATGATCATCAGGCCATTAAGCCTGATCTGCTATGCAGGATACAGTCCAAGCCCTCCCAACAGATGATCATCCAGCCTCTGTTGGAAAACATTGAGACTCCACCACACTTTAATACTACTACTACTACAACTACAACTACTACTACTACTAGGTTGTTAAGGATGATGAGAGCCCCTGACTCACAAAGATGCCAGCACTGTTCAGAAAGTGAATGTGGATTTTGGAGCATTTCAGATTTTGGATAAGTGTTGTTCAAATAGCAATAACAATAACATCATCATAGTGTTGGAAGGGCCATCCAGTCTAGCCCTCTTCTGCCAGACAGGAAGATACAATCAAAGCATACTTGACAGATGACCGTCCAGCCTGTTTCTATACCTCCACCACATCATCATAATCCAATTATATGAGCCTTGACTCTGCAATCCATAGAGCTCTGCAACCTTGCAAATGCTACATTTATACTTCCATATAATGCAGTTTCAAATAAGCGTGCCTGTGTGTGCACCCTAGCTCCTGCGTTAATGTTGATTTTGGAGCCTTTCGGATGTTGGATAAAGGATACAGTACATACGCAAACCATAATATAACAATAATGATTGTCACATATGAGCCTTGACTGTGCAAGCAGTAAAGGTCTGCAGCTTCATAGAACCTTCAGAGACAGTTAAGAAAATGAACTTGCATTCTGGAGCATTTTGAGTTTTTGGATAAGGGATCTAAATAATAATAATAATAATAACAACAACAACAACATCCTAGAGTGAGAAGATAGCCTGGATATCATAATACCTTGGGAAGTCTGACTTGGCCACGGTGGTCCACGCTCTGGTTACATCCCGAATAGACTACTGCAACGCTCTCTACATGGGGTTGCCTCTGAAGACTGTTCGGAAACTGCAATTAGTCCAATGCTCGGCAGTCAGGTTACTAACAGGAGCAGGGTACAGGGAGCACACAACTCCCTTGTTGCACCAGCTCCACTGGCTGCCAATTAGTTTCCAAGCACAATTCAAAGTGCTGGTTTTAACCTACAAAAGCCTATACGGTTCCAGCCCAGTTTATTTGTCCGAATGAATTCTCCCCTATGAACCATCAAGGACATTAAGATCCTCCGGAGAGGCCCTGCTCTCAATCCTGCCATTTTCGCAAGTGCGTCTGGTGGGGATGAGAGACAGGGCCTTCTCTGTTGTGGCCCCTCGGCTGTGGAACTCCCTCCCAAGCGATGTTAGATCTGCCCCCTCCCTGTTGCCCTTCAGGAGGCGAGTGAAGACTTGGATGTGGAACGAGGCCTTCCCAGAATAAGCTGAGATTGATTTCAAACTGAAATGGGTGACCACTTTTATAGACCGAGTTGAATGTGGTTTAAATGGCAATGTGGTTTTTATGTATCTCTGTTTTTATGTATTTTAATAGGCTGTTTTAAGATGTTTTAAATGTGTATGGCATTGGATTTTGCTGGGTCTGAGTCCCTCCTTGGGGGTGAGAAGGTCGGGGTACAAAAATTTTAAATAAATAAATAATACAAGCGCTCTTGATGGACGGCTATGCAGCCTCTGCTTAAAAACCTTTAGAAGACTCCACATTATTATCAGTACTACTATTACTAATAATAATAATAATGATGATTATTATAATATGAACCCTAACTCTGCGAGCAGAAGTCCGCCACAGTTTCACAGAGCCCTGGATGCCAAGAAATAAAGTGAATGTGGATTTTGGATAAGTGATGCTCAATAATAACAGCAATACAGTGTTCCCTTGCTACTTCGCGGTTCAGTTATTGAAGACTTGCTGTTTCGCGGATTAAAATAAATATTAATTTAAAATAAATATCATGGTATTTTCGCAGTTTTGTGGGGTTTTGCCGCCGCCGCTCTCCAAGGCGCTTTCCCTCCTCAGTCCTCCCTCCCTCCAGCCTTGAAGGGCCTTTCCTTCACTTTATTTTAAGTTTATAAAGACTTAAAATAGTGTATAAGTACGGTACTAAAATAATGTATAAATATTAAAATAAATAGAGTATCCCTATATCGCGGTTTTTCACTTACTGCGGGAGGTTCTGGAACCTAACCCCAGCAATAAGTGAGGGAACACTGTAATATCATTCTAGATTTGGAAGGTAGCCCTAGCTATCCAGTCCAACCCCTATGTGCTATATATACAGGAAGACACAATCCAAGCACACTTGGTGGATGGCCATTCAACCTCTGCTTAAAAGCCTCCTGAATCCACCACATTATTTATTTAATTATTTAAAACTTTTATATCCCGATCTTCTCGACCTCCGTAGGGAGGGACTCAGACCGGCTCACAGCAAGGATTCAATGCAATAATACAATCTAAAAATATCATACAACAACAAAAGATTAAAATACATATAGAATAAAATTACAAATAAGCCAAATTGCCAAGATAAAATGGCTAGTGCAAAATGCTGCAGCCCGCGTGCTCACAGGCACGCCTGTGGGCTACCGCATTACACCTGTGTTGCGGGAATTGCACTGGCTGCCTATTGAATTCCAGATCAGCCAGGATTTTGATTCGGGGCTGAGTTTGTTCGGGGGGCTGAGACTTGGAAGAGGGTCTAAGCAAACCTTTTGTATTGTCCCAATAACCCCATTAATGTGGGATATAATGAGCATGGTGATCAGATCATGATTTAAATGCACATAACAGCTTAAATAATGTACCAGTAAGGCCTTTTCGCGGACCACCCTGAGAATTTGGGGGGCACCCCTGAGATCCTGAATTCCAGATCACTTTCAAAGTGTCTTCTGACTTTCAAGGCCTTGTATGGTCTGGGGCCAGTGTACCTGAGGGATTGCCTTACCCCATACTGTCCCATGAGATCACTGAGATCTGAAGACAAAGATCTTCTACTGGTTCCGAACGCCAAAGCCTATCGCCTCACGTCAACGAGGAGAAGGGCATTCTCCATCATTGCCCCTATGCTTTGGAATTCCTTGCCACCGGAGGCCAGGTCACTCCGTGACCTTCTGGCTTTTCGGAAAGCCTGCAAGACCTGGCTATTTTGGCAGGCTTTCGTAACTGAATCAGTTTAGATACATGCCAGCTGAGGAAATACTGTTGCTCAATGTAATCTTTTAATGTTTTATCATTGCTGTTGTTATTGTTGTGTGGTTTTATTGTTTTACTGTTTTATGCACTGCTGTACTCTGTTATTCCCAAATTTGTGAGCCGCCTCGAGCCACCTGGGAGTGGCGGCTAATAAATCCAATAAATAAATAATAATAATAAATCATGTCCAACTCAGTCCATATGTGTGGTCAATAACTTTGTTCTGTGGCCGGCCTCAGCCATTATTCTGGGAACGCTTCATTCCATAGCCAGGATTTCACTAGCCTCCTGAAGGACAGGAGGGAGGGGGTAGATCCGAGTCCCATAGCCGAGGGGCCACCACAGAGAAAGCCCTGTCTCTCATTCCCGCCAGAAGGGATTGCGAAAGTGGCGGGACTGAGAGCAGGGCTCCACCAGAAGATCTTAATAGCCTTGATGGTTCATAGGGGAGAATACGGATAGATAAACTTGGGCCAGAACCATATAGGGCAGGCCTGGGCAAACTTCGGCCCTCTAGGTGTTTTGGACTCCAACTCCCACAATTCCTAACAGCCAGCTGGCTGTTAGGAATTGTGGGAGTTGGAGTCCAAAACACCTGGAGGGCCGAAGTTTGCGCAGGTTTGATATAGAGTTTCGTAGGTTAAAACAGTGTTTTTCAACCTTTTTTGAGCCGCGGCACATTTTTTACATTTACAAAATCCTGGGGCACACCACCAACCAAAATGACACAAAATGACACTCTAACACAGTAATACATATAGTTAATATGTTTTTAAATGTATTTATACACTCAAGTGTGAAACCTGGGCCTGTTTCGATGAACACAACAGATATATGACTTCGTCTACCATATTTATACATGGCTATCATGTCTTCTCTTAGCCTTCTCTTCTTCAGGCTAAACATGCCCAGCTCTTCAAGCCGCTCCTCATAGAGCTTGTTCTCCAGACCTTTGTGAAATTTCACCCTGAGTGAAACTTGCTTCCAGTTAACTATGGATGTCATGAAGCTGTTATAAACAGTTCCTGGGGGGGAGGGGGGGCAACTTTCGAAAAATCCAGTAAAATAGTAAAAAAATACCCAAAACAATTTCCAAGCGGAGACGGTCAATTTGTTTCTTGGAAACCTGTGAGGGGGGCTGCTAGGAGGGGCGAGGGTGCCAATTTCCCACGGCACGCCTGATAATCGCTCACGGCACACTAGTGTGCCACAGCACATTGGTTGGGAAACACTGGGTTAAAACCAGTACTTTGAATTGATAATAATACTAATAATTCATAATAGTATTATTAGTAAAGTGGTGGATGATGATGTTGACAGAAGCCCTGGCTGTGCCATGAGCCGAGCTGCGCAGAGCCTCCAGGCTGCCGGTGTGCCCGCGTGCGCGCCTGGGCTTCACGACACGTGTGAATGCGTCCCGAGGAGCAGGAGCCGCTGCCTGGGCTGCGCCAGCCCTCCTCGTGCAGGAAGGGAGGCAGCTGAGCCGAGCAGAGCCGAGCCCAGCCCGCCGCCCGCCTGTCTGCCTGCCTGGCTGCTCCTCCTCCGGGGAGGCGGCTGGCTCCTCTCCTTTCCTCTCCTCGGAGTCGGCCGGGCAGGAAGCGCGGCGTGGGCCGGCCTCTTTCTTCCTCTCTCTCTCTCTCTCTCTCTCTCTCTCTCTCTCTCTCTCTCTCTCTCTCTCTCTGCCCTCCCTCCCTCTTTCTCTCTCTCTCTCTCTCTCCGTGTCTGGGGCTGAGACTCGGCGGCTCCTGCGTCAGAGCGCAGGAGTTTTCCACTGACGAAAAAGGGCAGGAGGAGGAGGAGAGGGAGGAGCAGCAGCAGCTTCTGCCTGGGCTCAGTTCAGCGCCAGGCGCAGGCGAGGCGGGATGCAGAGCTGAGCTGCTCTTCTCGCCTCTCTTTTGGGCTCCTTCTCTCGCTCCCAGCGGCTCTGGTAAGTCCAAATCGGGGGCATCGGGACCACCTTGGGTGGGGGGCTCCCTCCTTTGCCAAACCCTTTCCCCCTTGGCGCCAGGTTTCGCCTTGGGAAGGAAAGGGACCCGTGCGTAAAAACCTGTGCGTAAAACACCCGTGCGTAAAAATCGGTGCGTAAAAGCACTTCTTTGGGGTTCTTTTCTCTCCTCGGGGATTTTGGGGGGAAACAAGAAAAAAGAAGGGGTGTTTGGGGAGCAATGTGGGGTTCAGAGCACCAGGTGGAATGGGGGCAGTAGTTCCCGCAGCGTCCAAAAGGGGGCGCCCTAGAGCAGTGGGGCTTTTGGCCAGGTCTGCGCGCAAGGAGAGAGTGTGGTGTTTGTGTGTTTGTTTATTTGTTTTCATGGAGAAGGTGCTTAAAAGTGATTTCCAAACGCTACTCTTCTCGGTATTTCGGGATTTAAGATCCTAACAAGCCTCAGACGACAGGAATTTGGGAAATACTCACAGAAGCCCCAGGTATCTTGGCCAATTATCAGGAATTCTGGGAACTGAAATTCTGGGAATTTTAAGTCCTAAACTCCTGGAAAGAGCACAGTTTTGGGAAACACAGAAAAGGAGCATCTGGGAAAATGATGTCAACTTAGAAAAAGTCCCCCAGGTTAAGTTAGAAAGTATAAGATCACGAAGAGATATGTATTTATAATGTAATACAATATTTAATAATGTGGATTGATTGTGATGTTACTCTACCTCTGTCAATAATAATAATAATAATAATAATTTTTTTTTAAAAAAAGTTAGAAAGGGTTCCAGAGAATATCCAGTCAAACTGCAGGATTATTATTATTATTTATTATTAGGATTGATGTCACAAGAATGTGAATGCATATTATTGTTGTGTTGTCGAAGGCTTTCATGGCTGGAATCACAAGGTTGCTGTGAGTTTTCCGGGTTGTATGGCCATGTTCCAGAAGCATTCTCTCCTGACGTTTCGCCTCCATGTATGGCAGGCATCTTCAGAGGTTGTGAGGTCTGTTGGAAAACCCCATTTTCCTAGTTTCCAACAGACCTCACAACCTCTGGGGATGCCTGACATAGATGTGGGCAAAAGGTCAGGAGAGAATGCTTCTGGAACATGACCATATAGCCCGGAAAACTCACAGCAACCCAATGGAAAGATTCTTAGCATCATCCAAGAGCAAGAAAATTTGGGCAACTTAATTATTATATTTATTATCCCACTTATCTCTTGATTGAGACATAAAACAGAGAAAAGGAGGAAATGGCTCAGGCTGGCCTGCCATACATAGAGGCGAAACGTCAGGAGAGAATGCTTCTGGAACATGGCCAGAGAGCGCAGAAAACTCAACAACCAATATTGTTTTAAACTGTTTAGTTTTATTATGTTTTATACTTTGTATCGATATATTAGAACTATTGTTTACATTATTTTAATATGTTGCAAGCCAGTTTGGGTCCTCTGAGGGAGAAAATCGGGATATAAATAAAGATTATTATTATTATAATTATATTACGCTTTCTACTCTTAAACAAGACTCAAAAGCGGCTTACAACACTCAAAACAATAGGCATAGTCCAAGCACTCAGTTGAAAATTTCCCAAGAAAGAGGCGCCACCATCCGGCCAGCCGAGGAATTGCATGGCTTGAAGTTGGTGGAATCAGTTTGGGGGTTGGGAGGAAAGAAGGAAGGAAAGAAGGCAGTGTCTCTGGAGAAGCAGAGGAGGGGCGAAGAGAGCACTTCCCAGCCTCTTCCCTCATTTGCTCTGGCCCCAGGGCATAGATTTATTCAGCAGTGGTTAGTTTCCAACCTTTGATCCTTAGGGGGGTTGGATTTCATCTTCCAGAATTCCTGATAATTGGCCAAGATAACCTGGGGTTTCTGCGAGTTGAAGTGCCTGGGGTCCATCTATATCAGGCCTGGGCAAACCGGCCCTGTTAGGTGTTTTGGACTTGAAGTCCAAACAGCCTACCAGCTGTTAGAGGAAGTCCAAAACATCTGGAGGACCGAAGTTTGCCCAGGCCTGATCTGTATTGTAGAATTAATGCAGTTTCACAGCACTTTAACTGTCCTGGCTCGACACTACAAAATCATGGAGTTCAAGTTTGGTGAGGCAGCAGAAACTATCAAAGAAGGTTAAAGACCTTGTAAAGCTACATCTCCCATGATTTTGTATCAATGACCCATGGCAATCAATGTGGTGTTAAACTGCTTTAATTCTTGGTTAGGCATCAAAAACTATTTCCCAAAGAAGGATAAAGACTGGGTTGTTGTGAGTTTTCCGGGCTGTATGGCCATGTTCCAGAAGCATTCTCTCCTGACGTTTCGCCTGCATCTATGGCAGGCATCCTCAGAGGTTGTGAGGTCTGTTGGAAACTAGGAAAACGGGGCTTCTATGTCTGGAATGATATTCAGGGTGATATACACCTGTTTGAGGCAGGTGTAAGTGTTGCAATTGGCCACCTTGATTAGCATTTAATGGCCTAGCAGTTTCAAAGTCTGGCTTCTTACTGCCTGGGGGAATCCTTTGTTGGGAGGTGATTTGCTGGCCCTTATTGTTTCTTTTCTGGAATTCCCCCATTTTACACCTACCTCAAACAGATAAAAGAGTTATTTCTCCCATCCTGGACATTCCACAGATACGTATATAAACCCAATTTTTCTAGTTTCCAGACCTCACAACCTTTGAGGATGCCTTACAGATGCAGGCGAAATGTCAGGAGACAATGCTTCTGGAACATGGCCAAACGATTTGTCGAAGAAGATAAAAACCTTGTAAAACTACATCTCCCATGATTTTTGTAGCATCAGCCCGTGGGAATAACGTGGTGTCAAACTACTTTAATCCTACAGTATAGACACCTGGCGTACCAAAAGTTGGGAACCACTGGATTAAGAGAAACTCATGGTTAGACAGTTGGGATCACTGGAGCAAATGAGAGTGAGCACACTGACTGGCACTGATGCCAGGTGGCACACAACCTGTCTGGACCAGATGTATACAGATTTGGAAATTGTGCTGATGGTGAGGGCCATGGAGGGCACGTTTGTGGCACTTTCTTTTCAAACCCAAAATAGGAGGGAGAGTTGTGACCTGACATCAAGACTCTTGAGATTTGTAGTGTGGCAGAGAGGGCCCACTTTCCCTTTTGCTGCCTGACCCCCTACCCAGCTGGCCTGGCATTGCAGAGGGGATCTTGCCCTCTGGGGCAGATCATGGCCCCCTGTGCCCCGGCAAGCGATGATCCTCAGTGACTCACAGTGGCCTTTCTTCACCTCCCGGCGTGATCTTAATCCGATGTTTCTTGTTTCTCAGTCCTTGCACCTGATCTCCGCCAAGGCGCCTCTTGGGGACTGTCTGAGCCTTCTTTTGTCAGGGGGCTCGGACAGGCACCACCTTCTTATTATTTCCTGTGGAATTGTCCCCTCCATTCATGTTTTTCTGGTCAACCCCTTGAGTGTAAGATTGTGCAAGATGTGTATTTCTTTCTCTTTGTGATTTGATCAGAGGACAGCCTGAGCCATTTCCTCCTTTTTTCTGTTTTATGTCTCAATCAAGAGATAAGTGGGATATTAATAAATATAATAATTAAGTTGCCCAAATTTTCTTGCTCTTGGGTGATGCTAAGAATCTTTCCATTGGGTTGCTGTGAGTTTTCCGGGCTATATGGTCATGCTCCAGAAGCATTCTCTCCTGACTTTTCGCCCACATCTATGTCAGGCATCCTCAGAGGTTGTGAGGTCTGTTGGAAACTAGGAAAATTGGGTTTATATATCTGTGGAATGTCCAGGGTAGGAGAAAGAACTTTTGTATGTTTAAGGCAAGTGTGAATGTAGTAATTGGCTACCTCGATTAGCATTGAATGGTCTTGCAGCTTCAAAGCCTGGCTGCTTCCTGCCTGGATATAAACCTCACTTGTTTAGGAGTGAATGCTACTGAAACATGGCCATACAACCCCCCAAAACTCACAGCAACCCAGTGATTCCGGCCATGAAAGCCTTCACCAACATAGTCCTTCCATCCTTTGGCTCCATCTCTTCATAGCCTATCAGCAAAGTTCAAAATGGGTGACATTAGCTGTATTTGAAAAGAGTAACAACAACTCCCTTATTTCTCTCTTTGGGCTGACCCTTTGCTGGAGCCAGAGGGAGAAACAGGATTCCCAATTACACAACTTGCGGAAGTGAAATTGGTCTGGAGTTTGTGTGTGTTTATCTGTCTTCTCCTAGGGATTTTGTTCCCGCTGTAGTTGTGCTTGTGCCAGGGATGGACTGTGCTCAGCTCGAGTTTGATGCCAGAGTTACGAGTCATAGGGCCATAAACACTACGTGTTCTTGGTATTTTCTTTGAAATGACCAGGTTTGCCAGTTAATGCCATTGCGTCATGTCCAGCTCATTTGGTGCACAACAGGGCTGAATAACAGCACTGGAATCCAAAGCTGATGTCACACCAGGGCTTCCCAAATGTCTGAAAAGACCAGCCTGCATTCCTTCTTGCTGTCTTAGTATTTTGTTCTCTCTTTTTCCCTGAATTAAAACGGCACAACAACACGCAACAGGGGAGCTGACCCTTGCTTGAGGGCAATGCTCCCCCCTCCTCTCGATGTATGTCCCAGTGTACAGTTCAACAATTTATTGGGTCACTTGGATCAGACGCATGTACCCTGGGCCTTTGTGGTTGTTAAAATTAATTCCCTTTGTCATGGAATTAATTAGCTGTTGACAGAGTGACAGGGAAGAGGTTGAGTCTTGGCGAGGTTGGTATTTAAACCCAGATTGTATAGATTGTGAAAGGTCTGATGTTTAGTTTTTGGATTGGGTTGCTTTTCTTTCCCCCCTGGTGCCTGCCTGGAAAAAGTTAAGGCTATGTTTCCAAGAGAGAACATTTTTGAACTTTAGTTACTAGTAAACAGCCGTGACTGTTGTGGTCAAGCCTCTTCTTCTCTGGAAAATCTGATTTTAAGTTTGGTGTGGCTTACTCCTGAGAAAGCATAGTTGGCTGAAGTCAAATAATCCATCACAGGGAAATACAAAATGAGGAATTCCTAGTGAATTGCAACATGGAAGCAGAAATTAATCACCCCTTTGCCCACTTTCCAATTTGCTCATCCAAAAAATACTTCCAATACTGGTAGCAATCATGTGGCCTTGAGATTATGCTGCCCAAACAAGTGTATGATGGGAGCTGCAATCCAACAAGATCCTGAGTGATGCACATTTCCTAACCTTGGCCCATTGGTGTGCTACATTTGTATTTACTCGTTTAAAGCATTTGTATGTGCTCTTCAATAAGTGGATAACAGGGTGCATCTACACTTTGGAATTAATGCAGTTTGATACCACTTTAACTATCATGGTTCAATGAATGAATGAATTGTTTATTGTGCCATCCATCGGCCATGACATCAAATAATATGCAGCCTTTAAAAGTTCAATAAGCACTTTCCAGTATAAACATTAAGACGTATTCCATATACTGGCTCTTTCACATTATAGTATTAATGGGATTATAACAATAACAAATGTCTGATTTGTATCATCCCAAACTAGCTCCATTTCCTTTCTAGTCTCTGCTGTGGACTTTACTCATTTAGCTTGGATTTTTTGGGCTGTGACTTCAAATGTGGCAACCATTAATATTCTATTTTGGAGTAATCTGCGAACAGGTCTCAGATAACTGTTGCCATGCTGCCATGGCTCAATGCTATGGGATCCTGGGAGTTGTAGTTTGGTGAACCAGCCGCACATTCAGCTGAGCAGGCTAAAGCCCTTGTCAAACTACAGCTCCCAAGATTCCATAGCACTGCGCCATGTTAGCCTTTTTTCCGTGTCAGGAGCGACTTGAGAAACTGCAAGTTGCTTCTGGTGTGAGAGAATTGGCCATCTGCAAGGACGTTGCCCAGGGATGCCTGGATGTTTTGATGTGTTACCATCCTTGTGGGAGGCTTCTCTCATGTCTCCGCATGGGGAGCTGGAGCTGACATAGGGAGCTCATCTGCGCTCTTTCCGGATTTGACCCTCTGACCTGTTGGTCTTCAGTCTTGCCAGCACAAGGGTTTAACCCACTGCATCACCGGGAACTCCTGGCTATGGCAGTTAAAGTGGCATTAATTCCACAGTGTAGTTGCACCCCTCGTCTTAGTGAATGATTGAAATGACTTTAGATATACTTATCTGTGACTTTTCTGTGTATCCGGGGGCTAAGATAACTTTCTTTGCCTGTCTGTCAGCGTTCTGTGAAATCTGGAAGCCTGAGCATGAGCCAATCTTTTTGTTGTGCTGTTTGGTTCGTGTTTCTCTTTCTCTAGGACCAACAAAGCAATAGCAGTTTCTGTTCCAGTGTGTGTTTTATAAGAACTCACAATGCCGTTTTCTTTCTCACTCCCGTTCTGTCTGTAGCTACAGCAACACCTACTGGCACAAAGGCGGACTCGGTCGGAACAGCTTTGTTTGCCAAACTGTTCTCTGGGTGTGACAGTCTGTAACATTCGCAGATAGGAGGATACGGATTGTCCTTTACTCATTCTCCCCAGAGGCTTTATACAACACACTGTTATGACAGTTTGTGTGCCAAACATAATTTCAAGCAATGTCTCTGGCTGAGCAATGAGAGCGATAGTGCAGTCAGAGCCTGGAAAGCCTTTTGGAGTGCATCTGTACTGTAGAATAAATACAGTTTATTTGCCATGACTCAGTGCTGTGGAATCCTGGGAGTTGTAGTTTTAGAAAGTCTTCTCCAGTTCCATATTGATTGATGATGGCCCCCACAAATTTTATGGGTTTTTAAAGGCCAGGAATACTTTGAGATGGTTTTGCCTAGTTTCTTCCTAGAGGTTTGTCATAAACAGGAGATAGGAACAGTCCACTTGGTGCCACATCTTGAGCCATGCGCTGACGTTAATTCCTATGCAAAGTACATGCCAGAGTTGGGATGAAGGTATTACATGCACAGGCATCATCTACCTTTAGGTGAGATAGTAAAGATGGAGTAAAGAGACTGTAGAAAGAGCTCTGTCAAGTCTCCTTTTGTGCATGATGCCTCTTTCTGAAATCTTAGGGAATAAAGTGGTACATCGAAGTCACTGCTGGATCGTTACAGCTGACCTTTGGTATCCATGGATTCTGCATCCATAGAATCCATTATTCACAACTTGAGAGATTATATATGTATTTCAAGGGGCAAATCTTTTTGCCAATTTATATAAGAATCCCATTGTAATAAGCTATTGTGTATAATTTGACTTGAGCATCCGCAGATTTGGGTTTCCACAGAGGGTTTTGAAATATCAAAAGTTCACTGTACGCACCATCTAAAGTGCTGTTTCCCAAACTCTGGTCTTCTTGATGTTTTGGACTTCAGCTTCCAGAATCCCTGATCATTTACCAGTCAGTTGTGGCTTTTGGGTGTTGAAGTCCAAAATATCTGGAGGACTAGAGTTGGGAATCAATGATCTAAATCCGGCCTGGGCAACTTATGTCCTCCAGGTGTTTTGGAGTTCAACTCCCACAGTTCCTAACAGCCTACTGGTTGTTTGAAGCCCAAAACACCTTTAGGGCCAAAGTTTGCCCACACCTGATCTAAAGTGTGCAAATGTGTGGATGGAATCCTGTTGGATCCTCCCAGTTAAGAATAGACCCATTGGATCAGTTGTTGAATGGTGAATCAACAACACATAGATAAAGCTAGTTACAGGTTCCCCTCTAATTGGGACTAACAATTGGATTTAGCTCCCATGTGAAGTGGTTAATTCCCCATCTGCACTCATGAATTACATATTTCATTTGCCTAGCAGTGCTCCAAAAAGTACCACTGCCTATGTAAGGGCTAGAGCAAGTCTGAGGGTGAATCTGCACTTTAGAATGGATGCAGTTTGGCACCACTTTAACTGCCATGGCTCAATGCTATAGAACCATGAGAGCTATAGTTTTACAAGATCTTTAGCCAAGTGCTGGTGCAAACTACAGCTCTCATGATTCCATAGCATTGAGCCATTGTAGTTAGAGTGGTGTCAAGCTGCATTCATAGTGTAGTAGATGATGAGTTAGCTTTGGCACTCAATTCGTGCACTGGCTGTAATAATTAATAATTGGCTCACTCTCAACCCTATCATGCTGTATTAGTTTCTGCCTCCACTCTGCTTATGAGTATGCCATACTTCGATTTATGGAGTACTGTGTTGCTTAAGGACAGCACACTTTGTTAGCACTGTTCTTGGAGCTCTGAGTGTGGATTGCCATGTCCATTTTCTTCGAAGACGTCAGCAAACTTGGGGAACTTATCCAACCTTTGCTGGGCTTCTCTGGATGCCTGCAGGTTACAAGGTTACAAAGTCCTGGTTTGGCTGGAAGTGCTACATAATATTGGCTAATTCTAACCTCATTTCAGGGAGAATTTCTTGTCGGATCATGCCTCCTGCTCACTGCTTTTGGTGTGCCTGTGGGTTTTCTTGCCCAAGGGCCAGCATTTCTTTGGCCAATACAGGTGTGCCGTTGATCCGTCATCAATATGTGAAATCAAGCTTGTCCAAGGATGCATCTACACACTGTATAATGAACACAGTTTGAAACCACTTGCCAAGGCTCAATTCTGCGGAATTCTGGTAATTTCAGTTTGTCGTGGCAGCACTATTATTTGGCAAAGAAGAGTAGAGACCTTATAAAACTACATCTTCCATGGTTCCATAGCATTGAGCCATAGTAGTCAAGGTGGTGTCACTGCATTCATTATACAGTGTAGATCAGGGGTGCTCACACTTTTTTCAGCATGCGAGCTACTCTTAAAGCAACCAAGTCCAAAAAATCTACCTGCCCCCGCGCGCTCTTGCCACCGGCGTGCTCCTGCTGCTGTTTTCCGCCCACGCAGCGCTGCTTCCGCCTGCGGGGCATTGCAGGAAGGAGAAAGCACATATCGGGGCATCCAGAGGGAGCGCTCCGCCCTGCCTGTCTCGCCGGCAACGGAGGCTGCGCAGCTGCTTCTGGACGAGAGAGAGGCAGGGCGTTCCCTCCAGAGGTCCCGCCTCATGCTTCCTTCTTCCTGCAATGCCCCACAGGTGAAAGAAGCACCGCGAGAGCGGAAGCCAGCAGCAGGAGCACGCGTGCACGCAGGGTGTGCGCGCGCATGGCAGGAGCGTCCCATTTGGCTGGTGAGGCCCGAAGATCACCTGGAAGAGGGCCGAAGGTCTACTAGTAGCTCCCGAGCTACCTAATGAGCACCCCTGGTGTAGATGCACCCCAAATATCTTCACTGGATCTTTTGTTCAAGCCCTTGCTTTAAAGCATGTATGATCACGGAAAACTTGTGTGCATTCTTACACTGTCTGTTCACTGTCCTGTCTGTTGGGATCTACATCTAAGCCAGGTGCAGTGAAAATATTCATTGTACTTTCTGCCGAATTGTAAGAGAAGCAATGATTGATGGCAGGTGTTCTGTAAATGAAAGCATTGGACTGAATTGATGATGCAGAAACATGTTCTCATCCTTGCTGGGGCAAAAGGATTGCCTCATCGGTTTCAGAGAGAGAACGAGACCTTCCTCTCCTTGCCTCTGATTCATGCTTTTATTCTGGGATATGAAGTGTGTGTCTCCCCGCTTTCCATCCCGCGGCCGGCTCCGGGTTCTATTTTTAGCCCATGAGAGGTTATGAAACCGTAGAGCCACGGCCAGGGTTTTTAATAAAAAAAACCCAAACCCTCTTGAAGGGAGCGGGAATTCCAGTTTACCCTTCCCGAAATAAAACTGCTGAATGCAGGTTCGCCCTTCCTGAAGTCATCCTGTGTGCAAAAAATGGGGGCTTCTTCTTACGGTGGTTTCCCTGCAGAGAAAATCACAGGGTGTTGCAAGGAAGGTGGCTGGAAAAAAAAAGTAAAATAAACCCGGCGTCTACTATGGAATCCCCCCCCCCCTTTTTATTCCTGTCCTCAGAAGTACAGTTTGTAGTTGCTGGATCAACTCTTGTAGGAAAGTGCCAGCTTCCTTTCCTCCTCTGTCCTTTTCTCCAGGGGAAATGCACCAACATCAAACCCAGGCCTGGAAAAAATGCTTGACATTCCTGGGCATGAGCCTCACATTTCTAGGTCTGCAGGAAGCCAGGCAGCATTCCTCTCTTTTCAATGTGACTCTGAACCATTAGTGTTATGCATGCATTGAGCTTCCCTATAGGCGTGGGATGGGTTGTTTGAAGGGCCATGCTTTCCTATATGAGCTTTCCTTCGATGCATCTACACTGTGGAGTTAATGCAGTTCAACATCACTTTAACTGCCATGGTTTGATGCTATCCAATCATGGGATTTATAGTATTTTCTGTTGGTCATGAGGGTCCTGTGTGGGAAGTTTGGCCTAATTGCACTGGGACTGTGGCACAGCTGGCTGGGAGTCAGCTGCATTAAGATCACTACTGACTGAAAGGTCATGAGTTCAAAGCCAGCCCGGGTTGGAGTGAGCTTCCCGACCAAACTTGTGTAGCTTGTTGTCGACCTTTGCAGCCCGAAAGACAGTTCCATCTGTCAAGTAGGAAATGTAGGTACCACTTTGTGGGGAGGCTAATATAACTGATTTACGAGTCCATAAAAATCTCCAGGAAGTATGTAAAGAATGAGGAAGCGACAGCTCCCCTGGTGGCCAGAACCTGGAATGTTAAATAGCCTCTGAGTGTCTGTCTATATATGTTGTGTGTCTATGGCATAGAATGTTTGCCATGTATATGTACATTGTAATCCGCCCTGAGTCCCCTGAGGGGTGAGAAGGGCGAAATATAAATACTGTAAATAAATAAATAAATTATATCGTTGGTAAGGTTCATGTGGCTCTTTGATTGTAGGTGAACTATAAATCCCAGCAACTACAACTCCCAAATGTCGAGGTCTATTTTCCCCCATACTGGAAGGGTTTGGTCATTCTCTGTTGGTCATGGGAGTTCTGTGTGCCAAGATTGGTTGGGGGTTTTATGGTTGGGGGTCGCCACAACATGAGGAACTACATTAAGGGGTCACAGCATTAGGAAGGTTGAGAAACACTGATGTAATGGAGTCCTGGGATTTGTTGTTCGGTGAGGCACCCACACTCTTTGGCAGAGAAGACCTGCAAAACTACAACTCTCAGCAATCCATATGGCAGTGCCAATCTGCATCAATTAAAAGTGGCAATCTGCATCAGTTCTGCAGTGTAGATGCTCCCTCGTTTGAAGTTGCAAGAAGCCTTCCCTTGTGAGAAAGCTAATCTTTTTTTTCTTTGAGTGAATCTTGTGAAGTTTCTTCAGGAAACGACGGGAGTGCTCTTGCTGTTATTTACAGCCCATGGGATCTGAAAATAGCTCCCATGTAGGTGGGTGTTTGCAGCCTGAAAACTGGTGAAACATGCATGTGTGTGTGTGAAACGAGAGAAAGAACGAAAGATTCAGAGAGAGATTGAGATTGGTGCCATCCGCAAGGCTGGCATGTTTTTACAGGGCAGGGCCATCAATCATTGCTGCCCGATCTGAGCGCCCACACAGTTGGCATCGGCTCCATTGCAGGCACAAAACCAATGTTGGAAGATGCCGTTCCTGCTGCTGCAAAGTTGGCAATTTTATGCCATGGCACCCTGCAGCCTTTGGCTCTGTTTATGAGCACGGATATAGCCAGGTCTGGCATGAGAAGACCTGTCTCCGGCCAAATGTTCTCCGTACCACTTTCCCAAAAACTGACCTTTCATACATTCAGGCAGCCCAGAAAGTAGGAGTTTTCTTGGGAGATAAGAGAGTGTAAAACCACATTCTCGCAGCCTTCAGACCAGAGGTTTGGTTGTTGCTCACTTGGGTATTCTTGATCATATCCTCAATATTGCAATATTGGCTTGAGTTGGAACATTCCAAAAATGAGTCCTTGGGGACATTTTCATGCTTCTTGGCAGGGGGTTGGACTGGATGCCCAACGAGGTCCCTTCCAACACTATGATTCTATGATCTACACTGTAGAATTGTTACAGTTTGACCCCACTGTAAACTGCTAGGGCTGAATCCTATTGAATTGTATGAGCTGTCGTTTTCCAAGGTCCCTATGGGGTCCCCAAGACAAATCTGTCATGGGGTTTTCTGAGGCTGAGAGTGTGTGACTCACTCTGTGGGTTTCCATGGCTGAGTGGGAATCAACTTCCCGGTCTTCATGTGTCCTAGAGTTCATCCACATTGTAGATTTAATGTGGTGCAACACCACTTTAACTGCCTTGGCTCGGTGCTTTGGAATCCCCAGGATTGTAGTTTTACATAGTTTTTAGACTTCTCTGCCAAACAGTTATGGTGCCCTCACCAAACTACAACTCCCACAGCATTGAGCCAAGGTAGTTAAACTGCATTGATTCTTTGGTGTAGATGCACACCTTGATTTTGGAACAAGACTCGGGATTTTGAGGCACAAACGTCTTCTCATGAGCTAAAATGCAGGGTGGTTTGAAAAAGGACTGTTTTGAACTACAACTCCCAAAACGTTCCCAGCCACCATGGTTACATTCAAAACATAGTTTCCCCAAAACCCAAACAGACCTGTCACAATGGCTCCCTTGTTGGCGTGCTTTGCATATCTAGCGTGTACTCTGTTTGTAGAATTCGGAGTCAGGTATCAAATCCTGTGTCGTGACAAAACACAACTTTGTTTTGGTGGAAAAGGAAATATCAAAGGCAACAGATTAATTTAAACATGGAAATTAGAGTTTACTCACAACTGTTATTGGTGTTTTAGCTATTGCTATTATATTTATGTCACATTTTGATTGACACACAAGGCTGCTCACAGCATTAGGAAGCAAGGCAATTTACAATCTAGAACAGGGGTTAGCTATTGCTATTAGGTGTTTTGTCACATTTCCCAGAAATCCTGCCAGTTTACCAGCTGTTCATTTCTGGGAGTTGGAAGTCAAAACACCTGGAGGGCAATTTACAATCTAGAACATGCAAACATTAAAATAGAATTAAATATACAAGTCAATATACCCGCCACGCGTTGCTGTGGCTAATCTTCCCTCCTCCTTTCTCTCCTTTCTCTCCTTCCTCCCTTCCTTTCTCTCCTTTCTCTCCTTTCTCTCCTTCCTTCCTTTTTTCCTTCCTTCCTTCCTTCCTTCCTTCCTTCCTTCCTTCCTTCCTTCCTTCCTTCCTTCTCTCTTTGGTTCCAGCCCTCCTCCTCTTTTTCTTTCCCTCCCTCCCTCTTTCTCTCCTTTCTTCCTTCTTTCTTTGATTCCATCCTTCCTTCTCTCCTTCCTTCCTTCCCTCCCTCCTTCTTTCCTTCCTTCTCTCCTTCCTTCTCTCCTTCCTTCCTTCCTTCCTTCATACTTTGATTCCATCCTTCTTTCTTTCTTTCTTTCCTTCCTCCCTCCCTCTTTCTCTCCTTTTTTCCTTCTGCTCTTCCTTCCTTCCTTCTTTACCTCTTTCCTGCGTACTCCCCTTTTTCTTTCCCTCCCTCATTCTCTCCTTTCTTCCTTCTCTACCTCTTTCTTTCCTTCCTTCTCTGCTTTCCCCCCTCTTTCCCTCCCTCCTTCTCTCCTTCCTTCCTTCCCCCTTTCCCCCTTTCCCTCCTTTATTCCTTCCCTCTAGACATAGGCCGGAAAAGAGTTGGGCTCGAAGGAAGCACTTGAGAGAGGTGCATCCCTGCTCTCTGCAGAGCAAGGGCTCCATGGTTAGTAAGCCTGGCACCTGCTTCTGTAGTCATTTAGCTTTTGGGGTTTTTTAAGTCCTTTCTGCTGCCTTTGGTTTTTTAAAAAAATAAGTGATGGTCACTCATTGGTCTGTTAAGGGTCTAGTGTCCAAATTTGTTGTCAATTCGTCCGGTGGTTTTTGAGTCACGTTAATCCCATAGATGAACATTACACTTTTATTTATATAGATTAATAATATACTTAATTGACTTGCGTATTAAACACTGATGCTTTTTAAAATACCCTGCGTTACTCTCTGGCTTGCTCTTAAAAGTACACTTCTTTTTATGTAAATCTTGAAAAATGCATGGCATCGGAATGTGTCCATGTGCAATCCGTTTGCACATGGATATAGGATTGCTCCATTTCAGAGAGAGGTTTTATTTATGGCTTTATTTGGAGGTGGCACTTCCCTCTTTTCAGCTAGTTTAAGCAAACTCAAACTCCTATATCAGCATGCTTTTGACACATCTGAAGGGGGGAGGATTATGGCTGAAGCATCTCTTCATAGGCACACATTCCTGCGCACTTTTGAGATGGCGGTACGTCTCTCTCTCCTCCCCTTTTGTGCCACGACCTCCACCCCTCTTCTGAAAGCCAAAATGTTCAAATCAGACTGGAATGCACATCTGGGCCGAATATTTTGCGAGGAAAGTATTCCCAGGATACGGAAGGTCGGGGCTGTGCCAAAAGGAGAATTCCTGCGGGTTTGATGTGCTCCATCATGTACTTTCTTTTCTCTCTTTCCTTTCCCCCACTTTTAAAAAAACCCCGCTGTTCTCGGTCAAACAGGATGAGTAAGAAGTGGAAGCCCAGAACAGAATGTCTCTCTTGGCAACTTCACAAGAGAAGATGAGACTGATGTGTGTGTGCATACACACACTATACACACACACACACACTCAAACACACATATTGTCATATATACCCAGCATTGCCCAGGTATGCATTCTCTTTCTGGTGCAGGCTAGTAACTAATCAGTTTGAATTTGGGGAGCAGGGTGAGCTCCCATATGTCAGCTCCAGCTTCTCTTGTGGGAACATTAGAAAAGTCTCTCACACACACACTCAAACACACATATTGTCATATATACCCAGCATTGCCCAGGTATGCATTCTCTTTCTGGTGCAGGCTAGTAACTAATCGGTTGGAATCTAGGGAGCAGGGTGAGCTCCCATATGTCAGCTCCAGCTTCTCCTGTGGGAACATTAGAAAAGTCTCCCACCTGATAGTAAAACATTCTCTTTCTGGTGCAGGCTAGTAACCCTAGGCAATGTCATTTGCATATGACATCAAATTCTGACCAATTCACACCAGAAGTGACCTGCAGTTTCTCAAGTCACTCCTGACACGTAAAAAAAAATCTACTGTCATTTTTTACTTTTGGGGGCCCTTGACCAAAACAAAATGGCTTTTGTAGTTTAAATCCCACATTTATATTAAGCTGGGGAGTGAAGTGTTATGTGTGCCAAATTTGGTCCAGATCCATCAAGCCATGCAGCAGCCTTTGTGGTTCAAACATATCTACATACATATATATGTATCAACTTTGATCTATCAATCTATCTAAGATTAACTTCAATACAGTGTTCATTTCTCCCCTTGCTTTGCTTTTTTTACATTTAGGTTTGTGCCTTGTTGTGTTTTTGGCATTATAATTTAAAGCTGGAAATAATGCACATGCAACTCACGGCTTCCCTTCCGGAATATAAACAAACAAGCTGTGTGTCTGCATTGCAGAACGTAGTTTGAAACTACTTTAGCTGCCAGGGCTCAATGCTATGGGATACTGGGAATCGTAATTTTACTAAATCTCCCCAAACTACAACTCCTTGAATTCCATAGCCTTGAGCCATGATAATTTAAAGTGGTGTCAGGTTGCATTGGTTCTGCAGTGTAGATGGACCCAAGGACTGATTCTCCTTTAAAGAGGGTTATGCTCTGGATTTTGGGGCAGAAATGCTGAACTGCACCACTGCAGCCCACAACAGGTACAGGGTACAAAAATGTTCCCTGTACAATATTTCTAGCTATTTTAAAGATGCTCTTTTTTATGCCGTGGAATCATGGAAGTTGTAGTTTTGCAAGGTGATTCTCTGCCAAAGAGCATTGGTGCTTCGCTAAACTACAACTCCCACGATTCCATCGCAATGAGCCATGGCAGTCAAATTGGGATCAAACTGCATTTATTTTTCTGCAGTGTACATGCAGCCTAAAAATACGGTTTCAGAGTAAATTGAAAACTGAGGTAACAGCCAGGATACAAAGAGTTGGAGCAGGTAGTTTTGTGGACTTTTTGTGTTGTCTTTGTATACAAACCATTATCCGTTTGTATAATCATTCTGAAGTTGTTGATTTAGTGTTTGGTGCAACTCAGAAGTTGGTTTGTTGGTAGTCATGTAGGTATCTTCTTTACCCACCCCAGTGATGAATTGGAGAAATACAACATGCTTTTAGAGCCAATGAAAGGAAGGGAGAACCAATGCTTCTATAGCAGGCATGGGCAAACTTTGGCCCTCCAAGTGTTTTGAATTTACATCATTGGCGGCTATTTGGGAAAGGCTACCTCTGCCCTTTTTGCAGATCCCTGCCTTGAACTCTCATTCATTGAGCCTTTCTTCCCAGAGAGGAACAGGATGCGCATGGATTCCCACCCGGTCCTTTGCGTCGTGCCAGAAGCCAGGACGACAGAAGAGAGCGACTAATTTGGGCTTCCTCTCTCATTGCTTTCGCGTGATGTGCGAAAGCTGCCCTTTGGAAACTTTATCTGGGCGCCGTTCCAGTTTGGGCTAATAAAACGAGGGGTTGGAAGGAAGACAATGGGATTGATGCGTTTGGGGTGAGCCGGGGAGAAAAATTACACTAAAAGCTTTCTTCCATTAATTAAGAATAAAGCAATGCTTGATCTCGGTGTGCCTTGCCATAAAATTCATGGGGAGTCGCCTCGCCCTCTGTAAGTGCTGCTTCTTTTCCTCGCTTTTGGAGAGAGAGTTTTATGGACATGGTCTTTCTTTCCATAGGGGAGCCCCCAGTGGCGCAGTGGGTTAAACCCTTGTGCCAGCAGGACTGAAGACCGATAGGTCGCAGTTTTGAATCCGGGGAGAGCGGGAATGAGCTCCCTCTGTCAGCTCCAGCTCCCCTTACGGGGACATGAGAGAAGCTTCCGACAAGGATGGTAAAACATCAAAACATCTGGGCATCCTCTCGGCAACGTCCTAATAGACAGCCAATTCTCTCACACCAGATGCGACTTGCAGTTTATTTATTTATTTGATTTGTATACCGTCCTTTCCAATTGGCTCAGGACGGTTTACAGTATATTGAACTACAACACAAGCATAAAAGCAAGTTGCTCCTGACATGAAAAAAACCCCAATATGTTTCATAGCAGGGTGTTGTTAAAATTAGCATTCGGTCCTCCCAAAGTTTGGAAGAGATGACGAAGAGGGCATCTGACCATGTGATGAGTGCATTATTTCCATGGGTGCGTCTACAATGTAGAATGATCGCAATTTTGACACTACTTTCACGATCATGATTATTTGGAAGACAAGGCCAAAGACCTTGTGAAACTACAGCTCCCATGACTCCATAGTATTGAGCCAACACAGTTTGAGTGGGTTTTTTCCCCATGTCAGGAGCGACTAGAGAACTTCAAGTCGCTTCTGGTGTGTGAGAATTGGCTGTCTGCATGGACGTTGCCCAGGGGATGCCCAGATGTTTTACCATCCTGTGGGAGGCTACTTTCATGCCCCCACATGAGATGCTGACAGGAGTTCACCCACTCCTTGGATTCGAACTGCCAAACTTTTGGTCAGCAGTACTGCCAGCACAAGGGTTTAACTGGGGGCTCCAGTTCAAGTGGTATCAAACTGCACTAATTATGCAGCGGAGATGTACCCCATCTACAGGGGATAAGTAAAGGTAAAGGTGTCCCCCTGACATTCAGTCTAGTAGTGTCCAACTTTGGGAGTTGGTACTCATCCCAATTTCTAAGCTGAAGAGCCGGCATTGCCCTTAGACATCTCCAAAGTCATTTGGCCAGCATGACTGCATGGTACACCGGAGCAGTACCTATTGATCTACTCACACTTGCATGTTTTCAAACTGCTAGGTTGGCAGAAGCCGGGGCTAATATTCGAACAGCCGACCTTTCGGTCAGCAAATTCAGCAGATCGGCAAGTTCGCTACACAAGGGGGGGGGATATATTCCTCAGTTTAATATGGAAATAGGAAACTATGGATAATAGTGAACCCTATAGAAATGAACTACTTCTAGAAGATATCCTACAGTTCTGGAGGACCTAGAAAATCCCTAGAGAGAGAGAGAGAGAGAGAGAGAGAGAGAGCTTTTCCAGGTCCTCCAGGGCAGTTCTGTGGAAGCATACCTTAGAATGGCATGGTGAGAGTTGACACTGATCGGTTGATGCTTTGCATTTTCCCTGGGAATACCAGGGCACACTCCTCTCATGGTGTGGCTTTGGGATATATTTAGGGCCACACCTACCGAAAGCAGCAAAGGTTCAGGCAGGTAGATGTTTCATGTGGGTTTTCCTTTCAGGGTGTTACTTCTTCCCAGTTTGGCTCATAGTTCCAGAATCCTCAATGGCTTGTAAAGTTCTGCAGATAATAATCTGAATGCCATTGTTGCCAACAGAGATACTGGATCTTCTCTTGAAGTGCATGTATACTGTCAAATTAATGCAGTTTAGCATCACTTGAACTTCTATGGCTCAGTTCTATGGAATCCTGAGAATTGGCACTAGCACTCGTTAGCATAGAAGGTTAAAGAGCTTGTAAAACTACAGCTCCCAAGATTCTATAGCAATGTATCTCAACCTGTCTAATGCAAGACCCCTTAATACCGTTCCTCATCATGTGGTGACCCCCAACCTCGCTGAAGCCGCACGGAGGAGGACCCCCGCCCACTGAAGCCCGTCCACCGCTCATGCTCCTCCTCTGTGGGAGAGCTGAAGCCGGGGGAGGGGGCAGGGCATGGCACCCCCCCCCCAACCCGGCTTCAGCGCTCACACAGCTTTGCCAGCCTTGAGGGGCAGTGCCTCGCCAGCAGTGGCTGAGCCCGCACACGGCGGGCTTGGCACTGCCCCCTCAAGGCTGGCAAAGCTGTGGGAGAACTGAAGCTGGGGAAGGGGGCGGGGCATGGCACGGCCTGGCTCCTCCCCCTCCCCCGGCTTCGGCACTCCCAGCAGCTTCTCCCAGCAGGCCACCATCCCCCAGCCGTTGTTTACAGTGTTCGAGTGTCATTTTGTGTCATTTTGGTTGGTGGTGTGCCCCCGGATTTTTTTAATGTTAAGAGTGTGCTGCAGCTCAAAAAAGGTTGGGAAACACTGGTGTAGGTACACCGCTGGTAACCCTTGTGGAAGGAAGGCAGACATTTGAAGTCTGAAAATAAGGTCTGTTCCACGGAAGCAGCATTGGAGCAACTGCTTCCTCATCTGAGCAGAATTACAGATCCCATGCCTGTTTTTGGTAAATGTTTAACTTTTTCCTGCAGCCCATAGTGGCCTTTGGTAAAACACGTCTTATCACAAAGCTTAACTTTTTAAAGGCTGTCATGCAACAGGGATCTTCGTGTCTGCCTTCCACACAGGTTTCCGAAGACAAGAGAGATTGCAGTGTGTTAATATTGTGTGTGACATTTCTACAAAGTGTCAAACCTTCCCCTGCAGAAGTTTTAAAACCTTGACAAGTATGGAATGACTCTGAACATGGAGTGATAAATATCGCAGAATAAAGAGTACAGACTGAAGAAGAGTATAACCTCCTTGAAAGCGAGCGGAAATAAATCCAATGCCATCAAAAATGTAGAGAGTTGTGTTGAGATCTTTCTCTCTGCTCAGCTAGTTTTTGACTTACAGGGAAATTGTGCAAGAATCGGTACAGCCATGTGTCAGAATGAGGTAATCAGATGGATTTTCAGTGGTTCTCAACCTGGGGGTTGCAATGGGGGTTTCAGAGGGGTCTCCAAAGACCATCAGAAAACACATATTTCTGATGGTCTTAGGAACCCTTTGGCAGAGAAAGCTGAAGATCTCTTTGCTTATCCTTTTTTTCCTTTTTGGAAACACAGTGAATCCTCCCACCAAAAGCCTGTCTCTTGCTCTCTGGATGTAGGTGAACTACAACTCCAAAACTCAAGGTCAGGGTCCACCAAACCCATCCAGTATTTTCTGTTGGTTGTGGGAGTTCTGTATGCCAAGTTTGTTTCAATTCCATCATTGGTGGAATTCAGAAAGCTCTTTGATTTTAGGTGAACTATAAATCCCAACTACAACTCCCAAATGTCAAGGTCTATTTTCCCCAAACTCCACCATTGTTCACATTTGGGCCTATTGGGTATTTGTGCCAAGTTTGGTCTAGATCCATCATTGTTTGAGTCCACAGTGCTCTCTGGATGTAGGTGAACTACAACTCCAAAACCCAAGATCAATGTCCACTAACCCCTTCCAATATTTTCTATTGGTCGTTGGAGTTCTGTGTGCCAAGTTTGGTTCAATTCCATGGTTAGTGGAGCTCAGAATGCTCTTTGCTTGTAGGTGAACTATAAATCCTAGCAACTACAACTCCCAAATGACAAAATCAACACCCCCACAACCGCACAAGTATTCGAATTTGTGCGTATCGGATATTTGTGCCAAATTTGGTCCAGTGAATGAAAATACATTCTGCATATCAGATATTTACATTGCGATTCGTAACAGCCGCAAAATTACAGTTATGAAGTTACAATCAAAAAAATGTTATGGTTGGGGGGGGGGTCACCACCACATGAGGCACCGTATCTAGGAGTTGTGGCATTAGGAAGGTTGAGAAACACTTGATTAGATCCTTTCAGGTTGCTGGAGCAGAGATTGAAGAAAGCAGTGGTTTATATGTTTATAATGGTAAGATACGGCTAATCTCCCTGCAAGTAAACAACTAGCAAATCAGGGAAATGAATTCTAACACAATGCTCTTCTCTTGCTCTGATACTTTATTTATTTGTGTTTTGCTTGTTTGCCGGAAAGTAGATTTTGTGTGATAATCGTACTGCACATTCGACTACATGTGAATCCAAAGGTCATTCATTTGGCACTGGCATGTGGTTAGGGATGTATTTGACATTAAAATTCAATCTCTCTTTGAAGTTGGATAGAAAGCGACGTTGCTGGCTACTTCTGCCCAGGAATAACAATGCATGCTCAGCTTTCTACTTTTACTCCGAGCTCACCACTCAGTATATTCAAATGAAAAGATGCGATTGAACATCTCACAGTCCATCCCATGCATCCTTTTCTCAACATCTGGTTTGGAAAGGCAGGTTGCAACTTTTGGTATCCCTTGCTTTTTTAGTCCTGTAATTCGGCTATCTCTCTGTGTGCATTATACGGAGAAATCAATATGAGCCACTGTGGTTGGTGTCACTTTGTGAGTAATCTCGGCCTTAAGACGTCTAGTTTTGTGCTCACCCAAGCTCAAATAAACAGGCAGGCATTAAGTTTCCTAACAGCCACTGGCATACTTTGATTTTTTGCTTTTTGAAGGGAAAGAGAACTTTTTTTTTCTGTCTGAAAAAAATATTTTATAGACTATGTGGATGAAGAGGTTGGCTGCTTAGAAAAGGCATTGAGAGGAACTGGCTCCTTTTCCTCAGTATCCCTGCTTGATGTTAGGCTGGTTGGGTGGCATTCCAGGTGTCTTCCGGAGCAGCGCCTTCCTTCTTCGTGATGCTAGCCAGATGCCTTCAAGGCAAGTCACTGGAGCCTGGTTAGAAATCTAATAGGTGCTGAGCTTCCTCTGGTCCATAGTGGGGCTGAGAAGATGTGTTGGTCCCACGTGTCATGCATGTCCAGCCTTTTGGCTTGGTCAGCAGTAGGATATGTGTTGAGTATCACTTATCCAGAAGTCAGAAATACCTCCAAATCCCAGCACGTTTTGGTATATTGGATATGTGTGCCAAATTTAGTGCAGATCAATCATTAGTTGCGTTCACGGTGCTCTCTGAACTATAATTCCTATAAATCAAGGTGAATTTTCCCCAAAGCCCTCCTGTATTTTTTGTTGGTCATGAGTGTTCTGTGTTCCAAGTTAGGTCCAGGGCCATTGTTGGTGTGGTCCAGAGTGCTCTTTGATTGCAGACGAACTATAAAATCCCAATATCTATCTACAAAGGCTATAAATCAAGGTGTGTTTTCCCCCAAATTTCTCTAGTGTTTTTCTTTGGTCATTGAGGTTCTGTGTGCCAAATGTGGTCCGGGTCCATTGTCCGTGGGGGTCACAGTGCTCCGACTTGATGCAGGGTGAACTGCAACTTCCATCATGTGGCTCCAATCCCCCAAACCCCTCCAGTATGTTTAGTTGCTGATTAGTTCTGCTCTTTTTGTTGTGCAGACAGAGTTGAAAAGTGTAGGAGAGAGTTAAGGGAGAGGCAGCAGTGGGTGGGATCATGCAAATTCCACACCCATGGAAAGAGAAAGGAACCCAGGGATGTCCATTCTGGAGGAAAAATAGAACATCTAGGATGAAATTGTCCCCGAATGAGAGCCTTCACTTGGGTGGTGGCCAATATGGTGTTTGGGGAGTACATTGGCAGGGGTTGGGAGACATGTTCATGGCGCCTGCTATAACCACAATGTCCTTGGAGGGATCGTTTTGGTGGCTCCCTAGCACTGTAGGTTATAGCTGTTCGTGGAGGCAGGAGTGCATGGAGGTGCCCATTGTGTAAGTGGGATACCTCCACCACATACACATTTCCACATACTCTGTGTATAGATGACTGCATGTTCTTAATGTGAGAAGTCCTGATAGGTGTTTTTAGACTCACTTGTATTGTTGTGCTTTCACCAATGTATTTTATTGTGTTTAGTGCTTTTATTATGCTTATTGTTTTTTGATGTTGATATTTTTGTGATGTGTTGTTGGGCACGGCCCCATGTGTCCCCTTCGGGGAGATGGATGCGGGTTACAAATAAAGTATTATTATTATTATTATTATTATTACAATCAGCATTGTCTTTGTGGGAGCTATAGTGCTGGTTGATTTTGAGTATGGTTTTCTTTGGCAGTTAAGGCTCAGACATATAAGTTACCAGAAGCTTATTTTCAGGTTCTACCATTGATATTTTTATACAGACAGAGTTCGGGATGCAGCTTGTGAAAAGGAATAGTTTCTTATTAATTGTCTCTCAAGCTCCATGAGGAAGTTGATGTCACTGGTGGTAAGGTCTTAACAGGTTCTGGGTGTGTCCGTCTGGCATTAGTGGATTGGTGCCTGTATCAAGATCCTGAGAAGATTTCCCAGTGACAGTTACCTCACTTTATTCCTCCTTTAAAACGGGAATCTGGAAACTACCCCTTCAATTAACCACAATCTCATCAGATTGATAGTATCTGTGGTGTACTGTATGTAATTAAAGGCTTGGCTCCCACACTGAGTTGACATATGTGCTGAGTTGACGTATGTGCCCCTTGCACTTACCAGAAACTTGAAGAACTCCCTTCCTTCTCCTCTCCTGTTTCTGTTGTTGTACTTGTTGTGTGCCTTCAAGTCATTTCCAACTTTTGACAACTTTTCCGTGGAGTTTCCTGTGGTTTAGAGAGTGACTTGACCAAAGTCACCCAGTGGGTTTTCATGACTGAGTGAGGATACATTTCCTGTTCTCTGGAGGTATAGTCCAACCCCACGCCAGCTCCAATCTACAACTCCCTAATCCTGTGAGCTGTCATCTCCCAAAATTAACCTTTATCAGATGTGGATGACTTTTGGTGCCCAATGGCAACATCCCCTGGGTGAGGTCCCATTGAAAATCATTGTCTTTGCGATATTCACACACACCAGAAAGATTCTACAAGGAGCTTTTGTTTGTTTATTTGGATAATTGCAAGAGAACTCTCAAAAAGAACATAGCTGCCCAAACTGAGCAGTTTCCTTGGACCACCTTTTGGTTTTTCTAGCTCATGTTTTGGGTTCCGTAGACCACTTTTTGGTTTCTGTGGGTCACTTTTTGGTTTCCTTGGTACTAGGTGCTTCAGGGGGAATTGTTTGCTTTTGCAGCCAAGGTGGCTCAGCTGGATGGCTGATAGGGAGCATGCAAGGCAATGCTTGCTTTCCTGGGCTTTGGCTAGTTGGCTGCTTTGTGCGTCTCTCTCTACACGGGACGGCCGCTTTCCTTGCCGCTCTCTGCAAAGTGGCTTAGGTAATTAGCGCAAGCGAAGGCTGCAGCCGCGTGGAAAGGGATGGAATTAAAGGCCCAACCCGTGCACAAGAGTGCAGCCAAAACGTGGGGCTCCCTCGTGGCAGAACGTGTTGTACTCTGATCCCTGGGCTGTGTGTTTTGGTTTGTCTTAAGGCTTGCCTTTCCCTCGTCTCCTTTCCTGGCTTAAGGGTAGAATTACACTCAGATGCGGGGAGGGAATAAAAAATCAGCTGTTTGCTCCAGCTAAGGCTTCTCAAATACAATTTCCTTGGATAATTTTACTTCCCCAAGATCAGCATCACCGGTGCTTGGGAAACCTGGGAATTATAGTCCAACAAGAGTGGGGCAATTCAAGATCAAGGTTGCATCTACATTGCAGAATGAATGCAGTTTGACAGCACTGTAACTGCCATGGCGGTATGGTATGTATGCCATGGCTGTATGCTATCATGGAAGTTGTATTTTTGCAAGGTGTTTCTCTGCCAAAGAACATTGGTGCTTCACTAAACTACAACTCCCAGGATTCCCTAGCAGTGAGCCGTGGCAGTCAAATTGAGATCAAACTGCATTTTTTCCCTTCAAAATACTGTTTTGAAGGGAAAATAGTCTTAAAAATACTGTTGCTCAGTAAATTGAAAATTGAGGCAACAGCCAGGGTACAAAGAGTTGGAGCAACTATTTTTGTGAACTTTTTGTGTTGTGTTTGTTGAAACATCTCAAACCGTTCTCTGCTTGTATAATAATTCTGAAATTGTTGATTCCGTGTTTGGTGCAACTCAAAAATCAGTTTGCTAGAAGGGGAAATACAACATGCCTTTAGAGCCAATGAAAGGAAGGGAGAACCAATGCTTCTATAGCAGGCATGGGCAAACTTTGTCCCTCCAGGTGTTTTGGACTTCAACTCCCACAATACCTAACAGCCAGTTTGCCCATGCCTGCTCTATAGGATATTGGATTCCCCACTCCCATTGTCCCCAGCCTGTAAGACCTGGGGGTTGGGATGATGGGGTTTGTAGTCAAAAAACTGTTTAGGGATCATTGTGCCAGCCACTTCCGTTTGCTATAAATTTGGGGACTCTCCCAAAAGACGTGAGTGAGAACAACTGTAATAGCAGCCAAGATGTATCTCCAAGTGCATTTGGAAGCCAGCGAAATACTTGATGGGCAAATTGAAAATACTTCTTTATTGGAATACACTCAAGGAAACCCTCGGCGGTATCTTGCCAGGGGATTCTGGGAGTTAAGTGTCCAAGAAAGTGGATTGCCAAGCTCTGGGACCACTGGTTACGCTAGTTGGTACCACACCCAGTTCAATGTGCATTGGAATAGAAGACATGAGGTTGGATTAATCCCTTGCTCACCCCATACCCAGTGGGGAAATGTAGTCCAAATAAAAGTTGAAGGCCACAGTTTGACCTAAGCTGATCTTCTAATGCAAATATCCCAGGCAAAATTTCCATGGGAAGTCCCAGAATTTCCTGCAGCAAGGTCTGATTTTTAGCACCTACTTTGCAGGTACCTTTCGAAGATTTCCTTTCCGTGTGCCTGCATTTCACTTAAGATTCACAATCCAAGCCCAAATAGTTACAGCTATTTTTCCCCCTTTCTGTTTTGCCCCCCAGGTATAGAAAAAGCCCTCCGTAACCATGACTGGAGTATTAAAAAGAAAATATGAAGAACTGGAAGACGACGTTCCCTATTCCTCCTCGTCTTCCTGCTCTCCTTTTTCCTCCTCCGCATCTTCAGCTTCTTCTGGATGGGAATCCGACGAGGAAAGCTCCCGAGGAGGTGGCATCAAACCCCGGTTGGCCTTAAATTCCGACTTCACCCGTAAGTAGTAATTTGTGTTCAGGGTGGGTGTACCAAATTTGAAATTGTGCATATGGGTGGCTGATACGTGTTCAGATTTGGGTCCCATCTCCAAGATATCTCATTGTGTAATTGCAACTATTCCAAAATCTAGAAAAAAATCCAAACCACTTCTGGTCCCAAACATCGTGGATAAGAGATACTCAACGTTTATTTGATAACTTAATAGCACAGTATTCAAATCAGCAAACTTGTTCTCTGTCCATTTTTGTCCTCCCATCAAACCTCATGAGATAAGCTGTGAGTGGAACATCTATCTATATCTACCTATCTACCTATCTTCTATCTATGTATACACATAGTAAAAATGAACATATGTATGTGTATGCGTGGTTGGGCTGTCCATTTACAGAGAAAAGCTCCTTCCTCCACAAACAGCTACAGCTATCTGTACTCCAGAGACACCAAAGACCTTCCCTCCAATGATATTGCAGGTTATCGTGCCATGAACATGTCCAAGAGCCCTTCCAATGCCCTCCACAAATACCATACTGCATACCAACCAAATGAAGGCTATCATATGGGGAAATTTTCATCCTTTTTCCTCCACCACAGACATCCCAGTGTTTCCTTCTCCATTGGTGTTGAATTTGCATGACCACGCGCACTGCCTCTACCGTAACCCTTTCCTACTCTTTTCTATGCCACACAGAAAACAGAGGAATGCAACTGAACATACTAGAGTGGTTTGGGGAAAATTCACCATGATTTATAGGAGTTGTAGGTACTGGATTGTTCACCTGCAATCTAAGAGCACTCTAAACTCTAATGATGGAACTGGAACTAACTTGGCACACAGAACCCCCATGACTAACAAAAAAGCTGGAGGTCTTTAGAGGAATTTAGAGGAATTATAGTTCACCTACATCCAGAGCGCACTATGGAGCCAAACAGCGATAGATCTGGACCAAACTTGGCATGCATACCTGATATACCCCTATTTGAATACTGATGGGTTTTGAGGGGAATTGACCCGGTCATTTTGGAATTGTAGGTACTGAGATTTTCAGTTCACCTGCAATCAATGAGCATGGTGATGATGATGGTAACAATTACATTAATAAGAAGTAATCCTGTTGTTACCCAGTGAATGCCATAATAATAATCATAATGCCACATGTCTTAAATTCTAGGATGACATCAATTGTAACAAGAACACTTCTTCACTATGTAACGTGATTTTTGTTCCTAGGTTATAAATGTCATTTCCTAATTGGTTCTATTATAAAAACATGGAGAAAGGTTATTAAATTGCAAAAAAAAAACCCCCATTGTTTTTGCAGGACATCCTGCAGCACATTTTGCTATAGATGTTCAATGAATATCTCATAGAGTTCCAACCAATTCAACCTAGTTTGTGGCAGCCACAAAAATGAATTTTCTGGAGTGTAACAACTACTAGCACTTTCAAACCAGAAACATATGTTTTTTATCCAAATTTTGTTACATTGTGCTTTCGATGCCACCAAAATGAAAACATTTTGTGTATGTGATTCTAAGAGCATCCCATTTTTAGAGATATTTATAGGGGGGAAAGCTCATCTTATACTTGAAGAAAGACTGTAATTATAATGAGTAAACACGCTGTTATCCAGTGAATGCCATGGCCAAGTGAGGATTCGGACCAGGGTCCCTGGAGTCCTAATCCTGTGCTTCAAACCACTACACTCCCTTCTTTAACGCCTGACTGACATTTTTAGTGTCATGTTGGTACATGTGTTTGTTGTGCCTGCGTTGTTTTCCCTGTGTTGCCTTCACTTTGGCAAGCTTTGGCAATACACAGTACCTGACATTGCAGTAGCTCCTGACATCGAGCAATTCACAACACATCTGGCTAAAACCTGGGCCCATAAATCAGCCTGCAAATTTACCTGCGCAGAAAGGGATGTATTCTCTTGTTGGATTTAATTTGATGGAGCAAAAAAAGGTTGAACGCAGTTTAAAGGTGGGACAGATAATACCTGGGAGAGATTGGAAGGTATTGATTGATGCCAGGTATTTGTAGCTGGATCTACACTACATTATATGGGTCTACACTGGCCATATCATTGTTTGGGCATGTAAGAAATCAGTATGTGTGTGTATGTCAACTGTAAAATAAGATGCATGAAGCTGATTGGCCGGGGAGCTAGCTGAGCCTGGGATTTTTGGTTACTGCTACATTTTTCAGGCTTGAACTATGCAGCTGCTTACAAAGAAACAGAGAGACAATTTGGAGTGTGCTCTTGCTTCATCAACTGCTGGAAGGAGTTCATAAAGCAAGAGGACAAAGAAATACCATTTTAAATCTCTAAAAGGACATTATGTGAGTCAGTGCGACTGATCACATGATTGTACATAGGTTCTGAACTATGAAAAGTAAGCTACTTGTTCTTTCTTGATCATCTACATCAGTGGTTCTCAACCCCCCCCCCCCATGCTGTGACCCCTTAATACAGTTCCTCATGTTGTGGTGACCCCCAACCATAACATTATTTTCATTGCTATTTCATAACTGTATTTTTGCTACTGTTATGAATTGTAATGTAAATAACTGGCATGCAGGATGTATTTTCATTCATTGGGTTAAATTTGGCACAAATACCTGATATGCCCAAATTTGAATACTGGTGGGGTTGAGAAGATTGATTTTGTCATTTGGGAGTTGTAGTTGCTGGGATTGATAGTTCACCTACAATCAAAGAGCATTCTGAATTCTACCAGCAATGGAATTGAACCAAACTTGGCACACAGAATTCCCGCTACTAACGGAAAATACAGGAACAGTTTGATGGGCATTGACCCTGAGTTGTGGAGTTATTGTTGACCTACATCCAGAGAGCAATATGGACTCAAAACAATGATGGATCTGGACCAAACTTGACAAAAATACTCAATATACCCAAATGTGAACACTGGTGGAGCTTGGGGAAAATAGACCTTGACATTTGGGAGCTGTAGTTGCTGGGATTTATAGTTCACCTACAGACAAAGAGCTTTCTGAACCCCACCAATGATACAATTGGTCCAAACTTCCCATACAGAACTCCCACAACTAATACAAAATACTAGAGAGATTTGGGAGGAATTGACAATGATTTAGGGTAGAGCACGCCTGCTCTTTCCTGCTCTCCCCTCCTCATTTGGAGTCTCATAAACAGCCCCTTGGCTGAAAGGCCAGCTGTGAGGCCAACCAATCTCAACAGGATGAAGGATTTTGGTGGGAGGATTCGCAGTCTGTTTCCAAAAAGAATAGATGGAGAGATCTTCAGCCTTCGCTGCCAAAGGGGTTCCTAAGACCATCACAAATATGTCTTTTCTGATGGTCTTTGGTGATCCCTCTGAAACCCCCTCGCGACCCCCCTAGGGGTCCCAACCCCCCAGGTTGAGAAATACTGGTCTACATGGTATATTTTCTTCCTCTGGCAAAACTGTGTGTGAACTACACGTGGTTTATTTTAGGTTATGCCACATAATGCAGTTCCAAACTGCATTATATGGCAGTGAAGATCTAGCTTATGTGCCACGGCCCCCAACACCCCAGGCCATTCACTTCATTTAAGGACGGTTAATTTGAACTGGAGAAGAATGATAATGTTTTGGAAAATGCTTCCATTATTGGCTGGAATGCATCGCATCTTAATCCAAGTTCAGTGATTTTTTAAATATATATTTTTGTTTTGTTTACATTCTTCTAAAATGAGCAATTACATACGGACAAATTATCTTGAGACACACACAGTTAACAAACAAACAAGCTGATTGAATGCAAGTAGAATCTCGTTATGGATAATTCCGGCTTATTCAGCAAAACTATCCAGCCTTCCAAATTAACATTTCTCTAACTGTGCTCCGCTGAGGTCTTTTTCCTCCGCTTCCCGTCTTCCGCAGGCGCGAGCTACACCTACGTCCCGCAGAAATGCCATCTGCTCGCCTTCTAACGAAGGGCAAGAGTTTTCGTCGATAAATCTTCCTCGGGACTGCTGGGAATATTTGGTTTCTAAGGTCCACTTAGGAGACCATTTGCAAACCTGCCGCCCCGTCTCCAAATGCTTTAGGAAGTCGCGCAATGACAAAGGCGCCTTTCTTTTTGTGTTCTGGCTTTTGTGCGGCAACAATGACCTTTCTGTGTTCCTTGCCTTGATTCGAAAAAGAAGAAGAAAAATGCATTTTGGAGGAAGAAGAATGACTGCAAATACTCAAATAACAACAGCAATAGCTATCACATATTTCCTGATCGCTTTCCATTTTTCCTGGATAATGAACACAAACACATAGAAATATATACATACAATAGACTTTCAGTTAACGGCCACCCATGGGGATTGGTAGATGTCTTCTGGTTGCTTGAGAGTTGCTAATAGTACGCCCCCTACAATAACATACCATCAGCTCTGTATTGACTTGATATTCATATTGAAATACAGTAATTAAAAGCCAGTTAAGACCGATAAAGATAAACTTAATGTAACACTTTCATTGTATTATGAAAACAGCTTTGTGAGTGCACTACACAATTTTAGTTAAATGGCAGTTAAAATTGATTTTGATTTAAAGTATTCCTTTGACTCTTTTGCCAGTTGCTTGAGAGTTCTGGTTGCTTGACTGGGAGTCTACTACACTTACTTACTTAGATGATCCCACATAGCCTGAGGATGATGGTCCTCCGAGTGTAGTGTCTTGGCAGTGGGTCTGTAGGTGGCTGTGGAGCGCTATTCTTGATCCGTATGTTCTTCCGCAGTGAGGACATCACTTTCCAGGTGGAAGGTGGTCCCAGTCAGGGTTGGCTTAATGCACCATCCTCTTAGCATGTTTCTCCCTTTCAGCTGCCATTCGTGCCTCTTCGAATTCTGCAGCACTGCTGGTCACAGCTGACCTACAGTTAGAGCGCTCAAGGGCCAGAACTTCCCAGTTCTCCATGTCTATGCCATAGTTTTTAAAGTTGGCTCTTTTCCTGCCCACCAATGTTAAGTTTTCCATTCTTGATTTGGGAGTACAGTGTTCCCTCGCTACTTCGCGGTTCACATTTAACTGACTCGCTGTTTTGCGGATTTAAAAAAATATTAATTTAAAATAAATATAGTTTTTCCACTGTTTTGTGGGTTTTTGCCACCGCTGCTCTCCGGGTGCTTTCCCTCCTTAGTCCTCCTTCCCTTTCTCCAGCCATGAAGAGCCTTTCCTTCCTTTCATTCACTTTAAGTGTATAAAGACTTAAAATAGTGTATACCTGCTAAAATAATGTATAAACATTGAAATAAATAGAGCGTCCCTACTTCGCGGATTGTCGCTTATTGCGGGAGGTCTTCGAACGTAATCCCCGCAATAAGTGAGGGAATCACATGCTGAACACTTCCCAAATGTCTCCCAAGTGTCTAGGACTGTGTGAAGTATCGACTAATAATGTGTGCAGATCCGAGTAGGGTGGCCTTTTGCAACTGACAGGTGGTAATTTTGTCAGCGCCGATTGTTTTTAAGTGCAGGCCAAGGTCTTTAGGCACAGCACTCAGTGTGCCTATCACTACTGGGACCACCTTTACTGGCCTGTGCCAGAGTAGTTATCGTCATCATCATCATCATCATCATATTCTGCTTTTATCTCTTAATTGAGATATGAAATGCAAAGCAGGGGAACTGAGAGTCTGCTATGCTTTTGATTTTTCTTTTATGCAAAACCATTTCGTTTTTGATACAGAAGTTGCCAAAAAGTAAATACATCCACATTTGGGGGGAACAAGGGATTAAGTGGAAAGATGTTTCTGCAGCTTGAATCTTGCAGGCCTTGCATTTGAGCTCAGCTTTGGATCAGCGCTATTGCTGATAACTGGGGGGGGGGGGGGGTATGTTGGAAGGATCAAGGTTAGCGTACCTTCTTTGGCTGAGCTTGCCATCTTTGCCTGAGCAAACCGCCTTTGTAGAAGGAGGGGAGGTTGGAAACCGGTCACTATAGATACTGCATTTTTAATCCTGGGCTTGCAGATTCCTTAGCAGCTGTTGAGCCTCATTCCTCTCCCTGGAGAGAGGCATGGGCCTCATTATTTAATATAAGGAAGAGTTGTGCCAATTTTAAGTAAATGGATTCCAGATCGATCTGGCTCAACCGGCACAAACGTGTCTCATGGATGCACTCAGATTGCTTTGACCCCTGCGTATCTCTGTTTAATTGAATTTCTGTAAATTGCTATCTTAAGCTAAATGGCTGGAAGCTGAGAGTGTGCCATTATTCATTGTAAGAGAGTGGGGTGCAATTTCTCTGTGGGTTTTTTTGCCGAATTATGGGACCCACTTTGGCGGTTTGGGAGAGCAGCGACGGGCATTTTTATGTCCGTGCCTAATTGAAATAAATAGTTCGGAACAGAGGGACACGTCCTGCGAGCGGCAGAGTTTGCAGCCCGTCTGCATATTTCGGCGACATGCGGCTCATTTGCATGTGATTTGCATAACCACAGCAGGTGTCAGCCCACAGCTGGTGGGCATGCTGGGATTGCGTTACGATTGTTGTGGAATTCAAAGCCCCAAGACGGGGGCGGAGGGGGAGGCACAACCCAAATGGCTGAAATTTGGGGCACTCTGAGTCTGCTTTGGAGTTCGGTTTTACCATTTGTGTTGCGACTGAGTCCTTTTCCATTCTTTTTTATGTATTACTAGCTTGGGTACCCGGTGGTGCCCGTGTTATTTTAAAAAGGAACCCTGGGAAGGCTGTCTGTGGAGGAGGAAACACATCAAATCTAGGATGAAATTGTCCCTGAAGGAAAGCATTCCTTGAGTGGTGGGCTGTAATGTTTGTGGAGGACATTGGCAGGGTTTGGGCTACATGTTTATGACGCTCGCTATAACCTGCAATGTCAGTAGAGGGAGTGCCTTTGGAGGCTTCTCAGCACTTGGAACCATAGTCTGTCTGTAGAGGTGGGAGGCTTTCTGTTTAAGTGGACACCTCTGCCACATACACACATTTTTATGTGAATAGATAGATAGATTGGTTTGAGCATTCTACTATGAATCTGGAGACTGGCGTTAGAGTTCCTGCTCAGCTATGAAAACACAGTAGGTAACCATGAGCAAGTCACATTCTCTCAGCCTCACAAAGACCAAGAACAAGTCTTGCCAACTAAACAAATATTGCCAAGATTTGTCTTAGGGGTGCCATAGATTGGAAATTGACATGAAGGTATACCAATAGCTTTCCTCCAGTGAACCCAAAATGAAGCACAGTGCTTTCATCCTTCCTACTGAGTAGGATCAGATAATGAGAGCTGTTCAGCAGTGGAACTCTCTGCCCCGGAGTGTGGTGGAGGCGCCTCCTTTGGAAGCTTTTAAACAGGGGCTGGATGGCCATCTGTCAGGGGTGCTTTGAATGCATTTTTTCTGCTTCTTGGCAGGGGGTTGGACTGGATGGCCCATGAGGTCTCTTCTAACTCTGTGAATCTATGAGAGAGAGAGCATCCCAGAAGCCCAATGTCATTTGTTGAGCACTGGTCACCCATCGAGCTCTTCATAGTACTGTTAGGGTTGCAAACTAAGTTCTGTGTCTGAGTTGATCAATCTGCCTGGCTTTTCTCCAACTTTTTAACCTGGAGGAAAACTAGAAATAATTTTGAGGTCTTGGGGAACCCCCACATAAAAGTTAATGTGCCCAAATGAGTTCATGGACAGAGGGATGATCTGATCCCGGCTCCTCGTGGCTTTCCATTTGTGCACATAGCTCGTCCTTCCTGCAAAATTCCCCTTCTCAAATTGCTGAGCAGCCTCTTGCCTGGAGATGGATCTACACTGTACAATTAATGCATTTTGACGCCACTTTTCACTGCTAAGGTTTAGTGTTGTAGAATTGTGTGAATTGTAGTTCTGCAAGGTCTTTTCACCAAACTACATCTCCCAGGATTCAGCAGCCATGGTAGTTAAAATAGTGTGAAACTGCTTTCATTCTATAGTGTAGCTGTATCCTGGGTGAGTTGTGGGCCAAAGTATGTTCTCCTTCCGGCTTTCCATTTGCACACTTAGCTATTTACCTGTTTTCCTTCCTGCAAAGCGCTCCTCTCTGTCGCCAAGCAGTTTCTTGCCTGAATTACTTCTCATTTTTGGCAAACTACTCTCAACCATCCCTAGACCATTGTGCCGGCTGCTTTCGCTATTCCCAGTTTATGCATCTTTTTAAAAGTCTCTCTGAATTTGCATCAGCCCAGGGAGGAAACACCTGATCGTTGCCTGGCAAGGTTAAACAATGCTAAACTTTTCTAAAATGCATCAAACTCTTGCGTTTTTTGCAGGCGAGGGCTTTTAAGATCAACCCCAGCCGTGTTTACACTGGGATCACCTGCATAAAGATTAACTGCTGTGCAGCTGCTCTCAAATTAGCCCCTTGAGATTAGACTATAGATTTACAGTTCCTCCCAGTGGAGAGCAAAGGAAATGTCATCAAAGCAGCTGTTTTGATGGTTTCTATCTCTTGCAAGCGCTCTCTTTCTCTGTCTCCCTTGTTTGCTCCTTCCTGCAGGCTCCGGCAGCTAAACTGTTTGGGTGTCTGTGTTTCTTTTCTTCCTTTCTGTGATATATATATATATATGGCTGCTGCGGCCTCTCCAAGGCTCCTGGCTGACAGCACGCAGATGGCGCGCTTAGGCGGTTAAAGTAACATGCGATGAATATTTCATGTCCCTGGTTGCTGCTGTCGGGAGGACAAATTTCCTTGAGAAAGAAATCGCAAGCGCAGCAGCAACGACAACAATAACCGCTACCTTGTGGGATTGCTTGCAAAGGCTGCTCGGTGTGTGAGCGAGCAAAACCGTGCCGAAATCCATGTCACCGCAGAGCATGTGGTGTGGCCCTTTGGGGACTGTTAGTGCTCTGAAAGCGCATGGGGTCCATCGAATTGTCATGGCCGAGATCGTGAGTGGAAATGTCTCCCGAGTGAGACCTCACCTGATCTATCGACTCACCTGGGCTCTCCATTCTCCGTTTGAGGATGGTAATGAAGCCGCACTAACTTATAGGGTTGTTGTGGAGACATCGTGAGAGTATAGTCAGACCTTGATATTTGACTGCATTACAGGAAATAACGAATGTAAAAACCCTTTGAACACTCAAGTCTTATATAAATTAGTACAAGGCAGTGGAGAGTTTATGTCTAGCTTTGACTTGCTTGCTATCAAAAGCTGTTCACATGAAAGGCATGTACACACACTCATGTACTCGCCATATTGTGATTTAGCATCAGAAGGGACTACAAGAGCCAAATCCCAATAGAGATGTCTTCTTTGGAGGTCTCTTTTTTAAAGGCTTCCGAAGAAAGAGAATCCCGTGCCATCCGCCATCAAGGAAGGATAATGTCTTCTTTATGTGTTTTACTTCATTGCATGTGAATGGCTTTTGTACATGTTTGACAGTGGAGTATGCTGCTTTGGAGTGTGGCTGAAACGGGTTGGCCATCTGTCAGGAGTGGTTAGGTTGTGTATCACTTCATAGCAGGGTGGTGGTTCTGGATGACCTTTGGGGTCTCTTCCAGTTTTGTGATTCTATTCTATTCAGAGAGTCTCTTTGGAGAGTTCAGTCCCAAACCGGGATATAAATTATAGATATGATAAGCAATATGATATAGTAAAGGTAAAGGTTTCCCCTTGACTTTAAGTCTAGTCATGTCCAACTCTGAGGGTTGGTGCTCATCTCTATTTCTAAGCTGAAGAGCCGGCGTTGACCGTCGACGCTTCCAAGGTTATGTGGCCAGCATGACTGCATGGAACACCATAATCTTCCCACCAAAGCGGTACCTATTGATCTACTCACCTTTGCATGTTTTCAAACTGCTAGATTGGCAGAAGCTGGGGCTAACAGCAGGAACTCACCCCACTCCCCGGATTCAAACTTCTGGCCTTCTGGTCAGCAAGTTCTGCAGCTCAGTGGTGTAACCCGCTGCACCACTGTGGGCTCCTATGATATAGTGGTTAGCATGTAATAGTTATTTAAAGCAGATGGAAATCTGAAAGGTCTCTTATTATCACATTGCTGATCCTACTCCGCTAGGCGGTTGTGTGGATAACATGGGAGATCTTATCTAGTTCTTTGAAGGATAGGAAAGACAACACATGAGGATAATTTACCAGGATGTTTTGAATGTTTTCAGAAACATGAATCACAAATTAGGGAAGCAAATGTAAATGAGTTCACTGGATAACTTTGGTTGCGGAGTTGGGGCTTGCTTTGGCTTCCTGTTTTCCTTTCAACATGGCACATGACACTGCCAATATCATACAAAAAGCGCCCCTTTTCTTGCCAATGTGTTGTGCAATATAAACAAACAGACAAACACACAAACAAAATGTTCCTTTCCTTGCCATCATTTGTCATTTCGCTTTTAAAAGGGAGCAACAAATTGCACCATAAATTGAAACGGTGACATATTTTCTTGCTACAATCATAATTACGGAGCACACGTGACGGCAGTCATCTCTCTGTGGGCGTTTCCTGTGGCTAATTTTCGCTGCCTTCCTGAAAATCCTGATTTTTCCCTTGGTTTCTTGTAACAGTTGAGTTTCTGTATCTCACGGATATGGAATGGCAGCTCTAATAACTCATTTCCTGGCACAAATCACATACTTGGTTAACAACATATGTATTAGACTAGGGTTGACTCTACACCAGCATTTCCCAACCTTTGGCTCGGCACCCCTGGGAGGTCTTGAGGGGTTTCAGAGGGGTTGCCAAAGACCATCAGAAAACATATATTCCTGATGGTCTTAGGGACCCCTTTGGCAGAGAAGGCTGAAGATCTCTCCATCTGTCCTTCTCTTGCTTTTTGGAAACAGATTCTCCCACCAAAAGACCTCCTCCGCTGTGATTGGCTGGCCTCTCAGCCAAGGGGAGGGCTGTTTCTGAGACTCCCAAGTGGGGAGGGGAGAGCAGGCATGCTCGGAGCATGGTGCGCATGTGCGGGGCGAGGGAGAGCGTGTGAGGCTGGAGGGAGGTTCGCACCAGCGAGTCCCTTCAAAGCATAGGGGTTCTGTGTCAACTCCCAAATGTCAAGGTCTGTTTCCCCCAAACTCCACCAGTGTTCACATTTAGGCATATTGAGTATTTGTGCCAAGTTTGGTCCAGATCTGTCATTATTGTGTTCTCTGGATGCAGGTGAACTACAACTCCAAAACCCAAGGTCAATGCCCACCAAACTTTTCCAGTATTTTCTGTTGGTCATGGGAGTTTTGTGTGCCAAGTTTGGTTCAATTCTATCATTGGTGGAGTTCAGAATGTTCTTTGATTGTAGGTGAACTATAAATCCCAGCAACTACAACTCCCAAATGACAAAATCAGGCCCCCAACTCCACCATATTCAAATTTAGATGTATTGGGTGTTTGTGACAATTTTGGTCCAGTGAATGAAAATACATCCTGCATATCATATATTTACATTACAATTCATAACAGTAGCAAAATTGCAGTTACGAAGTAGCAACGAAAATAATGTTATGGTTGGGGGTCACCACAACATAAGGAACTGTATAAGGAGCTTGCAGCATTAGGATCTACACTATGGTATTAATGCAGTTTGACTCAATGCTATTGAATCCTGGTATTTGTAGTTTTTCCAGGTCAACCCGAAGGCACATAACATAGTCTAATCTTCTCTCCCCAGCAACGTCCATCCTGAAGAAAAGCAAGCGGTTAAAACGGAACAACGTGGAGTTTGACCGGGTGACCGTCTTCTACTTCCCTCGCTGCCAGGGCTTCACCAGCGTGCCTAGCCGCGGGGGCTGCACCCTGGGCATGGTCACCAGGCACGGCTTCTCCCGGGAATTTACGCTGGCTGAGTTTTCTAAGGAACAAGAGGCGGTGCGGCGGGAGAAGCTGAAGGAGCGCTTGAAAGAGGAGAAACTGGAAGCCTTGAAGTGGAAGGTAAGCCTTCGAGACAATCTCATCTGTCCAACATTCTAAGGATCAGACCGATCAAGCAGTATAAAGCTAGGTAGATAGCCTAGACCAGGTATGGGCAAACTTTGGACCTCCAGGTGTTTTGGACTTCAACTCCCACAATTCCTAACAGCCAAAACATCTGGAGGGCCAAAGTTTACCTATACCTGGCCTAGACTCTGGAGCACTGCCTAATAGGGTACCCTTATCTCAATGTTGGTGTAGCTATAATTAGCAACAGTACAAAGATTTCTGAATGCCATCTAGTGGCTGTTTTAGGCATTTACATGAATCTTAGCAAAAAAAATACAGTGTTTACAACATGCAGCAGAACATCTTTCAGCTGTACTACATAAGAAGTAAAATTCAGCTTGTTTAGTGAGCCTCACGAATGCTTATTCGTTGGCAGTGAATGTTTAATTTTTGTACCTGTTTTATGTGCCCGAGTCACCTAAACATTTCTCAGGCCGAAAGGACTGATGAGTGGAAAAGTTTAAGAAGCCTTGTTCTCGAGGACAGGAGGTTGGGGAAGGACTCTCTGCTCGTTTCTAGAATCAGACTGAACTTCATCCCAAACTGTTAAGGGAAGGACCGTCAGAAATGTTAAAAATGAACTGGGTAGTTTTGATTACAAAGTGTGAGCCAAGCACTGAAAGAGTTAATAGGCCAAAGCCTGTTAGAGTTAGTGAGCCAAAGCTAGTGTCATCCTGAGGAGTGTGAGGTCAACCTTTGTGTGAGAAAAGGCTCGTGTGAGAAAGCACCAGTGTGAAGGCTGCTGTGTGTAAAGCTACTATGTATTTGTTTATTTGCGTTATGGAAACCTTGCTGTTGTAAATAGTGCAACTATATTATTTTACTACAAAGAAAAGCTTCCTATGGAAGAGATAACATATGTCTGTGTGTTTTTGTTCTTTCTATCACTTTGATCTATTGGTCACGCTGCTGCTAATAAGTTACTCTTCTGTACGCTCTCTTGCCCACAAGGACCATTCACGCAACCACTATTGCTGGCTGTGCCTCAGTTAGAATACCAAAGGCACTTCTATTAGAGAAACAGTGTGGTTTGGTGTTGTTGTTGTTGTTACTATTATTATTATTATTCCTGTCTTCAATGAGACTTAAAGTGATTTTGACATTGGACTGTGACTCTAGGAGACCAGAATTGAAATCCCTAGCCACTGGGTGACTTTCGTCAAGTCACATTCTCTCAGCCTCAGAGGAAGGCCAAAGTCAAACCCTTTCTGAACAAGTCTTGTCATGGGTCACCATAAGTATTGTTGTCTTGAAGACACTCAACAACAACCACCACCTCATATCAAGGTAATGACTTCTCTGGTGTATTCCCTTCCCTTACTTAACACTGCCTCTCTGCCTTTTCCTGAAACAGCTCACCATGAATGGTACGAAAGAGTCTGAGGAAGCCAACCAGCTCACTACAGAAGACATCTCGGATGATGACATCGAAGCCAATGGCACCGAACTGGAGGACGGCTTCTTCCTCCAGCCCTACCCAGCCAAGAAGAGGCGAGCTCTGCTCAAGGCCATGGGTGTCAAGAAGATCGACAAGGAGGAGAAGCGGGAGCTGCACAGCATCCGCCTCTCCCGGGAAGATTGTGGCTGCAGCTGCCAGGAGTTCTGCGACCCGGAAACCTGCAGCTGCAGCTTGGCCGGCATCAAGTGTCAGGTGGGTGGCCTTTCCTTGAAGAGGGCTGCGAGGATCACAGCAGGGCAGGACAGTCTCATTTTTTCAAAGGGTTCCCAGTGCAGATTCAATCAGGCTTGAGTAGGAAGAGGCTGTTTGCATCCGGATAAGCCGTGCATTTGAAGCTGGCTACCTGATATTGCAGAGCTTCAAATTAGTGAGGCTAGACAACAGATGCCCAGAGAAGTGTGCAAAAGAAAGCCCTTAATGAACACCAGTGCTCTGTAGTTTGTGTAATCACCATCTGGGCCTCAAACTGGTTCCAGCAATTCCTATGAGATAATCTGCACAGCAGAACTACTTTTGTGATACTGGTTTGAGGCTGACTTAAATGGTCAGTGCAGATGTGCTCTTTGTCTTAAAAAGGTAAACACTACTTTTTGCCAGAAGGCAAGTGGTAATTTCTGCTGTCGTGCCTTGTCAACACAGCTGTTGGTTATCCTTGCCAATCTGTTCCTTCTCTGGAGCTTTCGGCTTCATACTTAAATTGGCAATGCTGAACCATCCTGTTAGCATATTGCTTAAGGCTACCCAATACGTCCATGGTGAAGCCAGCTCAAATCTGTATGACTCGTGGTTTGTTGCCCTAGACCAGGTAATACTCTGGTCTTTCTCACTCCACAGAACTTTATTATGGATCAGAGCTAACATCTGTAGACCTGGTAAAACATGAAGCAGAAGGTTCAAGAGCAAAGCACATGCTGAACACATTATATGGGTATAGTTTGACATCATTTAAAGGGACGACAGGGTAGTGGGGCTGAAAGAAGGCATTCTCTTCTGCATCTAAGGGTCTGGGCAGGCTCTTTGTCTTTGGAGGTCTCATAAACATAGATGGAACAATAGCTTTCAAATCGACACAACTGGAACGTTCATGTTTTCCTGTTAACCACTTGGAACTATATTCTCAATAGGGACAGTTCCTATGTTTTGGTCCTCTGCTGGGAAGAAATGCATTTCAATTGCATGTGCAACATCAGCCTCTAGTGATTTGTAGCTAAGATGCAAACAATTGAGCCAGTGGCATCCAGATTCGTTTTTATAAACCAGACTAGCTGACCTGGCCACGCTTCGCTGTGGCTTTTGTGTGTGTGGTGTGGTGCCTGCTGTGTCCTCCTCCTCCTTCTCCTCCGATAGGGGACCTTCGGCATCACTGGGCCGAAAGGGGACCTTCGCCACCGGGAAGGCGGGGCCGTGAGCGCCCCCTCCGCTGCCTCCTCCTCCGCCTCCCAGCTGTTTCTGGACCCGGGGCGCGCGGAGTCTCTTTCCCTCTCTCTCCCGCCTCCTGCCCCGCCCCCTCCCGCCAGGCTTCGGAACCGGGCGGCGGGAGGAGCGCGGGAGGAGGTGGGAGGGGCTAGGGAGGGGAGGATGTCCCGCCTCCTGCCCCGCCCCCTCCCGCCAGGCTTCGGAACCGGGCGGCGGGGGGGAGCGCGGGCGGAGGTGGGAGGGGCTAGGGGGGGGGGAGGGATGTCCCGCCTCCTGCCCCGCCCCCTCCCGCCAGGCTTCGGAACCGGGCGGCGGGGGGGGAGCGCGGGAGGAGATGGGAGGGGCTAGGGAGGGGGAGAGATGTCCCGCCTCCTGCCCCGCCCCCTCCCGCCAGGCTTCGAACCGGGCGGCGGGGAGGAGCGCGGGAGGAGGTGGGAGGGGCTAGGGAGGGAGGGATGTCCGCCTCCTGCCCCGCCCCTCCCGCCAGGCTTCGGAACCGGGCGGCGGGGGAGGAGCGCGGGAGGAGGTGGGAGGGGCTAGGGAGGGGGAGGATGTCCCGCCTCCTGCCCCGCCCCTCCCGCCAGGCTTGAACCGGGCGGCGGGGAGGAGCGCGGGAGGAGGTGGGAGGGGCTAGGGAGGGGGGAGGGATGTCCCGCCTCCTGCCCCGCCCCCTCCCGCCAGGCTTCGGAACCGGGCGGCGGGGAGGAGCGCGGGAGGAGGTGGGAGGGGCTAGGGAGGGGGGAGGCGTGTCCCGCCTCCTGCCCCGGACCCCCCCCCCCGCCAGGCTTTGGAACCGGGCGGCGAGGGATGCGGCAGGTACGGAGTCGGGCGCGGGGGGGGTGGGAGGGAGGAGGAGGGCGGGGTGAAGGGGAGTCGGGGTGGGAGGGTGTTTTGGAGGAGGTGGAGGGGCGGGGAGAGGAGGGAAAAGAGGTGCCGGGAAAAGCTTCCTCCTGCCTCCTCAGGGATCGGGAGAGAACCGGGGTCCCGATCCTGGCGGAGGTGGGAGGGAAGCTGCCGGGACGGCGGCGGCGGGGGGTGCGGAAGGAGGTGGGAGGGGCTGGGGGGAGGGGAGCCGGTTTCCCCTCCTCCTTCCAGGTCCCCCCCCCGCCGCCGCTCTTCCTGAGGAGGCGGAGGAGGCGCTCTGGCTGCCATGTGCGAACGTTCTAAACGTTCGCGCTGGCAGCGGCGGGCCGAGGTTGGCAATTTTGGGGATCGTTTTTGGGGTGCTGGGAGGTATGTAGGTCGGGTTTTTTTGCTGTTGTCTGTAGCGAGTGTAATGGTCCAGTAGGCTGCCAAGTTTGGTGCCTCTGCGAGCCATAGTTTCTTTGTCTATATACGACATCCCACGACCACTCGGATTATATATATATAGATAGAAGGTAAACTTGACACAACTTCCTTTTTTGCCGACAGATGGATCACACCTCGTTTCCTTGTGGTTGCACGAAAGACGGCTGCGGGAACACGGAAGGGCGGATTGAGTTCAACCAGGCTCGCGTCCAGACACACTTCATTCACACCATCATGAAACTGGAACTGGAGAAGAACCAGCAGAGCAGCGAGAGAAGCCTTGAGCCCGAATCCCCATTCAGGGAGCGTCTCCATCCGTTCAGCTGTGCGGCAAGTAAGGCAGCATTGGAGGAAAGGACCAAGTCTCTGATGCCCGCCTTCCAGTTCAACACTGATTTGGAGACCATCGGTGAGAATAGTTGCAGCAGTGACATGACTGACTCGTCCCTCTCGTCCAGTCAGAGCGAGGATTTGGAAGAACCATATGAAGCTGCTCCATCCGAAAAGTCGCAATCAGATGTCGATGACGACGGTTTGGCACGTATTCTCCATTTTAGTGATTCGGAGGATGATGGCACTGCTTCTGGAGGATGCCAGGATAACTTGAGTTCTTTTCATCCAACCGGCTTCTTCAGCGTGGATGTGGAAAACCAGTGTGTCGCTAATGTGGCTGAAAGGTTTGACGGCAACAGTGGATTGAGCCATTTGCCACACCTCACCGAATGTTTGGACGAAAATGCCAATCAGGAGGCGAGCAGTTTGCTTGAGGCCTCCTCCTCCTCCTCTTTGGGAGCGCAGAGCAACGAGAGCCTCTCTTCCTCTGGGGAGCATGGCTCCAAAAACTACATGGACCTGAGCCTCTCCTGCGACTCTCTGGATTTTTTCCAGTCCTTCTCTGACTACAACTTGGGACCTCTTTATAACTCTTTGAAGGAATACGAGAACCTGGACAACTTTTCAGCCCTCCAGCTCCAGCTGCCAAATTTCCCCAGCTTGCCCCAGTCCGGGGATCAAAGCACCTGCTTTTTGGAGTCCCTTATTGGTTTATCCGAATCGGTCCCAGAAACCCCCGCACCTTTTACAGACAATCAGCTTCTAGAAGATGCCATTAAGTCATCCCTCATGGAGACAGTGAAGGTTTAATTTTATATTATGTGTTATGTGTTGAAAGAGTCAAGGGAAAGAAACTTTTGAGACCCACCGTAAATAAGGAATCCTTAAAAGAGAAGGAGATGCTACAAAAGACTGAGGGCAAATGAATATTGTTCGTTTTGGGGAGGGAGGGGAGAGCAAGAAAACAAACAAAGTGCAGCTACAATCAGTTTTCTTTACAGTCCTGGCCTTTGGATGACATTGGGGAGGAAAACAAGATACCTTTTGCAAAACACACATTTACCTGCATTTTGTACAGGTGGGCAGGGAAAACCTTGTGAATAAGTATTCCTTGCATTTTAACACTGTGGATGCTCCACAGGGCACCTTCTGCCAACATTTTCATATGTTGACAGACAATTTTTCTCAAGCTACTTTGAGAGTTTTCTCTATATATTTATTGTGAAAACGATTTGCAAAAGGGTTCTCTCTCGCTTCAGACGTTTACAGGAAATACAAAAGAGGCCCATACACTATTAGAGGCACCATTTCCCTCCCCGCTCTATTTATTGCAAAATTCCACAGGTTAAAATGGCCCCCAACGCTTGAACCAAGCACGGGATCTTATTTAAATTAATCATACCTCGGATGTATTATGTGTACAATCATATTTCTGCATAATATGTCTGCTTTTATTTATTTGTTATCTTTGCATACCTGAGTCGCACTGGGGCTTGCTAAGGACCCGAAACGGAAGGAAGTTTTTGGCACAACAGGCTTTAAGGATGTGTCCTGGTTTCATTGTGTTTTTTTCCCGTTGGGGAAAAATATGAAGGTGTTCCCTTTCAATGCAATTAAATGCCTTTTCTCACCCGAACCCAGACTTCATATTCAAAGTACATCCTTTGGAGTGAGAGGGACTGACATCAGTATTGTCAGAAATCCCAACTCCAGGCATGTGCAAACGTCAGCCCTCCCAAGTATTTTGGATTTCAACTCCCACAATTCCTGGCCTCAGGCTCCTCCCCCCCTCAAACGCTTAAGTGGTCCAAAACACTTAGACGGCCAATGTTTTCCATGCCTGGTCTACTCTTGAAAGTGTTTTGAAGTCTGGATCTCATCCGGTGTCTTCTGAAAAAGCCTTGTGTCTCCAATACACACACAACATTCTCTTTCACTCTCTTGGATTCCAAGTTTAGCCCTCGTCTCCTTGTCCTTTCCTGGTGTTTATTAAACTGGTTTCAAGCCAGCTTACTTCGCAGTGTGGACACAGGGTGAAATGTAGTGTTGTACGCAATTTGAAGAGTGCCTTCTTTTCACAGTGGCAACTCGTTTTGCTGCTTTTGCAATCTGGGTGCAGTGCAGTCAAAGAATTTGCTGTTATGGGAGAACGACTGGCATTTGGAGGAAAAGGCACCAATTGGATCATTTTTTGTGGCTGGAAAGAGCATTTGGATTTCGGAAATGTGAGCATCAGTCACAGCAAGTTGCTGCAATAGTGTAAAAAGACATCTACCAAGCTCCTGTGTTGTGCTAGCAGTGGTTCTCAACCTGCGAATCTCCAGATATTTTGGTCTTCAACTCCCAGAAATCCTAATAGCTGGTAAACTTGCTGGGATTTCTGGGAGTTGTAGGCCAAAACACCTGGGGACCCACAGGTTGAGAACCATTGCCCTATAGAAAGAGAGGTTGTATGTAATGTTACTATTTAAATGAAAGGAGAAATCTTGATTTTCTTTTTCTTATTCTGTTATTCTTTCAGAAGAATACTTGTATCTTTGTGAAGTCCATAATTCTGCTGTGGATAAAAGAATAATAATAATAATACCCTTAACTATTAAAAGAAAGAGAGTGTGAGAGAAAAGAAATACTATGAACTATTTAAAACAGAAAAAAGTGAAATTGTGTTTGTAAATTATTTTCTAATTTATTTAATTTACTTAAGGATTTGGCCATGAATTCTTGATAGAATTGATCAAATGTACCCCAATGTACGGAAAGGGAGCATCACTTTGGGGAAGAGCCAAGCTTGCAAATCAGAAGGACATTTTAGCCTTTGCAATAGGAAGTGCAAAAATATATAATGCAAAACACTATGCTTAATAAGGCTTGGGGTGTTTGGGGTTGTCTCGGGAGGGAGAGTGGACATCAGTGTGGAGGTGGTGGACAACTGCAAGTGCAGTGCATGATACTATAGGGTCCAAGCGTAATGCAGTTTGTGCGATGCAGTGCCCATTCAATGTCTTAAATGGAATCCACCTAGCAATAATTGTTTCCTAATGTTGGGCAAACTTGGGCCCTCCAGGTGCTTTGGACTTTAACTCCCACAATTCATAACTGCCTACCGTATTTACAAATTTAGCACCAAAACATCACAATGTTTGGAAACAGCTGTGGATCCAGGTGGGAGGCAGACTGCATTGGATAATAGAGAACATTGGATGAGTGAAGGTTGGATAAGCAAGACCCTACTGTAATTGGAAAAATAAAATACTGAAATTATGTTTTTGTGTTACTAGAATATGAATGCACACACACAGAGCAAAACCTATGTCTGAACAAAATTTAGAGGCCTTTCAAAGGTACATCAGTCTCTTTCTGACAGGTAGATACTCTTCCCTGACCGTCTGTCTTGCTGTTTCTTGGCTAGTTTGCCCTATTTTGCCAAATATTTCCAATTTTTCAAGTTGTGTTATCCCGACTTTCACCTCCTTTGTTAATCATGGACTGAGATTGCACAAAATGTCATAAACTTGTAAGTAGAGACTGAAATCCCTTCCACCAGTGGTAGGATTAATTTGCAATTTATGGATAGTAGTTGAATATATCCCACTAGAAAAGACTTAGGTACTGTGAGTATGCAAAAGGATCTTGGAAATTGAGAGAACAAAGTTGGTGGCATACGGTTCCGCAGACTTGAAGGCTACTTCAAGTAGATGCAGGTCATTTGTGAAAGTTTGTGCTTCCATTCTCTCACAATCTCAAAGGTGCTACGAGATCCTTTTGTGTACTGATACTCCACATTAACAGGTCTGAACAACACTATTGACTGCTTTCCATACAGCATATTAATTGCCCATAACTATCCTGTGGTAGGATACACTTGCCTACAGCAGCAAACCCCAGCATACGGATTTAGTTTAATTTATTCAGTGGCCCCATATACAACTTGGAGGAAACTGTGGCCTTCCAGATGGGAAAAACTATAGCCTCCATCATCCTTGGCTCTATTGATGGGAATTTCAGTTCAAAACCTGTTCCTTATTCCTATTATGTATAATCCTCTGGTCACGTCATAGGAATAGCAGGATCAGAGAGACAGTCTTGGCCAGAATGGTTGGAAGCTCAGTGTGCTTTGAGTTAGAAGGATCCTGAGCAGAATCACTGCATCATAGGTCATTAAGATTAGTATCAATGTGTTGGGGAATCAGGCTCAAAATAACCCTCAGTTGGGGTGATTCCACCATAAGTATAGGAGAGTACAAGAAGTAAACTCCATAACCAGCATAAACTTACGTGTGGCAAACTAGGATAGCCTTCTATATCTTTGGATGGCACAGGATGGCATCGTTAGAACTTTGGGTTCAAAAATATTTATTGAACTAAACAAAACACATTCTTGTAGATAACTAGCTTACTAAATCTCATCTTCTAAAGGAGGCAAAAGGTAAAAAGATCCATGCAGCTACATTTTGCCTAGAGAGAGGCAAAATGTGTCCTTACTGGAAGGAAGAAAAGGCAGAAGAGATTGGAAATAGGCAAATGTCCACATGGCCATCCCAGGACAATAAAACTTGAAAGAGTTCGGACCAAAGGTTGCAGGGACTAAACACTGGGAGGCTTAGCTCTTTTATGCCTCCCTCAATGTTTTCCACCCAAAAAAGGGGATCTTCTACCTACCCCATTAAAATAGATTCCCAAAAATAAGAAAGGTGGTTTTTATTAATTACCATCAAAAGATGGGTCAGGATTTGTGTGTGTGTGTGTGTTTTCCATTATTGCATGTTTCTTCGCCTACACAATTCCAATTGGTTAACAGTGGTTCTCAACCTGTGGGTCACCAGGTGTTTTGGCCTACAACTTCCCAAAATCCCAGCCAACTTATCAGCTGTTAGGATTTCTGGAAGGCTTAAAAGCATCTGGGGACCCACAGGTTGAGAACCACTGGGTTAGAACAAGTCACTTCCTGGATTTCGGTTGGACCCCGAAATCATGCACTGCAGTTGTAGCTGGGTTCTGCTGGTTACAGATTGTTTTGCAAAGGATTAATGTTCCTCCCTCTCTTGAGATATATAATATCTGACACTTTGACCTGTAGCGGTCTCAAAAACACCCTCCCCCCCCCCCCCCGAGCCCTTCGGAAAGACTTTGCCCCACCAAGTCTATGCAAAGATTTAACCTTTTGAATCGAAAGACTCACAACATCTACAGAACAATGCGGCATCCAGCGCAAAAGGGTAATCCCACTATGGGCAGTTAAAAAAAGTATTTAAATTATATATATATATATATATTTCCCAATTTTAGTATTTAATTTGTGGGTTCTTTTTTTTTTAATCCTGCCTAAATTAAATAATTATTGCTTTAGGACCTTTTTGGTACTGTTTTGTATTTTATTTTAATTTCTTTGGCACTAAAGCAACAATCGTTGGAACATTCCTCTCCTCCCCTCCCGAGTCAATAAATGTCGCATGCACACACAGACACACACACACGTGTGTGTGTGTGTGTGTGCACGCCATTTTGAAATGAATGTTGGGAGATTGAGGGGTCAAACCCCTTCTGCCTTCATAGATTTCCCCCTCCTCTTTAATTTATTCACTTTAGTTGTGTGGGTGCCAACTTCCCTCTTTTTACACCTCAGGGTGCACTGATTGTAAATAGATATATCTATATCTATATCTCCTTTCTGTATCTTGTATAAAACGTTGCCTGTTCCAACTGTTTTATTTTATTTTCCTTTTAAAACAAAACAAGCCCTGGGTATTTATTTGATACGATCTGTACTTATCTAACGCATTGATCGAAACGCTTTGGTTTCAAGACTGCTTTACGTTTCTGCATCCTCTGTGTATATAATGTGCTTACATTGCTTCCAGGTACAAGTTTTTTTTTAAAAAAAAGATGTGTTTTATTTTTACCTCTTCCATTTCCATTGATATTTAAAAAAACACAAACAAAAAAGAAGCATTATCTGCCTTTTGAGCTGCTGTCTCTCATTTCATCCAAGCAATATGAAGAAATTTTCATGACGCTTTCAAATAAAACAACTTTTTTGCTTTCGAAGAGTTGTCTTCTCTCCTATGTGGGGATGGAGGGTTTCGGGGTGGGGAGGAAAGGAAGCCAATGAACCTCAAATTCATGCCAACGTCAAGGCCTTCCAAGGGTTCCATAAGGTTGACGTGGAGGAGGGTTGCATGTTCGAAACATCCCTTATTCACAATGTGTTCCCTCCAAAGTCTGCAAATGCCCAATTTGTGCCCTTGACAGCTGAGTGCTAGCAGAGTGAGGGAACACATCCATTCTTATGACACAAGACACTACTAAATATAAGCACTCCCAAAACCTGGGTTGCTGTAAGTTTCAGAAGATTGAAATCCCATATGTTGACCTGCTACTGGAATCTTAAGGGTTTTTTCCTATCACTTCAGAGACAACAGCATGAAGCGCATTGCAAACCGATCTTTGCATGCACAAGGACTAGACATTTCACAATGCGGGGTTTAACTTTTTGCACCAGAATTATAAAATGCAACCCCGATGATAATCATCAGACTTCTTTCCATAGTATCTTCCCACTTTAACCAGTTCATTTTGCTTCTGCCTCATTTTCCAGCATCTAGACTTTTTTTTTAAAGCAGACTCTGTTGCCTAGGTATCCTAGATCAGTGTTTTTCAACCTTTTCGAAGCTGAGGCACATTTTTTACATTTACAAAATCCTGGGGCACACCACCAACCAAAATGACGCAAAATGACACTCTAACACAGTAATACATATAGTTAATATGTTTTTAAATGTATTTATACACTCAGCGTGAAACCTGGGCCTGTTTCAATGAACACAACATAGATATCCTGGCAGGAATGGCAGAAAGACACAAACTTCCCACACAGAACTCCCATAACCAAGAGAAAATGCTATAAGAGTTTGGTGGCATTGACAGTTTTGACCTTGAGTTTTGGAGTTGTACTTCACCTTGATATCCAAATTTGGAGCACTGTGGACTCAAACAATGTTGGATCAGGACCAAACTTGGCATGAATACTCAATATGCCCAAATGTGAACACAGATGGAGTTTGAGGAAAATAGACCTTGACATTTGGGAGTTAACAGTTTCTGGTATTTATGGTTAACACACAATCAAAGAGCATCCTGAACTGGGAAGCTGGCTGGGAAGAAGGGAGCCCGAGTGGAGAAGAAAAAGTGTTCGGCAGGAGGGGGAAGAAAGGGATTGGAGGTTCCAATTTCCCACGGCACACCTGATGATCGCTCACGGCACACTAGTGTGACATGGCACACTGGTTGGGAAACACTGTCCTAGATTACAGCTTCCCTCATCCCCACCCATTCGCTTCTGGTGTGAGAGAATTGGTTGTCTGCAGGGAGGTTGCCTGGATGTGTTACCGCATGGGAAGCTGGAACTGACAGATGGGAGCTCATCCCATCTTGCCAATTCGAATGCCCTAATGTCTACAGTGCAGCTGAGCCACATGGGGCCTTCCATGTATTGCCAGACTGCAACTACCATCATCCCCACCATGCTTACACCATTCTAGCTGAGGCTAATACGAACTCACATAGTCTTAGTCAAGAACTGCCTCTTCCTGACTTGAGGGAACCTAGGAACAGTGACTTGATTTGACCTCCTCCAGCTGATTTAATTGAATACATATAGAACTCAGTTTTCAGTCATTGAAGTTAGATGAGGACAAAAGGGGAAAATGGGAGAAACCACGACACTAAAAGTGGGATAGCAGAGGATGAATTGGGGCTGTCCCTATTGAAGAGTATGTGATGTTGCGTGTGCAAGGGTGACACACCTTGCACCAAGAACAATATGCAGACACAAGGTGTTGGATAAAAATGGCCACAACTCAATTTATTGAAAACCGGAACATAAAGGGTTGGCGGCACACATGGGTCCTGGATCAGGGTAGACAGCCCACCGAATGTCCAAAGGCGTTTGCAAGCCTGGGGTGCGAGCGACCCAATGCCTGTCCGCGGAAACTCTGCACCCCAGGGGGCCTGGGCATTATTCCCCCCTAACAACCATGGGGGGTGATAAGCCAGCCTGATCCAGGGGCCATGCCACACGCCAAACACTGAGTTGCGACAAAGAACATAAAAAACGCATAACCAAAAACAGAGCAACAATGAAGTGCAGTGAAACAAAAAGACACCAACAAGCAATGCTGACAGTAAGGAGGGTGGGAGGAAAAGGAAAGGCTGCACATGTGGCTTAAGTAAGCTGCCCGGGTGGAAGTAAAGGCCAGCCGGAAGCAAGGAGGGGGCAGGGCCCCCTCATTGGCCGGCCGGCATTGGCCAAGATGGCGCGAGGGCACGCTGCCCCACAACCCGCTCGGCCGGTAAGTCGGTCAAGCCCATTACAAGTTAAGCACAATTTCCATGTCAAAGACGGTATACCTCTAAATCCCAAATATTACAGAGTAAAAAAGGGGGGGTATGGGGGAGAGAAAAGCACACTGAATGAACTGGACTCTCAGTCTGGGCCCGTTTTCAGCATTTAAAGGCCATATAACCCTAGGTTGCACTTTTCTGGATGAGCTTTTGGCCTCTCGGGGAAGAACTTGGAAGCCGAGAAGCTCCTGGGCATTTCATTCTGACAAGGAGGATGCTGCTTCTTGACAGCCATCCAGTTGCTGGAATTATTTCTGGGTGGCCAAGCTCAGAGAACAACAAGCGTTACTGTTAACAAAGCTAGGTTTTGGGGCTTTAAAAAAAATGTTCAGAAACTTACTGGCGCCTTCTGACAATTCACAGAATGCAGCCTTCAGGTCTCTCCAGATTGATGGCATGCAGCAAACAGTAGGTGGTCAGTGGGAGACAGTGTGAAGGAGAGTTCACCCCTGGTCTGTGCCAAAAAGAGGAGGGGGAGGCAGATCCTCCCCTTTCTTAAACCGAATGTGGGTTTTCTAAGCATTTCATGTGTGCTTTTGCTTAAGGTCTATGGATAGAGTGCATCTGCAACGTATGTTATTCCCAATATTCCTTTCTTGCCTGAGTGTTGGTGTAATAAATTGTGCGTTTCCTCTGCAGCTTAAAAAAGATTCCGTAATTAATATTTACAGAAATAAATAAGTAAATTTACAGAAAGGCAGGGACTTTCAAATAAATATCTATTTCTGTTTTATTGATGATTCTAAAGCCTTTGACTGTGTGGATCATAATAAATTGTGGCAAGTTCTTGGTGGTCTGGGGAGACCAAGTCACCTTGTCTCTCTCCTGAGGAATCTGTATAACGACCAAATAGCAACAGTCAGAATAGACCATGGAACAACAGACTGGTTCAAGATTGGGAAAGGCATACGGCAGGGTTGTATACTCTCACCCAACCTATTCCACTTGTATGCACAACACATCATGCGATGTGCGGGGCTTGATGAATGCAAGGCTGGGGTTAAAATTGCTGGAAGAAACATTAACAACCTTAGATATGCAGATGATACCACTTTGATGGCCGAGAGCGAGGAGGAGCTGAGGAGCCTTCTAACCAAGGGGAAAGAAGAAAGTGCAAAAGTTGCGTTGTAGCTAAATATAAAAAAACCCCAAGATTGTGGCAACAAGAATGATTGATAACTGGCAAATAATAATAATACACTTTATTTATATTCCGCTCTTCTCACCCGAAGGGGACTCAGTGCAGATTACAGGACACATACAGCAGACAATTCCTGCCGATTATGACATACAAGGCATACAAGACATACAAGGACATATATATAACAGGAGGATCTTTCTGGGCCTTTCTGGATTGAGCCTGTTCGTCTTGGCTTAACCAGGTGTTGTTGTTATTCGTCACTGGGTGCTGCTGCTCCATTCCGTCACAAGGGGCCGCTATTGTTCCATCTCCTTGCTATCTCCCTCCTTCTTTCCAATGAGGAGCCTGCCAGCCAGCCGAATCCTCTTCCAGTACTGGTCTTCAATATTTATATTTATTGAAGTTAAAAGTCCTTTTTAAGATGCCTCCCCCGCTTATGTGGTACCTAATTTTCTACTTGCAGCTAGCTTTCGACAGTTTAGGTTAGCTGGGGCAGGGCTTACAGCCAACTTACCCAAGTCAGCCCCGGGAATCGAACTTGCCAGTTTAGATCTTACAGCTTGCAGCTTGCAGCTACAGCTTTTAACCACTGTGCTAAATTCCCGGCTCTAGAGGGAGAAAACGTGGAGGTAGTGATAGACTTTGTATTTCTAGGAGTGAAGATTACCGCAGACGCAGACTGCAGCCAGGAAATCAGAAGACATTTACTTCTTGGGAGGAGAACAATGACCAATCTTGATAAAATAATTATGAGTAGAGACATCACACTGGCAATAAAGATCCACATAGTTAAAGCAATGCTATTTGCTATAGTAACCTATGGATGCGATAGCTGGACTATAAAGAAGGCTGAGTGAAGGAAGAGAGATACTTTTGAACTGTGGTGTTGGAGGAACATTCTGAGAGTGCCTTGAACTGTGTGAAGATCAAACAAATCCATACTCCAGGAAATAAAGCCTGACTGTTCATTGGAGGGAAGGATACTAGAGGCAAAGATGAAGTACTTTGGCCACATAATGAGAAGACAGGAAAGCTTAGAGAAGAGAATGATGGGAAAATGGAAGGAGAAAGGAAGAGGGGCGGGCCGACCAAGGGCAAGATGGATGGATGGTATCCATGAAGTGACTGGTTTGACCATGGAGGAGCTGGAGGTGGCGATGGTTAACAGGAGGCTCTGGCCTGGGCTGGTCCATGAGGTCACAAAGAGTCGGAAGCAACTAAACAAATAAACAACAACAAATTAACATTTTCTTATTTACATAAGAAGCCAGGTATTTTTCTTTGACTGTTCTGTAAGAAAGCCGTCATACAGGTGGTTGTTTGCTTTGCCCAAATTTCGTAGAAATGAGCTGACAAGTTTGCCAGCTTTTTCCTTTTCTTTTGGCAGGATCTCAGAAGGGTCTGCTTTATCTTTTTGGACAATACTGCTAGCAGCAATATGCTTTTTAAAAACAAAAACACCCTTGTCTTGTCAGTTTCCAAAGACGTTTGTAGAATACTTGTTACCTAAGGAGGTGAATGTGAGATCTCGATGGTTTTAAAAACATCTCTGTATCACTTTAGGCATGTTCCTGGTGTTTCGGAGGCAAAGAAAGTGACAACTACACACAAACTGAAGAGGTTGCTGCAAAGCTAGGGCTGGCTCAGTAGGAACAGGCTTGCGGGCCTCGCTTTAAAAAATCGTATCAGAAGTGAACTGAAGGTACAGTTGGAATGTATTTAGAAAACCACAAAGTGAAAAAAAAACTTGGCAATATACTAAATGTCCTTTGACCAGTAGCTGGCCACTTGGAGTGCCTCTGGTGTTGCTATAGGAAGGCCCTCCATTGTGCATGTGGCAGGGCTCAGGCTGCATTGTAATGAGGGGTCTGTGGTTTGATCTGCTCCACACTTGCATGTTGTGGACTCAACTTTGTGGCCCCATTTCTTAAGGTTGGCTCTGTCTCTTGTGGTGCCAGAGCGCAGCGTGTTCAGCACCTTCCAAGTTGCCCGGTCTTCTCTGTGCCCAGGGGGGAGTCTCTCATTCGGTATCAGCCATGGGTTGAGGTTCTGAGCTTTATCCTGCCACTTTTGGACTCTTGCTTGCTGAGGTGTTCCTGTGAGTATCTCTGTAGATCTTAGAAAACTATTTATTGATTTAAGGCATTGGCATGCTGGCTGATATCCGAACAGGGGATGAGCCAGAGATGTCACTGCCTTGGTCCTTTCATTATTGGCTGCTACTTCCTGATGGATGTCAGGTGGTGCAATGCTGGCTAAACAGTATAATTTCTCCAGTGATGAAGGATGTGGACATCCTGTGATAATGCGGCATGTCTCATTAAGAGCCACATCCACTGTTTTAGCGTGCTGAGATATACTTTTCACCTTAAGAACAGACAAGCATCTGGAGCTGTGAGGATTACCTGGGAAGGAATTCCACTGGAGCATTGCAGCACACCAAAATACCTGGGAGATACCCTGGATTGTTCTGTAACCTACAAGAAGCACTGCTTGAGTATCAAGCAAAAAGTGGGTGCTAGAAACAATATCATATGAAAGCTGACTGGCACAACTTGGGGATCACAACCAGATACAGTCCTGGCTTAAAGACAAGAAAGTCTAAATTTTAATACACTCAGAGTTGAATTCCCTTTGGTTTCATGATATGATGAGAGGGCAGTGAAGAGAGTAGAAAGTGTTAGCGGGATGACACCCATCCCTGAAAGCTAAAGAGGAAAAGATTGCCTTTGCTCTCAGTCAACAGTGCAATGTGGCATCTAATCGATCCAATACAATTCTAGGCAGCATCAATAGGAACACAGCGTCAGAATCCAGGAAAGTCATAGTACCACTTTATTCTGCACTGGTCATTTTTTTTTCATGTCAGGTGTGACTTGAGAAACTGCAAGTCGCTTCTGGTGTGAGATAATTGGCCATCTACAAGGACGTTGCCCAGGGGATGCCCAAATGTTTTTGATGCTTTACCATCCTTGTAGGAGGCTATTCTCATGTCCCCGCATGGGGAGCTGGAGCTGACACAGGGAGCCCATCCGTGCTCTCCCCAGATTCGAACCTCTGACCTGTCGATCTTCAGTCCTGCGGGCACAATGGTTTAAAACCCATTGCACCACCAGGGGCTCCTTGCACTGGCCGTATCTCACCCGGAGAAATACTGTGTCCACTTCTGGGCACCACAATTCAAGAAGGATATCAAATGTATTCAGAGAAGGGAAATTAAAATGGTAAAAGGCATGGAATGGTCAACAGAAAAAAGAATTTGTAAAAGACTGTATGATTAAATGGGCTGCTAACATTGGACATGCAATAAAAATTGAAGTCTGGGAAAAGATATGGAATCAAAAACTCAAATTTACCTGATCATATGATCTAAAAGAAAACTGGTACAAATCGATGTACCAATGGTGTATTACCCCCAAAGAAATTGGCTATATGTTATCCAAATATCCAAAATAAAGGTTGGAAATGAGAGGAACATTATGGAGCTTTCTTCCACGTGTGGTGGACACGCAAAATAGCCAAAAAATATTGGAAAGAAATCCAAGGAGAAATACAAAAGATGCTAGATATACATTTACAGTTAAAACCAGAATACAGTGTTCCCTTGCTACTTCGCAGTTTGCTTATTGCAAACTCGCTGTTTTGCGGATTTCAAAAAATATTAATTTAAAATATATATCATGGTATTTTTGGTGTTTTGTGGGGTTTTGCCGCCGCCGCTCTCCAAGGCGCTTTCCTCCTCAGTCCTCCCTCCCTCCCTCCCTCCAGCCTTGAAGGGTCTTTCCTTCCTTTCCTTCCTTTCCTTCCTTTCCTTCATTTTGTTTCAAGTTTATAAAGACTTAAAATAGTGTATAACTACTAAAATAATGTATAAATATTAAATAAATAGAACATCCCTACATCACGGTTTTTCACTTATTGCGGGGCTAGAACCTAACCCTAGCAATAAGTGAGGCAACACTGTATTATTTACTGGGCATTATTGATATAGAATTGGGTGAAAAACAAAGACTGTCTACTGAATTATTTGCTGACGGCAGCTAGAATAAATTACACTCGTCATTGGAGAATAAAAGAAATTCCTTCTGAAGAACAATGGATGTCTAAAATATTAGACATAATGTCTATGGATAATTTAACACAATTACTGAACAAACACACAGAAGGACACAGAAAAACAACAGACTGGGCTTTAGTAAGAGATTATATGCGAACAGGAACAATAAAACTGATAATAGAACTAAACTGAAGAAAACAAGAGAAATTGCCCCAAGGAAAGAAATGAAGAAGGGGTACGGCAAAAATAAAGAACTATGTACAAATGAGAAAATACCAGTGAAGAAGACTGGATGTTCTTTTGTTTTTGTTCCTGTTCCTGTTTCCTTTTTTTGGGGAGGGGGGATTCTCTCTCTTTTGACTCCCCCCTTCTTTCTTTTCAATGACCTACCTCAGATCCCAGGTATTCTTTTTGTATTTTTGACTCACTTAGGTAAAGGTAAAGGTTTTCCCCTGACATTAAGTCCAGCCGTGTCCGACTCTGGGAGTTGGTGCTCATCTCCATTTTTAAGCCAAGAGCCAGCATTGTCCGTAGACACCTCCAAGGTCATGTGGCTGGCAGAACTGCGTGGAGCATCATTACCTTTCCGCTGGAGTGGCACCTATTGATCTACTCACATTTGCATGTTTTCAAAATGCTAAGTTGGTAGAAGTTGAGGCTAACACCGGGAGGTCACGCCGCTCCCCGGATTCGAACCTGCAACCTTTTGGTAAGCAAGTTCAGCAGCTCAGTGGTTTAACCTGATGCATCACTAGGGAGATCCCCCGCATATTATATACCATTGACTATCTCCAATTCCAACTATATCTATTTTTCCTTTTAACTATAGGTAAAGGTTTTCCTCAGACATTAAGTCTAGTCATGTCCAACTCTGGGGTGTGGTGCTCATCTCCATTTCTAAGCCGGAGAGCCGGCGTTGTCCATAGACACCACCAAGGTCATGTGGCCGGCATGACTGCATGGAGCACTGTTACCCTCCCACTGGAGCGGTACCTATTGATCTACTCACATTTGCATGTTTTCGAACTGCTAGGTTGGCAGAAGCTGGGGCTGACGGCAGAAGCTCACCCGCTCCCTGGATTTGAACCTGTGACCTTTCAATCAACAAGCTCAGCAGCTCAGCGGTTTAACCCACTGCGCCACCGTGGGCTCCTTTTAAACTATATTGTATATAAAAAACTAATAAAACCATTTATTAAAAAGTAATTTTAAAATGATAAAAGGTATGGAAGCCAACCCCTAGGCCAAGAGCGGACATTATAGCTATGCTTAAATACCTGAAAGGATGTCATGCTGACAAAGGGAAAACTTGTCTTCTACTGCTCCATAGATTAGGACACAGAGTGATGGATTTAAACTACAGGAACGATTAGGAAGAACTTCCTGATGGTAAAAGCTGATTGACAGTGGAATATGCTGCTGCCTGGGAGTTCGGTAGTCACCTTCTCTGTGCTCCCTGGATGTAGGTGAACTACAACTCAAGGTCAATGCCCAACAAACCCTTCTAGAGTTTTCTATTGGTCATGGGAGTTCTGTGTGCCAAGTTTGGTTCAGTTCCATCATTGGTCGGGTTTGGAATGCTCTTTGATTGTAGGTGAACTATAAATCCCAGCAACTACAACTGGGATTTAAATCCATTTTTTTGAGTGATGGTCACTCCTTGGGTGTCTTGTGGCCAGATTTGGCGGCAATTTGTCCAGCGTTTTTTGAGTTATGATGTCACTCAAAACGAACAGAGTGCATATATATATATATATATATATATATAGAGAGAGAGAGAGAGAGAGAGAGAGAGAGAGAGAGAGAGAGAGTATAATGGTAAACAGTAGATCGTATAATGGTAAACGGTTTCTTTATTCCCTATCGTCGTTACATGGTTCTCATGCGCAATGCGCAATTAATGGTGGCAGCAGCAGAAATTCCACAGGTGCAGCCTTCCTTGACCGAGTTGCTTCATCTAGGCAAAAGCTGTCAGAATGGTTGAACTTCCACCTGTCAGGCAGCTATTAGATGCGCACTAGCTATATCACACTAATCCTACTCCCCAATGTGGCTATCCTACTGAGATACAAGTACTTCCCAAAGATGAGCCCTTAACCCTTTCTTGCATCCGTCTTCAGTTTCTTTGCTTGGAGTAACCATAGGAACGAGTTATATTTGCTTTAGTGTTACCCTGGTAATCTGTTGGCCATGCCCCAGATGGATCTGTAACCACTCCCAACCTTCTGTAGCCTGGATTGTTAAAGAGCCCCCGCCCTGAAGAAATCCATTAACCAACAGCAGATGTCTGCCCCTCTGTCCCCACCTGGTTCACTCAAGAACACAAAAGTAAAGAACAACTTGTTTGGTCCAGGAGACATGAAATGCACATGGGAGAAGGCTGGTTTTTAGAATTGCAGCAATGCTTTACTGGACTCTCGTGGCCATAAGCAGGAATTACACAGTCTTCAAAGTTACAAAAATTTTGCAAGCATGGAGGTTACTGGGGTTATAAAAAACCAAGTGTGTTTGTGTGTGTGTATATAGTTCTACAGACTGGTGTCAACAGTATGTATGTATGTATGTATGTATGTATCGTGTCAGGAGTTGAGGGTACAGTTAAAATGCATTTAAAAACACAAAGTCTTTTTAAGTACTTGGCATTATGCTAAATGTTCTTTGATCAGTAGCTGGCCACTTGAAATGCCTCTGGTGTTGCTGTGAGAAGGTCCTCCATTGTGCATGTGGCAGAGCTCAGATTGTAGTAGGTGGTTTGTGGTTTGCTCTTCTCCACACTCGCATGTTGTGGACTCCACTTTATACCCTCATTTCTCAAGGTTAGCTCTGTATCTTGTGGTGCCAGAGTGCAGCCTGTTCAGCACCTTCCAGGTCGTCCACTCTTCTGTGTGTCAGGAGGGAGTTCCTCATCCGGTCTCACCCACAGATTGAGATGCTGGGTTTTAGCCTGCCACTTTTGGACTCCTGCTTGCTGAGGTATTCCTGTGAGTATCTATAGATCTTAGGAAGCTATTTCTTGATTTAAGGCATTGCCTTGCTGGCTGATATCCAGAGGATGGCCCTGATATGTCAATTGCTTGATTCTTTCATTGCTGGCTGCTACTTCCTAACTGATGTCAGGTGGTGATGCCAGCTAAACAATGTAATTTCTCCAGTGTTGTGGGGCATTGTAATCTTGTGATGATGTGACATGTCTCATTAAGAACCACATCCACTGTTTTAATGTGGTGAGATATTTTCCACACTGGGCTTGTGTATTCAGCAGCAGAGTAGCAAAGCACAAGGGCAGATGTCTTCACTGTGTCTGGTTGTGATCTCCAGGTTGTGCCAGTCAGCTTTCGTTCTATTATTATTTCTAGTGCCCACTTTTTGCTTGGTAGTCAAGCAGTGCTTATTGTAAGTCAAAGCACAGTCCAGAGTGACTCCCTGAAATTTGGTGTGCTGCAATGCTTCAATGGGATTCCTTCCCAGGTGATTTTCAGAGCTCGAGACGCTTGTCTTCTTAAGATGAAAGGCACACATGTGTTTTAGAAGGATTAAGAATCAGATGGTTTTCTCTGTAATGGGCAGTAAGACCACCAAAAGTTTAGAAGAGCTTCTGTTAAACCTTTTCAAAGCTGCCTGCTTGAGCAGTGATGGCACGATCATCAGCACAGATGAAACTCTCTGTCCCTAATGGCAGTGTCTGATCACTTGTGTAAATGTTAAATATTGATGATAATGTTGTGAGGTGGCAATTAAAAACACCAATGCGATTCTAGGTTAAATCAATAGGGGTACAATGTCTAGATGGAGGGAAGTCATCATTCCACTCTATTCTGCTTTGGTCAAATGTCGCCTGGAATAATCCTGTGCTCAGTTCTGGGCAAAGCAATTCAAGGACATAGACATGCTGGAATGTGTCCAGAGAAGGATGATTGAAATGGTCACAGGTTTGGAAGCCACAAATCCCTCTGAAGAGCAGCTTCATGCACTGGTGCATGCATCAGATATTTAAATTATCCATTTTGAACACCCCAGTTACAAACTGGGTTTAGAATAGTTGAACCATCACTACATTAACATATAGGATCAAATTTGGATGGGTCATCATTCATCCAGTTCCTCTTCCTTACTATAAATAGATATCAGTGGAGGAAAATGCAAGTCAGTGTGGCCACACCCACTCCTTCTTCAGTGACCAGAAATCTATTTATATCATATTTGCACATGTCAGATTTAAAGGTATTATATTACATTTTCATGACGTGACATCCCCACCTAGTGGCCAAGGATGGCAAGGGAAAGGAATTATATAGATTTAAAAAAGAACTGAGGGTGCTGATGTAGAATTAATGCACTTTGGCACCTCTTTAACTGCCCTGGCTCAATGTTATGGAATCATGGGAAGATGCTCAATTGAGAGTAAGGTGGGGTATGAAATAAGTTTCCTCGAACTTCAAATTGTCCTCCTGCTCTTGTAAAAACAAGTTGTCAAGTTTTAACTACCTGTGTTTATAATAACATTTATCTCTATGTTCTCTAAAAAGCTTTGAGCCTCTAAGAGTCTGAGTCTGATATGAACAGGACTGGGCAAATTTGCAAGAATTGTAATTTTGCTTTGATTTGACTAGAAGACGTACTTTTAAACTGCATAACATTTCATTTGTATATCGGACATTATTGAGGATATGGAATGAAGGAATAAGCGAGACATAAGCAGGATTTTGCCTTTGTGCTCACTCTTTCTACCGTATCTCTGTGTGTGGGGAAGTATATAAAAGCTCCGAAGCTAATGTGGGGCCGAAGGGCCTCTTAGCCGAAGAATTCCAGCCGCATTGTCCAGGCCTCTTGGGAGGATTAATCCTTTAGATACACACACAACAATCTCTGCTTTTCTATCCATAGCTCTGGGCTCCGAAAGCTACTGTTTGATTTTCTTTTCACAGCACATGTGTGGGGATTGTGCAGGCTGAAACCGAGGTTAAATGGTCACACGCAAAATAAATTGTGACACAATATGAAATTGGGGATCCAGCGCCAAAGATTTTGTTCCTGTTGGCAATGAACCCGAAAACAGTAATTTGAGCATCAACTTGTAATGCTCAGTTCTTATATACTTAGGATATGATTCAGCCAGAGTGAAGCAGTTTTACATAATATTGTTTTCGAACAGATGATGATGAACTCTCTTTTAAATGAAACTAGTGAGAACTAGAAATGCTTTGATTCTGGCTAGACTGGATCCTGTCTTTTCCATACTACCTTTGAATCTAACAATTTCCATTAAACCAAGAGCATTGTTACTCTGCATTTGTTGAACTGGAAGATTATCTATTTAGATATTTGAAAATAAATCCAGACTAAGGGAACTAAGTTGAGAATGTTTTCCTTCCAAGTGTGGGTCCTTTCACTCAGAATGTCCATCGGGATAAACAAAATGGGGCTCTGTTTCCCATCTTCCTCCCTCTCCAAACTCTTTTCTTTTCTGCCTTAATAAGCTATTCATTTTTAAAAATAAATCACAGGGCCTCTCAGCCACTTGGCCCAATAGTCAGGGACTCTAAGAGCTGAAGTCCAAAACACTGAAGACTAGAGTTTGGGAATTGCCAGCTTGGAGCACGTCAAACTGACCTACAATGCATCTGATAGTTAGTTATCGATGAAGAATTGACTTTTATAACACCTTTACTGGAGCATTACTCAGGGCAGGATGGGCTCTCTAGCCTTTTGGCAACCATCCTAGGAGAAGGAAAACTCTAATTTCAAACCCGGGCAGATGGTGCTCATCTAACCCTGTAAGGTCAACCATCTAAGACAGGGGTGCTTGTTACTATAAGTCCTTGCAGGACCAAGATTATGTGTGAATGAAAATGCTATGTATACTATGTATGTAATAATGCTGTGCACCTGGGTTAACAGGCAATCAGCAACCTAGTGCCACACCCAAGGGCCTATAACTGCTTGTGTTATTTTCTGTGTGGGGTGGGGTGGTGATAGAGTAAAAGGTCAAGAGTAAAGATTTGTTTTCTTCAATTTTACCTCTGCTGGTCTGGCGTATTTCTTGAGCTTATGGACATGAGCGTTAGGCAGACCACACCGCTGCGTAACAGGTTATGGGCCCAGACACCCAGACAGACGGATGGTCTAAAGCCTAGTCTCAGTCAGCATTGACGCTGCATGGTCCATATTTTGCTTTTGGAAAAGACCAGGTTTGACTTTACTCTTTTATTTTGGAATTTTGTGCCGGAAAGATGGATCCAGGAGTGAATCTGGCAGCATTTCCCATTGCCAGGTTGAATGGCAGTAACTACTCTATGTGGAAGGTGCGTATGGAGAGTTACTTGAGGAGGGAATCCCTGTGGGAATGTATTTCGAACCCACCACCACAAGACCCTAATGCAGAGCAGCAAAGAGCCCAGGAGAAGGCCAAGGCAGCCCTCATCCTCGGAGTGGATGATGAGCAGCTGGTCCACGTTTGCAGTTTGCCCTCTGCACATGCTATTTGGGAGCGGTTGAAAGCGGTGCATGTCTCTGACTCTGCGGCAACTGTGGCTGTACTACCCAGGAGGCTGTACAGAAAGCGCCTTCAGGCTGGAGAGGAGCTGAAGGACCATTTGCAGTGTTTGCAAAGCCTGTTCATGGATTTGGAGCAGAGAGACTTCAGACTTACTGAAGCAAACAAATGCTTTATTGTTCTGTCTTCAATGGATGATTCCTTTGACGGAATAGTAAATTCCTTGGAGTCACTCCCACAGGCTCAGCTTAATTTGCAGTATATTTGTGCCAGGTTAATTGCAGACTGGGATCGACGGAAGGACCGCAGTATGGAGGCTGCAAGCACAGCTGAGATTGCTCAGCAGAGACAGCCGGTTGTAAATACAGCGGAGCAAGAGAAGGAGACTGTTTGTGCTGTAAGGAGATGTTTTATCTGTAATTCTCCAAAACATCTTAAACGAGAATGCCCAAGGTTACGGGACAAACAAAAGGTACAGCAACATGTGAGGAGGGTCATCGCATGTGAAAATTGTGCAAACTGACAAAAGGCCTGAGCAGAAAGACATTTTTTATGTTGACTCAGGGTGCTCAAAACACATTGTGAATGATAAGACTTTGTTTAAAAAGTTTCATAAGCTGGATGGTTTGAATGTAAGTCTTGCTGATGGGAAGCATTATTCTGTTCAAGTAAAAGGAGAAGTTTATGTTAAATGTTTGGGCATAACACTAAAGGATGTGTATTTTGTACCACAGGTCGAGTTTAATCTCCTATCAGTGAGTAAACTTGAAAGTGAAGGGTTTGGTGCTATTTTTTTCAGAAGGCAAAGTTAAAATCCTGAAAGGGACCAAACTGTATGGTACAGGAAGAATACAGAATGGTATATATGTGTTGGAACAAAAGGATGCATGCAGTGTGAATATAGTTGGCAAAAACACTCCATTGCATAATAAGTGTATACATGAACTGCACAGAGTTTTGGGACATCCAAGTTTTAAAGTATTGAGCAAAATGCAGGAATGCAGTGAAGGTTTAAAGTTGAATAACTGCAAGCATTTTTTTATTGTATTGTTTGTAAAAGAACAAAGGTTCAGTCTGCACCAATAAGTAAAAAGAGCTTAAGAATGTCAGAAAAGCCTTTTCAGCTGGTACATGCAGACTTAATTGGACCATTTTCTCCTAGTAAAGGAGGGGCTGTGTATTGTTTATGTATTTTGGATGATTTTTCTAATTTTTCATGGTGTTTTCTGTTAAAACACAAAAGTGAAGTGTTTGAAATATTCAAGAACTGGGTGGCCTATGTTAAGAGACAATTTGAAGTGAATGTGAAAGCCTTGCAATCAGATAGAGGAGGAGAATTCACAGCACATAATTTGGCAGATTTCTTGAAGAAGGAGGGGATAAAACACCGGCTCACTTGCCCATACCAAAGTGCTGAGAATGGGAAAATTGAGAGGTTTGTGAGGAAGATACAAACTGTGAAGGATTCTCTGTTGGCAGATTCTGGTTTACCAGCCAACGTATGGGGAGAGGCAATGAATACAGCCAATTATTTATTTAACAGGTTGTGGTCTGAACCTATTCGGGAAACTCCTTATTTTCTTTTGTATGGTAAGAGACCTCCACTGGATCATTTGAGAGCGTTTGGGACTCAAGCTTGGGTTCTAGTGCCCAAAGCAATCAGAAGGAAAGGCCAGGATAAATCCAGGAAGCTGATCATGATGGGATATGCTCAGGGGGCAAAAGCATGGAGATTCTTAGATGATGACGGGTCAATAGTCATTTCAAGGTCAGGTAATTTTGCATGTCCACAGAATTGGGACAAAATCCATGCTAACCATGAGGTATTTCTTCCTATCGCAAATGAGAGTACTCATGAGGAGGCACAAGCCTCAATAAGAGAGGAAGAAAGTGTTGCAACAACTTCTGAACGTATGAGTAGACCTCAGATAAAAGGAATGAAGAGATCTAAGTCATCGGATGAGGAGGAGGAACAAGATCCTGGGGTAGGAACTAGCCAAAACATGGGCTTGAGAAGATCAACTAGGAAAAGAAAAGCACCTGACTGGTTACAAATTCGGCAGGTCAGGGTGTGTTTGGTTAACAACGAGCCTCAAACTTATGAGGAAGTTGAGAGTTTGCCTGATGAAGAGAAAGAAAAGAGGCAACAGGCCAAAGATAAAGAATTAGTCGATTATTGTTTATTAGCACTTACACTTGTGTTGACATTGCTGATGTTGTACATGTAAAGCTTTTCATTAACACAAGGAGGGGTGTTACGATAAGTCCTTGCAGGACCAAGATTATGTGTGAATGAAAATGCTATGTATACTATGTATGTAATAATGCTGTGCACCTGGGTTAACAGGCAATCAGCAACCTAGTGCCACACCCAAGGGCCTATAACTGCTTGTGTTATTTTCTGTGTGGGGTGGGGTGGTGATAGAGTAAAAGGTCAAGAGTAAAGATTTGTTTTCTTCAATTTTACCTCTGCTGGTCTGGCGTATTTCTTGAGCTTATGGACATGAGCGTTAGGCAGACCACACCGCTGCGTAACAGTGCTCACACCTTTTCAAGATGCGAGTTACTTGTAGAACAACCAAGTCAAAATGATCTACCTACCCACTACAAAAATTTAAAACATATAACTATTTTCAAATTTATTAATGATTCTTTGTATGTACAATGTATGTTGATGTACCTTGCATAACTGAATAAGCCAACATTGCACAACACACATAATAATTATTTACATTTTTTGCGATTACCTGCGTCCTAAATATCTCTTGGGCACAGCGTTATTCTTCTTTTTTTGCAATCCGTTATCATGGAGCGGAAGAGGAGGAGGAGGTTACCAGTTGCTTCATTGTAGTAGACATTGACCCTCCCCAACTGCAGGAACAGAACCGTCCTTGCTGCTCATGGCAAAGTTCAACTGTGGGAAGAACCTGCCTTTGTCCTCATCTGATTGAGGATCAGGTCGCTTGCTCTTCCAGTTCCAAAAAAACTCCAGACGGCAAAATCGTGGAGTGCAGCTCTGCAGGATTACAGTTCCCAGAACCGCAAGTAAACACAGAAGAAAGCTCGCGAGAGTTGCTTCCGTGACTTGAAATCTTGAAATCTCTTCCGCTGCAATCGACCAGTACTGCCTCCACGATCGACCAGTAGATCGCGATCAACGTAATGAGCACCCCTGATCTAAGAGAAGGAAACTCAAACCAAACCTACAACCTGAGGATCTCGCTGCCACCGTCCAAGCTTGCTAGGCCCAGCAGATGAACCTTTGGTTTAAAGGGTGAGGCCAGTTCTGTGCAGGCTGCGCTCCACCAGAAAATTCCATTGCACAAGCTCGAAGGACACATCCAACCTCCGATCATCAACACGCTTGTAGAAAGCATGGGATGAGTCCTTCCTGAATCTTCATCCACGAAGAAAAGTCAAAAACAAGAACTCAGTCTCTTAATGCGATTTGACAACAATCCCTACCATTCGGCAAGTGGGCTTATTAACAAAAGACCCTCCCCATAAATGCACAGCAGAAGAACTTATTAGCAGCAGTGTGACCCAGGAACAGTAGTCCAAAGTGATAAAAAGAACAAACAAACAAACAACAACAAAAACAGGCCAATGTTATATCTTCCTTAGGAGGCTTTTCTTTGTAGTAAAATAATATGGTTGCACTATTTACAAGACCAAAGTTTCCACAACACAACTAAAGTTCTTTATATTTCCTTCTTTGTTTCCACTGGGCTTCTTTCTCATGCAGATAAACAGCTTCACTCTTAGAAAGCCTCTCACAATGAACTTACACAGGAGCTTTTTACACAGCTTTACACATGAGGCCTTCAACCTGGGGCTTCTCTCAGTGAAGCTTCTCACAGACTAAGGCCTGTTTCACACTGCAAGGCCTTCTCACAGACTGAGACCTTTCTCCAACTAAGGCAAACTAACACAAAGGCCTACTAAGCTACAGGTACACCTGCTTATATAGAACTGCAGCTTTTGCTGAGTCATTGCATCCATTTAACCGTTTCAGTGCTTGACTCACATTTTTGTAATTAAAAATATCCAACTAATTTTTAATATTTCTGGCACCTATATCCTCAAGAATGATTAAAACATAACTTAAACCCTGTCACAGATCAGGCTCAAATTACCACTGACCTAGGCCACTTGGGTTCACTGAAGTGAATAGGGGGATATACACTAGGACTGTCGATGTAGGGTTTTTTTCATGGTAAAAAATGACTAGTTTTAATATAAACTGTTTCTTTGCAAAGACTGGCTACTGTTTCAGGATGCAACTGACATTCTCTGTAAGTCCACACACTAGTTGCTCCAAGTGGTAGTCACCTACAATAAGTAAGATGGAAGAAAAAAAATCACAGACAAACCAACATGGCATGAAAAGTGTTTAAGACACTCTATGTCCTACAGTGTAAAATATTCAGCCGAAGTTTAATCTATATACAGTATATAAATTTTGACACGTCGTGCATCCCGTCAAATAGACAGCTAAACTATAAGCAGCAGAAGCACGGAAATCGGCAACACATTCCACCATACCACGAGGTACCTATACGGTAAAAAAAACACCACCCTAGATACCTCGCAACACCCCCAAACACAAGCCCCAAAAATCGGGCAACGGAACTGGCATCCCTACCTCTTCGCTGCCAGCGCGCGTTTCAAATGTTTGCGCATGGCAGCCAGAGCGCAGCGGCCCGATTCCACAGACTTCTACACAGTAGCATTAACATGCAACTGTCAAATGTCCCATTGTTCAGACACATTCTTGGTCACACTGGAAACAGTGTCCATAGCAATGTCTCTGGATACTGTTCCTTTTCTTTCCTTTCTTCTTTTCTGTCGTTCTCCATCCTCTGTGGGTGACCTGCTGGTATCTTTGAGGGACATTGTCGCTCCTCACAAGATGACCAAGAGCCTTCTCCGACTCCCGAGATGGATCAGCCACATAGTTCTGCCTTTTCATCTTTACTTTCGGCATAGTCCATTCTTGGCCCATTGGCGACAAGATGAAACGAGGTGATTTTTCATCACCCACGTAGACAAACCGATGAATCTTCTTGCTGGGACTAGTCTCTGCAATGTCCCCTTTAACATCAACAGCAACAAAAGCTGCTCGCTGGCTCCGCAACGGCAACATGTTCCTCGTCCTACTCCTTGACGTAGCAACTGAGCTGGGTTGCTCGACCTCGTCTGCATCAAAAGGTTCCCCTAGGGAAACAGGATCCTTTCCACACTCCACTGGAACAGGTTGGTATTGCTTTGAAAGTGGAGACCTCACAACACAAGGCTCCCGATGACCATCCTCCACGAAATGTCCAACAGAAGTTACTGAAACTGTGTTGATGTCAGCAACAGTAGATTCGCTGGATTCTGGCATCCACATAGGAACATCCGGAACACCGACCGAACTGCAATCAGCAGAATCCTCAGAACTCTCAGTGTCGACTTCCACAACACCAGGCTCTGATTCTGAAGATGCCTTGACCTTTGGGATTAACTCCCCAGCCGCTGCTGGACCACTTGTCCCAGTCTCCACAGCTGTCATCACCATCTTCTTCTGCATGGAAAGGGACTTGGTGTCTTCACTAAGAACTTTTACATTAGCTGCAGTATGTATTAGAGTACACTCATGACTGTAACACACAGAACTTGATTGTGCCACCTTGTAGCACCTGGAAGTTTCAGGTTCTTCTGGTACTGGTTGAAACATTGTGAGTTTTTCCCTTCCACTGGGATTTGCACCCTTTTCAATTATGCTCTGGACTTCTTGGCCCTCGATGGACTTTTGTTCCACAGTTCCACTATTAGTAAGCTCTGTGTCATCATTTATTATATGTCCCAGAACAATTTCTTGATGCCCTGTTCCTATAATGGCTTCATCCTGCAACATTATAATGTTGTAATTTGGGCATATACTTCTTTCTTTCTCTTTTGAGTCCACCATCTGTTCTGCAGGACTCATTGTTTCCACAGTCACTCTGCACAGGACTGGACCCTTATTGATATATCTGGATGGATTCTCCAGAGTTAGCTCCTTTAACTCTTCCTCCTTCCTTCTCATTTCCTCTCTAGTTTGGTTATTCTTCAATTGCAAGCTTGAAATCTCTTCAGCCTCTATTTGGTCGCATTCAAACTTCCCAACGGCTTGATTTTTTGTCATCTCTGCTTGCTGTAACGACTCTCCAACGCTCGGTAAGGATCACGCGTAGATTGAAGCACGGTCCAACACGATTTTATTGTAGGTACGACACATGTGAAGCAAAAGCACCGGCCCGCCACCCAAACACACCTTATATACCCTGAGCCCCTCCCTATTGCCCATGCAATGTCCAAGCAGGGTTGCACCATATCCGGGTGATTCAGCATATCCCATAGTCCGAAGGGATGTGACCTCATGGGTCCATGAATCAGCGTTATGAGTCCAATCGTCCAATGTCCAGGCTCGGAGGAGTTTGCCTCACTTCCCTCCGCAGCCCCACACACATCTGGAAGTTACGTCACTCCCACTTGACTCAGCACAGTCTCTATGCAACTGGAGCCAAGGTCACCAAAGAACTGGGGCAAAGGTCGGTGCAATCTCATGGCAGGTTGGGAGCCTGAACTTCTCCTAAGCTCAGGTCTCCCAGTCCTGACACTTGCACCAAATTTTTTTCTACTTGCAGCTTACTGCTTCTCTCAATTCTGGATGCTTCCTTGAATCCTCCATCTGTGAACTCCGTCACATGAGGCTTGGACTTGGGTTCACAAAGATCAAAAGCCTCCACTGTGCATCCAGGTTCCTCTGCATCAGAACCACAGCCGCCTCTCTCTGGCTCCTCTGGCTCATCACTGGTATGAACAGGAGGTTTTATTTCTTTTCCAATCTGAACTGTTTCTCTTCAGTTCGCACTTCCTTGCATTTGTCCATGACGCCTGCAGGAGTAATTTCTTCAAGTGAAGCTGAAAGCAAAACATCTTTTGAAGCTAATGGCTTCTTTAACTCTCCCTTCTCTTCAAATCTATCTGCCATGTCCACCTCACTGCTGAAGTCTTGAGGTCTAAGCCTCCCATCCACAAAGAACTGGCAACAATTGTATCTGCCATTCTACTCTGCCTTGACAGAAACTTCTTCTATTACACCCTTCATCCTAAGGGTGGTGTTTCCTACAACAAACCTTTCTCCAAGCTGCTTGTGGGGGAAGGGTTTGTACTGAGGCTTGGAAATCTCTCCTTTTGAATTTCCCGCCTTTTTCTCAAGTGGCCTCTCTTCTTTCACCACAACTGAAACTGGCCCTTTCTCTTCACAAAAGGTATCTTTTTCCATTTTAAGCCGTCTCTGGGCTTCCTTTTCCACTACATCCAAACTGGAAAAGCATCTCCCTTCACCTCACATTCTTTCTCCTTTTTCATTCTCTCTCTCTCCTCAAACTCTTTCAGTTTTTCTTCAAGTTTTCTAATCTCCCTTTGTAATTTTGAGATTTCCTCAGCGATTGTCCGGCTGCGCACCGACTCCTTACTGATTTGGCTTCTCACCATCTTAGCCTGCGCACATCTTTCTTCCACTTGCTCTTTTCCACTCTCAATCAACTTCCGGGTTTCCATTAGCCTACTTTCACCAATGAATTCCCCCCTCTCTCTATCATCTTTAATTTCTTGTATTCTCTTTTTGCAAATTCTTATAACCTCTTCTTCTTCTGCTCTAATATCTCTCATCATCCTCTGATGAATTATTTCACTTTTCTCTCTTTCAGCATCAATTTGCTGCTTTTCTCTTCTTTTTAACTCTAACTGGCATTTCAAATTTTGAATCTCCTCAGAGACTGACCTCTGGGATTCCGCCATCTTTGTGAGTTCCATTTACCTCACACTTTTCTTTCAGGCCTTTACTTCAGCCTTCTCTTTCAAGTTTACTTCAGGACTTTAACTCAGCCCTTTCTTGCAGGTTTACCTCAGGACTTCAACTCAGCCCTTTACTTCAGGCTTCCAAAACCTTTACCTTAGGTCTCAGCCTTTTACTTCAGGTTTGCCTCAACTCTCTCTTTTTAATCTTTTTCCCTCAAGCCTCCTGGCTTCTCTTCGTTCCTCAAGCCCCCTGGCTTCTCTTCTGCTTTCTGGTCTCTTTTAATCTCTACTTCTGCCAGCCTTCTTCTGCCAGCCGTATTCTCTCCTGAGATGCCCTCTCTTTTGTTCTCTGATAGCCTTAACTCTCTCTTTTTTAAATCTTTGTTCCTCAAGCCTCCTGGCTTCTCTTTTGCTTTCTGGTAGCTATATTGCGAGATTTAACTTTACCTCGCAACACTTTTTCTTACTCTTTACACAGCCTCAAGCACTTTACACAGTCTCAAGCACTGGATTCAGATGTTAACGGATCTAAATCCTGTCACAGTCTTAGGCACTAGATCAGATTTCTTATACGCATCTAAATCTTGTCACAGTCTTAGGCACTAGATCAGATTTCTTATACGCATCCCACTGCTCTGCCGCCATTTGTGGACACTTTGTAAGGTTTACTGTTTAACTTTCTTTATCGTGACAGGGCAGGCTATCCCACCGCTGCCACCATTTGTAAAGATTTATTATCAATATGATGAATATGTTACATTTTATTAATATTATTTTCAGTAAAATATTAACAAATAATATTAATATATCAAAAGTTACATAATTATTAAGCAGATTAATCCAGTCACCCTTAGTTGCTGATAGTATTTTTGTTTTGTCCTTCTGGTGTTCTTATTTAATTAATAATAAAGCCTGAATATGGCTGAATGTGTTTGAGGTTCACTGGCAAAAAAATAATTAATATATGATTACAATTAATATTGTCATAAAATACATAGAATTTAATGGTGATGGCTAATTTTCACCAAGATGAATAATTAATATAATTACAATTAATAATTGGTGGTGGCAAAACACCACCAATATGAAGAATATTAGAAATTTACAATTTGTAGTCCTTAACGCTAGTCAAGAAATATGAGATAAGATTCCTAGCTGTTGCAGCAGCGGCGGATAAAAGGATCTGAGGTGGCAGCCCCTCCCACTGGCTATATATGCTCGAGGGGATGTGGGCGGGCTACAGTTTAAAGTGATATTCACTTTTAAAGATTCCGAACTGTTCAAGCAGGGCGCAGGAAATACCATAGGTGCTATTCACGGCTGACCACGAAAAGAAACCAACTATACACACACAACTCTACTCACAAACAACCCCAGTAGCATGCATTCCCACTCACACACAACACCTGACACCCACAAACTTTCCTTACCTTCCACAGCAAACATCCCTCAAACGCTGAGCTGATGCCATCTTTCCTCCAGCCATTCAATACTACATTTCCCAGTATCCTTTGCGGTGGGACACGGCCACCACGCATGCGCACTGTCAGAAATTCAAAAATACACCTGTGAATCGGAGAAAGGCTATCCTAACGGCTGTCAGGACCTCCCATCCCTTTCACTTGCTATTTCTCTGTGGCGAGCCTCAGGCTTAGCACTACTTTTATTTATTTATTTCGGGATTTTACCCCGCTCTTCTCAACCCCCAAGGGGGACTCAGAGCGGCTTACAGTACGGCACAATTCGATGCCCACATAATAACAATATAAACCCCAAAACCCTTCAACAATTAAAATACATTAAAAATACATTAAAATACAACTACATTAGCACCATACACATTCACTCTGGATTAAAACAATGTTCAGTCCATAAAAACATTGGCCATAATCACCCACTTTCATTAAAAACCAATCTAAAATGCTGCCTTGTGCTGGTGTACGAATGCCTGGTCCCACAGCCAGGATTTTACTTTTTTCCTGAAGGCCAGGAGGGATGTGGTGGATCGTACATCAATAGGAAGCGCATTCCACATGCAGGGAGCCACCACCGAGAAGGCCCTATCCCTCGTCCCCACCAGCCTCATCTGAGACGTAGGCGGGAGCGAGAGCAGGGCCTCCCCGTATGTAGCTCCCGTTAGCAATCTGGCTGCCGCCCGCTGGACTAATTGCAATTTCTGAACTGTCTTCAAAGGCAGCCCCACGTAGAGTGCGTTGCAGTAATCTATTCGGGATGTGACCAGAGCGTGGACGACCATAGCCAGATCAGACTTCCCAAGGTACGGGCGCAGCTGGCGCACGGGTCTTAACTGTGCAAAAGCTCCCCCGGCCACCGCTGAGACCTGGGGTTCCAGGCTCAGCGATGAATCCAGGATCACTCCCAAGCTGCGAACCTGCGTCTTCAGGGGGGGGACAAAGTGTCTACTCGGAACCCTTCTCTCCTTCTTCCTTGCAATACTTCGGTAAGTACCTATTGCTCTACTCACATTTCCATGTTTACAAACAGCTAGGTTGGCAGAAGCTGGGGCTAACAGTGGGAGCTCACCCAACTCCCTGCATTCAATCTGCTAACCTTTTGGCCAGCAAGTTCAGCAGCTCAGTGGTTTACTCACTGGAAAAAAAGGTTAGATTTTGCCCTGACATTAACTCCAGTTGAGCCCAACTCGGGGTCATTTCTAACCCCACGAGCTGGCATTTCTCATAGATGCCTCCAAGTTCCTGTAGGCAGCATGACTTCATGGAGCACCGTTACCTTCCCACCACAGCTGTACCTATTGCTCTACTCATATTTCCATGCTTTCAAACTGATAGGTTGGCAGAAGCTGGGGCTAATAGTGGGAGCTCACCCCACTCCCTGGATTCAATCTCCTAACCTTTTGGCCAGCAAGTTCAGCAGCTCAGTGGTTTACTCATTGGTCAAAAGTAAGTTACTTCAGTACTCATTCACAAACAAGGAATACTTCTTACTAATAGTACGATCACTACTATTCTTCTTACATGAGCGACCCTGACCTTCACAGACCACCAGACTACGCCACAGCAACGCCTCAAACAACAACACCGCTGAGAAACTTCTCAACTCCACAACCATGCATTTATGGGACCACCAAACAGTAAGTTATTTCACTAATATAAGTACTAAACATAGAAGACATGCTTATTTTTTATACTACTATCAACACTATTTAAAGTAGGCAGACATTCTTAGAGCACCAGACTACGCCACAGCAACGCGTGGCCGGGTACAGCTAGTTCTTTATATAATAATAAACAAGCACATATGTCTCATTAATATGCCAATTGGCTTTTATTTTTGTTATTTATTCATTCAGTCACTTCCGACTCTTCATGACCTCATGGAGCAGCCCATGCCAAAGCTCCCTGTAGGCCGTGGTCAAGCCAGTCCCTTCAAGGATAACATCCATCCATCTTGCCTTTGGTCGGCCCCTCTTTCCTTCCATTTTTTCCTGCATCATTATCTTCTTCCAGCTTTCCTGACTTCTCATTATGCGGCCAAAGTACTTCATCTTTGCCTCTAATGTCCTTCCCTCCAGTGAGTAGTCGGCATTATTTCCTGGAGTATGGACTGGTTTGATTTTCTCATGGTCCAAGGCACTCTCAGAATTTTCTTCCAACACCACAGTTCAAACGCATCTATCTTACTTCACTCAGCCTTCCTTATGGTCCAGCTCTCACATCCATAGGTTACTACAGGGAATACCATTGCTCTAACTATGCAGACCTTCATGGCCAGTGTGATGTCTCTACTCTTCACTGTTTTATCAAGATTGGTCATTGCTCTCCTCCCAAGAAGGAAACGTCTTCTGATTTCCTGGCTGCCGTCTGCATCTGCAGTAGTCTTTGCTTATAGATCAGTGATTCTCAACCTGTGGGTCCCTGGCTGGGATTTCTGGGAGTTGTAGGTCAAAACACCTGTGGATCCACAGGTTGAGAACCACTGGCCTTGATATATAACGTCTGTCACTGCCTCCATGTTTTCTTCCTCTATTTGCCAGTTATCAATCAATCTGGTTGCCATCTTGGTTTTTTTGATGTTTAACTGCAACCCAGCTTTTGCACTTTCTTCTTTCACCTTGGTTAGAAGGCTCCTCAGCTCCTCCTCACTTTCAGCCATCAAAGTGGTCAATCTGCATATCTAAGGTTGTTAATATTTCTACCAGCAATTTTAACTCCATCCTTGAATTTATCAAGACCCGCACATCGCATGATGTGTTCTGCATACCAGTTGAATAGGTTCGGACCCCGTCTATCTTACTGCATTTACTGCACAATCCCTTGTCCACATTACAGGAGGCAACAATTCACTGCCCAGACAATGGCAAAGTGTGAAGCCTCGCCTGGCACTCACTAAACGCGCACTGAGATTATATGGGCTAAGAGTTGGGGTTGGAGAGAAAGGAGTCTAATTAAATAAAAGTCACAAACGGAATCCCAACAGGGCATTGCTGTTTCAGCAGCCCCAGTCAGGGCCAATTTCTTCTTTCCCCAAAAGCCACTCAGGCATAGTTCTTTAGCTGCTTTTCGTACTCCCAATTACAGAAAGTAAAACTGTTTTAAAACAACTTTATTGAAATTCATGCTTTTATGTTTCAGCTCCATCAACGGATTTACTGCAGACACATTGCACCAACTATGGTTTAATTGCCTTTTGGGCCTTTTCCAAAATTTCTTCTCTAATCTTTGGATAATCTGGGCACATTTTCAGAACCTTTCATAAAGAAAAAGACATGATTAGCTATTTTTGAAGCCACACAGTGAGAAACAACCACTCTCTATATCTGCTGCTGTATGCTGTAGTTTGGCTGGGATTCTGTAAATGTATATGAGGGAATACTCAAAGACATCAACGGGCGCCTCTAAACTGTAGAATTAATGCAGTTTGACATCACTTTAACTATTATAGCTTGATGCTAGAGAATAATGGGGATTGTAGTTTTGCAAGGTCTTTAACTTCATCTGCCAGAGACTGCTGGTGCCCCCCTAAAATACAAATTATGGGACTCCACCGCATTGAGCCATGTGAGTTAAAATGATGTTAAACTGCATTAAATCTACAGTGTAGATGCACCCAGTGAAGACAGAAAAGTGTCCTCAAGATATTCTCCAGCATAATGCTGATGCAGCACTGTGTTGGACATACTTCAGGATACTCTAGCAGTTTGTGTGGTTCCATGCAGGCCTGACCAGATACCTGTATAATCAGTGAAAATTAAGAGAATTACTGATATTTTACAAGGATTCCACAGCAAGCTCACAAGGTTTGTGGGGACTGCAAGAACAGTGAGAAAAGGGCATCATAAGAGAAAAATAACTGACAACCCTCAATGATAGCACAGAATTCTTAATTATGCTTTAGACAACTTACATCATGGCATACATCTATTGCTTCTGTGTATCTTTTATCTTTTAGGTAGTTGAAAGCAAGTTTAAATCCTAGAGGAAGAAAAGAAAAGGTCAATGTTCAGTGTAATACTAAGTGTTCAGTACAATTGAAACTGCAACAGCCATTTCTGAGCACTGATGCTTCTTATGGTTAAACAGAAGCCTATTGATTTATCCAGAAATGTGGTTCTTAAAAATATTTTTTATAAAAGGCTGAAAATGATCTATGTGTGAACAAAATAATTATTTAGGTATTGACCAATTAAAGCAGCAAACCTAAATATACTTATCTATGGAGTAAGTTCTATTGGACACAAAGGATTTGATGTTTGAGCAATTATGTATATATAATAAGAAATTCAATGTGCAGATTTGATAAATGTGAATTTAATATGATGTGTGGGAATGAATGGAAAAATGGATGGATGTTTAGCTGGAGTTAATAATTTTGGAAGCACCAGTATAATATTAAGGCCTGCAATGACTAACTACCTGCTTGCTGGAATGTAATTAAAAGTTGCTAATGAGAATTGATAAGAACTGTGACAATGGTTCTTTCAAGTTAAGGAAATGTTTGCAACATTTCAACACAAGCCTTGTGTTTGTCAACACCAATCAAGAAGTGTCAACATCTGGCCAGGAAACCGAGATGGATCTAGGATGGAAGATGTCTATCATTAATTTACAACTTTGGGGATACATCAGCAGAATATTCCTATAAAAGACTCAGTCTAATAATGGTCAAAGTGTGACCGACCTGAGGAGTCTGGTTTACCCGCTATGCTCTGCTTCATGGGAACGAGAGAGATAGTGTACCTATGGATAGTGGCAGGTTTGCAAGGGAGCAGTCTAGTCACTTTGGGGCTTCTTTCTCAAGGGAAGAGGAAGAAGTGTGCTTTTGGAATCTTAGGTTCTGCTGTATGGAAAACAGAGTTCTGGTCCTTAGTTAGCATTGTGCTCAGGGAAAGGATGCATTTTGGCGTTTTGAAGTTATGGTGTTATGGAGGTTTTGGAACTATGCATTGGCAGGCTGCAGAGAAGCAGGGTCTGGCCTAACAGGTGCTTCTCCAAGGATGGAAAAAGGATATGTTGATATTTGAATGCCTGAGGATGAATGGATGTACATGTGGTGTGAATGCTGAGTGAAAATGTAGTTCCCCTTTGTTTGTTAACCAGTGTAATTGTGAATCCAATGTAGTTGCATAGAATCTGTATGTCCAATGTCATTCTTTGTCTAAATGTTTTTCTGTAATCTAATATACCCTCTCACACTGGAAATTGCAATAAAAGAACCTGTTTTTATTATTGTTATGTTTTATTTTATTGCTAATGTTTTTAATTTCTTTAAGTGCTGTTTTTAGGATGCTATTGGCGTTCAATTTGTTGCCTTGTAAACTGCCCCGAGTCGCCTTCGGGCTGAGAGGGTGTGGTATACAAATATGCTAAATAAATAAATAATAAATAAATAAAGTCATTGAAAAGTCATTCATGACATATAAATTATGTAAAAATTAGAAACCATACAAATTAACCTGGAAAATAAACTAAATAAGAAGCATATTTTAATGATCTGGAGTGTTTAAAGGTATAGGGGTCAGTGTGTGCTCTTGGTAATTAGGATGAAAAGTGATATGATACAATGTTACCAGTATAATATCATTTTATATTACAATATCTATAATATCTTAAAGATAGAGACATACTTGCCTGGATGGAGAACTAGAGAAATAGTCCTAGTCGAAAACGATGATGCAAAAAAAATTAACTGATGATGTAAAAATCACCTAGTCTAAAGGGCAAAGACATTCCTAAGCATCTTCAATAGCAGCAGACAAAAGTACTGAGGCAGTAGCCCCTTCCACTGGCTATATACTCTAAGGAAATACGATATGTGTGATTTCACAGGGACCACGATGAAGAAAATTGTTTTAATTTGTTCATTGCCACGGGAGGGCTGGAAGGTGCTACAGAAATACCTAAAAGACACAATTATCTCAAGATTTTGCACCTCCGTTTTTATTTCTATTTATTTATTTACATTATTTCTATCCCGCTCTTCTCAACCCCCGAGGGGGGACTCAGAGTGGCTTGACAAAGGCAGCAATTCCATGCCAATACACAATATACAATATAAAACCATAAACATACAGCATTAAATACAATTAAACATTAAGCACATAATCCACATTCAATTGAGTTAAAAACCTGGTACTTCCATGTTTCCACAATGATAAAATAAAAATATTGTGCTTTCAGTAATGTCCTAAATACGAGAACAAAGAGACTGCCTTATTCAATACGGGAGAAGTGACCTCAACAGGTAAGAAGAAAACAAAGTATAAATATATTTATTTATTTATTTATTTATTTATTATTCGGGTTTCTATGCCGCCGACTCCCTGAGGCTCGCGGTGGCTCACAGGAACCGAAGGTACAACTACACACAAGCAATGCGATAAAACATCTAAGACAATTAAACAATTAAAACAGCAAAATACAAAACCCCCAGGTACAGTTCAGAAATTAGATAGCGTGACACCCCAGGACAGCGGCTAAAGCGGAACATGGGCAGGACCTACTCACCGAAGGCCTGCTTAAACAAATAAGTTTTGCAGGCGCGTTTAAACGGGAGCAGGTCCTTTATAGCTCATGCGTCCAGCGAGGAGGGCGTTCCACAGCGTACGAGCTATAACGGAGAACGCCCTCCGGCGAGTAGATGTCAGTTTAGCCGATTTCGCCGAGGGTATCTCTAACAAATTAGCATCCTCGGAGCGTAGTGATCTCGGGGGACAGTGTGGGGTGAGTCGGTCCCTCAAGTACGCTGGCCCCAGGCCATGCAAGGCCTTAAAGGTAAGAACCAACACCTTGAAGGAGATCCGGTGCTCGATTGGGAGCCAGCGCAGATCCTGCAAAACAGGTGTGATGTGGCGGCCTGCTGGGGTTCCAGACAGGAGCCGGGCGGCAGTGTTCTGCACCAGCTTGAGCTTCCGGGTCGCCGACAAAGGAAGGCCAACGTAAAGCGCGTTACAGTAATCCAGCCTTGAGATGACCGTAGCTTGGATCACCATGGCCAGGTCATTCCGGGAGATATAGGGGGCCAGCCTCCGAGCCTGTCGCAGATGAAAAAAGCAACCTTGCTGACCGCGGAGACCTGGGACTCCATGGTCAGCTGGGAGTCCAGATGGACCCCAGGCTCTTAACGGAAGGCGATGGGCATAGCGCCACACCGTCCAGGGTCGGAAGCTGGACACCTACACCACCCGAGCGGCCCGACCACAAGATCTCCGTCTTCGCCGGATTTACCCTCAACCTACTGGCACGCAGCCATCCAGTAACGGCCTCGAGGCAGTGTTGGAAATTATCGGGGATGGATCCCGGCCTGTCCTCCATCCTCAGAATGAGCTGGGTGTCGTCAGCGTACTGGTGGCACTCCAGCCCATAATTCCGCACCAGCTGTGCAAGCGGCTGCATGTAGATGTTGAATAACAGAGGGGAGAGAATGGCCCCTTGCGGAACTCCACAAACTAATGAGGAGCCCTCGGAGACCACCTCGCCCCTCCTCACACGCTGAGACCGCTGGTGGAGGAAGGAGGTCAGCCATTTAAGAACTGTCCCCTCACTCCTGCCATGGCCAGGCGGTGGATCAGTAGATTGTGGTCGACCGTGTCAAACGCTGCCGTGAGGTCCAATAACACGAGCAGCGCAGACCCGCCTTGGTCGAGCTGGCAGCTGAGTTGATCTGTGATGGAGACCAGGACCGTCTCCGTCCCGTGCCCCGAACGGAAGCCGGACTGGAAGGGGTCTAGCCATGTTGCATCATCTAAGAAGGACTGCAACTGCTCCATTACTGCCCTCTCAACTACCTTGCCCAGGTGTTGGTTCTTACTGGTCGGTAGTTGAATGCCTAGGACAGAGGGGAGAAAACCTGTAGGGACTCTCCTGTTGCCGACCGCTCCCTTTCACATCATTATTTTATAGAAATGTATAATCTGAACTTGACATTGCTTTCAGCATTTGTCCATTACAATCTTCTCAGGACACGAAAGGAAAAGCAAACTACCACTAGCATCACCTCTTCAAACATTATGTTGTTTTTTGGGATAATGACATTTTATTGGCTTTATAGGAGTCAGCCTGAAGGCCTTGCTGGCTGAAGAGTACAATAAAATGCTTAAAACAAATACAAATAAATAGAGTTCTAAGTAGAAACCTTCATTATTATACTGGAGAACCCCAAATTTGACTCTCTGTTCCAAAAGGAACCTGATAAAATGATGTCCTAATTCTCAGATTGCTCCCCTCCCTCGAAGAAAAGGCACCACCAAGCAGTAAGGCCTTAACTTACCAACAGAAGGATTTGCTTGGTTGCTATACTTCCAAGCTAACTCATAATTAGTTGCAGCATCTTTGTAAGCATTTTCCTTTTCTGCGATAAATCCTAAGCATTCGTAAGCTTTAGCACATGACTAAAGAGAAAAATGATAATGTAAATATACTGTAGCAACTTTGGAGAAAACAAGAAAGAATTGAGAGGGTGTTGTAAAACACCCTGGCTTTAGAACAGAAAGCTCAGATATTCAACTTAAAAATTAGGCCTGTATTTGAGTAAGCATAAAAGAAGGCATGCTAAATGTAAGTGAGGTAAAAGCATTTGCTATGACAAAAAAATGTTAGCCAATATCCTACACCGCCTATTTAGGTACTATCTTCGGATCCAAACCTTCTTTACCAATTTATTATTATTTATTGTATTTCTAACCTGCCCTTTTCAACTTACAAGGCACAATTAGATGCCGGCAACAATACACAATATAAAACACTAATACAAGAAGATTAAAACATCAACATGAAAACATTAGCTATCCATTTCATTTAAAATTCTATCTATACAATGCACATTCTGTAGCACCCATGGGTCCGCTCGGGCCACGGGGGAGGGGTAATGCACCAGGGGTCCCGTTGGCATTGGGACCCGCACTGGCTGAAAGGGACTCGGAGGATGAGTTGGAAGGCCCAGAGCAAGATTGGTCAGCCGTGCCTTTGCCCAGTCCACCGCCAGAGAGTTTAGCCTGGGATTTCGAATGGGAGCATTCTCCCGGGGAAGGAGCGGACCAGGTGGAGATGGGAGGCAGTGAAGCAGATAGCGGAGATAGTTATGAATGCCCCAAATGGCCGAGGTTCCCAGGAGCTGGCCGAGCAGCAGATGGAGGCTAGCGGATGGGAAACTTCGGGGGAGGCTTCTTCTCAGGAAGATAGCGATACTAGGCTGGAAGAGCGGGGCCGTTCTCATAACAGGCGCAGGGACATAGAGGAGGGCAGGAGGAGCTGGCATCTGTCCCTAGACCGTCACAGTTCGGAAAGTAGAGACGGAGGCGCGGGCCCTAGATCGTCGGGGGTCCCGGCCGAGGGATTAAGTACGGCCCCGTGGGAACTGATCCTCAGTTCTCCGGCCACGTCTATACTGAATAGGCGCGAAGCGGAGTGGGACCACAAGTTAACAGTGGTCATCAAGTCTTGCCTTGCCTTTGCCTTGTTTCCTGAGCCGCAGTGATTTGCGGTGCCTTGCCCTGGTTCCTGATTCGCATGGGATTGCGAAACCTTGTCCTGTTTCCTGATCCGCATTGGTTTGCGGAGCCTTGCCTCGCTTCAAGCTATTTGCTAATACTTTGGACTATTGACTTTATACTTTGAACACTTGCATTTATTGGACTATATACCTTTTGGATTGTTTTTATACTCAATAAAGTAGTTAGCCTTTGCTACGTCTCCGTGTGTGTGTTAAAGGGGCAGTTCTAAGTCGGCGGTTGTGACACATTCAAATAATCAATCAATGGTGGAAGCCGTGTTTCATGTCAGTCGTTAAAACAGTCCGGTCCAAATAAAGTGCTGCCGTTACTGTGCGAAGGCCTGGTCCCACAACCATGATTTTACGTTCTTTCTGAAAGCTAGGAGGGATGGGATTGATCATATTTCGCTTGGAAGCGCATTCCACAGGTGGGGGGCCAAAGCCGAGAAGGCCCTGTCTCTCGTCCCCACCAGCCGCAGTTGAGTTGCTGGCAGAAGCGAGAGCAGGGCCTCCCCGGATGATCTTAAGTTACGAGGTGGGACGTAGCGGCAGATCCGTTTGGACAGGTAAGCTGGGCCAGAACCGTATAGAGCTTTAAAGGTCAAAACCAGAACTTCGAATTGAGCCCGGAAATGGACAGACAGCCAGTGGAGCTGACAAAGCACGGAAGTGGTGTGCTCCCTGTATGTCGCTCCAGTTAGTAACCTGGCTGCCGCCTGTTGAACTAGTTGGAGTTTCTGAACCATTTTCAAAGGCAGCCCCATGTAGAGTGTGTTGCAGTAATCTATTAGAGATGTGACAAGAGCGTGGACCACCGTCGCCAGATCTAACTTCCAAGTCTTAACTGTGCAAAAGCAACCCTGGCCACCGCCTAGACCTGGGGTTCCAGGTTGAGCGATGAATCCAGGATCACTCCCAAGCTACGAACCTGCGTCTTCAGGGGGAGTGCAACCCCATCCAACACAGGCTGTAACCCTATGCAGCAGCCACACTGACAGAGACCTGTCCAGTCGGTGACTGCTAAACAGGTGGCATTTCTATCCCCTCCCACCAAAGAATGAGATTGCAATATGGAACTGAGAGCGGGATCCTTCATCGGATTGTCATAGCCTTCCTCCTTGTTATCCTTCTATGTCGCAATCATCAGCTGAACAGACCTCAATTTCTCAGTGCAGCTGCTGCCTAGTGAAGTAGGTTTAAAGGGCCTTATAATTGTGTGCTGGGATTGTTACTACGCAGTGAATATGGAATAATTACAAATCCATAACTCAAGATAACTCGTCTGTAGCTGAAATACAGAATGTCTCCTGTCATGGGCACTTTGATTGTGCTTTTCCTGCATGCCAGGAGATTGGACTAGATGACCCATGTCATCTCTTCCAACTCTATGATTCTATATAATTCTATGGCATATGTTGGCTAAATTTTGAGTTAAGTACATTATATTGTTTGACCATCAGAGAATATTCAAAAGTAAGCCCATTCTGAAACAACCCTTTTTGGGGGGAAAGAATTGGGAATTCAATCTATATTTTGACTACGTATCATTCTAGTACAGTGTTTTCCAGACATTTCATGTTGGTCACATATCTTTTAGACATGCATCATTTTGGAACACAGCAATTACTAACAAACCAGTTTTACTAGCAAACCAGAAGTTAAAACAATCCCTAATAATAGATAGGGACATTGACATAATAACAAAATGCACACGGACAAAACATCTCTCATGGAAACATTTTAAAATTATTTTTTTAATATATGATTTTTTTTGCTTATTTCACAGAGACACTGAGCTTTTCTGTTACATTCATGCGGCACACCTATGCACCTAGCTGCCACACTAATGTGTTGCGACGCAGTTTGAAAAGCTCTGTTTGAGTGCCTAAATCAAGAGTTGGGTATCAAGAGGGGGATCTAACAGGGATTTATTTTTCTACTGCAACAGAATCACATCCCCTCACCTTATTGTACCGTAAGCAGCGCCTCACATGCTCTGTTGCAAGGTCGAACTTTCCAGTAGAGCAGTAGATATATGCCAACAAAATCCAAGCCTTTTCCAACTCATTGGCGTCTTGCAAAGACCAGTTCACTTTAGTCAAGCGTTTCAGTTGGGTCCTGGCTTTAGGTGTATTCTTAAGAATCATGTGTGCCTGAGCCATTGCCAAAATGGCTGGAACACTGTTTCGCTGGGGGTTTTTTGGGGGGGAAAACCACCAAAATGTTTGTTTACAAAATTTTCTTTAAGCCCTGATTTTAAATTTACTATTTCTGAGATGATATTATGTTAACTATGGTTCAATGAAAACAAAGCACAAATCAATAACAGATTTAAATCTCAATAACAGACATATTTGTAGGCACTGCAGTCCCTCCTCCTCCCATTTTTTTTGCCCCTTCATGAACTAGATATATTTGAAATATTCTTGATTAAATAGTCATATTATGGGCATGTCCAGAGTACTTTCACCTTACCATTACTGTCTATCTTTGCATACAAAATTAAAGAGCAGAGCCCCTCTCCAGTCGCAAAGGACAGGGCTTCCATATAGATCGACCCAACAGTATTGCAACTAAGCACTATTTCTGCTTTCTTTGATTCACAGAACATTGTCAAAGCATTTTTTAAAAACCATCCTTTTCACTGACGTTATCTTATATGTCCAGTCCCAGCACAAAACTTGTATGCTCTACCTGACGGTAGCTGTCATGTTTGACCACCAATTTTCTTATATTACCTCATTTTGGCCCATTTCTGTAAATACTTTCAAGGCCTTCTCTACATTATGTTTTTCTTTTGTGGCCATTAAACAGTAGCTCTGCAACAACTCCACTTGATTCTGGCCCTCCTGGGAGTGAGGGTAAAATTCCTTGAGTAGCTTCTCAGCTGTGCGTATCCCATGCTGTTCAGATTCTCTCTTTTCCTTTAGACCACTGGTGAAAAGATGAACAGAATGACTGAGGACGAATGAAAATAGCTTAAGGCAGAAGAAAAAGATCAGTGAAAGAAAAGTTCAATGAAATTATTCAGCACTCAATAATGCTTTTCATGTGGTAGATAAAAAGGAACTGAAAAGAAGATACTGAGGTGTTGTGGAGATTATGGACTGGATTCTCACCATAACTCTATTCATCAGCAATAAAATGTTCTGATTGCTGTAAGACTCATATATTATGTGTCACTCACAGAAATGGACAAGGAAAAGAACACCTTAATGTTACACACATGCTGCTGCATTGTTCTAGTCCAGCATTCTGTAGTTCACAGCAGGCAGAGAAGGGAGGGCAAAACCTGACCTGCTCCCGACCCCCACAACCAGTACCCAGGGAAATCCTGCCTTGGGCAACTCCGAGCTGGCACTTGAATTTTTCCCTCCAGGTGTTTTGGAAGCTCAACAGCTCCACAACAAGTGAGTTCCATAACCAGTAGGCTGTTAGGAATCCTGTGTTTTGTGACAAAGAAAATAATTTTTCTTTATTCACCTTTTCTATCCCATGCATGATTTTATACACATGCTCCAAAAGAGTTCACAGCCTGGCAAACTTTAGCCCTCCAGGTGTTTTGGAGTTCAACTCTCCTAACAGCTAACCAGTAGGCTGTTAAATTGTTTGCCAAAACACCTGAGAAAAGCCCAAGCCTGTGCTAGCCTGTACTTGGTGTAGAACAGTTTCAGTGGACCATAACCTTGGAAAAAACAATAGAAATCTGAATGAATGAGATCGCACTACATACTTGTTTCCTATTGCTTACGGATGTGGGATAGGAAAAAATGTTCCCTAGGTTATTTATTTCATATCAAGAGCATTGCATAAATAAGTATAAAACTGATAAAAATAGAAGGAGTACAAGTGGCTAAATATTTTTTTGACCAAAACCAAGCAACAGCAACTGCATTGTCTGTAGCTTTAATTCTTCCTCTGTACATGAGGCAGGACATTGTGGACAAGCATATAGCTGAGGAGTTGTTTGTTCTGCTCCACAATCGCACAAGGTGGAGGATTCTTCTAGGTAGTGCAATTTCCCCAGGTTGTCTCTTGATCTGTCCACTCCACTTCTGAAACTGTTTAGGGACTTCCAAGTTGCCCATTCTTGGTTTTCCCTTGGAGGAAGACCCTGGTGGGGGCCCATTCAGTTGGGATTTCCTGGTTTAGCTGCCCAGAGAGATAATATTCCCCCAGCAACAGCAAGAGTAAGAGGAGTGGTGGTTCTCAAGAAGCTTTTCCTTGATTTGAGTCTACTGGGAGGAGGCTGATAGCCATGTAGTGGATGGTTTTCACAGTGTTCAACCATATTTCTCTTGCAGTTAGCAGCAACTTCCCATTGCACATCGGGGGAGGGGGGCTACACATGAAGAAGAAAAGTAAGACCAGCTCCAGACTGATAAATACATTTTAAAACAGAAACACATTATTTCATTTCAGGACTTTTCCTTTACCTGGTTTCCATGTTATTCTGGTTCTCAAATGTTTCTCCGCCAATTATCTCATTGTCGGGATTTAGGCATATCTGAATCATATAGTTTAAGGCTTTCTGGCCCCAATCGCTATCTTTACGTGCTTTGTTTAAGAACCTTAAGGCCTGATTGGGTTGCATCATATGCCTGTTTGTGGGATGAAAGTATTTAAGATTTATGTGCATTATAAGAGAGTTTCGGAATTCTCAATTTTGCTAACAAGGATGAATCCACACATTCTATTTCACAAGATGGTGGCCATAAATCAATACAGAATTGAGTAGGCTTAACTCATACATAATGGGTGACACTTTTGACATAGTCATGCTATTTCTTTTTTATGAGTGTAAAAAATGACTATCTCTATTTTTTTCTTTTTTCTTTTACCTTAAATGTTTGTTTGTGTAACCTTTTTGAAAAACAATAATGATGTGTGTTTTTTTAAAAAAAAGAATAATATTTTACGGCCCCCACAAAAATATGGGTTGTTTACCTGTAACCGTAGTTCCCCAAGTAGTCACCTGTGAATTCGCACATATGGTATTTCCTGCGCCTGCGCAGACAGGTCTGAACTGTCTGCACAGGCGCAGGAAATACCATATGTGCGATTCACAGGGACCGCGATGGGGAACTATCTATCTATCCATCTATTTACAGTATTTCTGTATTGCCTCCCAGCTCTTGAAAACTCCCTAAAGCAATATAAAAGCATTCATAGAATCTAGTTTTGAAACAGTTTAAAAATCAGTTTCAAACCACAAATGCCATATGGAACAGAACTGTTTGGGCTATCACAGGGAGCTTGCTTAAAATGACCTCTAAGTCTGAAATTGGAATGAAATATTTTCTCCAGAACTTGCCAGGAGTAAAGTCCCATGCAATAGTTAAAACCGGGTTCCAAAGGCATTCGGGATGATTTTTTCTTAGCCAACTCAAAAAAGGTTGCAGCTTCTTCAAGTTTTCCACTTCTTCGTAGTAAATCAATCAGACTCTCCATGACTGAGAAGTTATCTAAAAACATAAAGAGAAAGTTTTAATATCTCCAACAGACCATATTTCAGTACTTCCAGGTCTTTTCAGTGATAAGTTATTGTTGACACAGAAGAATGCAACAAGCAGCATTCCTCAGATAGAATGCAAACAATATACCCAGACACACATTAAAAAAATAAAATGCCAAGATACAGAATGGGGGGTGTCTGGCTTTATAACAATATGTGCGAAAAAGATCTTGGAGTCCTCGTGGCCAACAAGTTAAACATGAGCCAACAATGGCATGTGGAAGCTTAAAACGGCAATGGGATTTTGGCCTGCATAAATAGGAGTCTAGTGCAGTGGTTCTCAACCTGTGGGTCCCCAAGTGTTTTGGCCTACAACTATTGTTGAGCAATTTAGAATGGCTGTGGATAGACCCAAGCCATTGTGGGTTGCCTGCTGAGAAAGAGAAGCAAATATTACAGAATAAATCTCACCAAGTTGAAGAGAAAGCCACTGAGGTTTTTATTTCATTCCAGCTGGAAAGGATGAAGATTGCAGTAATCTGCCAACAAAATCAACATGCCCACTGGGCAAAAAGATACAATATTTATAGCCTTCAGATTCAAAAGTTCCCATGCCCACCCCTCTCTCCTGCTTCCAAGTTGGCTTTGCTATGATTGGCTGTGACATCAGCAAGCCAGCAAGAAAGCCAATGGTGGCCTGAGCCCTGCTTTGGCTGCTCAGCCAATGAGGTGGAAGGGAGGCGGGCAACAAGGAAACAATGAAGATATGTCTAGCTGACCGGATTAAGGTGACCAATGTTTGCCTAACGATTCAGCGATAGCTTAGCTCTCAAGACAGAATCTGAATTATTGTTTTAATCTTTTGAATCATCATCTCTGTCTAGCCCCCAAGGAGCTAGATCCTTTGCTTCATAGTCCTGTGGTATGGGGTTCATGGATGAAACTGAAGTTGGTTTTGGCCGGTTGGGATTGATACAAAGAAAAAGGCTGTGGTGTAATTCCTGGTTCTTCGCAGATAGGAAGACACCCTTTGTGTCGAGTGTTTTGAATGTCCATGGCTTTTATCATCCCAGATGTTCTAGCTTAGCTCTCTGAGGTCCGTTCTGATAAGAGGTATTTGTTCTTATTGTCCATGCAAGTGGGTTTCGTGAAACCTTTTATTAGGGGATTATTAGCTCAGGAGGCGTGAAGGGACTTCCTGGACCAGAAGAGTTGCTGGCTTTATGAAAATAGTGGCTTTTCCTTCATATTTCTCATATATATATATATATATACACACACACACATACATACATACATAGAAGGGATGGGAATGGGGCAAGGGAACATACAATGAATTCATAGGGATAGGGGAAATCATGCAGGGCCTTAGGGGAAATCATGCCAACTCCCCCAAAGTCCATCAATATTCATGAGAGTTTGTGAGAGTTATTAAAAAGAATCCACAAGAGTTCATAGTTCATAGAGGGCTTGACATAGAGCCAGTGGAAGCCCCTAAATGTTCAAAGAAGTCTTCAAAGTTGATAAAAAGTTCTTAAAAGTTCACGAAGTTTGGGTTACAGGGCATTGCCATGTGAGGCCATGGCGCCATGGAAAATGCCTTAGGTTTCCACTTGGGGGAGAGATAACGGATTATGGGATCATTCCAGCCTGGTGTCCTTGGCAAAACTATGAATTCCCTGATTTTGAACTATCTTTTACAGAGTCCTTGGGGGAGGGGTCACCTCCTATTACACAACTCCCAGAAATCCCAGCCAGTTTATCAGGTGATAGGATTTCTGGGAGTTGTAGGCCAAAACACCTGGGGACCTACAGGTTGAGAACCACTGGTCTAGTGCCTAGATCCAGGGAAGCCATGCTATCCTCTATTCTGCCTTGGTTAGACCACACGTGGAATCAATTCTGGGCACCACAATTCAAGGGAGACAGGCTTGAAGGTGTCCAGAGAAGGGCGACTCAAATGATCAAGGGTCTGCAGAACAAGCCCTATGAGAAGTATCTTAAAGAGCTGAGCATGTTTAGCCTGCAGAAAAGAAGGCTGAGAGGAGGCATGATAGCCGTGTATAAATATGTGAGGGGAAATCATAGGGAGGAGGGAGCAGGCTTGTTTTCTGCTGCCCTGGAAACTAGGACACGGAACAATACCTTCAAATTGCACCTGAATATTAGGAAGAACTTCCTAACCATGAGAGCTGTTCAGCAGTGGAACTCTCTGCCCCAGAGTGTGGTGGGTGCTCCTTTGGAGGCTTTTAAGCAGAGGCTGTATGGCCATTTGTCGGGGGTGCTTTGCATGGGATTTTCCTGCTTCTTGGCAGGGGGTTTGGTTGGATGGTCTCTTCCAACTCTATGGTTCTATGATTCTACATGTGTTCTTTCATCAAAATAGCCTGGCCCCAGGTTGATTTTAATGTGCTACGAATTGTCTTATTGTGAGCTGTTCAAGAGGCCCTATTAAGGACCAAAAGTAAGCATGCAAATGCTTTTATGTATTAATTTAAAAAATACCTGGTGTTTTCTCCAAAACATTTCGGTACAGGTTTATAGCTTGTTCGTACTTCTCTTTTCTAAACATCAGATTTGCCATCATCTAGCAAAAGAGAATACATTTATTCCTTATAGGAACTAAGTATTATATTTGCTTTCACAAAACTTTACACTAGTCAAAGATGTGATTAAAATTCCACTACGGACAAGTCAGTGTTAAATGCTCTTGGTATAGATCTCTAGAGTTATTCCTGCTCTCCCAATCCTGTATTGATGATAGCCGTAGTGAATTAGAAGAGTCAGGTACATCCTAGCCACTCCAAGTCCCTTTTGGGAGATGGTGGCAGGATATAAATAAAATTGTTGTTGTTGTTGTTGTTGTTGTAGTTGTTGTTCTACTGAGAAGTCTTCCGAAATGAGTACCAACCCAAAATCCATTATCTTTTGGACAAGGCTTTTCGTAAAGCACAGTACTTTACAGTGCTAAAGTCCCTTTTCTTTTCTTCTTTTTGAAATAATCTTTATTAACTTGGAAACTAAAAAGAAAAATTACAGAGATTGAGAAGGAGTTATTTTTGCATTTGTGTTACCTTAAAAAAGAAAATAAAAAGACAAAATGTGGTATCTTTGCTAAACTAAAAAAAAAGAAAGAGAAAACGGGAAAGGGAGAGAGAGAAGAAGAAGAAAAAGAACAAGGATTTTAAAAAACCATAAAAGAAAGACAAAAAGGAGTTAATTTGACCTCCCATCTTTTCCCTCATAACAGTTTTATTTCTTCAAATGTTATATTCCTCCTTTGGATTTCCTCTTTCTCTCCCTTCCTCTATTTCTTTTTGTCGTCGGCTCTTTCTTTGAAATTTTTTAAAACTACAGTCAAATCTACTTTCTCTTGCGTTCCCTGTTGACGGAATCTAAGCTGTATTTCAAAGCAAATACGAAAGCAAAGCAAAAATAACTCCTTCTCAATCATCATGCAATTTTATTGGATATATGTGTTATGTGTAAAGGAGTTGGACTGAGACCTTATTAAGTTCATGGAAAGTCTGTCTCATTGAGCTTTTTGGTCTGTTAAGACTGTCAATTTGAGACTAATGTGAACCTCATTCACAACAACTGTATTGGGTTAAAAAGAACTGAGTTTTAATTCAGGTTTCAATTCTCCCACACACCAGGTGCTTATCCATAAAAATAACTCTGGTCAATACACATTTTGGTGCCTCAACCATTAGCCTTGTTCTTGAGATACAGAACATATGCTCTCTATCAGTTGACATCTGCTCACCCACAGAAAATCATGATAACCCTATCTAGGAAACTACAGCTGATGCAGTTTATCCAATGCCATTTTATCAATACCCAAAAAAACCCCAGGGACAGGTATAAAAACCAAGAAACCAGTATTTTTTGTTGGGCTGTGATTCAAGTCAAAGAGTGGCTCCCTATATAGCAAAAGTTACATTTAGTACAAACTAAAAGGTCAATGTACCATTGTTCCAACTTCACTTGAGTCATCATCATGAAGCAAAAGGGTACAATAGTGCTCACATTGTTCTGTATCTCCTTGCAACAAATTCAGCTGAGCTAATTCTAATACTACCTGCAAGGAAAACGGAAACACAATATAATCAGCATAGCTTGGGAATTAAAATTTGGTTAAGGTGCTGGTAATTCTGTCAGACATCCTGAGTTCTTTCTGTATCTGCTAATTAAGAACTGTTCCATGTTCACAAACGCTACTGAGTTATGATTATGGCACTACTGTAACAATTGTAATTCCTCCTCCAAACTACTTTACTGGACAACAGCTGCATGAGGAGAAGGCAGCTGAATGGGTAAATGAGATTTCCATCTGCCTTGGGAAGTCGGTCCAGGAAAGGTTACTAAGGAGCTGATAAGAATACTGATTAATATCCATTAATTTGGAGAGCAAGACAATGCTTACTTTATTGTCTGTTGGAACACAGGAGAGGGCTTCTGTGTAGTACTTAACAGATTTGTCATATTCCTTTTCTGCTCGGTGAAACTCAGCAAACTGTATGCAGATTGTCATAGCCACTTGTTTCTGAGGAGGTATCAATTCAGGCTGTTCAACACGCACCCGCTTCAGTATCCTTTGCTGGATGTCATATGCCTAAAAATAAAATAAGAGGGTATCCTTGTTAGCACCAACAGGCTAAGAGTTTCTGGCAAGCATCTGGACCTTGATTTTAATAATAATAATAATAATAATAACAACAACACTTTTTTATATTCCGACCTTCTCACCCCGAAGGGGACTCAGGGTGGATCACAAATACACATACACGGCAAACATTCAATGTTGTTTGCATTGACGTACACAGTACAGACAGAACAGAAGGAGGTTTTTGTGTCGTGCCATGGGGGTGCTGTCGCTCCATTCTCTATGATGAAGAGCCTTCCTCATTCCAGCGTTTTCTGATCTTCTAATCTTCCTTTTCCTTTATGACATTGTAAAAACCTCCCCCGCTTCTTTTTAGCGGTACCTAATTGCTCTAATTACAGCTAAAGCTGTTTTCGAACTGCTTAGGTAAACAGTGGGCAGGGCTGACAGTTGACTGCCCACGCCAACCCGGGGTTCGAACTTGCAACCTTTCAGTTGATAGATCTTTTAGCTGCTGCTGATTTAACAGCTGTGATAAACCTCCGGTTTTATTGTTTAGGATTTACTACAGATATCAAGTTCCTAACAGTGTAGTATTTAAATGTCTTAATTTTGTTCTGGTTAATTTGTTCGTATAGTAAAGGTTCCGATTATCTTGGTTGTTTTGTTTTTGTATTGGTAAATGGCTCCAAGGGCTTCTGAGAAGCCCTATGTTGACGGAATGTAAATCTCCTAACTGCTCATTAGCCTGTCCACCTGGACTTTCATTTTCATCCTCTGAGCTCAGATCTGTTTGTGACCTTGGTTCTCTAGCAAACTGCCTTTTGAGAATGTGGCCTTCAGATACAGACCGTTCACTTTCAGGGCTTAAAATCTCTTGTTGGCTTTCCTACTGACTTGCAGACCCAAAATCCCAGTATCACCAGAATGACTAACAGGCCCAGAATCCTCAGAGAGATCAGGTGCAGGCACAATCAAAGGCTGAACTACAACACACTCTCTCTTGTCTCCTCCTGTTTCTGTTAGCCAATACTTCTCAGGGACACATCCAGCTCCATCGCCCAGCCAGAAACTCGACCAGTTCAAGGCCCTGAATTCAGAGGAGATTAATCAAATCCTGGCCGCAGCAAGGGCAACCACCTGCTCTACAGACCCGTGCCCGTCCCATCTGATTAAGTCCTGTGCGGGGAGCCTCTCGGCCACTCTGACAGGGTTGATAAATCACTCTTTGGAGCTGGGAGTTTTTCCCGATGCGCTGAAGGAGGCTAGAGTCCGCCCGCTGCTGAAGAAGGCAAATCTGGATCCAGCGACGCCGGCAAACTACCGTCCGGTCTCAAACCTACCCTTCCTCGGGAAACTGATTGAACGGGCAGCAGCGATCCAATTACAAGAATTCCTGGAAACCTCAGGAAGCCTGGACCCCTGCCAATCGGGTTTCCGCTCCGGTCACAGGACCGAGACCGTTCTGGTGGCCATTACGGACGACATCCGCCGCCAATTGGAGAAGGGAGGTTCAGCTATCCTGGTGCTGCTCGACCTCACTGCGGCGTTCGACACGGTGGACCATGACCTGCTGTTGCGGCAACTATCAGCCATTGAGATTCAAGGCACAGCTTTGGCCTGGTTCGATTCCTTCCTGCGGGGCCGCTCGCAGCGTGTTGAGTGGCGAGGCCAAGTGTCCAAGAAATCCACTCTGGACTGTGGAGTCCCCCAGGGCGCCATTTTGTCACCAATGCTTTTTAACATCTACGTCCAACCCCTGGCAAGCATAGCCAGAAGTTTTGGATTTGGGTGCTATCAATATGCAGATGACACCCAGCTCCTGCTGAAGCTTGAGCCAGGCGTAACATCGGTGCCTGAGAATTTCAGACAAGGACTAGAGGCAGTGACCAGATGGCTCCGCTCATACAAACTCAAGATCAATCCATCAAAGACAGGGATTCTATGGCCGGGACGCCCAGAGCCACCCATTCCGCTGCCTCTCTTTGAGGGAGAGCCGCTGATCCCGGCCCCGTCGGTGAAGAGTCTCGGTGTGATGCTAGACTCGAGACTCTCACTGGAGGCCCAGGTTGCTGCGACAAGTAAGGGAGCTTTCTTCCACCTACGCCAGGCACGTCAACTGGCACCTTACCTCCCATCAGATGCGCTGGCTACGGTGGTCCATGCCACAGTGACATCGCGGCTGGACTACTGTAATGCCTTTGTACGTGGGGTTGCCGCAGTCAACCACCCGTAAAATCCAGCTAGTGCAGAATGCAGCCGCCAGACTCCTCACCGGGACACCGCTGAGATGCCATATCGCGCCATCTCTACAGCGCCTGCACTGGCTGCCAGTCGAGCTCAGAGCCATCCACAAGATCTTGTCGCTACCTTTAAGGCCCTCCATGGCGCCGGCCCAGCTTATTTAAAAGACCGCTTGTCCGAACCAGTCCATTTAAGGTCGCCGCGTTCAGTGAACAGGGACCTTCTCCGCATTCCAGGTGTGAGTGAGGCCCGCCTCGACATCACAAGACGGAGAGCCTTTTCCATCGCGGCCCCTGTTCTTTGGAACCTGATGCCGGCGGAGCAGAGCGCTATCCGGGACATGCCCCAGTTCCTGACCGCATTGAAGACCTGGCTCTTCCGAAAGGCTTACGGCTAAGGTCACCTCCCAGACTTAGCCTGAGTTACTGGAACTATTTTAACTAATTTCCTATTCTTTTAGCTTTAACTATTGAACTGTTTTATGTGTTTTATGTGTAAGTCGCCCGGAGCACTGACGTGGAGGGCGACTCATAAATAATAAAATCAATCAATCAATCAATCAATCTATCTTTTTATTCAAAATGTTCTCACAACATGGTAAGACTCTGAGTCCTCCATTCTGTTCTTCTTCTTGAGCATGGAGAGAGGCAAGATGTCTCAACAGAGAGAGATCATTAGACAGTAGGCATGGTTAGGTTTGTTCGAAATCTTCGTAATTCGGAATAAATTCGGAAAGATTTCCTTTATGAAGCGATTTTGAAGTTTTTTAAGAAACCGGAAGTCACTTTGCCCTTCTGAAGTTTTTTCCACCATTTCTCTTACGAATCAGTAAGTGAGTCGGAAATGATTCAGCTTTCCCCCCACTTCTGTTTCCTGGCCTCGGTTCAAGCCAGAGAAGCCTTTTAAACTAGTGTGGATGGATTCCTTTTCTTTCCTTTCCCTCACGCATCAGTGAGAGAAGCAGTTTTAACCAGTGTGGATGGGATGGATCCATGTCAGTTTAAACTAGTGTGGATGGATTCCTTTTCGTCCCGCCTCCCGAGTCAGTCCTAGGCAAGAGAAGCAGGTTTAACCAGTGTGGATGGGATGGATCCACGTCAGTTTAAACCAGTGTGGATGGATTCCTTTCCTTTCCCTCCTGCCTCCCGAGTCAGTCTTAAGCGAGAGAAGCGGTTTTAACCAGTGTGGATGGGATGGATCCACGTCAGTTTAAACCAGTGTGGATGGATTACTTTTCTTTCTGTCCCACGTCAGTTTAAACCAGTGTGGATGGGATGGATCTGCATCAGTTTAAACCAGTATGGATGGATTCCTTTCCTTTTCCTCCCGCCTCAATCTTAAGCGAGATAAGCGGTTTAAATAAGTGTGGATGGATTCCCTTCCTTTCCTTTCTCTCCCGTGTCAGTTTAAACCAGTATGGATGGGATGAATCCGCGTCAGTTTAAACTAGTGTGGATGGGATGGATCCGCGTCAGTTTAAACCAGTCTGGATGGATTCCTTTCCTTTCCCTCCCACTTCAGTCTTAAGTGAGAGAAGCGGTTTTAACCAGAGTGGATGGATTTCTTCCCTTTGCTTCCCCCCACCTTCTGGAGTAAAACAACTACTTTCAAAGTAAAGACCACCCAATGAAACAGGAAACAACATTTTGAAACCGTTAACAAAGAATTCGGAAGTCTCGGAAGTTTTGAATTTTTTTCAAATTTTGAAAATTTCAATAAAATTATATTTTTAAAAAAGTTTTGAACCTTTTTTTGGTGGAAATTGGAACTGACTTTAGATCTGAACCACCAGCTCTCCCTATATCCAAAACAAATTTTGAACAATTTAAAAAAATCAAACAAGCCTATTAGATAGCTAGGCCTTTTCTTTCCTATATACTAATGTAGTTGGTTCAGTAAAGCCTTTTGTAACTTTTAAAGCTTGTCTGCTCCTGGAATTGATGAAGCTCATTCACTCTACTGCTATGCTCAAGAAGCTTCTAAGATGCTAAAGCTGTTGCTGCTGCTTTACGTTTTCTGATGCCTTTTCCTATTTGAAATTACCCAATAAAACATATATACAAAGTTCAGTTAGCACAGACACACTAATTCTAGTATCAGTAGGCTCCATAGTACTCCTTCCTGACACCTGAGAGTAAAGCAGATCTGGGCTAGGCTTGCTTGACTTCAGTCAAAAGAGCCTCCATGGCCCGACTGAACAGATATTCCACGAACAAGCTAGAAGGATCTGCAATGTGCTGACCTTGTGCGATTCCTACTGAGTCCTTGAGAGAATGTGGTAATCATCTTCATCTCTGCTCTTCCCCTCACTCCCCATCTTCCACAGTAGGATTAGTTGCATTGAAATTAACAGGGCAAGTTACTGCTTGGTTCAAACTTCAACAACTACTACATAAAAGATCAATTGCATATTTATATGCATGCTAGTAAACGCCTTGGAAACATCTTGGACAACACATGAAGCTTCTACAAAGCTGGCTTTTTACCTTGTTCAGAGTTTCCAGAACAACTTCTCTTTTAGTTGTCTCATAAATGTTTGCTAATAACATCAGGTTCTTAACATCCTTCATCATCGAAGGGAGATCATCAGCTAGAAAATGGAAAATATGTGATTGTTATTTTGTATTTGCTGCACAAGGATTCATGGTCACCAATACGACTAGCTGGTAGCCACAAATAAATATTGTTGAATAGTGGAACTAGTAATTAGAAAGCGTTTTGTTGGATGAATCTGATTTAAATGCATTATTTCAGCTGAATTTAGAAAGGAATTGGAACACCTGATACATCAGAAATGAACTGAACAGAATTTTCAATCATTTGAACAGGGCAAATTTAATGGATATAGTTATTCATGCAGCTATTCAAGATGTGAATCTTTAAAACATATGGCCGAAGGACTGAAGTGCTCAAATGGATGAGTCATTTGCATTTTCTTTCACATTTGAATTTATAAGATTTGAAGTTCTCGCCTGCTTATGACAAAATTTGCGAAACTTGCTAAACACTTACTCAACCGCACATCTCTTTTCTAGTTCTCAGGGAGCATCACGCCACATCCCAATAACTTCCTCCATCACCGAAATCCCTCCCTCCAATGACTTTTCAGTTTATAGCGAGCACCATGAACACACAGCCCATCCCTGCCAATGGCCTCCCCAAACACCATATGGCCCACCACCCAAGGAGTGCTTTCATTCGGGGACAATTTCATCCTATATTTGACATGTTTCCTCTGCCAGTCATCCCAGTGTTTCTTACTCTCTTTATTGGTGTGGAATTTGCATGATCCCGCCCACTGATTCTCCTGTAACCCTTTCCTACTCTTTTCAACTCTGTCTGCACAACAAACAGCAGAACTGATCAGCAAATCAACATACTGGAAGAATTGAGGGGATTGACTCCACATGATGGAAATTTTAGTTCACTCTGCATCAAGTCAGAGCACTGTGGCCCCCATTGACAATGGACCTAGACCACATTTGGCACACAGAACCCCCATGACACTGGAGAGGTTTGGAGGGAATTCACCTTGATTTATAGCTGTTGTAGGACCTGAGATTTATATTTCACCTGAAATCAAAGCACTCTGGACCACACCAACAATGGCCCTGGACCTAACTTGGCACACAGAATCTCCATGGCCAACTGAAAATACTGGAGGGTTTTGGGGGGAATTGACGTTCATTTCTGAAAGTTGTAGTTCACTTACTGTACATCCAGAGACACTGTGACCACCACCAATGATGGATCTGGACCAAACTTGGCACACTGAACCCCTATGACCAACTGAACCTATTTGGGTGGAATTGAGTGGACTGACCCATCATGGTGGGAGCTGTAGTTTATCCTGCAGCCAGAGAACCCCACCAATGACACATATAGAGCAAACGTGCCCAACATGACAAACTTTAAGTACCGATGGAGTTTCAGGGGGTTAACCTGGCATGATGTGAGTTGTAGTTCACCCACAACCTTATGCATTTTGTAAAATAAAAAAAGACTTTTTCAAATTTACCCGGGCACTGCAGTGTCCCCAAGCTAGTTATTAAATATAACAGAATTAACCCAGAAAACACAATCAAAATTCCAACATAAGACAGTAAATGAAGAGAGTTATTACCTTTATCATGATCAAGTGCTTGGTTTAATACTTTCTCTGCTTTGCCAAACTTTTTGAGCTTTAAGAGGAGATTAGCAAGATCATGACACAAGAAGTCCTGTTCACTCATCTTGAGAGCAACTTCATAATAATTAATAGCCTAAAATATAAGGATACATTTGAACAGATGAATTACAACTGTAAACTACAAGAATAACACATATGTTTTTGAGCTATCCACAAGTTTCAAAGCCATATTAGGAAAATCAAATGATGCCAATCTAATTAGAATTCATAATTGTACCACAGCAGGTACAGATTTTCCCTCCCTGTTCAATAAAGGGTGACTTAAGTCAGAAAATTGGGAAAATAATCAAGCAGAGGCTCCATATATTCAATTGTTCTCTTGTTTGAAATTCCTGCTAGCAATTTAAATAATAACAGTTCTTTGCAAAATTATTCATATTTGTATTTTAAGACTAAAAATTGCATTTCAGCTAGCTTAATTTTTTGCTAAACCTCAAAGAATTTGGATGGTTAATATTAATCAAGTAACTATATATTTAGGGTTGTGCTCAATGCCTATGAATTTAAGATACTGTTCCATTTTCCAGGCAGGGGGCACTAAAGGGAGAAGGACAGTCCATTTTACCAGGGGGGGGGGGTTACAGGAGGAAATCAATTTTCCCCATTTTTGCTGGTATTCCCCCTCCCCCTTTCCCATATCATAAACGAGGGTTGTTTCCACAACACGGACATGAGTGGGGGGAATAACAGGAAAACAGGGGGAAATAGTTTTACACCTTCAATCCACCCCCACAAAATGAACTATCCTTCTCTCTCTAGCATCCCCTTCTGGCTTCCATCTGGATAATGGAATAGTACCAAATTTATCTACAAAATTTTATTTGCATTATTATTTTGTTTCGAATATTTATGTTTTATGATGGATTTTAATGAGAAAGTGTTGAATATAAATAACAGAAGAAAACATCAATCTAATTATGAACCTTATTATATTGATGAGTGTAGACATAGGCTTGCCCAATCTTTCTTGCCACTGTTGCATCCAAAGGATTCTTCTTCTGAGCTGCTTCATAAACTTCCAAAGCTTTCTCAGGCTATAGTAAGTGACAAAAAGATAGTTATTTCTGGAGTGTCTGATCTCCAGGGCTGATAAACTATATTTTAAGGCTGTTTTGGGGAACTGGAGTTGTTCTTCTAAAAGAAAAATATCAAGAGAGAAATTTACAACTATTTTGGAAAATTGATAACTTCATGTATAATTAAAAGACTTTTGGGGTACTTCTGATAATTTTAAACTATTGGCTATCTCAATCAGTTTAACAGGCTTTGAAAAAACTCTAATGTGTGATAGAAATGCTTTACATAAATAGTGTGGAACTCAATTTTTTTTTGCTAACAAAGTAAATATGTCTAAAAGTTTATGAAGTTTATCTTGGTATAAAACTAAATTTGTGATAGCTAATACAAACAGATATTTATTTATTTACTGTATTTGTATACCGCTTTTCTCAGCCTTTCGGCGACTCAAGGCGGTTTACAGGCAGCAAGTAATGAACATGAAAACATTAAATACAATATAAAAACCACAACAGAAAAAATAAGCAACAGCCAGGAGACAGGTGTTTTCCTCTCAGCTGGCTTGGGGGTGGGGGAGAGGGAGAAGCAGCAGTATTTCTTCCTTCTCCTCCTGAGGTGGCAGGGAGATGTCATATTGTTGCTGGGGGAGGGACTGCCCACCGATGACCCAGGAGACATGGTGGAAATCTGTCTTCCTGGCTCCCCCTCTTCACTCTGGCTTCAGAGCGTCAGTTGGTGCTGGGGGCAGGGGCTGCCCACCGATGACCCAGGAGACATGGTGGAAATCTCTCTTCCTGGCTCCCCCTCTTCACTCTGGCTTCAGAGCGTCAGTTGGTGCTGGGGGGAGGGGCTGCCTACCAGATATGTCTGGTAAAAGGATATTTGTCAGATCTTGGTAGATTAAAACTGGCAAATTATCCAAGAAACATACTTGGGACAGGTTGAGTAGTAGCAGCTGCCGTTCTGACAACTTCTTGACCTTTGGACTGTTAGGGCCCACAGTAGCAGTTGCTTGACAATTGTTTACAATGGGAGGATTGGTCAACTACTACTGTGTCTGCTACTACAACTAAGACTACTTATTATTCCTACAATTACAGTATCATGCTGTCTATCAATACTGGCAGTATTTACATAGAGATACGGAGTATTTAAGGGATTTACATAATACTTGAATAGACTGGCTTTCAGTTTAACGTTTGCTTTCTTTCTCGTGAGTATTATGGTATGGTATCAGTGTTTTCATGAAAATGATCATATTTGAACTATTACTCAGATAATTAATAACCACTAACCTCTTGAATATTCATGTAGGCATCACCCAAGAGAAGGCTTGTATGAGGACTAGGTAAATTTTCACAGAGCTCACTAAATAAAGAGATACATGATATTTACTTGGCAACATGGCACAGGTGTACTTAGAAGTACGTCCCATTGATCCCAATGGGACGTACAGCTAAATCAGGGGTGGAAATACTGTAGAACTGCAGCTCCCAGCATCCCTGTTTAGCATAACCAGTAGTAAAGATACAGACGAAAAGTATCTGGATAACGGAATACCTCTGGTATATAAGATTATAGTCTTAACAGATTATAAGAAACAAATCCTAGTGTACAAAATAAAATTTTGTTTTTTCACCATCAAAAGATAAGAGAAGTGACATAAGTGCTTTATTTATTTTCCTCACCACTGTGTTCCCCTCCCTCCGAGCCATCCTTTTATACATCACCTGTCCAAAATTTCCTCTTGCAGAGGTAACTTTCTGTCTTCCTTTTTGAATCCTTTTTCAATAATTTTTCTTCAAACATCATCAAAATAACTTTGTTTCCATATCCCACTTTTAACTTTTAATTTACATGTCATGCCAATTTCCATACTTCCTTATACCACTCTTCTATTTGTGTATTTATTTCCCTTTTCCAATTCCTTGCTATATTTGCTACTCTTATTGGTGTTAGATACCATTTTCATATTAATTTATAGTAATTTTCTTTAACCTGTATTGATAGGTTTTTCAAATGTCTGTTTCCATAATTTTGTTTCCAAAAGCTTCTAAAACTTTCTTCTAATAGTCTCTGAAATTACCCATGCTCTATTGTTTATTTCTCTCTGTATCTAAAGGAAAATGTGAAATTGAATTCTTGCAACAAAAAAAGTAAGACTAATTCAAAACATTACCAATAGCATCCAATGTACAATCTCTTATCCTTTCGGATTAGAAGATAAATCTGAGCCATTTTTTCCTTAACTTCGGTATAATATGGCTGGTTTGGTGTAATATTCCTCAGCATGGTTAAGGCTGAGTCCACTTCTCCTTTACTGAGAGCCAAATCTACATTAGCAACCGTGACACGGATTTCTTCTGGTGTTCCACTAAAGTCATTAATGGCATCTTGCATTATCTTTGTAGCTTCGTGCTAAAATATTGAAATATGTATGAAAACACTTTGCAAAGTAATACTTCTGTAGCAAGAAGATAACAATAATGATTAACACATTTATTTATTTATTTAAAACTTTTATATCCCGATCTTCTCTACCTCCATAGAGGGACTCAGACCGTTGAAGTGTTTAAACAAGTTCCACATTTATTATCCTGCTAATATTCACAGTAGTCATGTAAAGCAAATCAATATTACTATCTGCATACTGCAGACAGAAAACTGAAGGTAAAATAGATTCTTTAAGGTCTAATGAGATGACCTGCTTCCATTTTCATAATCATGTGCATCATTATGCTATTTAAGATTTTTCTCTCGAATACATACATAGAAGGCAAATTACGAACTATTTTCTTAGATGGCGATTCAAGCACTCCACAGCAAGTCATCTACCGTCCTGATTGACGCAAAATGCTATTATTTTATATAGCTTGCTCAATCCCAATGGAATGTTTGGGGCCATTTTCCCACTTTCTTATTTCCAGCAATAATTTTTATACATATGCTTTTAAAAAGCATTAAATAAGATCTGACAACATATAATTATTAGCTACCGCAAATACATGTATTTTTGATCCATTTATTTTTTATTTAAACTGAGTTTATTATGATATGGTCTTGCTACCTTTTACTGAGATTAGGTTATACAGGTCTAATTATGAACAAGATAGGTTCTGCAGGTTTGTTCTTAAGTTGAATTTGTATGTAAGTTGGAACAGGTACATTTTAAAGTGAAACTTCACCCACACACACATACATACATATATGCTTTGGATAGCATAGGGAAGAATTAACACCCCAGTAGGGTTTGTTTTCCTGTCTGTGTCATTGTTCAGGTTTCACCTCACTTTCTATCCCTGTGATCATTGGAGTTTGAAAAACTTGACTTGTTGTGGAAACAAGTATTGGTGATAAAACTTCAGTGGAGACACCTTTTTCCCATAATAACTCTTCCAAGAGTGAATTTCCCTTCCAAGGGGATAATTTCTCTCATTTCCTGTTGTCTCACCCACGTTCTTAATTAGGAGTAGATTGTAAGTTGGATGTTTTTAACTGCCTGTATTTAACGTTTCTTACCAATTCTCCGTTGAGTCGAAGAGCTTCAACAAGTTCCAGGTAGATGGATACTTGTTCACTTGTAGTTAGAGGAGTTCCCTGGTGTTTTTTAGTTTCCCCTTTCATTTGAGGTAAATTGACAAGCATTTTTAAGACTTTAATGGCTTCAGGGTATTCTCCACCTTTATTAAGTGCTCTAGCCCTGATGAAGTGATACAGTGGGGAATCACGAAGCTGGTAAAAATATTAAAGAGTGATACTAATAACACAAGTCAACTACAGCTGTACCCTGAAAACATTTTATCTGAAATATTGATGAATTTCTGTTCATTAAAGTGGTTTTAATAATCAATGTCCTTGTATTATACCTTTTAAAAAAGCAACAATCTTTATTGTGTCCTTTAAAAATGAAGATAAAAAATAATGACAATAAAAGCAGAATGAAGAATAAATCAATGACATGCTGCAACAAACAGGAACATCTTAAAATGAGTTTATACAGTATATATTTATAAACATACACATGCGCATGCACACACACACATTACTATAAAACCCTGTGATCCATCTGCTTGAGCCTGGTGCAAAAGACATACTATATGCTTAGAATTAAACCATTCTAAGCCAAACAATGTATTTTGAGTAGGGCATCCAAAACAGGATTTGCAGTTTGTCCACACACAATAACGAAAGGTTACACAACGACGAGACATCATATAACACCTATTTTACAGCAATTGCACTGGCTACCAATTGAGCACCAGATCACCTTTAAGGTGATGGTGCTTACCTTCAAGGCCTTATATGATCCAGGGCCGGCGTACCTGAGAGACCGCTTTATCCCCTACCAACCCCAGAGATCACTTCGTTCAGAAGACCAGGATTTGTTGGAAATCCCCAGTTTTAAGATCTACCGCCTGACGGCGACTAGGCACAGGGCCTTTACGATTGTAGCTCCATCTTTGTGGAATGCTTTGCCTTTAGAAATTTGTGCCCTACGGGATTTACAAACTTTCCGTAGAGCTTGTAAGACATTTTTGTTTTGGCAAGTATTCCATCTCTGTTGGTAAATTTTTAATCTTGTTCAAACTGTCTTTACTGTGAATTGTATTGCTTTGTGTTGTAAACCGCTCTGAGCCTTAGGGGAGTGGCGGTATATAGGTCTGAATAATAATAAAAATAAATAAAAAATAAATAAACATTTATTCATTGAAGTTCTATAACACTATGTAACACCATTTTCGTTCCTGAGTTATAAATGTCATTTTATAATTAGTAGTTCTATCATGGAAAAAGTTTATTAAGCTGCAAAAAACTTTGCTTTTGTGGGACATCCTGTACATTTTATTATGTTGTAGAGCCTCAACCACTTCGATATAGTTTGTGGTAGCCACAAAAGAAGTTTCTGGAGTATAACAACTACTTTCAAAGTAAGTACTCCCCAATTAAACAAGAAAGAACACTTTCAAACCAGAAACAGAAAAAAATTCAAATTTTGTTACATAGTGTAATTTAGGAATAACTTAGTTACTGGTAGTGTTATCACAACTGTATATCAGAACTCCCTGCCAATATTCCACAAATAATCTACATCTCTCCAGAAGACCTAGATTTCCTTCTTCCTACCCCTGTGCTTTGGAAGTTGTCACTTCATTTTGGATAGATTAGTCTTTGACTAAAATTCAAATAAGAAGTCAACATAAACCAGAAGGTCTTAAAATTAAGCACATTTTGTTACGTGAAATATAACAAATACAATGACATTAATATAGCAAGTTGCTATTGAAACCCAGGCAATAGTGCAAAGAGGCCTGGTGAAGCAAGTGACAAGCAATGGAATAAATTACCTTTGACAAGTAACATCCCAAGCATTTCAAATTATGTATGGATGGCAGTAGGGCTCCTTCCACACAGCTGAAAAAATTCCCACATTTTCTGCTTTGAAATGGAATATATGGCAGTGTGGATTCAGATAATCCAGTTCAAAGCAGATATTGTGGGATTTTTTGCATTGATATTCTGGGAGCCCTTCAACACAGCCACGTAACCCAGAATATCAAGTCAAAAAATCACACAATATTTGCTTTGAACTGGGTTATCTGAGTCCACACTGTCATACTGTATATTCCAGTTCAAAGCAGATAATGTGTGATTTTATTCAGCTGTGTTGAAGGGACCTGGGTTATATGGTTGTGTGGAAGGACCCTTAGACTGGATCTGCACTGCCATATAGTCCAGTATAATCCAGTTCAAAGCAGATAATCTGGATTCAAAAACTAGACGACATGAAAGTGTAGATGAGAGCTAGATATATAAATGAGGAACTAAGCTTTAATTTTTCAACTTCCTGTCCTTTCCACAAAAACAGAAGATTACTTGTGAGCCAACTTGCCTTGTTGCTTACAACTAGATGCAAAGGCAATGCCAGAGGAAAGTGGGAGACAATTTCATTAACTATTTGAAATATTTTCCTAAGGCTCACCTGAAAATTGTAGCTAACCCCTATTTCCAGTGAGTGGACACATTCTTTTATATTTCCTTGAGACAGGTGAATTTGGGCCATAAGAAGGTTAGCATCTGTTGATGTTGGATCCAGCTCTAAACAACGCTGCAGGGTGCCTTGGGCAGTTTCTAATTCTCCTGCAAAATAGCCCAACATTCTTGTTCTAGTCATTCTTTTCCTTACAAATAATGTTATGCAGCAGTTCTCAAAGGCTAGTTAGTGCAGCCCTTCCTCCAGTTAGTGCCCCAGTTTGGGTATACTGGCTCTGTTACAGTAAAGACAGAAGTAACCTTTTCAGAGCAGTGGGATAAACTAGAGGTATTCATTCACACTGTTTTCATTAAAGTGTATATTTTTATTTTTTCAGGTTCATATTTAAAATCTGGCCTTACACATTTACAGTATTTTCAATTTGAACTGAGGAAAGGTGATCTGCTACTGGTTTACTGGCTAGTGCTCAGATACTAGTACCAAGTCTTCAAACATCCCGAGTATCTTTGCCAGGGTTTTAAAAATATCTGCAATGCTTTGGATAAGTCAGAGGATGAACATACAACCTAATAAACAGACAGGTGCTCTTAATTTATTAAAAGAGCCGTTTACTAAACCATGCTGTACTTTTTTTGCTGCTATACTTTTATATTATGCCTATTGAAATACAGGGCACAGACTGGGAATTAGCTGCATATACTCGCAAATACTATAAATTATGTTCTCATCATATTTATAGAGAGGTTTGAGGTGAATGCATTCACCTCAGTAACAAGACATATGGTTGTATAATGCAACTTAACTGAGCATAAGATAAACTCTCGTTTTTAATGTGATTTTGCTCCTTGGCAGTTACCTTGATAAAAGTACAAAGAACAGCTCTAACCCTTTGAGTTTGTCAAGATTTTTTTTAATGAACCAAATAATCCAGGTGTCTTTCTGTTCTTTGAATAGGCAATCAGACATGAGCTTACCTGATAAATATTTAACCTGTGCCATTAGAAAAAGAGGCTCTATCATTCCAGGAGCTGCTTTCACAAGTGGATTCAAAATAATAGTTGCTTGTTTAAGAAGAGAGGATAAAACTTGACCAGGCAACCGTGGCTATAAAAAAAGAAAAGAAATTAAATTATGTATTTCCAAAAATACATATCTATTGTAACATATAGTTCCCAACAATAACCATATTGCTGTTTACGAGTGTCAGTCTGGTTAGTCATTACACATACAAGAGCTTATGAAAATATTCATGTTAATATTACACACTATTTTATTATATTAATTACAGAAAATGAAAATTAAGAAATATACTGTTGCATTCCAGAGCAGAATCCCCTCTGACTTTAGATACTGCACCAGCTGGGTAAAATCAGCAGTTTATTGAAGAATATAAAAAGCCAAAGCAGTAAAAAGTAATCAACAGTAAAAAGTAATCCAATTGATATAAAGGTAGGCAGGAACAAAGAGTCCAAAGAAATCCATGAAACTAGGCACTTGAATCCATGACCAGAACAGAAGCATATTCCTTAGAATAAACATGAGCTAAGGCAGACTTGGACGCTGGAAACTTGGTGTTAGTCCGACGTTGCTTCAACTGAAGCAATATCTCTCACAAAACACTTATAAACCCTTCCCTAATTCCCAAACAGCTAGGAACGGATTCTTTCTTAATTTCGGTTTCACATCCAACTTCTGTTGGAGTCTAGCTGAGCATCTTAATTGCTTAATTGCTGTTTACTGAAACATCTTTTTCTGTTCAAGGTCTCGCTCCCCTCATTCACTCTTGCACCTCGGACCTCGAAATCAACTTCATTCTCAGATAACTGATCAGACAACTGGGATGCAAATCCTTTTCCAAGCTCGAAGCCTTGAGAATCCTCTTGCAACAACTCAGGCATCTTGACCTGTCTTTTAAACTCCATTCAGGCCCTTGCAGCAGCTCAAGCCTCTCTGGCCTCTCACCCCCAGACCCTGGCCCAGAAGCCAAATCAATATCCAGATTCCTTTCAGGAACATCAACATGAACGTTATCCCCATTCCCATCATGAAAATCAAAATGATCATCAGACACAATCACAGGCTGAACAGGCTGACATACAACATATACAGTAATTCTTGGGATCTGTTTGATAACTTCCCAAAAAGACATAGGATGGCATCCTACATTAACCACTGTACGTCTCTAGCTGTCTCTTTTCACCAGCAAAAGCCCCAGGTGCAGGCATGTAGCCGGGGCTAAGGGCTTCAGCCCCGAAATTCTCAGGGTGGTCCGCGAAAAGGCCTTACTGGTACATTATTTAAACTGTTATGTTTATTCATATCATGATCTGATCACCATGCTCATTATATCCCACATTAATGGGGTTATTGGGATAACAATACAAAAGGTTTGCTAGTGTAGACCCTCTTCCGCCCAGTCTCAGCCCCCCCCGAACCAAACTCAGCCCCCCGAATCAAAATCCTGGCTACGGCCCTGCCCAGGTGAAAAGGTTATCCGGTGATTCCCTCATACCAAGCCCCAGTGCCCAGGAAATTGGGGAACATGAAACAGGATTTCCCACCTGTTTAGGACAGAAGACCAAATACTCCTTCACTATTTCTACCAAAAACATAGGGTTGAGTTTTTCGTAGTATTCAATGCTCAAAGGAAGACCATGTAAAGCAGAAAAATGAAGTTCGGCAGCTTCATTGAGAAAGGCACTGGCGGTCTGTTCATTCTTGTTTTTTCTTGAAGCTATCACAGCCTGAAGATAAGCTAGGGTCTATGAGACAGAGAATATTAAATTTTACTGGGTATGTTATTTTTCCATGGTAAGATTGTTGAGATTGTTACCTCTCAGATATGCTGGTCTGAGTTGAACAGGGCCTAAAACCCCACTGGCTTTCCTCAGCCAGGTTCATCCCATGATCTCCTAGCTGCTGCCCCTTCTCCGATTTTCAGAGGTAATAGGTAAATAAGCAGTAGTGGCTTACATTTGAAGGAAAATCTGAAAATTGTGTTAAGCAAATGTTACCACAGTCTGACGATGCCAACATACAAGGGACCACCTATCATCAATTCATAACATACAGTAAGTGCATAATCAAAGAAAATAAGTGCAATCTAACTGAAGATTTTCCAATGGATTTCTGAACTTCCTTTAGGAATTCCAGTTGTTGTTCTGCTTCCTCTAGTTTCCCTCCGAGCACCTGGCACCATATAATCCCTGTAAAACAATAAAGACCATTCAGCAGTAAATATTTTTCACAAACCACAAGCTTTGAATTTTAAAATCAGAAGCCATATGTTTGGTAGCAAGACAACATATATTGGAATAGATAAAGGTTTCCCCTTGCATTATATTCAATCTCTCCAGTTGCATGGAGTATAATATACACTGTTAATGTCAAGTCTAGTCAAGTCTGACTCTAGGGGATGGTACTCATCTCCATTTCTAAGCCAAAGAGCCGGCTTTATCCATAGATACCTCCTATGTCATGTGGCCAGCATGACTGAATAGAGAGCCATTACCTTCCCGCTGAAATGGTACCTATTGATCTACTCATATTTGCATGCTTTCAAACTGCTAGATTGGCAGAATCTGGGGCTAGCAACGGGAGATAACCCTGTCCCGTGGATTCAAACTGCCAACCTTCTGGTCAGCAAGTTCTGCAGCTTAGCTGTTTAACCTGCTATGCCACCATGGCTCCTTATATTGGAATAGTATCATGTATTAGAACAGCTCAGAGAAGTGACCCTTGTTTAGCTGCATTCAAGACTATTTTAACCGTAATGGTTTTACTCATTGTCTGCTAATACAATTCCTTATAACCGGACTTGCAATTTGACAATCTCAGAATTTCCACAGTAATAATCTACTAGTTATCTAACCTATTTAGAAGATATGTGTACTGACTTCTCCATGATGTAAAGAAGATCCATACCTGAAGGCATTTCTCCTATATAGGAAATCTAGAAACACCTTGAGGATGGAATACAGCAAAGCTGAAGACTAATAAATCCCTAAGAGCCTACCTGTCAGTGACTCAACAGTATTTTCATCCAGTTCTGTAGCTTTTCTATACCACACAGAAGCTTCTTTCCAATTCCCCTGAAGGATCAGCTGATATCCTAGCTCATTTGCAAAACGTGCATCAGAAGACAGCAGGTTGGTGCCTGTTTTTCTAATGAACTCATGTACCTCCTGTAGGATATCTTGATTTTTCCCAGACTAAAAGTTAAGAAGGGAGGAATAAGACATGCATATGAGACCCACGGATTGAAAGAGTTCAGTGGCATCTTTAAAACTAACTAATTTAGCATGCACTTTCATGCATTATATTCAATTTCTCCAGTTTCATGGAGTATAATATACACTGTTATACATAAGTGTGGTGTAAATGGTTGCAGGGGTAGGATATAGGGAAACTGGATGCAAAAAATGATAACTCAGTTAACACTAGCCATCAGCTTTTAGATTAGTGAGCATAGTTTGCATAATTATGTTCTTTATTCTTCTGTAAATTGACGACTAATGTTAACAATACAATTGTCATTTTTTGCACCCTGTTTTATTATATCCCATTTGGAAATAAGGGAGGCAGTTAATTCATTATAAGCATGTCTAAACACAAACCCAGTTCTGCTAAATAGTTTATTATTGTATTAAAACAATGAGTTATGCTTTCCAGATGCATTTGCTTTATTATGCTAACACCAGAGTGCCTCATTCTATTTTGCAGTCTTTAAAGACTGTAATGAAAACCAGCCAGTATGCAATGTGCCAAGAAAGTCTTGTCCCTGTTTCAACCTTTGGTGACAGATTGAAATCTGTGAAAGCCGCTTCCTATTCATTTTCTTCACTTATAAACTCTTTCATACATTACAGTGAATGCCAGATGTGTTACAGAATGTTCATTGTAAACAGGATCCATGCATTTGGTGATATATATCATACAGCTCAACAATGATTGTTTGCTGTTCAAAAAAACTAAACACAAATAATACCATAAATAAGATCTTCCTCATTATTAATTCACTTATATCCCATATTTCTCCCAAAACTTATATTCTAGGCATCTTATACAAGTAAAACAATGGAAAGGCATAAATAAAAAACATATAAAAAGTTATTGTTGAATTGATCTCCCCAATATCACATCCATAAGACTTTATCAGAAGTAGGGAGAGGGAAGAGAATATTTCAAATAGATACCTTTGACAATGAATTGTTAATAAGGAATTTGAAAATTATCAGTACAAATTTGTCCTTACAAGTCTGCTGATCACCAACATTTTTTCAAGGTGAAGTTCTGGTCTTTGAGGCTCTTTCATCTCAAGAGCACCAATGAATTCTTTAAGTGTATCCAATGCCTACATTAAAAAAGGTCAATATTATTTCACAACAGGAACACAACCATTTTGAATGGTTTAACATGACTCAGTAAAAAGGACAAAAGCTGCTATCTAATCACACATTTGAAAGTCTTCCTTCAAGTATTGTCGAAGGCTTTCATGGATGGGTTGCAGTGAGTTTTCCGGGCTGTATGGCCATTTTCCGGAAGCATTCTCTCCTGACATTTCGCCTACATCTATGGTAGGCATCCTCAGAGAACTGTGAAGTCTGTTGGAAACTAGGCAAGTGGGGTTTATATATCTGTGGAATGTCCATAATTTATTTATTTATTTATTTACGCTATTTCTACTCCGCTTATATCAGCCTGGAGGCGACTCAGGGTGGTGAACAGTTGGCACAATTTGATGCCATATATAAAACTAGCTGTACCCGGCACGCGTTGCTGTGCCCTTTTTAGGAGATGCGAGAAAGTCCAATCATCCACGGTGTGTCCTCCTCTAAACTGCAGTTGGATGTAGTGTGGGTCATGGGGGTCTGTATTGGTCAAGTTTGGTCTTTATTGGTCTTGGTTCTGGGTCACAATGGTCTGTGGGGAATGATGGGTTTTGAAGTACTACAAATCCCATTTTCCATGATGGTACTTCATGTGGGTCATGGGGGGCATGGTGTGGCAAGTTGGGTCTTTATTGGTCTTGGTTCTGGGCCACAGTGGTTTGTGGGGAATGGTGGGCTTTGAAGTACTACATATCCCATTTTCCATGGTGGTACTTCATTTGGGTCGCTTTGCTGTGGTTTTTTTTATTTTCTGTGGCCCAGTCTGTATATATGTGTTTTGTGTGTGTGTGTGTATGTATATATATGGATGTGTGTCTATGTGTACATATGTGTGTGTGTGCATATGTGTGTTGTTATGTATATGTGTATATGAATATGAGTGTATGTGTGTAGTTATGTATATGTGTTTGTATATGTGTATGTGTGTATATGTGTTTATGTATGTGTATATTTGTATATTTCTGTGCATGTGTGTATGTGTTCTTTTCTTCTCCACTCCTTCCTTTCCTCCATATTTTCTTTCCTTTTCCCTGCTCATCCTTCCTGCGTGCCTTCCTATTTTATTGCTGTTTTCTCTCCTCCTTCCTTCCTCCCATCTATCCTTCCTATGTGTTCCTTTCCCCCCCCCCTCCTTCCTTCCATCCAGTCATGTTGTATATAGTTTTGTTTTCCTTCTTTTTCTCTCCTCCTTTCCTCCTTCCTTCCTTTTTTCTTCCTAAGAGGAGGCCCTGGTCGGGCCCTGGTCTTAGGAAAAGCCGGGGCTTCAGGAAAGGAGCAAGGCCACCGGCTGAGGAGACGCTGTGGGGGAGAGGAACCCGGGCCGCCTCCTGTCCCGCCCCCCGCCAGGCTTTGTAACCGGGCGGGGAGGGGGGAGCCCGGGAGGAGGTGGGAGGGGCTTGGGGGGGGAGGCGTGTCCCGCCTCCTGGCCCCCCCCGCCAGGCTTTGTAACCGGGCGGGGAGGGGGGAGCCCGGGAGGAGGTGGGAGGGGCTTGGGAGGGGGGAGGCGTGTCCCGCCTCCTGGCCCCGCCCCCCCGCCAGGCTTTGTAACCGGGCGGGGAGGGGGGAGCCCGGGAGGAGGTGGGAGGGGCGTGGGAGGGGGAGGCGTGTCCCGCCTCCTGGCCCCGCCCCGCCAGGCTTTGTAACCGGGCGGGAGGGGGAGCCCGGGAGGAGGTGGGAGGGGCTTGGGAGGGGGAGGCGTGTCCCGCCTCCTGGCCCCGCCCCCCCGCCAGGCTTTGTAACCGGGTGGGGAGGGGGGAGCCCGGGAGGAGGTGGGAGGGGCTTGGGAGGGGGGAGGCGTGTCCCGCCTCCTGGCCCCCCCCGCCAGGCTTTGTAACCGGGCGGGGAGGGGGGAGCCCGGGAGGAGGTGGGAGGGGCTTGGGAGGGGGGAGGCGTGTCCCGCCTCCTGGCCCCGCCCCCCGCCAGGCTTTGTAACCGGGCGGGGAGGGGGGAGCCCGGGAGGAGGTGGGAGGGGCTTGGGAGGGGGGAGGCATGTCCCGCCTCCTGGCCCCGCCCCCCCGCCAGGCTTTGTAACCGGGCGGGGAGGGGGAGCCCGGGAGGAGGTGGGAGGGGCTTGGGAGGGGGGAGGCGTGTCCCGCCTCCTGGCCCCCCCCCGCCAGGCTTTGTAACCGGGCGGGGAGGGGGGAGCCCGGGAGGAGGTGGGAGGGGCTTGGGAGGGGGGAGGCGTGTCCCGCCTCCTGGCCCCGCCCCCCCGCCAGGCTTTGTAACCGGGCGGGGAGGGGGGAGCCCGGGAGGAGGTGGGAGGGGCTTGGGAGGGGGGAGGCGTGTCCCGCCTCCTGGCCCCGCCCCCCCGCCAGGCTTTGTAACCGGGCGGGGGGGGGGGAGCCCGGGAGGAGGTGGGAGGGGCTTGGGAGGGGGAGGCGTGTCCCGCCTCCTGGCCCCGCCCCAGGCTTTGTAACCGGGCGGGGAGGGGGGAGCCCGGGAGGAGGGGGGAGGGGCTTGGGAGGGGGGAGGCGTGTCCCGCCTCCTGGCCCCGCCCCCCGCCAGGCTTTGTAACCGGGCGGGGCGGGGGGAGCGCGGGCGGAGGGGGGAGGGGCTTGGGAGGGGGTAACCGGCGTGTCCCGCCTGGCCCCGCCCCCCCCACCAGGCTTTGTAACCGGGCGGGAGGGGGAGCCCGGGAGGAGGTGGGAGGGGCTTGGGAGGGGGAGGCGTGTCCCGCTCTCCTGGCCCCGCCCCGCCAGGCTTTGTAACCGGGCGGGAGGGGGAGCCCGGGAGGAGGTGGGAGGGGCTTGGGAGGGGGAGGCGTGTCCCGCCTCCTGGCCCCGCCCCGCCAGGCTTTGTAACCGGGCGGGAGGGGGAGCCCGGGAGGAGGTGGGAGGGGCTTGGGAGGGGGAGGCGTGGCCTGGCCCCGCCCGCCAGGCTTTGGGGGCCCGGGAGGAGGTGGGAGGGGCTTGGGAGGGGGAGGCGGCACTCCCGCCCGGGGAGGAGGTGGAGGGGCTTGGGAGGGGGAGGGTGTCCCCTCCTCCTTCCAGGTCCCCCCACCGCTTTGTCCTGAGGAGTGGGAGGGGCTTGGGAGGGGGGGGCATGTCGCGGTGGCAGGGGGCGCGGAAGGAGGTGGGGGGAGGGGTTTCCTCCTCCTTCCAGGTCCCCCACCGCTCTTTCCTGAGGAGGCGGAGGAGGCGCCTGGCTGCCATGGTTCAAGCGCTGGCAGCGGTTGGGAGTTCCGCTGGCAATTTTTGGGGATCGTTTTTGGGGTGCTGGGAGGGATGTAGGTCCGTTTTTTTGCTGTTGTCTGTAGCGAGCGTAATGGTCCAGTAGGCTGCCAAGTTTGGTGCTTCTAAAGCCATAGTTTCTTTGTCTATATACGACATTAAACGGACTCACCAAAATTATGTATATAGATACATACATCAATAAAAATCAAAAGCATCACATTGCAATATATCTAAAAGCATCAAAACAGTAAACAATAGAAATTTTAAAACTATGTCATCATCTTTAGTCCTTATCTGTACCGTCGTCTTAACCATTCCTAGGTCATTTTCTGATTCAAGTTTGTCTGATTATACTGAGTCTCCAAAAGCTTGCTCAAAGAGCCAAGTTATCAGTTTTTTTGAAAGGTTAGGAGGGAGGGGGCTGATCTGATATTCCTAGGCAGGGAGTTCCACAGCCAAGGGGCCACCACAGAGAAGGCCCTGTCTCTCATCCCCGCCAGACGTGCTTGTGAAGCAGGCGGGATCGAGAGCAGGGCCTCCTCCGATGATCTCAAATCCCTGGTGGGTTCGCAGGGAGAGATGCATTCGGATAGATAAGCTGGGCCAGAACCGTTTAGGGCTTTATAGGCTAAAGCCAGCACTTTGAATTCTGCCTGGTAGCAAACTGGCATCCAGTGGAGCTGATGCAACAGTGGAGTTGTATGCTCCCTGATCGCCGTTCCTGTTAGCAATCTGGCTGCCACATGCTGGACCATTTGAAGCTTCTGAGCAAATTTCAAAGGCAACCCCACGTAGAGCCTGTTGCAATAATCTATGCGGGATGTAACCAGAGCATGGACCACTGTGGTCAAGTCAGACTTCCCAAGGTATGGGTGCAGCTGGCGCACAAGTTTTAATTGTGTGAATGCGCCACTGGTTACTGCTGAAACCTGGAGATCCAGGCTCAGCGATGAATCCAGGATCACACCCAAGCTGTGAACCTGCGCCTTCAGGGGGAGTGTAACCCCGTCCAACACAGGCTGTAACCGTATGCCCTATTCGGCCTTACGACTGACCAGGAGTACCCCTGTTTTGTCTGGATTCCATTTCAATTTGTTTGCCCTCATCCAGACCGTCACAGCGGCCAAGCACCGGTTCAGGACCTGAACAGCCTCCTTAGTAGCAGGTGGGAAGTAGTGATAGAGTTGGACATCATCTGCGTACAGAAAACACCACACCCCGAAACTCTGGATGATCTCCCCCAGTGGCTTCATGTAGATGTTAAACAACATAGGAGACAATATGGAACCCTGTGAGGCCCCACAAGGCAATGTTTGTGAAGTCAATAAGTTGTCCCCCAACAACACCTTCTGGGTGCAACCCAAGAAGGGTATATTGGAAACAGGCCGATAGTTGATGAATTAAGTAGGGTCCAGTGATGGTTTTTTCAACAGCGGTTTTATCATAGCTCGCTTCATGCTCGCTGGAATACTGCCTTCCCGAAGGGAGGCATTAACCACCACCTTCACCTGCTCGGCCAATCCCCCTCTGGCCTCTTTTAGAAGACAGGATGGGCAGGGGTCTAGGATGGGAGAAAGAACTCTTGTTTGTTTAAGGTAGGTGCGAGTGTTGCAACTGGCCACCTTGATTAACATTTAATTGTCACCCTGGACCTTCCACAGATATATAAACTCCACTTGCCTAGTTTCCAACAGACCTCACAACCTCTGACGGTGCCTGCAGGTGAAACGTCAGGAGCGAATGCTTCTGGAACATGGCCATACAGCCTAGAAAACTCACAATAACCCACTTCCTTCAAGTGTGTTTAAAACTCTTTTTTAAAGAATTAAATTTGACATACAACAGCAACAAAATTTGGCTATTCTCCAAACCTTGGGGTATATGTGCATCTCTAAAGTAAGTGTATTTCCAAAAGTATCAGCTTAATGCTAAGCAGTGCAAAAATATAGCACACATTACATATTATTGATCACAATTATTTTGAAAAGCCCACAACACTGATCTGACAGCAGAAATACCAAGAAATTACATTAGCACTCACCATTGTTTGATTCCCAGTCACAGTGAGGTAGTTTACAACCAGGTACTGAAGTCCATCTATATCATTAGGTTCCTTTCTTAGGATTCTTAAACAATATTTAGAAATATTAGAAATCAAAGTGAGGGACAGCATATGCTGACTACACAGCAGCATTGTAATAAAAGATGAGAATTAATAAAAGGTTTGGAATTCATTTTCTAGTTTTATTATTGTTTTGAACAAAAGACCATGTGGAGAATAGAACAATTTTTTTAAGGATCATTAGATTCTCTTTCAACATACAGTAGATTCTCGCTTATCCAACATAAACGGGCCATCAGAACATTGGATAAGCAAAAATGTTGGATAATAAGGAGGGATTAAGGAAAAGCCTATTAAACATCAAATTATGTTATGATTTTAAAGGTTGGTTCACCTGACATTAAGCCCAGTCGTGTCCTAATCTGGGGTGTGGTGCTCATCTCCATTTCTAAGCCAAAGTGCTGGCATTGTCTAGAGACACCTCCAAGGTCATGTGGCCAGCATGACTGCATGGAGCACCGTTAACTTCCTACCGGAGCGGTACTTATTGATCTACTCACATTTTCATGTTTTCGAACTGCTAGGTTGGCAGAAGCTCATGCTGACAGAGGAAGCTCATGCCACTCCCCGGATTTGAGCTTGCAACCTTTCAGTCAACAAGCTCAGCTGCTCAGCGGTTTAACCCACTGCACCATGGGGGCTCCCCATGATGATTTTACAAATTAAGCACCAAAACATCATGTTTTACAACAAATCGACAGAAAAAGCAGTTTAATACACAGTAATATTGTGTAGTGATTACTGTATTTACAAATTTAGCACCAAAACATAAAAGGTTTTTCCTTCTCCCACCCTGGTCATTATCCTGGGCAGGAGGCAGACTGTGTTGGATAATACAGAATGTTGGATGAGCAAAGGTTGAATAAGTGAGACACTACTGTAATTTTTTAAAAAAACTTCCACAGAAATAATGTGACAAGACTTGGCTATGAATGTTGGGGTTGGTACAGACCTCAGATTGTCTGATTGTCTGATAAATCATGAGCAAACAACAATATGATTCTGATCCACTTGGAAGCAAGCTCTAATGGGCAAAAAATGTAACAAAATGTTGCTACTGTTCAGAGAAAAAAATCATTTTATTGTCACAACCAACTTCAAACATTTACAGAAACTATAAAAATGTAACAATACATAAAAAATAGGACATCAATAACCCAAGAACCAAGGAATCTTGGGTTAATAGTCTAGAATCTAGCTATTTATTTCCTTTGTCGATTTTGATTGGATCAGACAAATATGAACTTTTGATGCATCCAGAAAAGTGTTTCCTAAATTTAATTCATCTCAAACAGGTGTCAATATGTCTAGCCCAGTGGGAAGAGCTGACCATTGAAAAATACTAGGAACATATGGAAAGGAAAATCATCTGAAGCAGAGGGCACAACGGCAATACAAATACATCGTAAAGGTAGACCACTCAGTTTGAAAATTAAATGACATTGCCTCATTTCTTCCATTTTCTAAGCTATCTCCTACCTTTTACTTTCTTCTACACTTTGCTCCCAGTCTTGCAGTGCTAAATGTAGCTTCATCTTTGTGACAAGGGCTGGTGTAAAGGAAGGGAAGGTAACTATCAACTGGCTAACTATTCCCAGAGCCCCTGAGTAATTCTGCTGAACCATAAAATATTTTGCCTATAGAGAAAAAGAAAAGCAAAGCTGAAAGCAAAAGTCACCCAAATAACGCTATGCCACAGATGTGGATCACAACACAATGGTGACAGAAAATGGCTGTCTTTTCGGTACAGTTCCTATAGGTTGCAGAATTTAATTTCTGTGGGAAATATGTTTCAAATCATGGAGTAAACTCAAATCCTGATACAGTATTAGCACTGCTCCTAATGAAATTTAGGTACTGTTGTATTACCTGGGCAGAAGCTAAGAGTTGGAATCTAATGTTATTGTTTTAATAACTGAATCATCTAAAATGTGTTTGACCCAGATCTACCACCAATGCAGCTCTGAGCAGATTTATTTACATGTCCCATTAAATTCAGTAAGATTTATTCTCATGTAAGTCTACGTGAGATTGCAACCTAAATTTGGTTTTGTAAATAAGGAAGTTAAGTGCACATATACTTAATGATTTCAGTGGGTTGTTGGTGGCCAAATTCTGCATAGGATCAGATTTTAGGCTATTTGGGTTCTAACATCCCAAAGTAACACAGTATAATACTGCTAATGATAATGTGATACAATAATTATATCATATTATAATTTATATATGTGTATTACATGCAATATTGCTAACAATATTGCGATATGTTGTAATGTTAATTGTTGTTTTTTCAGTTTGTTGTAAGCCGCTCCGGCAATATTGTTATATGTACACTGTAAGCCACTCTGGCAGTATTGTTGTTTGCTGTAAGCCACTCTGAGTCCCCTTCGGGGTTGAGAAGGGTGGCATATAAAAATAGTAAATAAATAAATAAATAAATAAAGTACTTGAACACCCTAACGCCAAAATAAAGAAAATGAAAGCAATAAAGAAAATTGAAGTAAATACAGTACTCTACCTTTCCCATCATCCCAAATATATCTGAATTGTCCTGGTTCCCTTCATCTAGATACTTTATAGACTTCTTAACCGCATGTGGTTTATCAGATGTAACATATACCCATCCTTTCAAAACAAGTCCCTGAAAGAGTTTAGGAGAAAAAAAACACTGAACAGATTGTAATCCATAATTTTTAAACAGCCTCTTTGTAATGTTATATCTAAAATACCAAACTGAAATTCTTTCATAAAATTGTGCAATAGTAATCTGTTTCCGATTATTTATATAACTATTGTAGAGACCTGCCATGACCCCCATGGGTTTTAGTTAATTTTTAAATTTCAGTTTTAACACTAGATTACAAAGCTAAAATTATGAAATGAGGGAGGAGGCAAAAGAAAGCAGCATTAACCCTAGCCTTGAATTTTTCTTTTTGGTATCATCAGTTATTCTCTTGTTGGACCTGTTAATCTGATGGCTCATTCAGGCAAATCAAATATTTTGTTTTAGTGGTGGGTTTCTGAGATATGATTGCTACCACTTTCCCTCCAAAAGAACTCAATCATGTTCTGCTAATTGCAAGCATTTTGCCTAGAACAAAAATCTATTTTCCTGACTTTTAAAAAAACTTGAAAACGATTATTTACAAAAACAAGCATTATCTTCCACTTTCAATTAGGAAGAATCAGAGGTAAAACCTTCATGTAAGATGTTCCTATGACGGGATGGTAAAACTCACCTGCTTCTCTATTATTATATACTGTATATTCATGTACAAGTCAACCTCAACTATAAGTCAAGAGCAGATTTTTAAATGACCCATGGATAAGTCAAGGGCCATTCTAAGATGAGGAGAAAGCATCAATGCTGCATCAGGGAGCCAGCGCCCCTGACATCTGCTGTCATTTATTTCTCCAGATATTCAAAAAGGCCAGAAGCAACACCGCAATAGAAGTTGATGCTCTCCCCCCACCAAGTTCCCCAGGAAAGGACTATGCTCTGGGTGGTTCTACTCTGAAAAGAGGATGGCTACTTTTTATATAAAAGTTAGGGTATGGTACTCATACTGACCTGTGAATGTTGGTTGACCCAGGTTACTGGGGTGATTTTCTGACTAAACTTTCAAGACTTAGACATGAGTGTATTATGAATGTCCATTTCAACTGAGCAATTAGGGGTGGTGGGACAACCTGGCTTGAATGAAGAATTTAAATCTTCATGGAAAATGTGATGAACTCTTTTCCCTGAGATCTAATACTTACACATTTAGAGCTTGGCAATAATACATTTTTGAAGTTCAGTCTATTGAATCACCCAACCAGCATGGACATTGGCTCTGCTGGCTAGAAATATCTGGGGAGTCTATAGTCCAAAAGAGAGATTTTCCAAAGCACTTCTGAATTTATAAGACTTTCCCCAAAACATATGGAAAGTACCACCAGCTTTGCCTGTATTAAACATCCATTATAATAGCAGAGATGAAGGATGAATAGAATTAGTCTCCTAATATTAGATAAATATTAAATAATACTATAAATAACTCTCTTTTTTCCTCCCCCCTCTCTATATAAAATATTATATTATATATCTGGTATTTCTTGAAGCAAATGACGGATACTATCATTTGACAGTATTTATACCTGTTTGGTATTATGTGGACTTTGTCTGGTCAGTGGAGATATTTCCTTCACTGCGGAATACAAAGGTATGTATGTACCACTCTACTGCAATATCTTTGTTATACATTAGCCCTCATCCAAAATGATGACACTTGGACAGAACTGCCCTATTGTTAAAATCATTAATATTGATAGGACTGAGGGAGATCCATCTTGCCAGCTTAAACTTATAAAGAACTTCAGAGGACATAAAACACATTTAAAACACATTCTGGAGTTGAGATGACAGGGACACTCTGACCTATTAATCCTACCTCTCTTGCACCATTGGATATTTTCAGCATTTTGTCAACATACTCCTTTGCTTTATCATGTTTATTCGTAAGCCACATAAACATTCCAGCATAATACACTGCATTGCTTCCAGCAGTCTTCCGGATTTCCTTTAATTGAGTTTCTAAATCCAAAACAGCAGAGGAATCTGAAAAGTAAATACGACAGGTTATAGTATGTGTTTCCTTTATATTCCACTTACTTTAATTTTTCGTGTTACAAGCGGTACAACAAGAAATTTTCTTTAGCTTTCTTGGGTTGGAGTAATTTGTACTGAAGCATCTGGTCAATGATTTAATATAATAATAATAATAATAATAATAATAACTGATACAACTCTCCTAGCCAGGTTTTAATTTTAATACTGTTCTTGCCTCTAATTTCATGTTATTCCTAATGATTTATTTATTATTTCGGGATTTTACCCCGCTCTTCTCAACCCCCAAGGGGGGACTCAGAGCGGCTTACAGTACGGCACAATTTGATGCCCACATAATAACAATATACACCCCAAAACACTTCAACAATTAAAATACATTAAAAATACATTAAAATACAACTACATTAGCACCATACACATTCACTCTGGATTAAAACAATGTTCAGTCCATAACAACATTGGCCATAATCACCCACTTTCATTAAAAACCAATCTAAAATGCTGCCTTGTGCTGGTGTACGAATGCCTGGTCCCACAGCCAGGATTTTACTTTTTTCCTGAAGGCCAGGAGGGATGTGGTGGATCGTACATCAATAGGAAGCGCATTCCACAGGCGGGGAGCCACCACCGAGAAGGCCCTATCCCTCGTCCCCACCAGCCTCATCTGAAACGTAGGCGGGAGCGAGAGCAGGGCCTCCCCGGATGATCTTAGATTACAAGGTGGGACATAGCGGCTGATGCGTTCGGACAAGTAAGCTGGGCCAGAACCGTATAGAGCTTTAAAGGTCAAAACCAGCACTTTGAATTGAGCCCGGAATTGGACAGGCAGCCATTGGAACAAAATATATTGAATTATCTGGAACAAACTCACCAACTTTTTCACATCGTTTGTGTGCATAAATGAGACCAAAGAGGCAGCATAAAGAAACATCTGCATGGCGTTTTCGGGCGTTCTCAAGGAGTGAGATACCTTCTTGGATTCGTCCTGCAAGGATATTGCATAAACATACATGGGGCTTTGGCAAGAGAAAGCCAGAACTTAATTTTAAGCAGTGCAATCCTATGCATGTATATTCAGAAGTAAGCCCGACATAAATCCAATTGTAGTTTCTTTTGAGTGCAAGCAAATTATTGTAGTTCAGTTTAACCATACCGTAATAATGTGCCACTGGGATATCATGACAGGTTTTCTCACTTTCTGCTCCATATGCCAGTTTGAATTTAGGGCCAAAAATCATGTAATGAAGCTTTTTAGTGTTTGGCATCTTCAGATTTTCTTTTTTAAAGTTTCTAGTTTGTGTTTCTTTAAAATGTACATCTGACATGCTCAAAAACTAAAGATCCTTTTGTTCAGTTTGGCTTTTAGGGAAGTTTAGGATGATGTACTTTTATTGTTCTTACTTTAAACTTCACAAATTGAAATTTGGAGGTGAGGGACAGGATTTAAACATCAAAATAATACAAGTCATTAGTACCGCTACATTCCACAAAGGTCTGTGCAATTCTTCTACACTTATTTTCTGTGCCTGTTTCAGAAGATACCATTTTGCCTAGTTTCATTTTTAATCCAGATTTTGGATTCAAACTATGAACATTAAAACAGGAAAAGGAGGTAGAGTAGGTATGGGCAAACTCGGACCCTCCGGGTGTTTTGGACTTCAACTCCCACAATTTCTAACAGTCGAAATGGAAGTCCAAAGCACCTGGAGGGCTCAAGTTGGCCAATGCCTAAGGTAGAGATATGGACAACATTTTAGAGGTTTTGCCATAAAAAGATCAGGGAAAGGTGAGTACATTAATAGCATTTTCCTTGAATCATTTACCAAGGTGCAAGGTTCCAAATCCTTTGAAGAATAGCAGCACCGCATCTTGAAGATGTTTTGACAGTTCAGCATTTGCCACATTAACAACGTGGTTGAAGTATTTTTCTTGAGCATAGTATAGAATTCTAGCCTGGACAGAAAAGGATAAAGAGCTGAGAATTCATTTTTATTCAACTCATTTATTCATTGTCCACAAAAAGGGCAAAATTGCCAAGCAATCTACTTGTACATTTCAGAACTAGTTACCAATATTTGGGAGTAAGCCTTACTGAACTCTATGGGTCAGACTTCTAAGGCTCCATCTATACAGCCACATGATGCAATTTAATGCAGTTAATCTACATTCTGAAACTGCATTATGTGGCAGTATAGATGGGGCCCTATTTTATATTGCCATATAATCCATCTTGACCTGCATTATAATGGTCAATTTTAGACCCTTCCAGACAGGCCCTATATCCCAAGATCTGATCCCAGGTATTCTGCTTTAACTGGATTATATTAATCCGCACTGCCAGATAATCTGGGATAAACAGAATATTTGGGATCCGATCAGGGGATATAGGGCCTGTCTGGAAAGGCCCTAAGACTCATATAATGCAGACTGAACTGCACTGAATTAGATTATGAGTCTACACTAGACATGGGAAACTTTGGTCAGTAGGCTGTTAGGAATTGGTGCAAAAGTCTTAACTGTGCAAAGGCCCTCCCAGCCAACGCCGACTCCTGTTAGCGAAAAATCCAGGAGAACCCCCAGACTGCAGACCTCTGTCCTCAGAGAGAGTGTGACCCCATCGGACATAGACAGCCACCCTATTTATTTATTACTTTATTTACAGTATTTATATTCTGCCCTTCTCGCCCCACGGGGGACTCAGGGTGGATTACAATGCACATAAAAATGGCAAACATTCAATGCCATGTAGACATACAATATATATATAGACAGACACAGAGGCATTTAACATTCCAGCTTTTTCCAGCTTCATGAGGGTATGCTCAGTTCTGGCCACTTGGGGGAGCTGCTGCTTCACCATCCATTTGTGACACCGGGGCCTTTGTTGGAGTACTTCCTCATTTTTCTGCACGCTGCTGGAAGGTTTTATGGCATCATAAATTAGTTCAATTAGCCTCCCCACATAAAGTGGCACCTAAATTTCCTACATGACAGATGCAACTGTCTTTTGGCCTGCATAGGTCAACAGCAAGCTAGACTATTAATGGTCAGGAGGTTACTCCACCCCGGGCTGGCTTCAAACTCATGACCTCTTGGTCAGTAGTGATTTAATGCTGCCGGCTACTAACTAGCTGCGTCACTGCCCGGTCCTAAACCCTATACCCCAATCAGCCTCGCAACTGACCAGAAGGACCTCTGTCTTGTCTGGATTAAGCCTCGGCTTGTTGGCCCACTGTTGCACACCAAGGCTGGGGTTTGCACCTTTGATCCCGTAAGCACACCAATATTCTTTATAAGCAAAGCAGTTTATTGGAGATTAATATAGCAATTACTAAAAAGGTAAAAAGCATTCAAACCAGTAATAATGAAATGCCCACAAAACAGGCAGTTGAGCAATGTAAAACAATCAAGTCAAAATCTAAGTAAGGAAACAGGAAGGTCTCAAAATCCAGCAAACAAGCCCACAGGAGTAGAGTCTTTCAGTTCCAAAGGGTTACAAACAACCAAAGTCCCTTGAAGAAACAGAAGCAAACTTGAACCAATAAATCCAAATGCAGGAGCTTGAAATCCAGACAAACAGGTTACAAAAATCTCAGCATGAACATGAATACAAGACAGAAGTACACCGGAACCTCAGCATGAACAGGAAGGCATGGATACCAGGTATGAAGCAAAAGACATGGTTGTACATGAAAACAAGAGTCTGGAGTAACAAACACCTGAGGTAAAGCACAAAAATCAGTGTGTACAGAGCTATCATACTATTTATTCTCCTATTTAGCTCTGAAACATGGGTCACCTATCGCCAACACCTACGACTCCTCTAACGCTTTCATCAGTGCTGTCTTCGCACAATCCTAAATATACACTGGACTGACTATGTGACGAACGTTGCTGTCCTTGAGCAAGCAGGGATCATCAGCATTGAGCCCATGATATTGGGAACACAGCTGCGCTGGGCAGGGCATGTCTCTAGGATGGAGGACATCACCAAAGGAGACTTTTTGCTGTGCTTTCTGCAACTGGACTTGCATATCTCAGATTGGACTTTTTAGTCATCAACGCGCTTATAGAAAGTGTGGGATGAGTCTTTCCTGAATCTTCGTTCGCAAAGAAGTCAAGGAACATGAAAACCAAATGTTGGACTCAGTGAAGACTATAGATTCAAAGGCCCTATATTTATTCAGAAAGCCATAGCAAAAGCATTTTGTTTCCCTTGGGAAACCTCTCCCTGACCCTTTTACTCTCAGTCTTGTGACTTCCTTCCTAAGTCAGGTGGAAATCCTGATAAATCTGGCCTCTTCGGTCAAAGCTTGCCTCGCTCGGTTTCCCAATTAGTACATCCCTTTCACCATCACTATTTGGCCTTGATTGTTCAACCTTTTCTCGGCCTCTTTTTCTGCCTGCACTGAAGCATCTTTGCCTTGTGAACCAACTATCCCAGAATCCTCAGGTTCACTCTGGCTAACTGTACTCTCTTGATCACCATCTCTATTCACAAACCCCTGAGAATCAGCAGAAATCTAATCCTTTAACTCAGACCTTGGAACCTCTGCAGACTCGTGATCATTCTCCTCAGAAGCCTGAGGCAAACAGACAATCACAGGGTGAACCCTTACACCCTCATCCAAACCGTCACAGCTGTCAGGCATTGGTTGAGGATCTGAGGAGCTTCCTTGGAATTAGGTGGAAAAGAGTAGAAGAGTTGTGTGTCATCCGCATTAGGGTTGCCACCTGTCCCATATTATACGGGATGTCCCATATTTTTGCTCTGAATTTCGGGTCTCGTATTTTCCGGTCCTGGACAGGACAGGTGGCAGCAGGAGGTGAGGGCGGGCCAGCAGTGAGTGCCACCGCACCGCCAGCAGCTTCTCTGCGGCGCTTGCGCTCGCTCACTCACCTTGCACTCACTCGCAGGCACGGCAGGCAGCAGAGCAGCCCCAGCAGTTGTGCGCCTGTCTGGCCACAGGCGGCGCCTTGGTGTGCTGCCAGGCCAGCATCCACCTTCTTCCTGGCCTGCCCCCTGCCCTATGGCGGGCTCCGCTCAGGTCAGCCAATGAGGGCAGGCCACCACGGAGCGTGCGCGCAGGAGAGAGGTGAGAGCAGCAAAGACACCACAAGGCTGAGCTGAGAGCAGGACGACCCCGAGAGAGCAAGAGAGAGAGAGAGAGAGAGAGAGAGAGAGCAGGCCCAGAGTGGAGAGAAGATTCCATTCGAAGTGTTGGAACTCAGCAGGGAGCTGGTCAGTGAGGCTCACTGCCTTTTGGGTGGTGATTTAGGAAATTGCCCATTTTTTCCTGCAACTCCAACTATTTCAGGAAAAAATGGGAAGCCTATCATTTAATTCCCTGACAGAAGCATTGAGGGGGGGGGGGGGGGCGCGTGAGGGAGGGAGCTAGCAAACGGCTCAAACAAAAGCAGCTATTTCCATTTAATTCCTAATTTAAAAAGTATTAAAGCAAAGGCAAAACCTGTGTTAAAAAAAGTCTGCTTGTGCTCTCTTCCAAGGCCAACAGTAAGTGCTTTATTGTAAACTTTGCTGGTATATTTGATCCCATCCTCTGCAAACTCCTCCAAAATTGAAACTGGGCCTCTGCATGTTTTGTCATACCTAATGCATTGTACTGCTATTATAAAGCTATTATTATTATTAGTAGTAGTTTTTCTTCTTTGCTTTTCTTCGCGAACGAAGATCCAGGAAGTGTGTTGGAAGTTGGATGTGTCCGATCCGGTGCAATGGATTTTTCTGGTGGAGCGCAGCATACACAGAACTGGCCTCACCCTTTAAACCAAAGGTTTGTCTGCCGGGGCCTAGCAAGCTTGGACGGTGGCAGCGAGGTCCTCAAGTCATAAGTTTGGTTTGAGTTTCCTTCTCTAGATGGTTGATCTTACAGGGTTAGATGAGCACCATCTTCCCAGGTTTGAAATCAGAGTTTTCCTTCTCTAGATTGTTGACCTTACAGGGTTAGATGAGCACCATCTTCCCAGGTTTGAAATCAGTTTTGCTTAGGATGGCTGCCAAAAGGCTAGAGAGCCCATCCTGCCCATTGACACTCTTTGCCAGACCCTTCGGTTGTGACCTGTCTGGCATGGGAGGCCCTACCGGTGGCTATTATGCCACCACCAGCATAGCTCACAACTTCATTAGGGTACGCAAGCCTCTCCCCCACGACAAGAGGGCACCAATGGAGAGTAGCAGCAGCAGTAGTAGTACTGTATGTAGTACATACAGTACAATGCATAAGGTATGACAAAAAATGCAGAAACTATGTATGTACTGTTAAGAGGGTGTAAGTCAGTTTCTTTTATGAATTTCCATTCTGCGTAGAGATGGCACCCAACTCCACAACTCTGGATGACCTCATTTTCAAATTGTATTGAAAGTGAAGGGGCATGTATTATTCCTTCCATTTGTTTTGTTGGTTGCTTGAGTTCTGCTTAACCGAGAGCCTACTGCAAATTCACTTTATGGATATGTATATACATATTTTTAATATTTGTTCTGATATACGTATTTGTCTTATTGATGAGAAATGTATGCGCTGGGCAGGGCACGTCTCTAGAATGGAGGACCACCGCCTCCCAAAGATACTACTCTATGGTGAACTTGCCACGGGTCACCGCAAGAGAGGCGCCCCCCAAAAGAGATATAAGGACTACCTGAAACAGCATCTCAGGCTCGGCCAGATTGATCACGAACAATGGCCCACGCTGGCCTCACATCGGGAGGCATGGAGACGCACTACCCACAATGCTGCGGCCTCTTTCGAGAAGACACTCCGAACGAGTCTCGTAGAGCAGTGTTTCCCAACCTTTTTTGAGCCGCGGCACACTTTTAACATTAAAAAAATCCGGGGGCACACCACCAACCAAAATGACACAAAATGACACTCTAGCACAGTAAAGAACGGTTGGGGGTTGGTGGCCTGCTGGGAGTGCCGAAGCCGGGGAGAGGGCAGAGCCAGGCCGCGCCATGCCCCGCCCCCTACCCCTGGCTTCACCTCTCCCAGCAGCTGCTCCAGCCTTGAGGGGGCAGTGCCAAGCCAGCGGTGCCAGAGCCAGCACAATGCTGGCTTGGCACTGTCCCCTCAAGGCTGGAGCAGCTGCTGGGAGTGGCGAAGCCGGGGGAGCGGGCAGAGCCAGGCCGCGCCATGCCCCTCCCCCCAGCTTCAGCTCACCTACAGGCCGTGCCATGCCCCGCCTCCTCCCCCCAGCTTCAGCTCTCCAACAGAGGAGCATGAGCGGTGAACGGGCTTCAGTGGGCAGGGCTCCTCCTCCACGCAGCTTCAGCGAGCGAGGGGCGAGAGTCATGGCGGATTGGAGGCTGGCTGGGGAAACAGCCGAAGGAGGCAGGGCCCCGGTCCTCTTCTTTTTCTTCGCCAGTTCCCGGCCCTTCCTCCTCCTCTCCCTAGCAGCAGGAGTTCGGCAGGAAGGGGGGCAGAGAGCTTTTCTCGCAGCACAGCAGGAGGTCCACGGCACACTGGTTGAGAAAGACTGTCGTAGAGAAACGACAACGCAGAAAGAACAGCAACTTGGAAACAACATCACCCAAGGAGACGTTCTGCTGTGCTTTCTGCAACCGGACTTGCCTATCTCGGATTGGCCTTTTTAGTCATCAACGCGCTCGTAAAAAGCGTGGGATGAGTCCTTCCAAAGAATCTTCGTTCGCGAAGTAATGCCGACAGATTTTATTGCTTTTGCCGTTGTATCCTGAGAGGCCTGCTGGGCCGAGGCCTGACTGGCTTCATCGAAAGGTAATGTTTATCCTTCAGCCAAAATAAAACGAATGCGTAAACAAATCAGAATAGGGCTTGTTGAACAACTAGGCCCTACTAGGGCCACAGGCTGGCTTCTCCTTCTTTATACATATACACATATATTGAAATACAAGGAGACTGAAGTACCAAAACCTGAGGGTCCCCATCCGCCATGTTCAAACTGAAGAGACAGTTTGAACCACCAACGGTCAAACTGCCAAGTTGACGCATGCGCAGCAACACCAAGAACCACGCCCCTTTTTGAAACGAGCACTCCGAACGGCCAATGGTTGTCCGGCGTGCGTGGTTACCGCCGGCCCCGCCCCTTTTCTCATCGCTCCGTTGCTAAGGCGCCCTCACTCTCGTCATTCCTCCTCCAGCGCCTGAAGGAAGGAGGACGCGCATCTCGCTCACTCCTCAATCCGATGCTTGAGGGGGCGGGGCATCTCCTTCGACCAATCAAACGCCAGCGCGTCATCCATAGGGAGGCCACGCCCCCTTTCTTCTCTTCAGTCTTGTCTCGGCGCGCGCCTGCGCAGTTGGTGCTGCAGCGTTGGAACTTGGCAAGAGGGGGATTGTGGAGGGAAAGGATGGAGCGGAGCAGCTGAAGGCGGCCGGTGAAGCAGAGCTATGGGGCTAGGAGCCAGCTCCGAGGGTCCCGAGGGGGGCTCTGAGGGCTACCATGTGCACGGGGTAAGGGATTAGGCCTTAGGCCTTTTTTGAGGGGAAAAGGCCAGGAATCCCTTTCCCAAGCAATGTGTGTATAGCAGGCACTGGCAAACTTGGGCCCTCTAGGTGTTTTGGACTACAACTCCCACAATTCCTAACAGCCGGCAGGCTGTTAGGATTCCTAACAGCCAAAATACCTAGAGGTAGGCTGTTAGGAATTGTGAGAGTTGTAGTCCAAAACACCTAGAGGTAGGCTGTTAGGAATCGTGGGAGTTGTAGTCCAAAACACCTAGAGGTAGGCTGTTAGGAATTGTGGGAGTTAGGCTGTTAGTCCAAAACACCTAGAGGTAGGCTGTTAGGAATCGAATTGTGGCTGTTAGTTGTGGGAGTCCAAAATACTGTTAGGAATTGTGGGAGTTGTAGTCTAGGCTGTTAGGTAGGCTGTTGTTAGGTGGGAATTGTGGCTGTTAGGAATTGTAGTCCAAAACAAAACACCTAGAGGTAGGCTGTTAGGAATTGTGGGAGTTGTAGGCTGTTAGGAATTGTGGGAGTTGTAATCCAATTCTCAACGAGGTAGGCTGTTCGGACTTGTGGGAGTTGTATTCCAAAAAACCTGGAGGTAGGCTGTTAGGAATTGTGGGAGTTGTAGTCAAAACACCTAGAGGTAGGCTGTTAGGGGAATCCAAATACCTAGTGGCTGTTAGTTGTGGGAGTTGTAGTCCAAAAGAGGTACCTGGGAGTTGTAGGTAGGCTGTTAGGAATTGTGGGAGTTGTAGTCCAAATACCTAGAGGTAGGCTGTTAGGAATTGTGGGAGTTGTAGTCCAAAACACCTAGAGGTAGGCTGTTAGGAATTGTGGGAGTTGTAGTCCAAAACACCTAGAGGTAGGCTGTTAGGAATTGTGGGAGTTGTAGTCCAAAACACCTAGAGGTAGGCTGTTAGGAATTGTGGGAGTTGTAGTCCAAAATACCTAGAGGTAGGCTGTTAGGAATTGTGGGAGTTGTAGTCCAAAATACCTAGAGGTAGTCTGTTAGGAATTGTGGGAGTTGTAGTCCAAAACACCTAGAGGTAGACTGTTAGGAATTGTGGGAGTTGTAGTCCAAAACACCTAGAGGTAGTCTGTTAGGAATTGTGGGAGTTGTAGTCCAAAATACCTAGAGGTAGGCTGTTAGGAATTGTGGGAGTTGTAGTCCAAAACACCTAGAGGTAAGCTGTTAGGAATTGTGGGAGTTGTAGTCCAAAATACCTAGAGGTAGGCTGTTAGGAATTGTGGGAATTGTAGTCCAAAACACCTAGAGGTAGGCTGTTAGGATTTGTGGGAGTTGTAGTCCAAAACACCTAGAGGGCCCAAGTTTGCCCATGCCTGGTGTAGAGTTATATATGTGTATGTTTATACGTAGGTATATGTTTATATTTGTACATATATGTATAAGTGTATACGTATATATGCGTGCAAGTATATATATTTGTAGATATAGGCATACTTAATTGTTGTTTATTCGTTCTGTTGCTTCTGACTCTTTGTGATCTCCTGGACCATCCCACGCCAGAGCTCCCTGTCGGTTATCATCACCCCCAGCTCCTTCAAGGTCAAGCCAATCACTTCGAGGATACCATCCCTCCATCTTGCCCTTGGTCGGCCCTTCTTCCTTTTTCCTTCCATTTTCCCCAGCATCATTGTCTTCTCTAAGCTTTCCTTTCTTCTCATGATGCGGCCAAAGTACTTCATCTTTACCTCTAATATCCTTCCCTCCAGTGAGCAGTCAGGCTTTATTTCCTGGAGGATGGACTGGTTGGATCTTCTTGCGGTCCAAGGCACTCTCAGAACTTTCCTCCAGCACCATAGTTCAAAAGCATCTATTTTCCTTCACTCAGCCTTCCTTATGATTCAGCTCTTACATCCGTAGGTTACTATGGGGAATACCATTGCTTTGACTATGCGGATCTTCGTTGCCAGTGTGTTGTCTCTACTCTTCACTATTTTATCAAGATTGCTCATTGCTCTCCTCCCAAGAAGGAAACGTCCTCTGATTTCCTGGCTGCAGTCTGTGTCTGCAGTAATCTTTGCACCTAGAAATACAAAGTCTGTCACTGCCTCCATTTTTTCTCCCTCTATTTGCCCGTTCTCAATCAGTCTGGTTGCCATAATCTTGGTTTTTTTTGATGTTTAACTGCAACTCATCTTTTGCACTTTCTTCTTTCACCTTGGTTAGAAGCCAGGTGTAGTTCTCCAGATCTGTTTTCAATCATTCTTGTTGCCATAATCTTGGTTTTTTTTAATGTTTAGTTGCAACCCAGCTTTTGCACTTTCTTCTTTCACCTTGATTAGAAGACTCCTCAGCTCCTCCTCGCTTTCGGCCATTTATTTATTATTTCCATTTCTATACCGCCCTTCCCCGCAGGCTCGGGGTGGTTTACATAGCCTAAAAAGCACAATCATAATATGCAACAATAAAACAAATTTAACACAGATTTAAAACAGATTATTATCTGCATATCTAAGGTTCTTAATGTTTCTTCCAGCAGTTTTAACCCCAGCTGTGCATTCATCAAGCCCCAATACTTAGTTAGAATCATAGAATAATAGAGTCCTCTGACTCCCATTTTAAAGGTAAATGGAGAGGTCGAGCTTCGTGTGCTTCTGCAAAGGTGTTTAGAGTGGCTTGTAGAGCTTCTTCTGAATGCATGTATGTATGTGTGCATATATAAATGTGTGTGTGTGTATGTATGTGTATATATATGTAAACATATGTATGTTTGCATGAATAAGTATATTTATATATGCATGAATATGTATATGTGTGCATGTATATCTTTATATTTGTATATGTAAGTATGCATGCATGTATATGTGTTTGTGTGTGAATTTCTATTTTTATGTGTCTGTATATATGTGTATGTATATCTGTGTACACAGAACTATTATATTATCTTCTCTTTTTCTATATATACAGGTCCTTCTCAAAAAATTAGCATATAGTGCTAAAGTTCATTATTTTCCATAATGTAATGATAAAAATTAAACTTTCATATGTTTTCGATTCATTGCACACCAACTGAAATATTTCAGGTCTTTTTTGTTTTAATACTGATGATTTTGGCATACGTATCTCAAAAAATTAGCATATTCCATCCGACCAAATATGCTAATTTTTTGAGACAGTATTTTTGGGTTTTCAGGAGCTGTATGCCAAAATCATCAGTACAAAATCAAAAAAATACCTGAAATATTTCAGTTGGTGTGCAATATATGAAAGTTTAATTGCTATCATTACATTATGGGAAACTATGAACTCTAGCACTATATGCTAATTTTTTGAGAAGGACCTGTATATGTGTGTGTGTACAGAATAGCTACGTATGCATGCATGCAATAGGTTTAGACTAAAGAGACGCCTTATTTGCCCACCTGTATCTGTTGTCAGTTGATAGGTTCTAATATTATCCCAGGGAGAACTCCTTCCTTCTCATTTTTTCTCCAATATACAATTAGATTTAATTTCATTGACATCCTCATGTTTTGATGCATGAGCTGAAGAGCCGTATGGGAAACTGCAAACAGCTGTACCTGGACATGATTCAGCAACTCTGACAATAATAGTAATAATACACTTAATTTATGATCCGCTTTATCTCTCCGGAGGGACTTAGTGCGTATTACAGTACGTATAAGGCAAACATTCAAAGCCTTTTAAAACAAACAATGACATACAATACTCAAATAGGTAAAGGTCTTTCCCTATTATCCATTTCTGGTGTCTGGAGGTGGTGCTCAATATCCGGCCATGGGGAAGTGCTGCTTTGCCATTTTTCCATGCCGAAGGAGCCTGCTGACTGTAGCTTTCTCCAATCTTTTGTCTGTATGAGGCATCCTTTTTATTTTCCTGCTGGAGTCTGTACTTATTGATCTACTCGTACTGCATTCTTTCAAACTTCTAGAGAGGCCGAGATCTAGGACTGACAGTCTAGAGCTCACCCCAACTTGCGGCTTGAACTGTTGACCCTCCAGTCAGCAGCCTTTCCTGCAGCTAGCGGCTTTAAACCGCTGTGCTACCATGTCGCTTTTTTATAATAACAGCTCTGGCTGCTTTTTATAAAATCAAATATACTGTCCCTTAGGCATTCAAACATCTGTTTTTCTCAGCTCTGTATAAGCAGTACACCTAAAATATTTGAGGCCTGCTTTGTCTGTGAATGCAGATAGAAGATGGAGCAGAAGGAAGCACTTCTCACAAGTGATTTATCATCTTTATACTGCTGGATTATTTCAGCTGACACAGCTGTCAGCTTTTGGCTATGGGATTTTAATGTTCCAAATCCAACCTATTCTCAGGCAGGCCTTTAACCTAAATGGCTCCTGAGGAAATTCCTCAAATCCTGAGTCCTATGTGGATTGTTGTTTTTATGTGCTGTTTTATATTGTTTTTATTATTAAATTGAAATGTTGCTGTTTTTAGTAATTGATTTTATGTAAACTGCCCCGAGCCTGCTGGAAGGAGCGGTATATAAAAACGAACAATAAATAAATAAAATAAATAAATATTGTGCTTGGCCAATATAATGAGAGATCCTCACAAGTATTATGAGTGTATTACAGTATTCCCTCACTTATTGCTGGGGTTCGGTTCCTGTCACGATGCACGGGCTTGACCGGCCCCTTAATCACACACACACAGACGGACTAAAGGCTAACTACTTTATTGAATATAAAACAGTTCAAAAGGTATATTGTCCATAAGAATAGCAGTGTAGTCCAAAAAGGCTTGAAGCAATCAATGTCCAAAACAGCTTGGCAAAAAATCCAAAAGGCTTAAGCAAGGCTCCGCGCAGCAATGCGGATTCAGGAACAAGGCAAAATAAAACAAGGCAAGACTTGGCGGCCACTAGCCAACTTAGCTCCGTGGACCCACTTCGCTAACACGTCTGCTCAGAAGAGACGTGGCCGAAGCACTGGGGATTGGTTCCCACGGATGCTATACTTAATCTTTCGGCCGAGGTCCCCGACGCTCTAGGCCTTGTCTTCTCCAATCCTTGCTGATGGACCTCGGCCTGTCTAGGCTGCGGTGCCATCCCCTTCTCCTGGACTCAATGCTACTTCTCCTATCAAAGGTTCGACCTTGCCTCTCAGCAGCTGGGCCCCTATCTGCATGAGAGCTTTCCTCCCTAGAATCTTCCCAGCCGCTTTCTCCCATGTTTTCACCTAGAAACTCCTGCGAACCTCTCCCCCGGGTGTTCATAACTTCCGCTATCACTAGACTCCATTTGCACCTGGTTATCTATGTCTTCATAGGGGTCAGGCCAACCTTCATCCCAAGCCAAGCTTTCGGTGGGAGAAGGGGGCCCCGTGAGGGGAAACACATCTTCAGGTAACCCTTCCAAATCCTCTTCAGAATCTATCTCTGCCGGTGCAGGCCCTAATGCTAATGGAACTCCCGGTGCTGTTCCCAGGTCCCCAGGCACAAACGAGAACTGCTGTGCTACAGTTCCAGGACCTCCCGCAATAAATGAAAAACCGCAATGTAGTGATGCTCTACTTATTTTAATATTTATACATTATTTTAGTAGTTATACACTATTTCAAGTCTTTATAAACTTAAAATAAAGTGAAGGAAAGGAAGAGAAGAGAAGGCCCTTCAAGGCTGGAAGGAGGACTGAGGAGGGAAAGCGCCTTGGAGAGCGGTGGCGGAAAGCCCCCACAAAGCCAAAATACCATATCTATTTTAAATTAATATTTTTTTTAAATCCGCAAAACAGCGAGTCCACAATAAGCAAACCGCAAAGTAGAGAGGGGACACTACTCGCTTTTGGCGACAATGCCCACAATTTATTTTCAAATAAATCTTATAGATCTCTCTGCCTCCCCCCTTGTTTTTTCTGCTCTGTCCTGTGTTATATTTTGGAAAACAATGGTGAAATGTAGTGTCCCAGTAATGTGCCTACGTGTGAGACAGGAGTTTGCGATTGTATCTTAGAATAGCCAGTCTTCTGCTTTGTACAAAAGCTGTGAACCATGACAGTGGAAGTGTTATGAGGCTTTCTTCAAGGATCTGCGTCGTTTAAGAGGTCCCTCTGATGTCTTTCTGTGTTCTGCTTCTCTGTTTATTTGAAATAGTTTTGAACCCACCTCTCGGAACACAGTGCCCTCATACAGTGGCCGCATGAACACACTGATTAAAATGAAAGATCAAGTTTTCTGCACATCTTCTCAATACTTGGGTTCGGGGAGATATTTGAGCTCCAGTTTTGGCTTCAAAGACTGGATCCAGAACTTCTAGGCTTTCATCAATGGTCAGCTAATCAGTTTCCGTTATCCACCCTGTTTGGCATATGCTTCTCCAACCTGCCTTTTTTTTGGCATCAGTTGAGAAACTCAATAATGGTCCCCTTTACCTGTCTGATGTAATAGTTGCTGTCAGTTGATAGTTAAGAGGAAGAAAGAATTTAGAGGAAGGAGAAACCTGAAGATGGTGGCCACTCTGCGGAGCAGATGGTGGCCTGACTTCTTAACTCAGGCATGGGCAGACTTTGGCCCTCCAGGTGTTTTGGACTCCCAACTCCCAGAATTCCCAACAGCCCATTCAACTATTGCCATTGCAACCTGATGAGTCTGTGGCAGTTGCTGGATGACAACTGGAAAGGCTGGAAGCCAAAGCACTTTTTGCTTTTATTTTGTAGTCTGGATCCTGAATATTTCAGTTTTTGTTAAGGCAGTTTTTACTCTTTGGGATGGAGGAAATGCGGAACTGGAAGACTTATGGAGAACAAGAGGGTGTTTCTATTGGTCATCATGGCACCATTGCTGCACCCAGTATGTAAACACAGGCACGTCTTCCTCCCTCCCTCCCTCCCCCTTCCATCACTCTATTCCTTATATAATGATGCATGTGTATGACTAATTCTAGTAATGTTATCCGTTTTGTTCTGTTAGTAGAGGAAAACATTCAGTGTTTCTGGAAAAGGGAATCTTTGTAATAAAACAAACAATGAAAAATAGGTTAATGGGAGTGGATTTTGCAAAATCACCTAAGTGGCATTTAGATTGCTTTGAGACACCTCCCAAACAAATCTGTTTTAAAACATCTTTGACATGCCATGCCTCTGCATTTGTTGCTTATGAAATTATTCTCATATGTGTGTTGCGCCTGCATTGACCCTCCAGCTGCCATAGAGCCATAAAGTCTTGTGTATGTTGCTACTGGCAGAAATGGGGAAAGGAGCAGGTATTTTTCTGCCGCAAACATTCTCAATCTGTCATTGTCTATTTTTTTATTTTTGCATGAGATTCTGATAGCAGAATCAATGAGATAAATGTTTGATATATTCGAATCTGGGGAGTGGCGTGAGCTTCCGCTGTCAGCCTCAGCTTCTGCCAACCTAGCAGTTTGAAAATATGCAAATGTAAGTAGATTAATAGGTAGCACTCCAGCAGGAAGGTAATGGAACTCCATGCAGTCATGCTGGCCACATGACCTTGGAGGTGTCTACAGACAACGCTGGCTCTTTGGCTTAGAAATGCACCAACCCCCAGAGTCTGACACGACTGGACCTTTGGGTCCACAGGATGTAATTATGTGGGATGACACCCTTGAATTGATATTGTACTCCTGTGAAGCTGAGCATTTCGCGTTGTTAAATATTGCCGCTTGACAAAGCCCTAGCGAAGCGGATCGGGCCCTGCAGCTCAACCGTTGTGGCCCTCCGCGTCTATCCATCATGGGCTTGGCTGCCTAACCACCTGCAGGGAGATCGTTACACCTTGGCCCCTACGGGAGCACCTTATTGCCATTCACGGCATTACCACATTGTGCCGGGGACGTCCATTCCGGATCTTTCACAACGAGAGCGACCTCCTTCCCCTGTCGTGCACTCCCCTCCCCTTAGTTGTGGTTTTGAGGGAAGAGCATCATTCGGACTTTGGGATTTCACCCATGAAGGGACATTATTGACTCGTGAGTAAGCTCACCGCATCGCTGTGGAATTCAACCCTTCCCTGTCGCACACCCATGCTCCTTTATATTCTCTAGTAGCTGGTATTGTTTGTGTACGACTCGCTGCTCATATTTACTATGCATGTATGTACTATTGTATTCTATGACATATGAAGTAGGCTTCTTAGCCCTCACCTTGATTTATATATTTTATATAGCACATTGCCTATGTCCTTTTGTGTATATTGTTTACTAAGTCAGCACACGTGTTTAGCACGACTGGACTTAATGTCAGGGGGAGACCTTTACCTATATGCAGGGGCTTTTTCACTCTGCGCACTTTCAGTATGGACTCTACACAGCCCTAAACTGCAAATCCCAGGATTCCAAAGGAAATAACCATGGCTGTTAAAAACATGTTAGTGTTATAGTTGTATACTTTGAAAGGGACTCACATTAATGACTGATATTTGGTTTTTCTTAAGCAAAATCTGAAACCTAAGATTTCATGTACGCATTATAACTTTCTAAAAATGTTTTGCATAGATGGGTCTACATTTATTCTGACATTGCTTCCATAAATTCTTTTTTGTTTTAGACCTCTTTCAGCCATTTTGAACTGTCTAGAGCAGGGCTGTCCAACTGCCGGCCCTGCAGGTGTTTTGGACTTCAAATCCCAGAAATCCTAACAGCTGGTAAACTGGCTAGGATTTCTGGGAGTTGAAGTCCAAAACACCTGCAGGGCCGGCAGTTGGACAGCCCTGGTCTAGAGCTTAAGCAACTGAGGGAGAAAAGGAAAAGGCCCGAGGCTGTTATGAATGGTGGGAGTTGAAGTCCAAAACACTCGGATGACCCATGCCTGCTCTAGAGTCCAAATTTTGCCCATGCTTGCTCTAGACTCCAAATTTGGCAAAAAAGAGTGACGTTATAGCTGTAAACTAGGGATGGTTGAGAAATGATATTTCTCATCTCAGACAGAAGCAGCTCTTTCTGTTGTTGTGACAAGCTTCTGAACACTTAGCTTGTGATCACGTTTGGTATGGACCTTTTCTGCTTTAAATGAAACTGCCAACTTAATTTAGAATGCATTTGCTTGACACGGGCATTCCTTCTCATGCAGTTTATACATGGGTAAACTGTGCTATTTTTGCAGGTCCAAGACAACTCGCCAGCTCAGCTGGCTGGATTGGAGCCATTCTTTGACTTCATCCTGACAATAGGACACACCAGACTGGTAAGTGACTGGCACACAAGGCCCTCTGAACCCGTGCTGCTGTTTGTTTGCTTGTAAATCAGGGACAGTGCTTGAAAAAAAGTTACTTGTTTTGAACAACTTGTCCCAGAGTTCCTCCAGTGAACATGGTCAGTAGCCAGCAGACAAGGACTGTTCTTTATTGATCATATTTGAGCCTTTCTGGCTGAAGTGTACAACAGCTGGCAGACCCTGCATACTTAATTTTGGATAACATAATGCAAGCTGGAACACATTTTTCTTTCTAACATGAGATGTGGTCTTGCTGGTGTAACTGCATTCCATCCCCTTTGGCATGTACAGCTAGAAAGAATTACTTTCAGTCATCTGGAGCTGTTTCTGCTGCAAACATCCCTACCTCATGAAGGCAGAGAGCAAGCAGCATGTGGCATACTGTGCAAGGGAGGGTGTTGACACTGGTTGCTGGGTCACAAAAACTGCTTCCAGAGCTTGTTCAAATATGACCCTGTTAATAGTTAACTTGTTCAAAGGGGATTGACTCACATACACTGGACAAGACAAATAGAGTTGAATTTAGGAAAGGAAAAAAAAGCTTTGCTGCTGTATTGCTTTTTTTCTTTTTAGCCTAATCTGAGCCCTGCTTATTTAGAACTGGATTCTCCTTCATTCTGTGGGACATGTGCTCAGCCCAGCCTATGAATGTTACAGTACTTTTCATATAACCTACAAGACAAGTCACATAATACCGGCAGTGTTAGAGGTTTGCATGAGGTGTATGCTTCTGGTTGTTATTGCTAGCGTTCTGAGGCGTGAAAAAGCACAACAGACATTTAATGGAATCCTTGGGAGACATATCAGTAAATTTAAGGTAGTAACCAACACCACCACATCCTGTGATCATAAAGCTCAGGGGAGGGGTTTATACAGCCCTCCAAGTATAGCCGAAGTACAATTCCCAATAGTCAGTAGTGTGGAGTGTTAAAATTACAACCCACCAACATCTGGAAAGCTGCTCAGACCCTAGTTATTGATCATAATTTCTCAAAAAGGAACAGAGTTGGAACTGTTTCATTGTGGAGGAAATGTCACAGCTTGGGTATTAGTTTATCCCGTTAAAGAAAATCACCCTTCTGTCAATGATTTCCTGAATTGGAGAGTCTGTTGACTGAAGTGCCTGAAAGCAATGTTCTGGTCTTCTTTCCTGTGTTTAGAATAAAGAAGGTGACACCCTGAAAGATCTCCTGAAAGCCAACGTGGAGAAGGCTGTGAAATTGGAGGTCTACAACATCAAAACAATGAAAATCCGAGAGGTGGAGGTGACCCCTAGCAACATGTGGGGAGGGCAGGGCCTCCTGGGAGCCAGTGTGAGGTTCTGTAGTTTCCAAGGTGCCAACGAACATGTTTGGCATGTGCTGGTAAGCAAGAAACATACTTATATGAACCACAATTGGATCATTTGTCTACATATTGATGTATTGTTTTTTAGGTGCCTTGGTTTGGGAGTATTCAGGTATAAGGGAAAGCCTGGAATCTGGTTTTTCATTTTACAAAAAAATACTATTATACTGGGGCTTGCTAGCTTGTCATTCCTGTTTAGAGCTAGTAGACAATAAAATTTAATATATTGTGTCTAGCACACTAACATTTTTAAATTGTTTGCTATAAAGCCTTTGAACATGTGAGAACATGTGAGAACATGTTGTAGTTGTTTTATGTCATACTTTGCTACCAGCACTAAGCCTCAATCCTGCTTACACAAAGTGAAAACAGATACAGTGTGCATAATAAAAGTGCACATCATACAAACCTTAGAAGGCGATTAATCTATTACCAACATTAAACACTGTCAAAAGGATTTGTTGTTGTGTTGCCTTCAAGTAACTTCCAGCTTATTGTCTAGTCTCTCTAAGATTTGAGTGCCAGAGACTGGGATCAGTCTTTTCCTTTGTTCAACAAAATTACTTGTGACTCTCCTAAGACAGAAAGGAGGGCTTCCCCAGAGGACCTCAAGCATGTGCAGGCTCATATGTGTTCCCATCCTTTAAGAGGACTTCTACAAGAATTTACTAGAGTGGTCGACAGAAACGGAGCAAGTGAAAGACTGTATGGTTAAATGGGCAGCCAACATTAGACATACAGTTGGTTGCCCATTTAACCATACAACCCCTGAGGATGCTTGCCATAGATGCAAGCGAAATGTCAGGAGAGAATGCTTCTAGAACATGGCCATATAGCCCGAAAAACCTACAACAACCAATTGGACATACAATTAAGATGGCGGACTGAGAAAGAATATGGAACTATAAAGTGCACATACGCATATGACCTGAGAGAGAACTGGTACGAAATTATGTACCAGTGGTACATAACCCTCCAAAAGTTGGCAAAATGTTATAAAAACATACAGGATAAATGTTTGAAGTGTGATGCCCTTGGGGTACTTTTTACCATATGTGGTGGACCTGCAAAGTAGAAAAATATTACTGGAAGAAAATACAAGGAAGAATCAAGAAAATCTTGGGAATAAAAAATAAACTGAAACCAGAATACTTTTTATTGGGTATAACAGATATGGAATTAGATAAACACAAAGATATCCTGTTTAACTGTTTTGTGACAGCAGCCAGAATAATTTATGCACAAAATTGGAGAGCGAAAGAAGCTCCATCAATAGACAAATGGCTCCTGAAAATAGCTGAAATAATGAGTATGGACAATCTGATTCACCAAGGTAGCAACAAAAAAACCCCCAATCGATTGGTCACCATTCAAAGACTGTTTGAAATAAAAGAAAATGATAATGATAATATATCTAAGGAAGACAAAACGAAAAAGTGTTCACACTTGGGAAAAGGGCAAAGAAGGGGAAGCAGAAACTAATAAGATATGAAATAAAGATTTTTTTTAACCACTATGAAGATTGGAGGTCAACAATATCTCCCTCCCTCTTTTATCTTTTTTCCCCTTTTTTCTCTTCCTTTCCCCTTTCTTTTTAACTCATATCCCTAGAAAGCAGTAATATCTATAGGCTTTCTCTTTAGGTGATAGTTGCCCCCCATTTTTACCCTAAAATCCTCTTTTCTGCCCTTTCTAGCCCTATTTTACGATATTGTATTACATATTTTCATCAATAATTTTATTTCTTTAAAAAAAAGACATCCCTTTCTCCTGGGTGGTTCCCCATAAGAAACATGTAGTGTCCTATCACACATCCAACTCTGCCATGCAATTCAGTTGATGCCTGGGATTAACAAGAGCAGAGCCTTTCCCCCTTTGATTCAACACTAAGGATCTCATATTTATTTATTTTGTGTCAAAAGCATTGCATAAATAAGTATAAAACTGATAAAATAGAGGGAGCACAAGTGGCTGAATAATTTTAGACCAAAAACGGGCAACAGCAACCACATTGTCTGTAGCTTTAAACAATTCTTCCTCTGTGCATGAGGAAGGGCATTGCTTTACAAAGATCTCATATTGAACGTAGTCTTCCTCTTGGAAAGAAGAGTTAATCTCAGATACTAATTGCACAGTAGACATGTGGTAGGACACAGTTTGCGAAATAATGAATAAAGACGTTGATGCGCTCTTCCATCTATTGCATGGGTGCAGGAATTGACATAAATGATGGTTTTCTCTCTAGGACGTGGAGCCAGGTTCGCCAGCAGCGTTAGCTGGACTGAGGCCACACACGGACTACATTGTTGGATCGGATCAGATACTACAGGAGGTAAAGTGGGCAGTGTGGATTGTAGATGGCATTGAGAAGTAGTCATGGGGGGTGAACATGACTGAAAGGCTTTGCTATTAAAAACTTTTAGTCTGGTAGTTATATCCCACAACTGTAAGGCTGGCATACTGCAAAATCAATTTAGAGCAGTTCAGAACAATAAGGATAATTTTCAACAGACTGAAACATATTAAACTATATCTCCCTTAGTGCCCTTGAGATTAACATTCCTCTCCTGACCAGCGTCTCTTGTGATATTAACTAAATGTTTCTGTTTAAAAACAGTATCTTTAATATTTATTTATTTATTTATTTACAGTATTTAAATTCTGCCCTTCTCACCCTGCAGGGGACTCAGGGTGGATTACAGTGTGCACATACATGGCAAACATTCCATGCCATAGACACACAACACATATAGACAGACAGTCAGAGGCTATTTAACATTTCAACTTCTGGCCACCAGGAGAGCTGTTGCTTCACCGTCCATCTGCGACACTGATGAAATACTTTCCGCATTCCCCACATGTTTTTGCTGGAGATTTTTTTTATGGCCTCGTAAATTTTATTAAATTGGCCTCCCCACAAAGTGGTACCTAAATTTCCTACTTGACAGATGCAACTGTCTTTCGGGTTGCAAAGGTCGACAACAAGCTACACAATTGGCCAGAAGCTCACTCCGACCCGGGCTGGCTTCGAACTCATGACCTTTCGGTCAGTAGTGATCTTTAATGCAGTTGACACCCAGCCAGCTGTGCCACAGTCCTGCAGCTGGTTGGGAGTCAGCTGCATTAAAGATCACTACTGACCGAAAGGTCATGAGTTCATGAGATCCACTGTCCTTAGCGGGCAAGATTTTTGGAATGCTTCGTCTTAAACAGTAGAGAGAAGCAGAAAAAGGTGGATCAAAACCCCATAGAAGTTTGGCAGATATACAGTAATTCTTACCGAAGAATGAAATTTTAATGCACACAGTTCCACACATATCGTTTGGAGGGAGGAGAGCGAGCAAAAGACTTAGTAGGGCAGGCCTATTAAGTCCTCTGCTCCCACCCTCCAAAACCTGGAAAGCAGAAATGTATAATGAGGAAGCAAAGCTTATAGTTATCGGGTTAATAACAGAAGTCTCCCTTACACAGTCAGAAGATTTCTTCTCCCTGATTGAATCCCATGAAGGGAAGCCCTTGAAGCTGATGGTCTACAACATGGAAACCGATTCCTGTCGAGAGGTTTTTGTCACCCCAAATGGAGCCTGGGGTGGAGAAGGGAGGTAAGATATGTACCAAATGAGGTCCACTATGGTAGATAAGGTAGGGCTATTCTTAGCTTGCCATACATTGACTCTTGTTGGGTGAGCTGCGTTAAATCGCAAGTCAATACTAGATGTTTGAGATAGCTTTTGCAATTCTTGGTGATCTGTGAATTACAGTTTGCTTCCATGTGTGTATGCTGAAAAGAGGTCTAACCTCTTGAAACTCAAAAGAGTGGATGAGATTTGCTTACTTGAAAGGCATCATGACCACATTGCTGATGATTATATTGGCTCTAGATATTGCTTAGTCAGGCAACAACAGAGTGCTGAGGATCACAAAATCACCACACTTCCCTGCCTCTCGGGGTCCTTCCAGACATGGCCAAATCCCACCATTTAATTGGGGTGGGTGGATTGCTAGATGCTCTCCTGGATCAAAATGACACACCAAGAGCTTCGTCTGAGAGGAGAAAGTGGCAGTGCCATTTAGTTATTCGGGCTCCCGGAGCCTGCAAAAACAGGATGGCAGTGAGAATTGATGATCCCAAGACTCTATGGTAAAGTTAGTAAACATTTTTATTTTACTAAAATACTTTTATTGTCACATGCAATCTCTCTCGGCAATACTTCGCGAACGAAGATTCTTAGGAAGGACTCATCCCACGCTTTATACAAGCGCGTTGATGACTAAAAAGACCAATCTGAGATAGGCATGTTCATTTGTAGAAAGCACAGCAGAAAGTCTCCTTGGGTGATGTTGTGTCCAAGTTGCAGTTCTTTCTGCGTTGTCATTTCTCTTCGAGACCCATTTGGCATGTCGTCTCGAAAGAGGCCGCAGCATTGTGGATAGTGTGTCTCTATGCCTCCCGATGTGAGGCCAGCGTGGGCCATTGTTGGTAATTAATCTGGCCAAGCCTGAGATGTTGTTTCAGGGAGTCCTTAGATCTCTTTTTGGGGGCGCCTCTCTTGCGCTGACCTGTGGCGAGTTCACCATAGTGTAGTATCTTTGGGAGGTGGTGGTCCTCCATCCTAGAGACGTGCCCTGCCCAGTGCAGTTGTGTTCTCAATAGCATGGCCTCAATGCTGGTGATCCCTGCTTGCTCAAGGACAGCAACATTCGACACATAGTTGGTCCAGTGTATATTTAGGATTGTGCGAAGACAGCGCTGTAATACATCTCAGATAAAAGAGTAGATGGACAAAAGGGGGTTACCTAAGTTTGGTAGAAGAGTCTCTAATGCTGACTTTTATGTCTGTGTGGAAGGCATTTTGAAATAGAATCCCCCTGGTGTTTCCTTCTAAATCTTGGGTCATAAAGCACTAAAGACTTCTGGGAAGAAGGGATAAGTGCAGACAGCAAGCAAAAGCATCTTGAGTTATGTACATTGACAAGAGGTGAAAACAAGATGGCAGACAAGCACCACGTCTGTCCCTAGTTGCTCTGTACACAAATATTGATGGTTCTTCACTTCCAGCATAACTATTATTCCCATGCTCAGATGTGGAGAAGCTTCTGTTTTCAGACTTAAAACTGTGAATGGAGTTATTGTTGAATATGAGTGAGAATGAAGGGAACTTGCTCCAGTTGTCACATTGTCATCTGAGTCACTTTTTGCCTTCTGAAACAATTCCCCATCACCATGTGAGCAGAAGTGAAGAGAATCAGTGTTCATGGGCCATCTGGCAGTGGCCTTTGGGGCTGGGAAGGCGGCAGTGCCTCACTTCGGTCAACGGTTAATATGGTCAGAGGGAGATGCTAGCATTTCTAGTCAGCTCTCTGTGCAGAAGATGCCAAATATCTCTCTCACACACACACACATGCACACACACGTATATATATATATATATATATATATATATATATATATATATATATATATACACAAGTTGATCTCGTGTCTAAGTCATGGGCAGGTTTAGGGGCGAAATTATGGATTCTTATATAATGTGTGGATGTTGAAGTCATTTGGCTAATAGGGGCTGCTGTTTGCCATGTAATAATATACAAAATGAGGTTACATACACCCTCGTCTAGCGGTTAGATACATACTTTTGCCTGTTAGAAGTGTGTACCATCTTAGCTCTAATATATTTAGCCTATTTTGAAGAGTTTTAAATAATTTATCATGTTGTAAATGTTTATGATGTGTTGTGTCATGTTTATTTGTCATTTTTATAATTTTTATCAAGATCGTTTTTACCTTCCGTTTTGCGTTGTTATTTGTTGCTTTGGCATTGTATGTTCGCCACTGTGTTCATTTTGCTGGAAACCACCCTGAGTCCCCTCAGGGAAATAGAGTGGGTTATAAATAAATACATTATTATTATTTCTTTCAACAAGGGAAGCTACACTTCTGTTTGTGATTAATAAGGTCTTTTTTCCTCTTTCCTTTCTTGTAAAGTTTAGGGTGTGGGATTGGATATGGCTATTTGCACAGAATCCCAACGCAGCCTGCTGTGCCAAAGAAGAAAACAGAAGCCAGTCCCGCTTCTTCTCCATCAGGAGACATGCCTGCAGAGCCCTCTTCGAATGGCTATACAGAGGTAAGCATTTTGGTATGAAAGATGACCCTATCACCACACAGCTATGGTGCCTAGTACTTCCAACATTAGCCTTTCCCCATATACTTTATTTAACTTACGGGCTGGGCTAGAGCACTTAGAACAGTGTTTCTCAACCTGGGGGTCGGGCCCTCTGAGGGGGTGGAGAGGGGGTGTCAAAGGGGTTGCCAAAGGTCATCAGAAAACACAGAATTTTCTGCTGATCATAGGAGTTCTGTGTGCCAAGTTTGGTTCAATTCCATCGTTGGCGGAGTTCAGGGTGCTCTTTGATTGTTCACATTTAGGCATCTTGAGTATTTGTGCCAAGTTTGGTCCATTCTATCATTGTACGAGTCCACTGTGCTCTCTAGATGTAGGTGAACTACAACTCCAAAACTCAAGGTCAATTCACATCAAGCCCTTCCAGTATTTTCTGTTAATCATGGGAGTTCTGTGTGCCAAGTTTGGCCCAATTTCATCATTGGTGGATTTCAGAATGCTTTTTGATTGTAGGTGAACTCCCATCAACTACAACTCCCAAATGATAAAATCAATACCCCATCCCCAAATCCCACCAGTGTTCAAATTTGAGCATGTCAGGTATTTGTGCCAAATTTGGTCCAGTGAATGAAAATATGTCCTGTACATCAGATATTTACATGACTATTCATAACAATGGCAACCTGACATTTGTGAAGTAGCAACAAAAATAATGTTATGTTGTGGGTCACCACAACATGAAGAACTGTATGAAGGGGTCCCGGCATTAGGAAGGTTGAGAACGACTGACTTAGAATGTCATAATGTGGTGAGAATACCATGTGGAGCCCACTGAAGAACTAAAGGTAGATAAATTGCTAAATGCAAGAGAAAAAAACAAGTAAAGGAACAGTGGCAAAAATATACAATTTAATGGTAGAAGATAAAGAGTTTATGATTAGAGCAACACGTAACAAATGGAATGGGGTTAAATCATTACGGACACAAGAAATAGAGGGAATAATTAGGAATACGAATAAAATAAAAACAGAAAAATATAATTAATTAGAAAAAAAGATGATATTAAGATGGTACAGATCTCCTGAACAACTAGCTTATATGGTAAAAGGAAAGAATTCGAAGTGTTGGCATTGTAATAAAGAAAAAGGTACTTATTCACATATGTGGTGGGAGTGTTCTGAAATTTTAAAAAATCTGGCAAATGATACAAGGAAAAAAACCAGAAGATATTCCAGATAAAAATTCAAATTAATAAGTTGCTACTATGGGGAGTGTAGAGGACGGAAAGACAAATTGAAATGGACATTAAGTAATTGGAATGATTATATGTATGATCAAGTGCTGTTAGACATTACGGGAATTATGACTAATCAAGCAACAAAAACAGACAAACAAAATGACATTACAAATAGATGGAAGGTCTATTTCAACTTGGTGAAAAATGGAGGAGCCAATGATCCAATCAATCAATCAATCAATCAGTTTATTTGTATGCCGCTCTTCTCACCCCGAAGGGGACTCAGTGCGGCTCACAACACAATACAATACAAAACAGTGTAGACAGTGAAGCGAAGCTTCCCAAAACAAATTTTACAGGGCGAAGACAAGCTTCAAATTGTGTACAAATACACTTAATATTTCAAAGGCATATTATGCAAAAATATACATTCATACTAAAACATAAGTGGGCAATTAAACACAGTACAATACAATTATCATAATAATAAACTATACAGGTAACCTAAATACACAGTATAAAACTAATACACTGAAAAACTACTAAAACCCACCTAATTAATAATCCCAAAGCCAGGAATAATCAACCAGTGCCCTATAAATATTAAAAAAATAAAAAAATAACCTATGCCCCATGCCCTCCTCCCCTAAGTAAAAGTCCTTCTCGCCTCCTCCTGCTGCCATTTCCAAAGGGACAACGGAGCTGGAATGACATCGGCTGTTGCTGGGTCCCAGCGTCTGCAGCAGGGAGGGGTGTGGCGGTGGCATGGCCCAGAGTCCATGATCACATCAAAGAAAAAATACAAAATCTTTACCAGTGGCTGGATCTGCAAGATTAGTAGAAATATACTGTGGTTGAGGAGGGAGAAGGAGGGAGGGAGGGAGAGAAAAATGTAATCTACACCAGTGTAAATTACCATAATGTCTTTAATATTTGTTGAATTACTCGGGATTTATACGTGTAACACCTGGAATTTAGCTTGCTGATTTGTCTTTATAGCATAATAAAACATATATTATTTTTTAAAAAAGGATATCACATGGACTCTTTTTCCCCTTCTCCAGCAATGGGAGAATTCTGCAGTGTTTATCTGTCCTTTCATGCAAGGTCAAAATAATCAAGGATTCCAAATGTGATGCACTGAATTAGGTATCTGATGAAATGTTGTCTAATCTCCCTATAGCAGGCATGGGCAATTTGGGCTCTCCAGGTGTTTTGGACTTCGCAACACAGGGAGGGCCCAAATTTGCCCAGGCCTGCCCTATAGGAATGAAGAGTCATGTGTAAAATGTTCCTAATTCTGAAATGTGCCAGCCTTTCTCCCCTTCTGAAAAAGAGTGGTTTCTTTTTGTCTCTAGGCACCTTTGTTGGCAGCTAATGTCCAAAGTGAGGAATCCACCGACCTCGATTCCAGCACCACTCCAAGTGTGACTGTGTATCCAGCAGAAGATTCTCTTCACCCGCCTCCTCCAGTCCAGAGAGTCATGGATCCAGGTATTTTGAAAGACAGAGACCTGCTTGTGCAGAAATCTGGCTCAAAAGGAGCTGTGCTTTTTGACCTGTGCTGACAAGGCAGCTGTTGACATAATGGATTTTCCTTCTATGAGCAGCGAGAAGCAGGGCAAGGCACTGAAAAGAATAGTCCTTGAAGGAGATCTAGTCTGACCTCCTGCATTGAAGCATTAAGATGTGTAAGAGGCACTCTTTCTTCCTCCACAAGAGTCCCATGACTCACAAACAAGGGTTTGACATGTCTCTAATCTTAAGAAATGTAGGAGCAGAACTGAATTACTTGAGGCACTTCCACAAAAGCCCAAACAGAATATTTCATTCATTTTTGAAGAGGCTGTTTGCAGCTTACCAAGTACTTAACATCTCTGAGAGGGAGAAGAGCACCTTAATTCATTCAATACACTTCCATCCCCCTTTCCTTATGTGTTCTCTATTAATTTAGATTGTGAGACAGTTAAATTAATGATTTGCAAGCAGCCTGTTTAGCTTTTTTGATTGAACGGAGGAGAATATAAATATATACCCATATATACTCGAGTGTAAGCCGACACAAATATAAGCCGAGGCACCTAGTTTTATCAGGAGAAACTGGGAAAACGTATTGACTCTAGTATAAGCTGAAGGTGGGAAATGCAGCAGATACGGGTAAATTTCAAAATAAAAACAGATATCAATAAAATTACATTAATTAAGGATATGTATGATATAAATGGACAGCTGACTCCCACGGACAGGTTAATAGAAAAAATGGGTAACAGAAACTGGATAAAAGTATTAGGCCTTTGCAATAAGCTTAAACAGGGGAGATATGGAGAATGTTTAGGTAAAGAAAATGTGGTTGAAAGTATATTGCTGAAAGGACAGAAGGCAGTGAAAGGCTTGGTAGGAGTAATATATAAAACAATGATAAAAGATGAGGAATATATAGTCAGATCATTACAAAATAAATGGCAGAAGGAGGGGACACTTACAAAACAAAATATTGAGGAATGGAAGAAGGGTAAATAAAATTAAAATGGAAAAATATAAAGAACTAGAAAGGAAATTTATTTGGTACAGGACACCAGCTCAATTAGCAAATATGGGAACAGGATTAAGCCCATTGTGTTGGCACTACAAACCTGAGAAGGGCTGGTATGCACACATGTGGTGGGACTGTATAATTGCAAAAGATTTCTGGAATAAAATAATGAGGAAAATTGGGAAACTCTTCAAAATAACAACTCAAGCTAATATGGAATTTTTACTAATGGCAGTCACAGGAATAAAAACATTGCTGCAAAGGACCAAGAGTTATTTAAAGCAATGATCCTAGCAGGAAAAGCAGTAATAGCATGGGGATGGAGAGATGAAAAAAAATGGAATCTGGAAAATTGGAATAACTACTTATTTGAACAAGTCCAATCTGATATCATTGCATGTATAAACCAAGAAGATTCACAGATAGATATAACAGAAGAAATTAAAGAGAAATGGGGACTTATATGAAATGGTTAGAAGAAGGAGAAGCCAGTCCAGATATTGTACAGAGATTTCAAAGGTTGTGTTCGTGGTTAAAATTAAATATATAAAGAAGAGTGTTGGGAGGGATAGGGAGGGGGGTAGGGGGGAGGGGGAGAAAAATAAAAAAAAATGTACTTAAGAATGTTCTGTAAAGAATGCGAATAGATAACTCAGGAATTATGTTCATTATAATCTATGCCTACAATAGACTATTATAATCTGTTCAAATATATTATTTTCTTCCAATAAACAAAACAAAAAACAAAAACAAAAAAAACAGGTAGCATAACTGCAGTTTGACATTTTTTTAAAAATCTGCCATGGCTCCATGTTATGAATACATTTTCATTCATAACATGGCTCTGAATAGCTTTGAATTCATTTGGAGTGAATACCATTGATGTTTAACTCTAGTTTGTACTTTTGTGGATTTTAAATTGTATTGAAATGCTTTTAAGGTAAGCTGCTTTTAGCCTTTTTTGTGGAAAGAAAAAGTGGGGTATAAGGAACCGTGTATATTTCCTCTTGTACGCTCAAAACATAAATATTGAATTTCATATTCTAAGAATTATAATAATATTAATAATGTGTTTATTACCTTTTGGCTCAAGGCAGGGAATATCAATAACAATAATATTATGTTTATTTATTACTCAATGCCCCTTTTGGCTCAAGGCAAGGCATAGTTGTAATAATAGTAGTAATTTTATTTATTATCAAGCTCTCCTTTTCGCTCAATGCAGGGAAGAATAACAACAACAACAACAACAATAAAAAAAGAGAAAAAAATAAAATTACATTAATTAAGGCATCCGTAGGTTAAATGTTTTCGAATATTTACATAAAACTGTAATTTAAGATAAGACTGTCTAACTTTGATTAACAGTATTCTAACTTTCTTCAATGTACATGTGTTTACGTATCCTTCTGATGATAACAGTAAAATAATAAATGTAATAAAATAATAGTAACGGTAAAATAATAAATAATTTTGACTCAAGTATAAGCCGAAGGGGTATTGTGCGATCGTAATAATATAATAAATTGTATTTACGTATTATTTGTAAACCGCTCTGAGTCTCCTTCGGTGTGAGAAGGGCGGCATATAAATGTCACAAATAGATAAGTAAATAAAATTTCAGCCTAAAAAGGCTGAAAAGCTAGGCTTATACTCAAGTATATACAGTAAATGTTAACCTGAGTTCTCTTTGTATACAAGTCACTTTATTGGTATTTGGGGAAAGGGAGTTACATTTTAAAATCCATAGCTACCATATGCCTAATAAATGACTGACTGTTCCCCTTTTCCTCCTTTCAGGTTTCATAGATATGTCTGGGGCTCCATTTCCTGAATTGATTGACTTAGTGAAAACAATCAACGTGCCTTCTTCCTCTGCTCCTTTTAACTTAACAGACACTCTGGAAGCAACTGGCAGCTTAGAAACTCACAGTGCAGAGCAGCCACATTTCGGTAACCATGTTTTCAAACTTCTTTAAAAAAACTTTTGAAATGTGTGATTGAATTGGAGACAGTGACTGTAGGCAGTTTTGTGAACTTGATTCTTAGTAAAACTTGGCACGGTGAACTCAAGACTGGCTGCCCAGATGCAGTGGATAAAATAATCATAATTTGAACAACGTCTTTCAATCTTTATATGATTTTAAATTCATGTTTTAAAGTATATGTTTATTTTATGTCTGTTGTGTATATGGCAGGGCTGTCCAACTTCTACCGGACCTGTGGCTGGAATTCCGGTTACTGATGACCTGGGGGGCCGAAGGGTCTGCCTCCGCCCCCGCACCCTCCCCTCGGCTCCACCCTGCCCCACCCCAGCTCTGCCCCTCCCGGCTCCGCCCTCTCCCTCTCCCCGCCTTGAGGTGTCTGTGGAGGACACCGGGGCTTTGACTTGGAGATAGAGATGAACACCAAAATCCCAGTCTCAAGTCCCAGTCCCTGCTTTGAATTGGATTATATTGCAGTGTGGACTCAGGGCCCTTCCACACAGCCATATAACCCAGAATACCTGCTTTGAACTGGATTATCGGAGTCCACACTCATATAATCTGGTTTAAAGCAAATAACATGGTTATTTTACTCAGATGTGTGGAAAGGAAGTCAAATAAGAAGCCAAGGCCCTTCCACACAGGCCTATAACCCTGAATGATAAGGCATAATATTCATTCTGCCTCTGCTAATAATAATAATAATAACAACAACAGGTTCCTGGAGTAGGAGACCTCCAAGGGCCATCCAGGGCCATCCAGTCCAATCTCCTGCCATAAGGGGGAAATACAATCAAAGCATTCCTCACAGATGGCCATTCAGCCTCTGATGATGATGATAATAATAATAATAATATTAATTACAATGGGTTCCTAGAATAGGAGACCTCCAAGGGCCATCCAGTCCTACCTCCTTCTGCCATAAGGGAAAATACAATCAAAGCATTCCTCACAGATGACCATTCAGCCTTGAATCAAAGACCTAAACTCTCAATCTCCTTCTGCCATAAGGGAAAAATACAATCAAAGCATTCCTCAGCCATGTTGAATCAAACCTAAACTGAACAGAAAGTACTGAACCTTGAGTTTGGGAGTTGTAGTTCTCCTCCATCCAGAGAGCACTGTGGACTCAAATAATGATGGATCAGGACCAAACTTGGCACGAATCCTCAGAAGAGGAGGAAGCTGGAAAGGGAATGGATGAGCACCCCCCCGCGCGCTCCGAACTCGGCCCCGCCCCTTTTTCGCTCTGGCCACGCCCCCTCTCGCTCGGTGCACTCTCTCCTTCCCTCTTTCTTTCAGGTGGTGGAAGGGGGAAGGAATGAAAGGGGGAAAGAGAGAGAGAGAAGGGGGGGGGGGAAGTAGGAGGAGGAAGGAAGCCTGCTCCTCCTCCTGCCCCCTCCCCCCACCCCCAATAAAAAAATAACAAATATTCAAAAAAATATTCAAATTTTTTAAAAATTTTTTTAAAATCTTAAAAAGCAGATATCTTGCAGGAGGGTAGGGGGCCATGGGGAAGGGGCTGGGGGCCGTATACGGCCCGCGGGCCACCAGTTGGACAGCCCTGGTATATGGCATCGACTTGTTGCCTTTGTAAGGCTGTTCTGAGTCCTCTTTGGGGTTGAGAAGGGTGGGGTATAAATACTGCAAACAAATAAATAATATATTTAGAAAGACAATTGCTAAGCATGAGATGGGACCAAGCCAAGGATCTCATTAAGCAACAAATTCTGGACATAGAGCGCCAATCTGACCTAGCCTGTTCCCCAGCCTTCATTGTTAGGGAAGCCACTAGATACCTCAGTGCCCCCATGGCATACCTAACAGACCTGGAGGTGCCCAAACACCGAAGGGCTTTTACCCTGGCAAGATGCCATGCCCTCCCATCGGCTGTATTGGAGGGGAGGTATCAGAAGACCCCCTTCAAGCAGAGACTATGCCCCTGTGAGTCTGGTCATGTGGAAACAACCGAGCACATGCCTCTTCAATGCATGTTCTACAGAGATCTTAGATCTAATCTCATTAGACCATGGCTTTCAAAATACCCGCAGCGCAGTGAAAAATATTCCACCCTGCTGCTTTCAGACTCTAACACTACAATAACTTACAGTGTTGCTAAGTTCTGTGCTGCTGCACTTAAAATCAGACGGTTGATGACTGATACCGTTAGGCAACACCCTGCTGGGAATGCAGTTAGAGCAACATGTTACAGCTGAAACGCTACTAGACTCGCAGTGTGCCCCTCCCTTTCCCTTTAGTGCCCCCACCAGTGTTTTCGACCTCTCTCATCAACCACTCCCCCCCCCCTCGCTTCCATACCTGTTACAATATCCTGTCTTTTAAAATATATTTTTATACTGATTTCTAATTAATTTTAAATAACTGTTTACTGGGGAGTTGTCCTTCCCCTCTTAGGGCGCTTGTGCCCGCTTTGTGCTGGTCAGTGACCGTAATAAAGTTTTGTTGTTGTTGTATTTAGAAAGCAAACAATGTTGCTTGATGGTGTGGCCTCAAAAGCCCTTGGTATAGAAATATTCTGCAAACAACTGCAATTTTATGTATTTTATTATTGTCTTGCACAATAACTTTATGGGCATATTTGCTTGAATAATACTTCTCTAGTACAAAAGGAGATAAACTGGACAGTACAGAGTTGGGTTTCAAAATTTGCCTGGCAGCCAGAGCTGCTGTACTCTCTACTTTGCCCCGGAGCTGCTTTTAGAATATGGTCACTGCCAGCTCCCTGGAAGAAAGGCAGGAGAGGCAGAGGTTACTTGTTCAACCAGTACAGTGTTTTACTGAAGACGCCTGCTGAAATCCGAAGAGCTTGGCAAGTTATGTGAGAATAGAGCCCATTCTTATTTAACAAGGTTGATACTCGGGATTTGGTTACTGCTTTCAGAAGGGCTCGTGCCATTCAGGGAGTTTGTGCAGAGGATCTACCTATCAGCGTAATTTCCTCTCAAGGGGAAAAAGTAGAAATGGTGAAGCAGCAACAGCAGCAGTTCAGCAGAACAGAAGCTTCTTGTGCCAGTAGAGCGATACAGGACTTTTTCTGGCTGTCTGGCCACATTCCAGAAGCATTTACTCCTGACATTTCACCCACATCTATGGCAGACATCCTCAGACATTGTGAGGTCTGTAGGCAAGTGAAGTTTATATATCTGTGGAATGTCCAGGATGGGAGAAAGAATTTATGTCTGTTTCTGAATGTTGCAATTGGCTGTGATTAGCACTAAATGGCCTTGCAGCTTCAAAGCTTGGCTGCTTCCTGCCCAACGGAATCCTTTGTTGGGAGGTTAGTAGGCCCTGATTGTTTCCTGTATGGAATTCCCCTGTCTTTTGAGGGTTGCACTTTATTTACTGTCCTGGTTTTAAAGTTTTTAAATACTGGCAACCAGATTTTGTTCGTTCTCATAGTTTCCTCCTTTCTGTTGAAATTGTCCACATGTCCTAGTCCAAGAAAGAAAGAGTTTTTTTCTCCCACTTGGGACAATCCACAGGTATATAAACCTCAATTGCCGAGTTTCCAACAGACTTCACAACCTCTGAGAATGTGGGCAACATGTTAGGAGAAAATCCTTTTGGAACATGGCCATACAACCCAGAAAACTCACAGCAACCCAGTTTATTCAAAGAACTACGTATCTAGATGGGAAAGTTAACAGGGCCTAGCTATCTAACTCATTTGCATCAGACATCTTGCCTCTCTCCATGGAAAAGAACAAAAGGTAGAACAAAATGAAGGACTCCGGGGCTTGCCATGTGCTCGGAAAAAGAGCCACGTCCCTGAGATGTATCGGTCTAACAAGAAAGGTTTTAGGAGGGGAGAACAGAGACAGGCAAAGAGGTCCATAGGGGCAGGGCTTTCCCCCTGCTAGCTAACCCATCTGTCTAAAATAATAATAAAACTTAATTTTATCCCTATCTCCCCGAGGGGACTCAGGGGACTGTCTAAGTCCTTGATGAGGTCTGTTTTTGTGCAGGATATGGTTGACTTCCAACATTATTGAGGGATTTTCATTGGTTAAATCACAAAAATCAGAAAAAGAGGGGCTTCCATTTCAATTGTTGCCCTTGCACCTCTCAAAAATCTGCCCCTGAGGACTGAGAAAGAGTCTAGGGAGTCAAGTGTTTGGGTAGTTTCAGCGCTTGCAGAGGAAGATGAAAAAATTCTGCTACTCTGGGCACGCAGAGGCAGCAATATGTTGTATTTCGTATGTTAAATTAGTATTTATGGCTAAATAAAATGTGGCTTGTATGTTTTCAGACCAGCCCACCCTTCCAGTGTCAGAAGATCCAACATCATCTTACCCAGCCTCACAGGAAGGAAGGCCTTTGGACTCCCCTTTACCATCCCTGGACGTCTCTGTAAATGCCACCTCTCACCTTGATTGTGGTGCTCCAGAAACGGGTCTTCACCCAGATGGGACTGAGAATCCCTCGTTGTCCAAAACATTACAGAGTGACACTAGTGACAGAAAGCATGAGGAACTGAGAGAAGAAGCTTCATAGCCCTCAGCATTGACAGCTCTCTCTGATGCTTTAACAATTCCTGGACCTGCAAAGCTGGCCCCGAGATGCCCAAAGAATGCATTAAAACACAAGGTCCAAGCTGCCTTCCCTGGCATTGCCCCCCACAAATCACCATTGGTTTGCTGACTCGTAACCTTGAATATCTGGGTAACTGGTGCTCAAGAATAATGCTGAGTTTGAGAAAAAGGTTTTTGGTGAAGTGCTGCTTTATAGGAATAGAAACAACTGCCAAAATGGCTGGCAGGAGGGGTGTAGTTGATAGAACAGTAAGCACACGGGACTCTGTTTTCAGTAGATTTCACCCTCTTGTTTGAATTCTGACAGTTGTACGTTCTTTGCTCAAAGCCCACAAGACTAGACATGGTTTTGATTTTAAAATCTTATTTAATGATTTTACAGGAATAATTTTTATAACTTGAGCTAGTGTTTTAGATGCGGACGTAGGACCGGACTCAGAATGGAAAATATATGTTGAAGTATTTTTAGATTGTTAGGACATGTTCCAGGCCTGCATCCCACACTGCTCATGCAGTCATCCCTCCACATTTGAGGTTTTGACTTCTGCATATTGGATTGAAATGTTTTGTCTGGGAATATCTTTAAGTCCTCCTGTCATGCTGGAAAACCTAGAGATTTCTAGAGAGAATGGCTCTCTGGGTCCTCCAGTGCAATTCTGTGGTCAGTCTCCAGCAGATTGACCATAGAACCATTATAAAAGAACTACACATTTCTAGAGTATTCCATTAGGTAAAAAATTATCAATTTTTGATTTGCCTTTTCTTCACGTTGGTGTGGGTCCTGTGCCCCTAGCCCAAGTGGAAATGGAGGGCTGGCTGTATGCAACAGGCATTTTTGTACATTGCAGGCTATTGTGTGGTTTGAGGTCTGATGCCTGCTTCACCCTTGATACCTGACATTAGTATGTGGATGTGCTAAAGACAGAAAGAGCCCTGGAACAGCTATGAGTCAAACAGGCTAGATCAGGGCTGCCCAGGAAGTCTATCGCGAGTCGAAATCAGGGTGATCGCAGGCGGATGGGGCACTTCTGCCATGTGCGCGCGCACCCTGCGCGAGGCGCTCCTTCCGCCTGCGTGGCATTGCGGGAACGAGGGAGTGCGAGGCTCCCTCATTCCCGCAATGCTCCGCGGGCGGAAGCGCCACGCGGGCGGGCGGAAACGCCTTCCGCCCGCATGGTGCTTCTTCCGCCCATGGGGCATTGCGGGAACGAGGGAGCCTCGCGCTCCCTCGTTCCCACAATGCCGCACGGGCGGCAGGAGCGCGCGCACGGTGGCAGGAGAAGGTAGATCTTTTTGACTTGGTTATTTAAAAAGTAGCTTGCATGCTGAAAAGGTGTGGGCACCCCTGGGCTAGATCATGCCCTCCAGTTGAACTGTACTTTCAGAACTCAAACCGCTGTTTACTCTTATACAACTGTTTTTAATGTAGAAATCTATTTTGTGGCCAAGTTAAGTTTCCTTCAGATTGGATACTTCAGCAATTTCATTTTTTGTTTACCTTTTAACTGGGAATACATGTTACACAAAAAATTCTCCAGAGCTTTTCTCAGCTATTAAAGGCTGAGATTCTAAGATGAAATAAGTTAACATTTCATTAACCTTCTTGAAAAATTGGTAGATGCCTATTCTCATGTGAGGTGCATGCCGCTGAGAAAATCAGTCCCTGCATTTCTCACTAGAGGAAGTTGGCTCTTCCTTTGGACCTCTAACACTACTGAAAATGAACATAATGGAGACACTAGAGATTTACCCTTTAGCACATGCTAGTGCTTATTCTGGAATGTTTTTTATGAATCAGTTTTGATTCACTGGTTCAGTTTCCTGGAAGACTGGAAATAAATGCTTTTCAACGTGTAAAGTCATTTTTTAAAATAAAAAAATTAGATTCCAACTCTACAGGCCTTCTTCGACATGACCGAGGTTCCCCTTCATAACAGACCTATTCTAATACTCTGTGCCCAGCCCATTTTACAAACATCAGTGAATCGGTTCCACAAGCTGTAAAGAGAGATGCACATACCTTTCTGTACCAATAAAAAGCTTAGTTTCAGTGCTTGCTCTCTGTGTTCAAAATTGTACCATACACAAACAGCAATTTTGGTGGACTTGGCCAAAGATGCAGTATCCAAAAATGTTAAAAATGAAATATTGAAATGGAAATTATTTGAAAAGGAAACTAATAGGGGTGCATTGTTTTAAGTTGAAGAGCAACTCTCAGAGCAGAAAGCATCACATTTAACACCACCAATATTTTCATAAAGTCTATGGGATCCTAGAACTAATAGGATAAAATGTAAATTATACATGACATTAAAAGGAACTTCATTTGTAAAGGGATTACTGCAATCCCATTTGCCAAAAAGTTGGCGCTTTGATCTATCTTACAAAGATAGATCTTTGGAGTAGCTTTTAGCATAACAGTTCCAGAGTAAAGAGTCATTCTTTACATTACATTGTGAAAAGAAAAGAAAAGAAAGAGAAAAGACTGGTGGTATGAAAGGTATATACACTTTGTATGTAGTGGAGTATATTGTATTGGCTTCCTGCAGATTTGTGCATATATACATGACTGCACAGCTAGTGATTTGAGTATTGGATGACTTCAGCTTTGAATGTGATTCCTGCTTCTTGGCAGGGGGTTGGACTAGAAGTCCACGAGGTCTATTCTAACGATGATTCTATGAATCCCTCTCTCCCATGAAACTTGCTGAGTGGCATTGGGCAAACCACACTTTTTCAGCCTCAGAGAAAAGTAAGAACTTCTAAATCTCGCCTAGAAAACTGGGGCAGGGTCACCTTAGGTCAGTTTGCTGGCAAATGGGAAAGGGAGATGGATACAGTGCACATAGGTGTGCCCATCCTTAGCAGTTCTGCCTACTTCAGAAGGTAGGCAGAACAGCAAAGACTGCCCAGGGCAACTTCTAAATAATTCCTCTGTTGCTAGCAGGAAGCTGCTTTAAACTGGGCCATGGATCGATCTCTCTTTTTTCCTATGTTGACTGGCAGAAGTTCCAGAATGTCAGAAAGGAATTGAAGCAAGGACCTCCTGCGCGCATCATGTGCTCCTCCACAGAACCATCATCAAAAGAAAGCAGATCCAAATTCTGCATTCTGTGTTAAGGTGGAATGAACGGGAGAATGAGTCTGGACAACTTCTCATTTCTTACTGGACGGTAACTCCCAGCATGCACCCCACTGGCTCTGGTAGTAAAGGCTGATAAGCGTTGCAGTTTGTCATCCCTTGCTGAAATAAGGTCATATACATTGCCAATACCGCAGTATACTCTGTGCACAAGTCCATAACATAAATGCACTCGGGTTTTAGTCAAATACTAAAATGTCCAACTTTTCTATCCAAACCATGCTATTATAACCCTTCATATCTGACATCTTAAATGTTCTGCCCAAATATTAAACTATTAATAGAATAGTCCAAACCAAAAAGAAAAAGACGAAACCGACTTGGAAATGTTACCTAAAGTTTTTTTTAATTATTTCTATACAACTGTGAAATACATATTTGTCCTTTTGGCATTGCAGGTCCTCAGTCAATCTTTCTTGAAACAACATTACGTGGACTGTAGAAAATTAAGGTTAGACTCTTGGCTGATTTTAAAAGAAAGCAAAAAAAGAAAAGGAGAACGGGAAGAATTAAAATTGTTTTCAGTGGCGACATGAAGGAGAGCACGAAAACCAGAATTAGGGGTCTATTGAGAAATACAATTTAGAACAATTTACATTTCTGTTGAACCAATGAATTCACCAACTTCACTAAATGTGCAAGGGAGCGCAGATTGTGGGGAACTATTTGCCTGTACAAACAAGCGGAATTTACATAATGAATGATACCGAAGAGGTGGAAAGGTGCATGCAATCGCCAGTCTGAACCAGTTTAAGCAGTGGCATCTCATCTGGAGCACAGGCAGATAAAAGAGGACCAATCCAAATGTTACATTTGCAACATGGTAGTCACTGAAAATGGGGAATAGGAATCCCATAAGGTTCTGTACAGTTCCTTAGTACACAAAGCCAAAAAAACAACACCCAAGAGGAAACGTAACCAAAAAGTGTTTCCGTCTTACTTCTTTAACCATAGTCGGTGAAAACAGGAAAAAAAAACAACCTGAAAAAACCCCCAATGAGTTGAAAGGTTCAGAAGGCTATTTTGGGAATAGTCTTCTCCAGCACCTTTGGGTGTTTTTCTCCAGCGGGGTTGGCACTATTTCTGCTTCTGGACACGCTGGCATTGCCAACTGCTACGTCAGGTGCCCAGATACCTTCCTACCTTACGGTGCTCAATGTTACTTAAGTTACTGAAGCAACTTCCATGCTGCAAAGTAACGCAATATCTGAGTTACTATTTCATCTGGACTCCCTATGTCAGTTTGGCTGCATTTTGCAACTGACAGTCACCATAAAGGAAGGTGAGGATGCTCAATGTTGGGGAGGGGAAGCACTTTTATTTCACTTCCTTTTGAAAAGTCACTTGTGCTTCTCTGACAAATAAGAACCATTTTATTTTGTCATCAGGGTTGTGTTCCAGTTCAAACTTCTAAACCAGACACTGAAATGTTCCCTCCCTCCCAGGATACAATAAGTTAGATTCTACAAGATTATAATGAAAATATGTAAAAGCTGTAAAATGTTTTTTTTAAGAAACAGTGGAAAAGAAAAATCAAACTGTATACAACTTACGACAACAGAAATATCCAAAAAAATGCATATAAAAAACCACTGGAGGAAAACCTGCAAATCCTTTTTTTTTGCTATCATGACTACAGTATTCACTGCAAAGTTTCTACAGTTTGCAAAAACGTCAAAACAGAGAGCAGAGTTATGTGGAATTATGACCAGCGTGCCATCTTGAGAGACAGAATGGATTACAGAAGTTACACTTTAAAAATTCTAGTTAATTTGAAATACTCCATCATGGTGCGCTGCACCATTGTACTGACCCTGTAATCACACGATCTACTGATTTCTTTAAACTCCCAAGTACCAAAAAATGGTTTCTTATAAGATCACAGCTGAAAGGCAGTCATGAAGCAAGCCTAAGAAAGTCAACCCTCTTGACTTACACTGGGGTCTCTGTTCTACTCAAATCTACAACGGTTCTTTCCTCTTTTAAGTAGATTTGTCTTGAGAAGTGGCCGAAATTTGCTACGTGGAATGTATTAACAAAGTACAGTACATGCAGTTTTTTGTTTTGTTTACACCGTGAACAAGTTAGCAGCAGGGCTGAGAAAGTGTTTCCATACCAAGCTTCAGCAGATGAATGTATGACAACCTTGGAAATAAAAAACTGAAATAAGAATCTTACAGATATCTGCAGCGGCTCGGCTGGTCTCTGTACACCTCACACCAGGGATCACCCAAGGGTTTCTCCCGTCACTCTCACTTGTACCTCGGTAAGGACAGACTTTAGTTTAGATCATGACAGATTTGTCTATATTACAGATTTATTAGTCACTTCAATTAGACTCTGTCCGCACTGAGGCATTAGAAGGATCAGATCTATCTTAGGGTTTTCAGTGGGCTTTCTACAGCTGGAGCAAGGACAGGAAGCTCAAGTAAGTGAAGAACTGGTTGGGCCCAGGACTTGGCTCACGTGGATTTCTGGCGGTAATGGAGGGTCAAGTCGCCACCGCTCTTCCAGATGAAATGCTTGACAGTTCGAAGGTCCATGTTTGGATCCAAAACCTGTCACAAAACCAATGGGGGAGCAGGGTCAAACTCATATCTCAGCTTTGATTTCTCATAATAAACTAAATAAACTTTATTTATATCCCACCACCGCCTCCCCAAAGGGATTCGGGGCAGCTTACAAAGCATATATTTATTTCTCATTTATTATTAGTTATGACATTCCGGCCACCTCCTTACTGACATTCCGAAAAAAAGTAAAAACCTGACTCTTTGACCAAGGCTTTGGAAATGCAGCATAATGGATGAATGTGGAACCCAGGAAATAATAAATATGGAACGGCTTAGACAATATTTTTGGAATATCTATGTAAATAAAAATGTAATGTTTGTTTGTGGGATTAACATAACTCAAAGACCACTGGACGGAATTGACACCAAATTTGGACACAATAATAATAGTAAACTGTATTTCTAACCCGCATCCATCTCCCCAGAGGGGACTCGGAGCGACTATTATGCCAAAGAATGACCGTTATTCATAAAAACACTAAAAAACACAGCGGAAGAGACTTTAAAAGCAAAAAAAATTAAAAATACATTACAACGCATGCACAAAACCACATATATACATATATACACAAATATATACACATATAAACACACATATATATACACACAAAACACATATACACAGATTGGGCCACAGCAACCCGTGGCTGGGGACGGCTAGTGAGTTAATAGAAAATCACTGGTGATTATGTTTTTAATTATTTTTACATGGTTTTTATAATGTGCACTAAATGTTTTAAATTGTGTTTTATGACTATTGTGGCATCCAATTGTGCCAGTTGTAAGCCGCCTTGAGTCGCCTCCAGGTTGAGAAAGGTGGCATAGAAATGCTGTAAATAAATACATCTATATCAGGGGTGCTCACACTTTTTCAGCATGCGAGCTACTTATAAAACAATCAAGTCAAAATGATCTACCTACCCACTACAAAAATGTGAAACATATAAAACAATATCTGCTTTGAATTGGGTTTTCTGAGTCCACACTGCCATATAATCTGATTCAGAGCAGATAACATGGGATTTTATTCAACTGTGTGGAAAGGACCCCAGATAACCCAGGGCCCTTCCACACATCCTATTTTACAGTTGACACATACAAACCAATTTCTTACTACTCCCGCCCTGCCTGCGATCTACCAGCACGTCCTACGCGATCTACCAGTACATCACGATCTACCTAATGAGCACCCCTGATCTATATAAATAAAAATGTAATGTTCATTTATGGGATTAACATAACACAAAAACCACTGGATGAATTGACACCACATTTGGACACAATACACCTATCAGGCCAACAAGTGACCATCACTCATAAAAACACTGAAAAACACCATGGAAGAGACTTAAAAAGCCAAAACATAAAAAAATACATTATAACACATGCATATAACTACATATATACACAAACACACATATACACAAATATATACACACATAAAACACATATACACAGACAGTGCCACAGCGACGTGTGGCAGGGGATGGCTAGTAAATAGTAATTTCTACCCTGCCTTTCTCAACCCCGGAGGGGACACAAGGCGGCTTTACACATAGGCAACTATTCAATGCCTTAAAACAATGTACAATTAAAATAAGCATTTAGAATAAATTAAAAATACATTAAAACAATTAAACATTTAAAACAATACATTCACAGTTTGATCCTATGGTCATTGCACATCATCCCATATTGCACAGAATCACCAAAGGCTTGGTCACAGAGCCATGTTTTGACTCTCTTACGGAAGGTCAAGAGGGAAGGGCCTGATCTAATATCCCTGGGGAGGGAATCCCGCAGCCGGGTAGCCACTACTGAGAAGGCACTGTTTCTCGTCCCCATCAATCGTGCCTGTGAAGGAGGTGGGACTGAGAGCAGAACCTCCCCAGATAATCTTAAACTCCGACATAGTTCATAGAGGGTGATACATTCGGGCAGGTAAGCTGGGCCAGAACTGTTTAGGACTTTATAGGTTAAAGCCAGCACTCTAAGTTGTACTTGGTATACATAAATATAAAATTCTAACAACCACCCCTATCAACACATATAACATAAAATCAAAATAATACAATTTTAAAAACAACTGTAGATAAAACTAGCTGCAATCAATTTACAAAGTGCCAAGTGTCAACTTTCCTCACTAATTGCACCCAAAGTGTACAAATAAACTTCTAATGTCTCCCAGTACTGTAGGTGTAAAACAATCTTAGCTGTTGGTAGGGGGGTAATTTGCAAAAAAGGGAGCATTTCTAAAGTAAAGCAGCAACTACAGCAGTAGCAGACGTTCAGCAGATCAGAAGCCTCTAGTGCCAACAGTAGAGCAACAGAGGCCTCTTCTACACTGCCATATAATCCAGTTCGAAACAGATAATCTGGATTTTATATGGCAGTGTAGAAGGGGCCAGAGTTTCAACAATACAAAAGCAGAGTCAAGTCTTTATACAAGACTTTATTTGGAAAATTACATATTTAGATAGAAAGGTTAACAAGTCCTAGTTATCTAACTAATTAAACAACTTGGCCATGGTGATCCATGCTCTTGTTACATCCTGAATAGACTACTGTAACATGCTCTATGTGGGGTTGCCTTTGAAGACTATTCGAAAGCTTCAAGTAGTCCAATGGGTGGCAGCCAGATTGCCCACCAGAGCAGCGTACAGAGAGAGGACATCCCTTCTGTTGCGTCAGCTTCACCAGCTGCCAGTCTGCTACAGAGCACAATTCAAAGTGCTGGCTTTAGCCTATAAAGCTCTAAACATCTCCAGCCCAGTTTACCTGACCGAATGTCTCTCCCTCTATGATCCAGCAAGGAGATTAAGATCTGCTGGGGAGGCCCTGCTCTTGATCCTGCCTCCTTTGTAGGCACAGTTGGCGGGGGTGAGAGACAGGGCCTTCTCAGTGGTGGTCCTTTGGCTATGGAACTCCCTCCCTAGTGAAATTGGAACACCCCCCTCCCTCCTGACCTTTAGGAAAAGGCTAAAATCATGGATGTTCAACCAAGCATTCTATCACTACAATAAAGAAAGTTCAAATGATGCAACAACAAGCTGGAATGGCTGCAGACTACGATATTGGATTGCGTGATTTTAAATAATTGGTTGTAAGGTTTAATATGTTTTAATTGACTGTTTTAATGCTTATGTTTTATTATGTCTGTTTTTGGCATCTAATTGTTGCCTATATATTTAAGTTTCCCTGAGTCCCCTACGGAGTTGAGATGGGTGGGGTATAAATACTTGGGAAGACAAGCGGACAAATGTCAGTGTGCTGGAAGGAGCAAAGATCACCAGCATTGAAGCGATGGTCCTCCGCCATCAACTCCGCTGGACTGGCCATGTTGTCTGGATGCCCGCCCACCGTCTCCCAAAGCAGTTGCTTTATTCCGAACTCAAGAACGGAAAATGGAATGTTGGAGGACAGCAAAAGATATTTAAAGATGGGCTTAAAGCCAAACTTAAAAACTCTGGCATAGACACTGAGAACTGGGAAGTCCTGGCCCTTGAGCACTCCAGCTGGAGGTCAGCTGTGACCAGCGGTGCTGTAGAATTTGAAGAGGCATGAATGGAAGGCGAAAGAGAGACATGTGCCAAGAGGAAGGCGCGTCAAGCCAACCCTGACCGAGACCGCCTTCCACCTGGAAACCAATGCCCTCACTATGGGAGAAGATGCACATCAAGAATAGAGCACCACAGTCACCTACACACCCACCAGTACTGATCTTGGCAGACTATTCTACTCGGACAACAAGGGATCGCCTAAGTCAGTGTTTCCCAACCAGTGTGCCGGGGCACACTAGTGTGCCTTGAGAGATCATCAGGTGTGCCGTGGGAAATCGGAACCTCCAGGAGGGGAGGGGGGAAGAGTCTAGTGTGTTGAAGTATAAAAATCTTAAGAAACCTACCTCTATAAAGGCACAAAATTACAAACACCCCCCTTCCCTACCCGTTGTCTACTTGGTCTCTCCCTCTCCATGCATTGGGAAGACGTGCCTCCCTTTCCCCAAGTAGAGACCTCCTCTTGCCTTCTGGGGGTTCTGTGTGGGAAGTTTGGCCCAGTTCTATCATTGGTGGGGTTCAGAATGCTCTTTGATTGTAGGGGAACTATAAATCTCAGGAACTACAACTATCAAATGTCAAGGTCTATTTCCCCTGAACTCCATCTGCGTTCATATTTGGGCATATTGAGTATTCATGCCAAGTTTGGTCCTGATCCAACATTGTTTCAGTCCATAGTGCTCTCTGGATATAGGTGAACTACAACTCCAGAACCCAAGGTCAATGCCCACCAAACTCTTATAGCATTTTCTCTTGGTTATGGGAGTTCTGTGTGGGAAGTTTTTGTCTTTCTGCCATTCCTGCCAGGATATCTATGTTGTGTTCGTCGAAACAGGCCCAGGTTTTACACTGAGTGTATAAATACATTGAAAAACATATTAACTATATGTATTACTGTGTTAGAGTGTCATTTTGTGTCATTTTGGTTGGTGGTGTGCCCCAGGATTTTGTAAATGTAAAAAATGTGCCGCGGATCAAAAAACGTTGGGAAACACTGGCCTAAGTAAGCAAGCAAGCAAGCAAAAATACAGTAAACAAATAAATAAATAACTCATTCACAGCAGACATCTTCTCTCTCTCAATGTTCACAGAAAAAGTAGAACAAAAAGTGGGACCCAGGGCCTTGCCATGTGCTCAGAAAAAGTGTCCCCCGAGAAGTCTCAAGAAAGGTGATAGTAGGAGAGAAAGGAAGAAAGGGAAACAAAGAGGGCTTTCCCCTGCCAACTAACTCATCTGCCTATCCAAGTCCTTGATGTGGACTTTAGGTTTGTGCAAAAATGTCTCCTCTAGTCTCAAACACACATATCTTTCACTTCTAACATTAGCATATTCCAAAGCCTGCAAAAAATGCAGGATGGTGGCAGCTCAAATTATGGTCACAGCAAAGGTATTTAAAAAAAAGAAGAATCAGGTGACATCTGACTGGTGGATTTTGCAAAGGAAATTATGCCGTGTCCCTTGTGATGAAGCAAGTGTGCTATTTTCATCCAGAAGCAGTGGATAATCTTCACTGCTGAGAAATCAAGCTAAGCTGCTTTTGTTGGCATACATTTGCCATTTCTCAAAATGCAGGAGACAAAATAAGTATTCCATTCCCCACCTTCCAGCTTTACCCCTTCGCCAAATTATTACATCTGTTACCATTTTCTACCCAAATTAAAAGTGTTGCTGGATTCTTATACATATATTGGAATGTGTGTTTTGCTGGATATTCTTTTCCCAAGGCTTCACAAGTTTTGAAAACGTTATGTCTGAAGAAAGCCTTCTTCCATATCACCCACACTTCCATAACAAATCCTGCTCTCCTTTCAAGGAGCCCAACCCTCCCAACCAACGCAAGACAGGCAAAGGCCTTACCTGGTCCTGGCACAAGAGTTCAATTTTCTCCTCTGCTAGTACTGCAATATCTTCCTCTTTTTCTTGTTCCCCGGCCTTTTCATTATTGGAAGAGCTAGTTGTCTGTGATTCATTGTCCAAGTTTATTATCTTTTCATAGACATGTTCCATCACCTTCCTGACTTGCAACATGTCACTAGCGGACAGTCGATCCCTATGTGGGAAGAAGAAGATTTTAAGACAAAGCTTCGCTGATCTGGATGAATGTTTCCATGTTGCTGGGAGTTCCAGTTGCTCTTACGTTTGTTTACACTTACTTCTTTAGCGTTTTTGCTCCCGAAGACGAATGAGGTTGGAGGTAGAAGGGAATCTTGTTGAATTTTGGCATATTTTTCTACAGAATAGACAAGCAGAAGAAAGAGGAACCATTATATTTTGCTTTCAATTTTGTAAGAAACACATTGTAATTTATACATCTAAGCTGTATGCCTTTCTCCTTTCATGACTGTATTTTATATTACGTGTAATATTCCTAATAATATTACAATATAATGATATCGTACAATGTAGTAATATGTAATACTGACATTGTGCTATGCTAATCTATTATATAAATGGGTTCACGTCATGTGATGTATACCTCAAACAAAGAAACCATACAACGCAGAAACACAATACTTGCCAACAGAAATAGGCCTCAAGCAAGGTACGTTTGTAGCAAAGAAACTTTCCCCCCCAAAACCTAAAAGGCCCCCAAAACAACGAGTAAAAATAAAACTACATTTACCAGCATCCTCCGGGGCAGCCAATGACTCACCCAGCCTCTACATTCTGAACAACATGATTGGCTGCCAATAAGGGCGGATTTGCATAACTGCTGTAACCATAGCAACACTGGCAAGAGCCATCCAAGGCTAGGATAGAATGCAGAGAGATTTCAGTTGGTGTTTGAGGGTTAAACTGCCAAAACAAAACTCTGAGGGAGCAATTCTCCAGCAAATTCCTACCCACACAACACAACTTCCAATCACAACCCATCCTACCAACCTTACGGGACCCCGTACACACAACACCTACAAACACCACAAACAAAAACCAATCCTTCCTTCCACACAGACATAAACTGACCCAAAAGACAAGCCATGCCTTATAAAAATAACAGCATCGGACGACACACTCACAGCGCTACATACATCAAACAAAAAAGGGCAGAACAAACGCCACAACAGAAACACACTGCGCAGCAGAGACACAGACAACAGGTCACTGCACGACGCACAGCTGGGAACCAAATGCAAAGAACTGCACGACAAGAAGAAGCGCGCAGCCAGGAACAACAAAGACGCAGAAATGCAACACAACAGCAGCGCGCAAGGAGCGCAGAAAAACGACGTCGCAACACAGAAAACAAACTTCAAAAACACCACAACCAATTCCACCGCCTAGCCTTCAGATAAAACGCTGCAGAAGACTACAGCATGGCGCCAGAGACCGAAATTGGCACCCTAACACACATCTGCACACACTGCAAAGCCCTGAAATACCCAGCAGAAACACCGGGAATGTGCTGCCTAGCCGGTAAAGTCTCTCTACTACCACTTGCCACTCCTCCACAACCACTACAGACTTTGCTGAGTGGAGACACTCCAGAATCAAAACACTTCCTCCGCTATATAAGACAATACAACTCATGCTTCCAGATGACATCATTTGGAGCACACATAGAAAGTGCGCAATTCATGCCTACTTTCAAAATCAAAGGACAAATTTATCACCGAGCTGGCTCCTGCTCCCAAACACCGAGGAGCACATCAATTTCTTCAAATGTTTTCATTGGTGATGAAGACACCGAAATCAACACACGATGCCACATTTCCCCAAAAGTTAAAAAACCCATTATCGCACAACTACAACACCTCCTTCATGAACACAATCAATTAGTCCACTTATTCAAGACCGCTCTGGACAAGATGCCTACTGACACACACAGAATTATAATACATCCTGACAAAAAGCCTGAAGGACAACATGAACGCAGATACAATGCTCCAACTATCGATGAAGTGGCCATCGTCATGGTCGGCGATCACTTCCTACCCAGAGACATAGCACTTCAGCGAAGAAACTCTGAATTGACCACCGTATCAGAAACACATCACTGCTATGACGCCCTCCAGTACCCAATCATATTTTGGGATGGCGCAGATGGGTACCACATCAACAAATCTGTGGCATAGACCTTGACACAGAATGCTTCTCCCACGGACAACTCTATGTAGCGTGCTCCAGAGTTGGGAAACCACAGAACCTCTACATCAACACAGCCAACGGAAAGACAAAAAACATTGTATATCCACAAGCTCTGCAGAATGCCAGGAACACCACACACTGACAACTCCACAGGACTTCAACATCCCACCCACCAGAACAACCCACAACGACACAGCCATGACCCCACCAAGTAACATCATTTCCAACCCTTACATACTCAGACTTTCTCGCATCTCCTAAATAGGGCACAGCAACGCGTGCCGGGTACAGCTAGTATAATATATATTGTGTGTGTATATATGTGTATATATGTGTGTGTGTATACAGGTCCTTCTCAAAAAATTAGCATATAGTGCTAAAGTTCATTATTTTCCATAATGTAATGATAAAAATTAAACTTTCATATATGTTAGATTCATTGCACACCAAATGAAATATTTCAGGTCTTTTTTTGTTTTAATACTGATGATTTTGGCATACAGCTCCTGAAAACCCAAAAATCCTATCTCAAAAAATTAGCATATCAGGAAAAGGTCCTCTAAACGAGCTATTAACCTAATCATCTTTTGCAGGTGTTTAGAGTTAATTAGTTGATTCAGATGATTAGGTTAATAGCTCGTTTAGAGGACCTTTTCCTGATATGCTAATTTTTTGAGATAGGATTTTTGGGTTTTCAGGAGCTGTATGCCAAAATCATCAGTATTAAAACAAAAAAAGACCTGAAATATTTCAGTTGGTGTGCAATGAATCTAACACATATGAAAGTTTAATTTTTATCATTACATTATGGAAAATAATGAACTTTAGCACTATACGCTAATTTTTTGAGAAGGACCTGTATATATATATCTTGTAAACCGCTCTGTAAACACACACAAAACATAGGCAGATATCAGAAGAAGAGAAGCGGAGTAATGCACTGTTGGTCTGGAAATCAATAAGGCTCACGTGAATGCATCAGGATATCTCCAGTTTTTTTAATGCACTAAATTCAAGGCTGAAACTCCTATGCTACCAAGTTTTTCTTGCCCCTGTATAAAAGCATTGGGTTGGGGGGGGGCACACTCTGGAATTAGGAAGGTCCTTGGTAAAGCAGACAGATGATGCATACAATTGCTCTCATAATATTACCCTTTCTTGTACAAAAAGAAGCTACCAGGCAATCCACATAGCAATGGGAACATTTCAATAATGCTCATACAAAACTGGAATCTGATTTTTTTGCGACTGCTCACATTAAAACAATACTACCGTGTTTCCCCGAAAGTAAGACAGCGTCTTACTTTCTTTCCCAAAAAGTCCCCTACGTCTTACTTTCGGGTACGTCTTATATAACCCAAGACGTGCCCGTCGCCACGCCCACGCCGCCGCCCGCCGCAACCGGAGGTGTGCCGCGCACACCCTGCGGCACACCTCCGCGGCACCTCTCTCGCCAGGGCTCCAGGCAAGGGAGGGGAAAGGAGCCAGGGGCGGGAGGAAGCGGCGACGCGTCACTGTGGCTGCGATCCTCACCACGCCCTGGCTCCTTTCCCTCCCTGCTTGAGGAAAGAAGGGAGAGGGAAAGGAGCCAGGGGCGTGGTGAGGATCGCAGCGTCACAGTGACGCGTCGCCGCTTCCCCCCCCTGGCTCCTTTCCCTCCCTCCCTGCCTGGAGCCCTGGCGAAGAGGTGTGCCGCGGAGGTGTGCCGTAGGTGTGCCGCGCACACCTCCGGATTGCGCCATCGCTTCTCTCCGCCCCTGGCTCTCTTCCTCCTCCCTTTCAAGGGTGGGGAAGAGAGCCAGGGGCGGGACGGCGCGACACGTCACTGTGACGCTGCGATCCTCACCACGCCCTGGCTCCTTTCCCCTCCCTTCTTTCCTCAAAGCAAGGGAGGGGGAAAGGAGCCAGGGGCGTGGTGAGGATCGCAGCCACAGTGACGCGTCGCCGCGTCCTCCCGCCCCTGGCTCCTTTCCCCCTCCCTTGCCTGGAGCCCTGGCGAAGAGGTGTGCCGCGGAGGTGTGCCGCAGGTGTGCCGCGCACACCTCCGGCCCGGCAGCGGCGGCGGCGGGACGAGGCACGTCTTATATACGGGGTATGGCTTATATAAGCCGACCCTCCAGACACCCCCGATACGTCTTACAATCGGGGGTGTCTTACTTTCGGGGAAACACGGTATGTAGGAGTTTTAGTAAAGATAAAGGTTTCCTCTTGACACTAAGTCGAGTCAACTCCGACTCTGGGGGGTGGTGCTCATCTCCATTCCTAAGCTGAAGAGCCAGTGTTGTCCATAGACACCTTCTAGGTCATGTCGCCAGAATGACTGCATGGAGCGCCATTACCTTCTCCCCAAAGTGGTAAGTATTGATCTATTCACATTTGCATGCTTTCGAACTGCTAGGTTGGCAGAAGCTGGGGCTAACAGCGGGGGCTCACCTCACTCCCCAGATTCAAACCACCGACCTTTTGGTCAGCAAGTTCAGCAACTCAGCGGTTTAACCCGCTGTGCCACCGGGGGTCCTTATGAAGTTTTACATTTTCAAAATTGCTCTCATAATATTACTCTTTCTTGTACAAAAAGAAGTCACCAGGCAATCCACAAAGTAATGGGAACAGTCCAATAATACTCATACCAAATTGATTTTTTTGCGACTGTATGTCAAGTAATCACAAAAAAAGTTGCTCACGTTAAAATAATACAATGTAGGAGTTTTACATTTTCAAAACTAAGCTAATTGTTTTCCAAATGGGAAAAGGCTTATGATCAAAACCAGTATTTTAAAATGAAAACAAATACAAGTACAGCCAGCAGTTCACATTCATTGAGGTAAAAGACACAGCATCCCCATGAAAAAACATATTAAAATTGCCCTTTTTTCAAACCTGAGAGGACATCTCTCTAGGATCTACAGATTCCTAGAGATAACACTGTAATCAAATCTGATAATAATCAAATCTACAAATGTGGAGAGTTGACTTTAACATTAGAGAAAGAAAAAGAATTTAGATGGTTCTGTGCTCTCAGGAGAGCCAGACACTTACATCCACAGTGATGTCAATTACCCATTGTGGCACAGTTTCATTGAGGAGCATAGATTCAGTTTCCCCACCAGAATCTCGACATAACAGCCTAAGAAGAAAGAGTTTTGAAATGTTACGATTAAGGAAATAAACTTTGAGTTCAATACTGTTAGAGAAGAAACAAAGAAATACAACAGAAAGTTGCAAGGTATTAAAATCTGGTGAAGTTAAATATATGAAACAGGCATGGGCAAACTTTGGCCTTCCAGGTGTTTTGTACTTCAACTCCCACAATTCCTAACAGCCGGTAGGAAGTCCAAAACACCAGAAGGGACAAAGTTTGTCCATACCTGATATACACCATAAAAATGCCCCTGCCCCAGGTCCATCCGTGTTCTTTTATGTACCTAAACAAGGTGCGTCCTCCAGCCTCTCCGAAAATAACTGGCGTGTGTGGTGGCACTTGGAAGTACCCATTTCCTTTCTGCACTCTGTTCTCCTGTTCGCCGTTCACTGTTGCAGGGAGGGCAGAGAAACATGACACCGAGCTTTCAGCACAGAGTATTCCAATTCATCATAAAACATGACAATACTCACCACTTCAAGTGAACTGACAATCTAATATAACTCCAACAGCAGCATCGGAACCTCGTTGTATATGATGTTAAATCAGGCTTGGGCAAAGTGCAGTAGTCCACAGGCTGCATGTGATCAGCAAGGGCCATTTTTGTAGTCTCCGAGGAGAGGGAAAGATAATACCTTAAAATGTCCTCTAGGTGGCACTGGGGCATTTTGGCTATGTTTTTAACTCCCCCCCTCCCCCCTACCTTTCTGTCAGTCACTTTCTGTTGTGATGCAGCCAATGAGACCTAATGTTGTGTCTAATCAGCCACCACTGATGTTGTACCTAATCTCAATTGGGATGATGGACCTAATGTTGTACCTAATGTCAATGGGGGTGACAAACTTGTGAGTCAGCCTGAGATTTCAAGTCCAGAAAGTGAGACCTGTGTTCCTGCAGCTGAAGGCCAAATTCCTGAGAGGCTCAGGGCAAATTCCTGAGAGAGGCCCAGGACAAAAGTATTTCTCTAGGGAAAGGAGTTCAGAAGACAGTTTGCCAGGTGAGAACATTGAGTCAGGAGATACGAAGAGCAGCTTAATCAGGCGAGGTGAAGGTCAACTCGCTTTAGCAAAACGATCGCTATCTGGCTGTAAACATAATGCTTTCCTGTCTCTTTATGGGACAGGAGATCCTTTATATGACATTGGGAAAAGAGGTTTCTGTAGTCTGCATGACGTTGATTAAGGAGGCATCTGGAATAAAGCCTAGTCACAGGAAATTTCTTGTTTCATGTCTCAAGTGGTTCAAGTTCTGGTTTCCAAGTTTAACAGATTATCTTGCAGTTCCATGTGTTGGATTTTAAGCTGTCTTTTTGCATCCTGACTCCTTGCCTTCAAGGTTTGTGCATTGTACCTTTGTACCTTGGATTTTATGGACTAAGCTACTTCTTCCATTTTAATTTTATATAATCTTCACTATCCTGATTGCTGATTTGTACTGGACTATGGTGGAGCTTAAGTACAGAACTGTTCATGCCAGGGATACAGCACTTTCTATTGTTAAAAAGGGAGTCTCTTCTGGGCCTAAAGTACCTTAAGGAAGAGTCTGAAAAATGGTAAAAATGTCCCCATGCCTCCTAGTGGACATCCTGAGGGATTTTTCTTTCTTTTTACAATTCAGCAAATGCAGCTTCCTAACTTTTGACAGCTGCCGACTCCTGAGGGGAATGCATCAATTGCAGCAACATAAGTTTCCCCCTCTAAATTAAAAAACGTATGAAGCTCTCAATTTAGTAAGTGAGTATAACGCAAACTGTGGAAAAAATTATTCTCACAGCATGCAAATTGCAATAGAAAATCTGAGCCACAGGAATTCTATTTACAGTACAATTAACTTTTTTTCCCATGCTAGCAATACACGAAAGAAAGAAAGCTTTCCTCATGCTGATCACCTCCCTCATATTTAACCTTCCTCCACATCTGATGTTGAGATTTATTTTAGTCTGTAAGGATTAGGAAAGGGTGGAAGTGGACTGTTCTTTACACTGACATATCAAAAGCTTACTACATATGAAATTAGATCAAATCAAAATAATCAACCAACCCAAAACATAAATTTGAAACCTAACATTCCCACAGTTGTGAGAAACACTTACCATGGTTCATTTCATTTTCTTCTTCATCCATGGGATTGATGTGCGTTCGAGGCCAATATTCTAAGAGCGCCTGCAGTAAAAGCCCTCCGAGGTTTACTGCATATTGCAAGAACAGAAAACAAAATGATTGGGGATGGTCACATACATTTAAGTTCGAAAAACAAATAGAGTGGCACAGCTAAGAAACCCTTATATTTCTTGAACAGCATTTTAAACAATGAGACATCAGCTATTTCTGAAGCTGAGGGGACTTTAAAAAACAAATTTGGGAGTCTGATGTTCAAAGAGTCAAAATCTATAGAAAGGCACAAATCATGTGAGTACAAAGTATTTATGATTTATTTATTTATGACATTTCTACCCCACCTTTTCACCCTGAAGGGGACTTGTTATCTGATCTACAATTCATTTTTCACCTGAAATTCAATAAGCTTCATCAAAATTCCACAACTTTGTGAAAAAGAACTTGTTAAAAACAGAAATCCAGTTACTACAAACTGGTCTGCCTGCAACATCAGGATACATAGATCAATCCATGCAGCTTGACAGGTAACATCTCAAAGAGGAGTGCAGAACTTAGACAAAGAGAAGCTGGGGCATTTGAGTCTTATAAGAGTCGAGCTTCCCAAAACTCTCCCCTCTTACAAGCCAAATATGTCATTTCAATTAAGTGTTAAAGTGTGTGTGTGTCTCTCTCTCTACACACACACACAGGTATATCTCATGAACATTTGAGAGAAAAATAATTTTCTAGCATTTCCATTTCTTGAGATGTAAGATCTGTCTTTTTATTAAACAACAGCACACTCACATTTTGGATCAGATCCATCTGGACTGCTAAATCCAGCATCCTTTGCAGAGACCCAAGCTGCAAAGCAGTCACTCTCATCTAAAGTAATTGTTAACATCTGCCAAAAAAGATAACATAATATAAATAGTGTTTTAGGAGTACAACCTTGTTCTGAGGATTCAAACACATGCAAAGCTTTGGCAAGATTATATTAACATTTCTGCATTAAGATTCTGTGTTGCAGCTTTCACGAGTTCCTGTCCATAGGGGAAAGAGGGAAGCAAAATAGGAAAACACCAATCATAGGGCAAGAAAGGCAGGGAAGTTCCAGGCATGCAAGAATCTTGTTAAGGTTGACGTGTTTTGATTAATTGCTCTAAAACATTAGTTCCCAACCTTTTTTGACCAGGGACCACTTGAACAGGGACCACTCTTTAACATTAGTACCAAAAGAGATATGAATCAGGTTTTGGTCAACTTTAGATTTGGTTTGGTTATTGAGGTGTTGATTCAGAAAATTGCATTGGATAGAACACATCAGCTCTAGTTTCTAAGACAGAACATATGTCATCCAGTAGTCTCCACCTGCTTGCCCACAGAAAGCCATATTTAATAAGCCTCGGCACTACAAGAGGGTTTGCGAGACCAGTTGCTCTTGTTGCAATGATGTAGTAATGGTGAGGGCATGCACCATATTTTCGTTCTTGTGGACCACAGGTTAGGACCACTGCTCTAGACCAAGAACAATTCTTCTTGAGCATCATTTTGCAACTTTATTTATTTATTTATTATTTCACTTTTGTATTCCGCTCCTCCCAGCAGGCTCGGGGCGGATCACAGCAAGGAAAAATACATGGGTGGCATGTTGCAACATGTCAGCATGCGGCCCTACAATTAATAAAAACATATAAACATAAAACCACATTTAAAACAGGTACATTGTCAGGGCACGGATTAAGAGGACATATATCATGGTTTTTGGTCCAGTATGCCTAATAAAGGCCAGCCCGAAGAGGGGTCGTCTTGCACGCCCCCGGAACGGGCCCAATTCCGAAATGGCTCGGGTGCTGTCCGGGAGGGCATTCCAAAGTACTGGTGCTGCCACGGAAAAAGACCTTTGTCGAGTCATTGACAGGTGGCAGGAGCGGACTGATGGAATTATCAACAGATTTTGCTCATCTGAGCGCAGTGATCTCGGGGGGAACGTACGGGGTAAGGCGGTCCTTCAGGTATGCAGGCCCTAGGCCGTGCAGGGCCCTAAAGGTCAAAACCAACACCTTGAAGGCAATCCGGTACTCAATAGGAAGCCAGTGCAGTTGCCGGAGGATAGGTGTAATGTGCTCTCTCGCCGGCACTCCTGCTAGCAAGCGAGCCGCGGCATTCTGCACTAGCTTGAGTTTCCGGATTGTCGACAGGGGAAGGCCAACGTAGAGGCCATTACAGTAGTCTAGTCTCGAGATGACCGTCTCTTGGATTACCGTGGCCAGGTCATCCCTGGACAGGTAGGGTGCCAGTCGCCTAGCCTGTCGGAGGTGATAAAATGACGTCCTGCTGACCATAGAGACCTGGGCCTCCATGGTCAGCGAGGAGTCCAACACAACTCCCAAGCTCTTAACTGACGGCGATGGGTTAAGCCGCTCGCCGTCCAGGGTAGGCAACCGGCACCCACCCAGTCCAGGCTGACCAGGCCACAGGATCTCCGTCTTTGATGGATTCACCTTCAGCCGGCTGGCACGCAGCCAACCAGTCACGGCTTCGAGGCATAGATGGAAACAATCGGGTGAGGAGTCCGGCCTGCAGTCCATTCTCAGCAGAAGCTGGGTGTCATCAGCGTACTGATGGCACTCCAGACCAAAGTCACGGGCCAGCTGGGCCAGGGGCGCATATAAACATTGAATAATAAGGGGGAGATGATGACCCCTGGGGACCCCACAATCAAGTGGGAGTCTCCGGAGACCTCCCCGCCCCCCTCCACACGTTGTCCCCGGCCCCGGAGGAAGGAGGCCACCCATTTAAGAGCAGTCCCCCCAACCCTGGAAGCGGCTAAACGGTGGGTCAATAGTGCGTGATCTACAGTGTCGAACGCTGCTGTCAGATCTAACAGGACAAGCAGTGCTGATCCACCCTGGTCCAGCTGGCTGGTCTGTAATGGCGACAAGCACGGTCTCCGTCCCATGCCCAATACGGAAGCCGGACTGGAAGGGATCAAGTCCAGCTGTGTCGTCTAGGAACCGCTGCAGCTGCTCCGCTGCTGCCCTCTCAATTACTTTGCCTAGAAAAGGCAAGTTGGAAACAGGCCTGTAATTGGAGGGAGCCGAAGGATCTAGGTTCGGCTTTTTCAGCAGCGGTTTTACCATAGCCTCTTTTAACTTGGTTAACTTCCTACTAATATAAACTCCCTTATGAGAAATGGCTCTTGCTTAGGCTACAGCAGATTATACTGTTCACAGAACAGTCATAACCTATCTCAACATTTTAATATTAAATACCAGAAGAGTCAAATGAAGCCCTTAAAAAAAACCCCAACAAACTAACATTGGATTGGGTTGTTGTAGGTTTTTCGGGCTATACGGCCATGTTCTAGAAGCATTCTCTCCTGACGTTTCACCTGCATCTATAACAGGCATCCTCAGAGGTTGTGAGGTAACAATGTAAGATAAGAAAATTGCTTTTTCTGTGAACAAAAGATCAATTACAGTGATACAAAAAGGTTTATTATTATTAAGAGCCAAGCTAAGACTAGATACTTTATTTCTCATTGAATCTTGAATTTTACTGAATGACCCTTGAAAGTTCACACTCTTTCATCCTGAACTTCCTCATAAGGGTCTTGTGAGAAAAAAGTCTGTGTGTGGAATAGGGTTGCCACTTTTTGATATAATAAGGGACAGGGTACCTAAAAATAGGGAAGTTTTTACAAAAATAAGGGACACTTGATTAAAAACTTCAAAATCATCAATTAATTTTCAAGTTTGTATGTAGTGTCCCTTTTTTTTGGTGAAAAATTCCCTATTTTTCCCTGTCCCTTATTCAAGTGGCAACCCTAGTGTGGAAGGAAGAATAACCAGATATTTTGCCTGAAGTGCCTTGGTCGGTGGGCAGGACATGACTCCAATTGGACCAACAAAAACTCTCAAATCATGTAATGTCAAACTACACTTCTAACGAACAGATATGATGCGACTTACCCCTGTTTTTAAGTCTACTGAAAACCAATTTGGCACATAGACCATTTTGAACCTTTTTTTAATTTCTTCTTCAAAGTCCACCTTCCCAAGGTCTTCTACTTTACAAGCCTGTATATTAAAAATAAAAAGTAATGGTTATTTGGTATAGAAATATCATGTATAATTGTTGCCGCTGTGTGCTTTCAAGTCAGAACAAAGGCAAACCCCCTCTGGGCAAATCTTTCCAGTAAAACACTCAAGGAGTTTTACTGGCAAGATTTATTCCAGGAGGAATTGCCTTTGTCTCCCTCTGAGGCTGAGAATACTTCCAAAAGAAAGCACAAAGTGATGGCATTATGGTATTTTGTATTTTCTAAGAATGCCTCTGGGGCCCATACGGAACCATAGGTCAAAAGATCAGTGAGTTGCTTTAGAGCATCTTATCCTCTAACTTCAAAAAGTTTTTAAAGAAAGGGCCAAGAAGTTTGGAAATTATTAAAGGAAAAGAACAAAAATATTGACACCAATAGAAGAACCCCAGAACTATGTTGTATTAAACATAGCATAATGCAATCAGGCAACCATTTTCACCTACCTTCAACACATCCCAGTATGCCACATTGTTGTTCGTGTCTTTGGTTAATATGTGTCTTTTGTCATTGAGTATGTGGCACTGAATAATACTAGCACCCCCTAGGAAGAAAGTATCATATGAATTAAATAATCCATACAAATCAAACACAGGAAGAAAATATCAAAGCACTAGGAGAAACGTAGTAGAGAAAACACAGTTTGAGTTTAATTCTATTAAGCACCGGGAATGTGGCGCAGTTGGCTAAGTGTCAGCTGCATAAGATCTGACAAGTAGATCATGAGTTCGAGGCCTGCCCGGGTCGAGGTGGGTGCTCGACCTTTAAGTGTAGCCTGCTGTCGATCTTTGCAGCCCGAAAGACAGTTCCATCTGTCAAGTAGGAGATAAAGGTACCACATTAAGTGGGGAGGCACATTTTGACTGAATTATGAGGCCATTAAAGGACTCCAGAAATGCTGAGGAATGTGGAAGGAACAACAAGGGACGCTGGGAACGCTGAGAGATGAGGAGTGCATCAGCTCCCCCTGGTGACCAGAATTTGCCTCTGTTCGTCTATATGTTGTATGTTGAAACAGCAGGGATTGTCTGCTAAGTATGTGTACTGTAATTCGTTCTGAGTCCCCTTCGGGGTGAGAAGAGCAGAATATAAATAAAGTAAATAAATAAAAATATTTTTTAAATCTCTGAAAAGGTCAGCTATAACAGGAGGAACAAGTATTTTTTCTTCATGTCAGGAATAACTTGGGAAACTTATGGTATGAGAGAATTGGCTATCTGCAAGAACATTGCCCAGGGGATGCCGGGATGTTTTACCATCCTTGTGGGAGGCTTATCTCATGTCTCCACATGGGAAGCTGGAGCTGACAGAGGGAGCTCATCCACACTCTCCATGAATTCGAACCTCTGACCTGTTGGGTCTTCAGTCCTGCCAGCACAAGGGTTTAACCCACTGTGCCACCGAGGGCTCCGGGAGGAACAAGTATTTTGCATTTGTCAACCTTAGAGCAATATTCTCAAGCCGCCCCAAGTCTCTTCAGGGAGATGGAGGCAGGGTATAATAATAATAGGCCCAGTACTAAACTTACCTTTAATCACTTGGTCCGGCTGTGTGCAAAGGGGCGTGATAGGATTGCTACAGTCATTGTCGTAGTCACCGGAAGCTCTGAAGTTGTGAACACCCTTCAAAGTCTACAAATGAAAGTTGGGGTGGGAGAAGAGAAGAGGATGGATAATTAGAGCCTATTTCAAGGTACGAAGACGGCTCTCCTTTATCTCTTCCCTTTCTTCAAAAGACCACAGACTTTGCTTCTGTATAAAGTCTTTACTGCTTAGCTGACATGTCAGTTGTCTATTTAGAATGCATGGCACCAGACGAAGTTATGTTGAATCACAATGTGAAATAAACTCAGGAGGCTGAAACATAGTCCAGTTTATGCCAGACCCTACTGTCCACGGTACATGAAGCTGAAAGATCAGTATATTCAATGTCTATTTTGGTTACATGTACCGCTGCATTTTAACTTAGTGAGTTTTCCTAAACTAAAGACTATGAGAAAAAGACAATGTATATATTTCTATATAGAGAGATACAGCTGCCTAAATACCTTAAAGCAGTGGTTTTCAACCTGTGGGTCCCCAGGTATTTTGGCCTACAACTCCCAGAAATCCCAATCAGTTTACCAGCTGTTAGGATTTCTGGGAGTTGAAGGCCAAAATGTCTGGGGACCCACAGGTTGAGAACCACTGCCCTAAAGGAATCAAATCTCATCTGAAGCAAAACAAGGTCAGCTTTGGTTAGTATTTGGATGGGAGTCAACCAATGAATCCAAGGTGCTATCTTTCAGAGAAAGGAGCTGGCAAAACCACCTAAGTACTCCTCATCTATGATGTTAATGGGATTGCCATAAGTCAACAGGAAATTTGAAGATGTGTACACATACAGATATATAAATTGTTCTATAATAAATTCACATTTTAACAGTCCTCACCCATTTATTCACAGAAGACTTAGTTGTTGCAACCCAAAGAGCTGGAGGAGGATCCACTGATCGATCTAGCTCCATCTGAGTGACCAAAAAATCCAGTATTAGGACAATCTGCTGGAACATAAGTATTAAGAAGTACTATATATACCTGAGTATAAGCTGATCCGAATATAAGCCAAGGCAGTGAGAAGAGGGAGGCATGTGCGCGGCGAGAAAAGGCGCACACGCTGGCAGTGAGAAGAGGGAGGGGCTTGTGTGACGAGGACAGGGACGTGCGGATGCCTCTTTTCTCGCCACGCGCATGTATGGCTCCCTCTTCTTGCCACCCACGCGGTGAGAGCATGAGGGACTTTGGCAATAAGCCAAGGTGCACGTGTGGCTGCGAGAAGAGGGAGGGGACTTGCACACTGAGAAGAAGTGCGTGCGCACACCTCTGTCCTCGTCACGCAAGCTTCGTCCTTCTTCTTGCCGCCCGTGCGTGTACCTTTTCTTCTCCTTGTGTGTTTGCTTCCCTCTCTCTTCTCGCCACGCTTGCCTTCCTCCCTCTTCTCGCTGCCCGCCACGGGTCCAGTGAAGAGGATGATGACTTTGGCTATGGCCTTTTCATGGAGTGAAGCTGCGGTGCGTGGAAGCCCCGACAGAGCTTCATCTACAAACGCTTGTTCTTCTGAACAAGGGCACAGACAGAAGAGGAAACACCACATGGGGAGTTAGCCCTTCCTTATGCCATCCAAAGAATATATATTTAGCTGGAGTTATACTTAAAAAATGTACCTGTTCCGATTTACATGCAAATTCAACTTAAGAACAAATCTGCAGAACCTATCTTGTTCATAACTTGTGGACTGTCTGTAATCTCTCATATAAGATTTTTCCATACCCTCCATCTCAGAGGCTGACAGATATAGGGCTTGTACTGGAATACTGAACACATTTGAGAGTTTGATTTAGTTCCAAAAATAACACTGTTCTACAGGAATATATTTTAATGGACAGAATATCTATCTACCAACGTAACAACACACATTACAGTTACAGATTTTGGACCATACTGAAAATATCATTTGTTATGAAAATAGTCTTCCCTGGTTATATAAAATTTTGGCAGAGATGTACTGCATAAAAATGATTACATTTCCCACAACATTTTCACTGGTGTCATCAACAAGAAAACCAAGTTTGCTAAACTGACCATGACGACAACAACTACACCAGAGAAGAAATCACTGCAATTAATTATACTTCACCTTTTTTACTGCTTCATTAATGAAAGACAATCATCAACTACTTTTTCACAAATGCTCCTCAAAGCATATTATTCATTTTTACAACAGCCATCCATGACGGCCAGAAGCAAAAGATGGTCAAAGCTCTTCTGCCAGAAAACCTCACCAGGCAGCATAATAAGAAAAAAAAGGTATACTACCTTAAGAACTGGTGCCTTTTCTTCACAAATCAGCACTCGGATATCTGGGTTGCGTAAATCTGTACAATATATCTTTCTGTCTCTTCCGCCTGAATAAACATGAGTGAAGGCTTCATTGACTTGCAGTGCCCATACGCCTTCATCATGGACTCTGTACGTAGCTATACACCTTTGCTGACCAAGCGACCAGAGTCTGATAGTGCCATCAGAGCTGCCAGAAAGACACTGAAACAAGAACAGCCATTAAATTCAAAATCATTAAATTTCTAGCTGCAGCTCTTTGAAGCCACTGTGCAAACCTATTTTTGCAAAATTTTGCTCTGCTATCCCATTTGGCTATTATCACATTAGAAAACAGGAGCTTTTAAAAGAGACCTAGAGTGCGTGCTTTGTACTCAGTATCAAAAACCTTTATTGTACCATTAGCATGCTTTACAATATCAAACACATACCTGTGTGCCATCTCTGTTTAAGAGCAAAGCTTTAACGTTGTCAGTGTGCCCCTTCAGTTTCATAAGCTTTGCACAAGTTCTTGGATCCCACACCCTTAAAACCTGTTGAAGAAAAATATTCCCCTGAAATCAATGGAACTTCTGATGTAAAGATAATCTAATCTCTAACTTTCTTCCTACTATTAATATTTTAATTCTTCAGAAGCTTTGAGTGTGTCAACTCTAGTTTGGCCTCTTGAATTAGCACTACTTATCCAATTTTCTTTTCGTATCAGGAGCAACTTGAGAAACTGCAAGTTGCTTCTGGTGTGAGAGCACTGGCCGTCTGCAAGGACGTTGTCCAGAGGACGCTCAAGTATTTGATGCTTTACCATCCCAGTGGGATACTTCTCTCATGTCCCCACAAGGGGAGGTGGAAGAGGGGGCTCAACCTGCTCTCCCTGGATTTGAACCGCTGACCTGTAAGTCAGCAGTCCTGCCAGAACAAGGGTTTAACTCATTGCACCACCAGGGGCTCACTTATCCACATGGTACAAAACAATACAATTTCTCTATAACAATTCAGGATGATAATTCCAGAATGGGAAATGAAAGTTCAAGTATAGCTCAGTTTACAAAGCTCCTTTTAACAAAGTCTTTTTACAGGAGTCCAGTCTAACTTCCATTTTCCTTGAGCTGGATGTTTCTGGCTGCATTGGCATTAGAATTGTGGTGGAGACAGACTCACTTGTTGGACTGTACCAATATATCTGGGAAAGAATGGGATTCTATGTGACCATACTTTAGCTATTTGTGTTTGTTTGTGTGTTTATTTCATATTTTTATACCCCACCCTTCTCACCCTTGTGGGACGGACGGACGGACTCAGGGCGGCCTCAGAACAAGCACCATACGGCGCCATTATAAAACAATCAACAAATACATTAAAACATTTTATGTTTATGTATCACAGGCAAAGGAAACAGCTGAAAAAGAATAATGTAAGCACCATATGTGAAGGGCAAAATAAAATGGATGAAACGGGAACAGAAGATTAGTCTGCCTCACCACCTATCCTAGAGCATTGAAAAAACAACAGATCTGTAAGTTTCATTAGTATAATGAAACTCATCGTAAAAGTGGGGGATATTGGAAGTGGGGAAAACACATCATTCGGAAAGGAACTTTCAAGTGTTTATCTATGGAAGGAGAATCTGATTTGGTTGTTTCATTTCATATGGAGCTACATGTGCTTGACCAAGAAGCTCTTTGCACAGCAGAAAGGAGACTAAAGCAGGAAGCATAGCCATGGTAGATGCAATAACCATTTCTCAGCAGTCCAGGAAGAAATGTTGTCATTATAAAGTATGTAGATCACAAAAACCTTTAATGATCACAGAGTGTACCAGGCTGAATCAAACCAGATCTGCAAAGTAGAAATGTTTCATATAGTTCATATGAATAAGGAGTGATAGAAACATTTTCACGTCCAAAGAATGGCACACTAAAGCTTAAGAGCAATGGTGGGAAATCCTCCCCACAATCCCCAAGGGGGGGGGGGGATGCTTACTAGCAGCAGAGTGGGCACCATTCCATTTTTCCTTCACTCTTCAGCCCGCCCTGCTTTTTGCACATGCCCACTCCATTCACACCTCACTCCTGGGCAAAACTGTTATTCCCAGAGGCTCGTGTTATATATTCAATAGTATCTTACTTCCCACTTACTTCTAAGGACATGATGAACAAGAAAGCTCTAATGTTCACCCTCCACCATGCTCTATCCCCAATTTGGAGAAAGCAGCTGAGCAGTAGAACAACAAAGCCTGTGAAACTGCTACTTGCCCAAGCCTCCTCTTCCTTGCTTTTAAACTGCTTCCTACCAAGCAGCTAAATAATACTTAAATTCCTGCAATGCTCTGGTGATTTGTGGGAAAGAGTTTGGTCTGTATAAAAGAGAGGACCAGGCCTGGTGGTAAAGGCCAATGGGTAGATTATCAAAACATACAAGTAGCAATGAGTTACAATTTCCCCATCCCAGATTGATAATATAAGTTCCTGAATTCCTTCAGAAATTATCTACAAACTATGCTAGCAAGGTATTGAAATCTTGTTTACCTTTTCAGTGGACCCTGATACAATTACTGTTCCCATCTGATTCATGGCAAGACTGTAGATAGAATCTTTGTTTCCACTGAGGGAAGAAGCTATTGAAAACAAATGCAATTTAATTTTGGATTCAGTTTTTCAATAGGAATAATATCATCCACTTCAAGTAACTGATTTAATGACAGCTAAAGTTTAAGGTATAGCTATTGAGTAAAATAAAAGCCTTTCTTAACCCACTGCTTGTAATATGTTAAAATACTCCATTTCAGCAACTTTTCAACCAGCAGAATGCTCTCTATAATGTGACTTTTCATCCACGATTTAAGTGCAGGTGAAATGCCATTCCATTACGTCAGCACATTTAATGAAAACCAGAATTTTGGAGTTATAAAGACCTATTTTACATTAGAGTACACATATAGATTCCATGCCAATGGGATGGGGAATGGAGTGTGTACCCTTCTATATGAAAAGGCAGTAATCAGTTACTACAATACCCCTAGATGCTATACTTAACACTGCTGAATGGATAGCAAATCCTTCACCTTTCCCCAACAAACTAACTGACCTCGGAATCACTCAAAATAACCACATGGAACAATGGGTTTCTGCGGAATATATTTCAGGAATGTATAATTCTTTTGGTTCTCATGTTATAATTGTTCATCTTTCACTAGTTCTCAAAATACTGCATTACATTTAGTACTTGTTTTAAAACTGACTTAGCATACCCTTAAAATACCTACGCACACCATTTCCAATTGTTTGAGGATACTTATTATATACACTGATACTTTTTGTTGAACTACACACTACTCTAAAATGGCTCTAATACTATCTAACAACTTTTTAACTGATTGGAGCAGAGAAACTGGTAAAAACTGGCAAAATCCTCTCCAAATAAGGCAAAATATGTTTGCATAGATTCCACTTATGCTTTAAATCATATGTATACTTACTTGTGACAGTGTTATTTGAGGCAGTCAGTGCTGTTAATGTATTTACATCCCAGAGGAATATCTGTCTGTCCAACCCAGCTGATGCTACTAATTCTTTATCTTTTGCATATGCTAAGGCTTTCACATAATCCTGCAATAAAGCATACAAATGTAACAAAATGGAGGAAGTATGAGGTATGCAACTTTTAATCATCTTTTATTTGACAACAGCAATGTTACTTATTTCACTTTGCACTTTACCTTATGGGTCCTTAGCGTTGACATACAAAATCCTTTATGTGCATTCCATACTTTAACAGTAGTGTCAGATGAAGCAGATATCACTGTAAGGAAAACGCCACCGAAGTTTATATCTCAGCAATAACACAAACAAATATCAAAACTAGAACTTGAATTTTGTGTTATTGGCAAGCAATTTCATGTCTAAATGTTACTACTCTGGAATATACACAAAAATATAGAAGACATGGAGAGACCAACAAACGGAAAAAAGAAAAAAGAACACGGACAATTTGACTTCCTAGCTACTCATACCAGGTAAATATAGTTGTTTCGTAAGATACTCTCATCAATGTAGCTACCAATTAATGTTACATTTCTGGTTATTTTTAGGTGATGTACTCAGTAATAGGTTTATCTTGCAGGTTTCATTTTACAGTATTTTCACAGGAATTGTAAAAAGCTTTTCATACTTTTGTGAAGCAGTACGTCTATTCAGCTAACCTACTTTACATGGCTATTCTTTAAGACTAGAAAGGTTGTGGGTGATCTGTTTTGAAAAAACTGAATATTAGGATACACAAACAAAGATGCAAATAGCAACTCACATATTGTTAAAAGAAGTTACTTACAGGTTTTGCCATTACAACAGAGTACAATGTCATTCACCCAGTCTGTATGATGTTCCATAGAAGCTATATAGGGGTCTTGCTGGAATTAAAAATATATACATATTGTAAGTTCCTGCTCCTATTTCACAGGAAATCTCGAGTACAACTGTGACCTCAGTCAATCTCCTGAGGATACTTGTGACCTCTGTCTTTCAGTGCAATTACTTTCCACAGCAAGTTGAATGAAAGAACCTTAATTAGTAGATTTTGGAATGAAGCCAGACATGATGTCCCATTATATTACTGCCGGTATTTTAAAAAGCCACATCCCAACTCTAGAAAAGCAGATGACTCTGCACATCCACAGGGCTTCTTCTGGGAACTGGTGTATTTCCTATCAGTCAGCTCCCAAAACCACCGTAGCTTCTTCCAGTTGCTAATGGTCATCTTCAAAAGCATATAACCCACAATCCCAGAAGATGCCAGGTGAAAGAGTACTCAGTAGGCTTATAAAATGCTTGAAAAATATAACAGTTAACATTGATCTTTAATGTTTTTTTAATCACTGGCTATTTTGACTACCTCCAACATTTTAAGCATTATTATTCACACAAAAATTAACATGTGGTTTACCTTGTGCTGGTTGACACTCCATATCCTGATGATGGAGTCTCGGCCTGCTGTAAAAAGTCTATTTAATGCTGGGTCCAGCTGCAGTGCATTTACTCCATTCCGATTATACTTCTCCACCTCATCTCTAATTACATAGGAGACCTAAAATGTGTTGACAGAAATCCAAATAAAACATTAAGAAGCAACAGAGATGTATTTCACTCCACCCCATTTGTTCTCATACTTTCTATTTGTTCCAACAGTATAAAGGCTTTATAGCATTCTAACCCCTCCACACAAATAGAGGAACTGAGATACTTTAAATTTGTCACAAGATAGTAAGATATCAATGTTAAAGTGAGGGAAGATTACTCACTTCCTCAGCTTTGGAGCATACATCACCAAAAGTAGATCGACACATTTTACAAAAGCGCCATAGTTTATAAAAATGACAGCTCAGGAAAGCAGCTTGAAGAATGGAACATTTTGCATTAAACAAGAACCCAATCATGTCAATTCATTATATGCTGCATGACCATACAAACTAGCTTTTTAAAAGTGGAGTGTGAAGGATCCACGCCCCCATGGCTGAGTAATATGGGCATTATGCAGTCTCACTATATGTTTCTATGGACACTGCCACCACATTCAAGGGGATGGCAGCAAAAAGCAACCATTTTATATTAAAAGAGGGAATGTGGGGAGCACATAAACTGATTTGCTCTCTGAAAAATCAGTAATCAGACTTTGCTCCATCACATATTGTATAGACTGAAGGTTTGGGAGATCCTGAGCAACATCCCTTCTTATGGACATGTTTCCCTCATTATTTCAGCAATGCACTAGGCACTACCATTTGACTTCTTCCTACTGCAGCTGCTATTAATTGATCCTGCTTCATTATGCTAACTATGTAAGAGATAGAAACCACACAATACTTAATTTCAGTTGTAACATCAACTAGTATTAGGCTCACTACCAGAAACCCTATGCCTATTAAGTGGTGGTATAGTTCAAATCAATGTGTGAACTTCAGACTGAGTGTTTTTTATAACTGTCTTTGCACTCCTATGGTTTACAAATATCTATGTTGTTACAAAAGTAGAGAACATAACTAGACAAATTTCCTAACAAGGAAGAGATTCAAGATTTAGTAAAGAAACATTTCCCTGGTTCTCTTCAAGTCTGCTCTTATCCTAATGCCCTCTAAATCCAGCCTGTACATTTTCCTTCCGCTACTACCCATAACTCCATCTCTCTCCTCGTTTCCTTTTCCATTTTCACTTCCACACAAAATTAGCCCAAAACTTATTACTTTTAACTATCCCATTTATGACAACTCCCTCCTGAAAGCCTATTTCCATCCATGTGAGTGAGATATATATATGATGATGCAAGTCTCATACATTTTCTTCAGAACCCCCTTTCCTCTTGATACCAATTCCTATTTATGTTCAAGCTACTTTTATTTTTCCAAGTTAATAAGTTAGCCATTGAGCGCCAGTGAGATGCTGTTAAAGAACAGGATTACAATGCTGGAGACCAGGATATGGATCCCTGTTCAGTCATGGAAACTCACTGGGTGATTCCGGACAAGTCATATTTCCAAGAAGGCAAAGGCCAAAACCCCTCTGAACAAATGTTGTCAAAACACCCCGTGAAAGGCATTCCTCAGTGCTGCTCTAAGTCAGAAAAAAAACCTTGAAGGCAGACAACAACTGCTTTGGTACATCCCACTCGTATTTTAGTCTTCTAGGTTTCAGTTCCATAGAAGCTGGTAACTGTGTCCAATCACAAGAGCAACACTATAGCTCTTCAACAAGTCAAACCAGATTCCCCAGACTCTAAGCAGAATTTATACATTTTAGGAATGATTAATTTCCACAATAGCAAAGATAATTGGAAGAGGAAAGCTGTGGTTCACATAAATTTTCCTCATGGAAAGATAATGTATTTAGGCATTAAAGGAATTGTTTACCCCCCCCGCCCGAACATATTTCAAACTTTATTTCTTTGGTGCAGCAAAAGCAGTTTATATATGTCAGACTTCCAAAGATGTGAAAAAAGCATTCTGAAAGCAGATGGTACTCATACATATATAACCCACTCAATTTCCATGCAAATCTACCAGCGAAAATTTGGAATTAATGTGTCTTAATTTTCAGTAATATTTAGAACAAAAAGTCTGTTTGCTTTCCATCCTGCATACAGTAATGCTATGGCAAGTACATGGCTGCACCTCAGTTTACTTTTAATCAGTAATAAATGTTATATTTATTATTGGTTAAGATCAATACCAATTTCAGCAATTCAGTACAATCTGAATTCCATGTCCAATTTTAAATACAAAACTATTTTAAAAACACGGTTTCTTTAAAAACATACTCTAATTAGTGGTTCTTCAATGGCTTTTTACATAATGTGATATAAACACAATTAAAACAATTTGAATGAGAATGCTGATTTTCAAGAGACAATTCCCTCCAGATAACTGATAGTATAAACAATCCTGGATCATTGAGAGGGGTACTGATGAAAGCTGGATTCAGCATCAATAAGCACTCACAATTTGTCATCATCTAGAACAGCATAAAGTGTCATGTTGTAGGGGTTTGTGTGTTGGATGCATGGGGAGACCAGACTCTGAACCTTCCATGGCCACAGAAAACCACTGAGTGTCCTTGAGGAAGTCACACTCTTAGCCTCAGAGGAAGGCAAAGGCAACCCTCTTGGAAAAAGTTTTGCACAGACAACCCTGTCATGGCTTCACTTCAGGGTCACATAAATCAGAAATTATTTGAATGTACACAGCTAGAACAGAGATGGGCAACTGTGGAAAGTTAAGAGGCCTCATAAATCCCTTTCTCAACAGACTTTGCACAGCTGCATGTCTCCAGAGAACCTAGTCAATTTTTTGCCCCTAAACACCCTCTAAAGGGCACTTTCATCATGTTTGGAGCATTCCAGGGCCATTTAAGACCCTAGAGAGAGCATTTCTAACAACGTAAAGTGAGCAGAAGTCATTTTATCCACATTTCCTGTTTCAAAAAGAGTTTCTCTTGGGCATCAAGAGAATTTCAAATTTCCCTGAGAACATTATCTGTTTTGAGAGTCCTTTTATACACACTGTAAGCAACACTCTTCATTAACTTTTTTCTGCATGTTCATGTGATACAGTTCTAAATGATATATTTCGTTATTGATTAATTAATAATTATTTCATCATTTTCTTATATCGAGCAGTTTTGGAATGCAGGTGGGGAAAAAAGGAATAATATGCTATGTGACAGCAGTCATAATAAAAACTAGACCTGGCAGAATGTTACCATCTTCTGATACAAAATAGGAAAATTAACAAGTGTCAAACATTTGTGTTTTCCTTCTACATGACATCAACATTTACAGTTTCAGACAGGTACTCACAAGCATCAAATTAATGGTAACTAAATCCCATACATTTAGAACACAACTTTTGGAGGCTTTAAAAGGGAAACACTTCTTTGATTTGAAAAAGATGTAGACAGATTATTACGCATTCTAATGTGCAATCTACTAATAAGCTTTATAGATACAATTATCCCTACAGCACTGTACTGTATAATATGGACAGAGGCCATAAATTGACTTATTCTAGCACAAATGCCTCAGCAATACAATAAATGCCTGCTGATAAGTAGAAGCAGTATCAGCAGCAACGTGCAATTTGCTAACTGCTGCCATCCTGTTGCATAGGCATGGGTGTATCCACTGGGTACCACGCCTTCCTAGATGTGAATTTTAGTGTAAATCCTGATGTTTTAATGGTTAACTGTTTTAAGCTGTTTTATTGTGTTTGTGTTTGCATTTTACTGTGTTTTTTATCATGTGTAAGTCGCCCCGAGCCGGATGGGAGGGGCGACGAATCAAGTCGAAATAAATAAATAAATAACTATTGGGATGAAACTCCAAGCAGTCACATGCTCATTTAAGAATGCTAGAAAGATTCAGATACAATATTGCCTTCCTCAAAGCTTTGGTCAACAATTCAATTTTACCAGAGCAGCAAGCAGGGCTAAAGATAAGCTCAAGGCTCAAGCAGATATAAGACTCTTGCAGAAACTTCTCTGAAAAGTTGTTTTCTAATGAGATAATAATTTAAATTAAAGTCCAAATCAGATTAGCTTTCCTATGAAGGATATTCCACAATGTATACATACATACATATATACATGTATACACACACAAGGGTGGATCAAACCGTTTTGCCTCCTGTGTCATAAAAATATTATGAACATATAACAGCGAAGTTGCTACAGATCATAGCCTGAACTATCCTCTATGCAAAACTACTATTCAACATAGCCATCATTAATTTGCATACACTTGGGCCATCATTTAACCCAGACATCAAACTATTTTGGAAAAATTTAGGGTTTTGCTTCATGATCCATGATTTTAAAGCTGTTTTAATATCACTCAAGTAATTGAATCTGAAACCAAATAGGTTGTCTTTTTGGACCTTTCATCTCGATGGCAAATGCCCCCCGACTCTGCAACTCACTTCTTCCCAGGGAAGCCAGAAATGGTCCCCTCCCTGCTATCCTTTGGGTGGCAGGCTAAAACCTTTTTATTCAGACAGACTTTTTAAGAAGAAGGTTTTTAAGATTACTGGGGGCTGCTGTGATTGTATATGCTTTTAATGATGTTTAATACGGTTTTAATACTTGTATAACTGTCTATTTTAAGTTGTATTGCAATGATTTTAGTTGTGAGCCTCTTTGACTCTCCATATGGAGAGAAAAAATGGGATACAAATAAACACAATAATAACTTATTATTACGTATATACTTCCCTCTTGTCCTTGCACCTGAACACTGCATATATACATACCCATATGCTATAGACTGAGATTTTAAAAACCTTTTGGAGCCTTGCCCAAAAACTAGTTCAAACTGCAATTATTTTAAGTTGGATAATGAAGGTCATGTTTGCCTTGTTTGGTTCATATCCCTCTAGCCATGTGGGAGTCTTTGTGCTACTAACAAATATACATGTGCTTACATACTTTTGACTTTGAATACGAATAAGTTATTATTGTGTTTATTTGTATCCCAAGGCGCCAAACAGGCTGCAATCTGGCACCACGAGATGCAGAGCCAATCTTAAGAAATGGGGCCACAAAGTGGAGTCCAAGACATGTGAATGTGGGGAAGAGCAAACCACAGACCACCTACTACAATGCAGTCTGAGCCCTGCTAAATGCACAATGGAAGACCTTCTTATAGCCACACTGCTATGCTTTTGACACGAAATAAAACAAATAAATCTGAGAAGCAAGCAGCACTGGGGAACACAAAATGCAAAACCCCCAATCACAACCATATCATACAAAAGTTGACTGACACAACCTAATGATCACAACCAGATACAGTGAAGACATCTGCCCTTGCGCTTTGCTACTTTGCTGTTGAGTATGCATGCTCAATGTGGGAACACATCTCACCACATTAAAACAGTGGAGGTGGCTCTTAATGAGACACAGGATGTCTACTGAAGAAATTATACTGTTTAGCCAGCATTGCACCACCTGACATCCGTCGGGAAGTAGCAGCCAAGCCAGTGACATCTCTCACTCATCCCCTTTCGAATATCAGCCAGCACGCCAATGCCTCAAATCAAGAAATAGTTTTCTAAGATCTACAAAGGTACTCGCAGGAACACTTCAGCAAGTTAAGAGTCCAAAAGTGGCAGGCTAAAACCCAAAACTTCAAGTCATGGCTGATACTAATTGGGAAATTCCCCCCTGGGCACACAGCCTGGATTATTTGGAAGGTACTGAACAGGCTGCACTCTCACACCACAAGATGCAGAGCCAACCTTAAGAAATGAGGCCACAAAGTGGAGTCCAAGACACGTGAATGTGGAGAAGAGTAAACCACAGACCACCTACTACATACAATGCAGTCTGAGCCCCGCTACATGCACAATGGAGGACTTTCTTATAGCAACACCGGGAATGTGGCGCAGCTAGCTGGGTCTCAGCTGCATAAGATCTCTACTGACCAAAAGGTCATGAGTTTGAGGCCTGCCCGGGTCGGGGTGAGCTCTCAACCAATTTGTGTAGCTCGTTGTCGACCTTTGCAACCCAAAAGACAGTTGCATCTGTCAAGTAGGAAATTTAGGTACCACTTTGTGGGGAGGCTAAATTTAACTGATTTCTGGAATGTTAAATTGCCTCTATGTCTGTCTATATATGTTGTATGTCAATGGCATTGAATGTTTGCCTGTATATGTGCATTGTGATCCGTCCTGAGCCCCCTGCGGGGTGAGAAGGGCGGAATATAAATGATGTAAATAAATAAATAAATAAACACCAGAGGCACTGCAAATGGCCAGCTTCTGGTCAAAAAACATTTAATAGAATAACAAAGTTTGGGTTTTTTTATTTTAAAAAACCAAAGCTTTATGTTTCTTAAATACATTACAATTGTACCCTCGGTTCGCTTCTGATACTTTAAATAAAATAATCACAAAGCGAAAATCCAAAGTGTGTGTACTACAGCAGGAATGGGTAAACTTCGGTCCTCCTGGTGTTTTGCACGTCAACATCATATTAGCTGTTAGGAATTGTACGAGTTGAAGTCCAAAACATCTGGAGAGAAAGGCTCATGGCTGTAGAGCAGGCCTGGGCAAACTTTGGCCCTCCAGGTGTTTTAGACTCCAACTCCCACAATTCCTAACAGCCTACAGGGCCAAAGTTTGCCCAGGCCTGCTGTAGAGTGTTTCCTCGCTACTTCGCGGTTTGCTTATGGACTTTGTGGTACGCTTATTTCAGACTCGCTGTTTCACGGATTCGAAAAATAATTCAAAGTATACTGTATATCATGGTATTTTCTCTGCTTTGTGGGGTTTAGTCACCGCCGCTCTCAGAGGCGCTTTCCCTCCTCAGTCCTCCCTCCCTCCAGCCTTGAAGGACCTTTCCTTCACTTTATTTTAAGTTTACAAAGACTTAAAATACTGTATAACTACTAAAATAATGTATAAATATTAAAATAGAGCGGTTTCTCACTTATGGCGGGAGGTCCTGGAACAAGGCCTGGGCAAACTATGGCCCTCCAGGTGTTTTGGACTCAAACTCCCACAATTCCTAACAGCCTACCGGCTGTTAGGAATTGTGGGAGTTGGAGTCCAAAACACCTGGAGGGCCGAAGTTTGCCCAGGCCTGCTGTAGAGTCTTCCCTCGTTACTTCGCGGTTTGCTTCTTATGGATTTTGCGGTACGCTTATCTCAGACTCGCTGTTTCACGGATTCGAAAAATAATGTAAAATATATATCATGGTATTTTCTCTGTTTTGTGGGGTTTAGTCACCGCCACTCTTGGAGGCGCTTTCCCTCCTCAGTCCTCCCTCCCTCCAGCCTTGAAGGACCTTTCCTTCCTTCCCTTCACTTTATTTTAAGTTTACAAAGACTTAAAATACTGTATAACTACTAAAATAATGTATAAATATTAAAATACGAGTGGTTTCTCACTTATGGCGGGAGGTCCTGGAACAGGATTGGGTAGGGTTCCCATATGTCCCTTATTCTAAGGGACGTTCCTTATTTTGGCCCTAAAATTTGTGTCCCTTATTTTCAGGCCCTGTCCCTTATTTTTGACTAGCAGGACAGGACTGGGCGGGGTTGACCAGAGGAAGGTGTGCACTGTGGTTTCCACGGCAATGCCTGCCCGGGGATTCCAACTCGCAGGGCAGCCTGCGTCCCCGTTGGAAGGAAGAGGCGATACAGGACTTTTTCAAACTACAGTAGACTAATTAACCGTTACCCAAGGGGAATGTTGGATCATGTTGGATAAAGATAGTTTCTGGTTGCTTGAGAGTTACTCTTAAAATAGGCCTAGCTGTGCATCCCAATACTATACAATGCTGTGTATCCCATACTATACTATAATAATCATGAAGATATACTGTCTTATATAATGTATTTTATTTTAATGTTTAGACAGTGCACTTTTAAAGTCAGCAAAGTCAAGTACTAAATACAGATGGAGAAAATAAGGTAGCTCTAATAATGTTTTTTCTGCATGACAAAGCATGCAGAAACATACCACGTACTGTTAAGAGGGTGTAAGTCAGTTTCTTTTGTGAGTTTCAATCATTATCTTATTCTGTTAATAAAACTATTTCTACCTAATGTTTGAGTTTCAAGTTTTTAATGAAGTGTCCCTTATTTTTTTTAAAAATCCCGTAAATGTCCCTTATTTCTTACATCAAAAAATGGCAACCCTAGGCCTGGGCAAACTTTGGCCCTCCAGGTGTTTTGGACTCCAACTCCCACAATTCCTAACAGCCTCCCAGCTGTTAGGAATTGTGGGAGTTGGAGTCCAAAACACCTGGAGGGCCAAAGTTTGCCCAGGCCTGCTGTAGAGTGTTCCCTCGCTAGTTCGCAGTTTGCTTATTGACTTTGTGGTACGCTTATTTCAGACTCGCTGTTTCACGGATTCAAAAAATAATTTTAAAATATATATCATGGTATTTTCTCTGTTTTGTGGGGTTTTCCTTCCTTCCTTCCCTTTAAGTTTACAAAGGCTTAAAATACTGTATAACTACTAAAATAATGTATAAATATTAAAATAGAGCGGTTTCTCACTTATGGCGGGAGGTCCTGGAACAAGGCCTGGGCAAACTATGGCCCTCCAGGTGTTTTGGACTCCAACTCCCACAATTCCTAACAGCCTACCGGCTGTTAGGAGTTGGAGTCCAAAACACCTGGAGGGCCATAGTTTGCCCAGGCCTGTGCTGGAACCTAACCCCAGCATAAGTGAGGGAACTCTGTACTCCAGCCTTGCCAGAGAGAAGACCTCCAATGGAGGATTTGGCAAAAGGTTGCTTCCCCCTCCCACTACTTTTTCGTCCTCGTCGGCTTTGGTGGAGAGAAGGGAGGAAGGAGGAAGAGCAGCGCGCGCGAGAGAGAGGCAGGATGCTGAGGGAAGGTCTCCCGTTGCCACGGGCAACCGAGGGCCCTGGCTCTTCCCGCCAAGCCGCCTCCCTCCTCCTCACACTCCTCCCCGCATTTTAGCCCTCTTTCCCCCCTTCTCCTTTCTCCTCAGGCCCCTGGAGCCAGGCCTCGGCCCTCCCCGCCCTGGCCTCCCTTCCTCGGCCCTTCTTTTCGCCTCCCTCACCTGTACTTTCCGCCGCCCGGCCGTGTTCTGCCTGTGATGAGTCGCCATCTTGCATGTTGACACTCTGTCGTCATGTCCGGATGGGAGGGGGGGGGGAAGAGGCGTCCGCCGGCCCGGAAGTCCCGCCCCAGCTTGGTCTGGCTCTGCCTGTCAAGGGCTTCCCTCTTGTTCCTCAAACAGGCAGGCGGGAAGAAAGGGGCGTGGCTCTTGCGGGGTTGCTATGGCAGCCGTTATTACGAGCGGGCGCGCGGGTTTTTCCCCCCTCCCGTTTCTCTCTCTCGCGAGACTTGGCTGATTTTTTTGAAAAAGTGGCAGTTGAGGCTCCTGACTCAACAGAACAAGTGCCAAAGGTTGCTGTTCTGACAAACAGCTCTAGTGAATGGGAAAAGGGAATGGCAGAAAGCAGAATAATAAAATGAAATACCTCATGAAGCATAAATGATATTTTGAAATTCTCAAGCAGTGGCTCCCAAACTTTTTTTGGCCTACTGCTCCCTTTCCAGAATTTTTTTTACTCAGCGTGCTCCTAGAAATTAATTTTTTTAATTTTTTAAATTAATTAATTAATTAATTAATTAATTAGGATTTGTCCGTCGCCACTCCCATCCGGCTCGGGGCGACTTCCACACAGTAAAAACACAGTTAAAAACACAAAAGCATATGCAAATACATAAAAAGTCATACAAGCAATACAAGCAACCCGACAACATATTATTTATTTCGATTTGATAAACCGCCCTTCCCAAGGCTCAGGGCGGTTTACAAACATAAAAACAGCATATAAAGCACATGGTTAAAAACACCTAAAATTACATCTTAAAACAGTCACATAAAATCATTGAAGCAGCAAATTAGGGAGTTATGGAACTCCGAGTGGCAAGTTGACTTCTTACCAAAACTGGCGCGTAGACGTGTGGGCGCAAGGATGAGGAATCACGCAACAACTTCACTGCTCATGTGAAATCAAAGAGGTTTATTGATAACACCAGCTGGTGGGGTTGCCAACAGAACAAGCTGTTAATCAGGGGCAAACGGCCCCGGTCACTCTCAGTACAAAGCATATATACCCTTCATGGCGGCATCCAGAAAAGCCCGCCCTCCTTCATGGATTTTTCACAAACATCATTGGCTGGTGTTACATAGCATTTCATTGATCCAATAAAACATTACATTTTCATTAGCATCACATCTCAAACCCCTCCTATGTGTTAGAACAATGAACATTTCTAAGTTAGTCTTTCCCACAGTACAACTATCAGTGGCTGGGACTCTCATGTTCCCAAGTAGCAACATTTCGCTTCTGCCTCTCCTTGCCAGCAACGGAGGGGGCAGAATCCCTCTGTACATGCGCAGTTCTTCTCCCTTTGGCACTGATGTCAACAAGCAGCACGCCTTGTACTGTTAGACCAATCTGAGCCTACGTTATCTTACGCTGGGCACGGGGTGTACTTTGGCAAATCACTGCCTGTGCTAGAAGCACCAATCATAGTGTTACATTCACGGAGCAAGTGCCTGCCTGATTCTTGGCACAGAAACCCACTTTTCTAAGCTCTACACGTGTGCAGCATCACTCTCTGACTGTACTCCTGTTGGAAAGTCCCAACACCGCTTTAATACAAGCAATACAAGCAACCCGACAACATATTATTATTATTTATTTCGATTTGATAAACCGCCCTTCCCAAGGCTCAGGGCGGTTTACAACATATAAAAACAGCATATAAAACACATGGTTAAAAACACCTAAAATAACGTCTTAAAACAGTCACATAAAATCATAGCCAGACATAGCTGGTACATGGAGAATGGTAATGGTATGGCAGGATGGCAAGCGTTAATTAGGCGCTGTCAGACATCGAACATCTGTCTAAACAGCCAGGTCTTGCAGGACCTGCGGAACACCATCAGGTCCTGCAAGGCTCGTGTCTCCGGCGGCAGCGAGTTCCATAGAACCGGCGCCGCCACTGAAAATGCTCTCTGCCACGTGGTAGAGAGCCTGAAGAACTTCATACCCGGAACTTCAAGTAAGTTAAGCTCCTCTGAGCGCAGTGATCTTCTGGGCGCATATGGGGTAAGCAGCTCCTTCAGGTACACTGGCCCCAAACCATATAAGGCCTTGAAAGTCGAAACGAACACCTTGAAGGAGACCCGGAATTCAATGGGCAACCAGTGTAGTTCGCGCAGGAGTGGCGTTATATGTGCCATTCTTGGGGCTCCTAGCAGCAAGCGAGCTGCCGCGTTCTGCACCAGTTTAAGTTTCCGGATCGCCGACAAATCGAGCCTCGAGATGACCGTGGCTTGGATCACCGTGGCCAGGTCGCGACGGGAGAGATAGGGAGCCAGACGTTTTGCTTGCCGCAGATGGTAATAAGCTGTCTTGCAGGCATAAGCAATCTGTGCCTCCATAGACAGCTGCGGGTCCAGCCGGACCCCCAAGCTCTTTACTGAGGACTGCGGGCATAGTGCCACGCCGTCAAACATCGGCAGCTGGATCTCCCCCCCCCCCCGGGTGGCAGTAGGCATCAGAGGCCTGTAGTTATAACTGCAGAGGGCCTGCAGTTTTAAGGGCCAAACGCCTGTTCAAACAATAAGGTCTTGCAGGCCTTCCGGAAAGCCAGCAAGCTAGTCAGGGCATGTTGCACCCTGGACCTGAAGGATCCCTCAGTAAACCCCTTTAGACCAGCCGTGATTAAATGCTTTATTTAGAATAAAAGGAAGAGAATAAAAGAGATAAAAATATAGTCCATTGATGCCCCCAGCATCAGTGTATTGCAGTGCAATAGTCCAAAGAATAAAAGGCTCAATAAATGCAGAAATAGTCTTGATGCCCCAATGGGCTAAAATCCAGGATAAGTTCTTGGCAACAAAGGCTTGGCAAATACTTGAGTATAATGACTTGAAGGCCCAACGGCCCAGGCTTGAGTCCGTGGAGCTTGGCAAGGAAGCTTAACATTGACGTGAGATGCAGAGCATCTCTGGGACCCAACTTAAATAGGCCCCCCAAGGCTTTGATCTTGAAGGCACTGACTTCGACGCAGCCCTTTCCCATGGATAGTTTGCCGGCTTGACTTTCTCATGCCTCCCGAAGACGGAAGGTATGTCAGCTCATTAGTACTTGCACCTGGCGATAGGGGAGGCAACAAGGCTTTGCCGTCCCAGCGCCTCTTATCGGCCTGGGAAGGACAAAGGCTGCATCTGCCCTTGACTGCTGGCTGACACAGAGGCTTTTGCAGAGGCTTGCTTTCAGGCCTAGCTGAGGTCTTGGAATTAACATGGCTTTTGCTTGGTTTGACTATGGAGTCAGGCTGGGGCATGACAGGGCACAAACTTCAGGAGGGAGCGCGCTCCAAAGTGTTGGAGCGATGACACGGAAAGCCCTCCTCTGCGTTGAAGTCAAGTGATAGGTTTTACAACTTGGGATTACGAGAAGGTTGTGTGACTCTGAACGCAGTGGTCTGGTGGGACAATATAGGGCGAGGCGGTCCCTTAGGTACACTGGCCCCAGACCATTCAAGGCCTTAAAGGTCAGAACCAGCACTTTGAAGGTAATCCAGTACTCCACTGGGAGCCAGTGCAGTTCGCGTAAGATGGGATTACTCCATGGCAGCATGTTGGAATGCCTGCCAGCAGCCGAGCTGCAGTGTTCTGCACCAGCTTAAGTTTCTGGATCACCAACAAAGGAAGGCCAATGTAGAGAGCGTTACAGTAGTCCAGCCTTGAGATGACCGTGGCTTGGACCACTGTGGCTAGGTCGTGGCGGGACAAGTAGGGGGGCAGCTTCCTCGCCTGGTGGAGATGAAAAAACGCTACTCTACTGACGGTGGAGATATGTGTCTCCATCGACAGTTGAGAGTCTAGTGTGACACTGAGGCTCTTAACAAATGACGACGGACATAGCGTCACGCCATCCAGGGTAGGAAGCCGAACCTCTCCAGTGTCCGGACGACCTAGCCACAGGATATCCATCTTGGCCAGATTCACCTTCAACCTACTGGCTCGCAGCCATCCAGTAACGGCTTCAAGGCAGCGTTGGAAATTATCAGGTATGGAGTCGGGTCTGCCCTCCATCCCCAGAACGAGCTGGGTGTCATCCGCATATTGGTGACACTCCAGCCCAAAGCTATGTACCAGTCGAGGAAGTGTTCGCACATAGATGTTAAACAACAAAGGGGAGAGGATTGCCCCCTGGGGCACCCCACAGAGTAATGGGGCACCCCCGGAGACAGCCTCGCCCCTTTTCACTCGCCGTAGCCGGTTCCGGAGGAAGGAAGCAATTAAACAGAAATATATACGTATTAATGCAATGGTTCTCAACCTTTCTAATGCCGTGACCCCTAAATAAGGTTCCTCGTGTTGTGGTGACCCCCAACCATATTTTCGTTGCTACTTCATAAATAATTTTGCTACTCTTACGAATTCTAATGCAAATATCTAATATGCAGGATGTATTTTCATTGTTACAAATTGAACATAATTGAAGCGTAGTGATTAATCACAAAAACAATACGTTTGGGGGAGTATGGACAACGGATGATGGGATTTGCAGTACCTTCAATCGATTCAGCTCTGACTTCCACAGACCACTGAGTCCCCCATAAATTACAGAACTGGACCACACTTGGCACAGAGAACCCACATGACCAACAGAAAATACTGGTGGGGTTTGGGAGGAATTGGCAGTGATTTAGGGGAGATGTGGTTCCCCTACATCCGGAGAGAACTGAGAACCCAAACAACTATGGATCTGGACCAAACTTGGCATGAATACTCAATATGCCCAAGTTTTGAGAAAATAGCCCTTCTCATTTGGGAGTTGTAGTTACTGGGATTTATGTTTTACCAACTAACGTAGGGGGAGTTGCTAAGAACTAGCACACACTAAAGGCAAAACAAATTCAGACTATCTACTACAACATATATATATGATGAATAGTAAAAAGAGTAACCATATGTACTTTACCCAAATGTAGTAAAAGTCGTAAATAGTAGGGTTGTTGCAAAGTTCAACTAATAAAGTTCAAAGTCCATAAGTCCGGTAAATATAGGTTTAATACCTTCCACAAGTCACTTATTATAAGTCATAAGTCCATGTGCATACGTATCTAAAAGGAACATGCCCAGATCACTGTTAAGAGAAAATTTGACATAAATTTAGTTTTAACCACATTGTGTTGTCAAAGGCTTTCATGGCCGGAATCATTGAGTTGCTGTGAGTTTTATGGGCTATATGGCCATGTTCCAGAAGCATTATCTCCTGACGTTTCACCTGCATCTATGGCAGTCATCCTCAGAGCTTGTGAGGTCTTTTTAATGGAATTTAATGGAAAATTGTGGCTAGTTTATTTTTTCTGACTTTTCAGTGATGTGATTGTGAATTCAAATATCCTACATACATATTCAATAAAAAATAGTATTAAAATACATTAAAATTCCACACTAGTTTCCAAGTATGAGACCAGTGTTTCTCAACATTCCTAATGCCATGGCCCTTTAATTCAGTTCCTCATGTTGTGGTGACCCCCAACCATAACATTTTTTTTTTTTGCTACTTCATAACTGCAATTTTGCTACTGTTATAAATTGTAATGTAAATATCTGATATGCAAGATGTATTTTCATTCACTGGATCAAATTTGGCATAAATACCCAATATACCCAAATTTGAATACTAGTGAGGCTTGAATACTGGTGAGGGGGTTGATTGATTTTGTCATTTGGAAGTTGCAGTTGCTGGGATTTAGAGTTTACTTACAATCAAAAAGCATTATAAACTCCACTAATGAGGGAATCGAATTAATCTTGTCACACAGAACTCCCATGATCAACAGAAAGTGTTTGGTGGGCATTGACCTTGAGTTTTGGAGTTGTGGTTCACCTACATTCTGAACCCCACCAATGATAGATTTGGGCCAAACGTCCCACAGAGAACCCCCATGACCAAGAGAAAACACTGTGTTTTCTGATGTTTTTTTGCAACCCTTCTGGCACCCCCTCATGACCCCCAGGGGTCCCGACCCCCAGGTTGAGAAACGCTATATTAGACAATGTTTCCTGTTTGGTCACAAATCAAAGAGTACTTTGGATATTAATACCTTTAATGTGTACCGGTAGAAGATTCACAACTTATAAAAGATATGTAAATGATTTTAAAGTACAGTTTCTTGTATTTTTCTAAAGGAAAATGGAAGAACCTGCACAGAAATAACTCCCATTGAGTTCAAAGGGCGGATACGTACATATAATAATTGCAGCCTAATGGAAGTTTGAAGAAAGCTTTTCACGTTATGGAAGTAAACACTATTTAGTTTTGTCGGTAATTAGCAGTGATAGCTACAAGGTCAAGGACAGCAAAAAGGAAAAAAAACACACACACACACACAAAAACCTGAGTAATTTTGTACTAGTGAAAAGAAACTTAGTGAAAATGTCAAGAAGGCAAGAAATTATCCTGAATCTTCCCGATCTTATTTAGATCTCAAAACAACACACAGGATGTTATTCCTCTCTAATCATGTTAACAGTATAATTTAGTCTGCACATTGCTGATAATGACCAGATGTACATTCATTGCACCCTAACTTCAAACCAGGGATGGAAGGAAAGTCTGTGCAAGCTGTAATGTGTATCCCACATCATACACTTGAAAGTACAGAATTTAGAGCAGGCATGGGCAAACTTCGGCCCTCCAGGTGTTTTCGACTTCAACTTCTACATTTCCTAACAGCCTCAGGCCCCAGTCTGAGGCTGTTAGGAATTGTGGGAGTCCAAATCACCTGGAGGGCCAAAGTTTGCCCATGCCGGCTTTAGAGCGTGTTTGGAACAGTTTGGAACTTATTACAACACCTTTTTTTCTAGTATTCTGCCTGCTCGTGCATTCAGTCTAATTATCTATACACAATTATCACTTACATACAAGGAAGGTTTTTTTTATAAAAAAAGTGTGAAAGCAAATTTTCAATTAGGATCAAAGTAGTTGGGATGGAACTCAAAAGAAATCTAACATAAAAGGCAGTGTTGGCTTGCAGACTACATATTTAGTAGATTGCGAGGCAGAATGTCGTCTAATTGCCCATTTCCCTTGTTTCTGATGAGCAAAACCTTTTTATGTTATTAGCTTCCCAGTGTTTTGTACAGTGGTGAAATAACTCACCCCTATTTCGAAGCTGATAATGTAGAATCATCACAATCCATTTGCTTCCTCGCATTATTTTGTTTCCTGTAACAGCTCGAGAAATCCCATTTATTTCTTTTGAGCTAAAAAAACATACTCCACCCCTGCTTCGCATCCCCATTCCACAGCAAGACGACGCAAATTACCTTTTCCACATTGAGCAGCAACCAAAACGTTTCTTCGGAATCCTATGGAATCTGATAAAGAAGAATGAAGTATTTGCTCCTTTGGAAGAGATTAACTGGGGAGAATTCTACATTTTGTTGAGGCTCAACAGACTTGGATTCTCTTAGGCAGAAAAATGTAAGTCTTCGCAATACTGTCTAAAACTGTTTGCTGTGGGACAAATATGTGAAATAGTGGGGGAAATTTCATATTATGATGAATATGATCCTAAGCCAAAGTAGGATCAATAAACATATGCATGCAGCATTAAAGACATTTAGGAGTGATAAAAATTTAGGAATAAGTCCAAGTATGATATTTGATATATAGTCCTAAGAAAGAAGTATTATGTTATCAATGTAGTATGTAACTTCCAGTAACGGTATACTTGGGCTTTGCATGCAAATCAATAAATGCCTGGGAGATGCAATGATAGATTTGTTGGTTTCAGTTTGGATTTACTAACTAACTAACTTTATTTCTTATGAGTCGCCCTCCACCAAAGGCGCTCTGGGTGACTTATGCAATAAAAATAAACAGGTTACATAGTCACCGCTTGTTACTAACAATCATAGGCTCTTCTGAAAAGCCATGTCTTAAGTGCCCCTGAAAATGTATGTAGATCAGGAGTGGCTCTTTAGTCCGGCAGTAGGGAGTTCCACGAGATTGGGGCTACAAAGGAGAAGTGTCTTGTGAACACCAAACGAACCTCTCTAGGGCCAGGGACATAGAGGAGATTCTCATGAGCTGACCGTGGCAGTCTCTGGTGGTGGAGTGGCATTAAACGGTCTCTTAGATATGAAGGACCCTGACCTCGAAAGGCCTTGAATGCTAGGACCAGGGTCTTATAGAGGTCTCTGTGTTCAACCGGCAGCCAATGCAAGCGCTGCAGAGACGGCGTTATATGACACCTCATTGATGTTTTTGTGAGGAGTCTAGCAGCTGCATTTTGCACAATTTGGGTCTTGCGAATTGCTGCCCGAGGTAAGCCCACATGCAAAGCATTGCAGTAATCCAGCCTCGATGTAACCGTGGCATGGATTACCGTAGCCAGCGCCTCTGTTGGTAAATAAGGCGCCAACTGCCTCGCTTGGCATAGATGAAAGAAGGCCCTTTTACTAGTGGAGGCAATCTGGGCTTCCATCATCATTTTGGAATCCAGGATAACACCGAGACTCTTCACAGTGAGGGATGGAACAGACGGTTCCCCTTCAAAAGATGGTAATAGACCAACCAATTCTGATGGGCGGCCAGGCCATTTAGGTTTTTGCAACCTTGTAGTTTATAGAATCATAGAGTTGGAAGAGACTTCGTAGGCCATCCAGTCCAACCTCATGCCAAGAAGCAGGAAAATTGCGTTCAAAGCACCCTGACAGATGGCCATCCAGCCTTTGTTTAAAAGCCTCCAAAGAAAGAGTCTCCACCACACTCCGGGGCAGAGAGAGAGAGTTCCACTGCTGAACTGCTCTCACAGTTAGGAAGTTCTTCCTAATGTTCAGGTGGAAACTTATTTCCTGTAGTTTGTAGCCATTGTTCTGAGCCCTAGTCTCCAGGGTAGCAGAAAACAAGCCTGCTCCCTCCTCCCTATGACTTCCCCTCACATATTTGTACATGGCCATCACGTCTCCTCTCAGCTTTGTCTTCTGCAGACTAAACATGCTCAGCTCTTTAAGCCGCTCCTTTTGCACATCAAATGCTTCTATCAAGAACTAACCACACCGGAATGTTATACAATTCATATAGCAAAATAAAGGCATGGAGACAACAAGAAGAAAAAGTATTGACGCACAACATTTTCCAAAGGAAACGAGAGTGTGTTTTCCTAAAATAATGTTGAGAAGCTATTCAAGCTAACAAAACTAACAAAATGAAGTTCAACAGGGACAAATGCAAAGTATTCCACTTAGGCAGAAAAAAATGAAATGCAAAGATAGAGAATAGGGGACGATGCCTGGCTCAATGGCAGTACATGTGAAAAAAATATTGGAGTCCTTGTAGGGAGGAAGGTAAACATGAGCCAACAATGTCATGCGGCGACAAAAAATGTCAATGGTATTTTGGCCTGCATCAATAGGGTGTTTAGTACGTAGATCCAGGGAACTCATGCTACCCCTCTCCTCTACCTTCGTCAGACCACACCTGGAATCACACTGTGTCCAATTCTGGGCACTGCAATTGAAGGGAGATGTTGACAAGCTGGAATGTGTCCAGAGGAGGGCAACTCAAAGGATCAAGAGTCTGGAGAACAAGCCCTACAAGGAACAGCTTAAAGAGCTGGGCATGTTTAGCCTGCAGAAGAGAAGGCTGAGAGGATACATGATGGTCATATATAAATATGTGAGGGGAAGTCATAGGAAGGAGGGAGCAGGCTTGTTTTCAGCTGCCATGGAGACTAGGACGCAATGGGACAATGGCTTCAAACAACAGGAAATGAGATTCCACCTAAACATGAGGAAGAACTTCCTAACTGAGAGCTGATCAGCAGTGGATCTCTCTCTCTCTCTCTCTCTCTCTCTCTCTCTCTCTCTCTCTCTCTCTCTCTCTCTCTCTCTCTGCCCCAGAGTGTGGTGGAGGCTTCTTCTTTGGAGGTTTTTAAACAGAAGCTGGATGGGTATCTGTTGGGGGTGTTTTGAATGTGATTTTCCTGCTTCTTGGCAGAATGGGGTTGGACTGGATGGCCCACGAGGTCTCTTCTGATTCTATGATTCTATAAGAATACTTTTTTCATAACAGAATTCCCACCTTGCTCTCTCCCTTGTTAGCCACATTTGCTATAGTTAACATTTTTAGCTCTAGAATGCCTCCCCACCCTCTGGAGCAGATTGGAAGGATGCAAATAGTAGCAAGTGAGATGAGGAATTGGTCCCACCAGTGGTGCTAATTCCACAGGTGGACAGACTACAGCCAGTCTCCAAGTTACGAATAAGATAGAGTCTCTCTCCAAATATCACCCCAAAATGTACACTTTGAATGTAAAGCATTCTCTCCCTATGAACCAGGATGAACGTTGAGATCTTCTGGGGAGGCCCTGCTCTCGGTCCCACCTCCTTCGCAGGCGCATCTATGGGGACAAAAGACAGGGCCTTCTCAGTGGTGGCTTCCCAACTGTGGAACTCTCTCCCCAGTGATGTGAGATCCGTCTCCTCCCTCCTGGAATTTAGAAAACAAGTTAAATCCTGGCTTTGAAACCAGGCATTCAGAGACTAGCTACAATGCAATGGACAGCTGGGATTCAATGTGACTGTAACTGGAATGGCTCATGGACTTTGGTTACGGACTATGTGGTTGTTTCAATTGCGGTTTTAAATCCTGTTTTACCTGCATTTATATGTGATTGTTTTATGTTTAATGATTTAATGTTTAATGTATTTATAACCTTTATTTTTATGTTTTGATGTGCATCAAATTGTGCCAAGCTGTAAGCCGTGCTGAATGAGTCCCTCCTTGGGGTCAGATAGGGTGGGATAAAAATACGGTAAACAAATAAGTAAATAAATAAATCCAAATTACTTCTATCAGAGCAGTCACCAATTGATTGCTTTGCTGTTTTTCGCTACTCGCTTGCAAATTTTTCCATTCCTCATTATTTTATATGTTCACTGTCAGCATCTTGGGTATGGTAAGACCTCCTTATCCATGGATTTGATATCCAAGTTTTCACTTGCCCATGCACCAAAAATATCATTTTGCCTTGCTATGGGTCTCCTTAGGTCCTCCAGTGCTTTCTATGGTATGACTTCATGGGTGCCTATTAATTAGCAAGTTGTTTACCTAAGAGTTACTTCAGGCAATGTAGTGTTTCAAGTGAGAAGATAGGCCTGAGTTCTCTAGTTCTTGTTTCAAGTGGAGCCTTGGTTTTGGATTTCAGTTTCCTGGAAGTTTTCTACGTTCTTGTCTCAAGTTTTACTTGTTTCTGGTCTTCCGCTATACTTGTGACTTTTTGGTTATTCCTGGACTGTGTTACCTTGGAGTCTGCACGAGTCCTTTGGATTACTGTTTGGATTATCATCTATTGCTAAACCTTTTTGGATTATAAATCAGCTTTCTTTATTTCTGATTTTTTGCCTATTCTGTTAACGTGCTTCTACAATCAACCGTTTGCTTATATTCTGGACTCTTGTGTGGTGCTGTGGTCATGGGTGTTCCCAGGCCTGGAGTGCAACAGATATTTTATTGGTACAGTAGAGTCTCGCTTATCCAACCTCTTCTCATCCAACGTTCTGTATTATCCAGCGTAGTCTGCCTCCTGCCCAGATCCACATCTGTTTCAATATATTGCGTTATTTTGGTGCTAAATTCGTAAATACAGTAATTACTACATAACATCAGCGTGTATTGAACAGCTTTCTCTCTCAATTTGTTGTAAAACACGATGTTATGGTGCTTTATTTATAAAATCATAATGTAATTTAACATTTAATAGGCATTTCTTTAATCACTCCTTATTATCCAACATTTTCGCTTATCCAATGTTCTGCCGGCCCATTTATGTTGGATAAGCAAGACTCTACTGTAATATGGCATTGATAGTTTCTCCAAATGATTTAAATAATGTTACTTTTCTATAGTTTGTAATAAATTATTTGTTTTTCTTCTCAACAGTAGCAGTGCAAAAAAATGCCAAATTTTTCATTTTCAACGGCTAACAATTTCCTCCGTTTCACTCCTGAGTCCTTGGATGAAATTAGAAAGAGAATTGCTGAGAAGAAAGCGAAACAAGCCAAAGCCTTTGAGGAAGGCAAGGGCGAAGAGCAAGAAGAAAATATCCAACCACAGCTTGATCTGAAAGTTTTTAAAAAGCTGCCTCATCTTTATGGGAAACCCCCTCCCTGGCTCATCGCAGAACCACTGGAGGATGTCGATCCCTATTACAAAGATCATGAGGTTTTACTATTTTTTGAAAAGTTTTCTCATAAGATCCTTCTATAAGAAAAAAATGAAAGAAGGCAGCCTGAATATAGTATGACTCCCACATCTCCAAGTCCAATACCAATGGTTTCATTTACATGCATCTGACTAAATATGTCTTCATTTATACAGTAAATGAAACATACTGTATGTATTATACATTACACCAGTGTTTCTCAACCTGGGGGTCAGGATCCCTGAGGGGGTCATGAGGGGGTGTCAGAGGGGTCACCAAAAACCATCAGAAAATGCATTAATTTATTGTTGGTCAGGGGGGTTCCGTGTGGGAAGTTTGGCCCAATTCTCTCATTGGTGGGGTTCTGAACGCTCTTTGACTGTAAGTGAACTATAAATCCCAGCAACTACAACTCCCAAATGTCAAGTTCTATTTTCTCCAAACTCCACCAGTGTTCACATTTGGGTATATTGAGTATTCATTTCAAGTTTGGTCCTGATCCATCATTGTTTAAGTCCACAGTTCTCTCTGGATGTAGGTGACTATGAAGATGTACAACTTCAAAACTCAAGGTCAATGCCCAGAAATCTTCCAGTGTTTTCTGTTTGCCATGGGAGTTCTGTGTGCCAAGTTTGGTTCAATTCCATTGCTGGTGGACTTCAGAATGCTCTTTGATTGTAGGTGAACTATAAATCCCAGCAACTACAACTCTCAAAAAACAACACCACACCCCCCAACCCCATCAGTATTCAAATTTGGACATATCAGGTATTTGTGCAAATTTTGGTCCAGTAAATGAAAATAAATACTGCATATCAAATATTTACATTATGATTCACATCAAAACTACAGTTATGAAATAGCAATGAAAATAATGTTATGGTTGGGGGTCACCACATGAGGAACTGTATTAAGGGATCGTGGCATTAGGAAGGTTGAGAAACACTGCATGATATGAAACTTATGTATATTATACATGATTTAATGTATGTATTATATAGTATGAAGCTTTTATAAGGGGTTGGTTCAACCTCTGGTTGCCAGTAAAGCCAAATTACCGTGTCACGAAAGGATGCATGTCCAAAAAGCATGTCACCAACATGAAACGTTTGGAAAGCTCTGCTATAGACAGTAGTTGCAATATATGAGCAAGTGGCATAGTTTTATCATATTAAAGAATTTTCTAAATAATGTAATAAGCATGCACATTTATTTTGCAGACCTTCATGGTGATATCAGCCCGGAGAAGAATCTTTCGGTTTACTGCCACAAAAGCATTTTTTTTATTTAGTCCTTTTCATCCATTGAGAAGATTAGCAATCAAAATTTTGATAAACACATATCCTTTACATTGATAGCCATCCTTCTAATTCTCTTACTACTTAACGGGAAATTGTTATTTATAATAATAGCAACTTGGGTCCCTGGTGTTGCCCGGGTTGTTTGAAAAAGTCATTTTTTAATTTCTACAAAATGCATATGTTTGTGGGTGAACTAAAATTCACATCATGCCAGGTTAATTCCCTGAAACTCCATCAGTAGTTAAAGTTTGTCATGTTGGGCAAGTTTGCTCTAGATACATTATTGGTGGGGTTCAGTGTAATCTCTGGCTGCAGGATAAACTACAGCTCCCACCATGGTGGGTCAGTCCCCTCAAATCCCTCCAGTTGGTTCAGTTGGCCATGGGGGTTCTGTGTGCCACGTTTGGTCCAGATCCATCATCGGTGGTGGTCACAGTGTCTCTGGATGTCAGTTAACTACAACTTCCAGAAATAAAGGTCAGTTCCCCACAAACCCCTCCAGTATTTTCAGCTGGTCATGGGGGTTTTGTGTGCCAAGTTAGGTCCAGGGTCATTGTTGGTGTGCTCCAGAGTGCTCACTGATTGCAGGTGAACTATAAATTCCAGTGCCCACAATGGCTATAAATCAAGGTGAATTTTCCCCAGACCTCTCCAGTATTTTTCTTACGTCATGGGGGGTTCTGTGTGCCAAATGTAGTCCAGATCCATTGTCAGTTGGGGTTGCAGTGCTATGACTTGATGCATGGTGAACTACAACTTCCATCATGTGGAGTCAATCCCCCAAACTCCTCCAGTATGTTTAGTTACTGATTAGTTCTGCTCTGTTTGTTGTGCAGACAGAGTTGAAAAGAGTAGGAAAGGGTTAAGGGAGAGGCAGTGGGCGGGATCATGCAAATTCCACACCAATTGAGAGACTAAGAAACACTGGGATGTCTCTATGGTAGAGGAAACAGGTAAAGTCTAGGATGAAATTGTCCCCGAATGAATGCATTCAGCATTCCTTTCGTGGTGGGCAGTATGGTGTTTGGAGAGTGCATTGGCAGGGGTTGGACTTTGTGTTCATGGTGCTTGCTGTAACCTGCAATGCCATTGGAGGGAGGGCCATTGGTGTCTCCAGAGTGGTGGGAACTATAGATGTTAGTGGAGGTAGGAGCATATATGTGTAAGTATGCCGTACTCCAGAGCAGAATCTCATCTGACTTTAAACACCACACCAGCTGGGTAATATCAGCAAAGTTTACTGAGAATATAAAAAGCTCAAAGCAATAAAAAGTAATCCACAGTAAAAAGTAATCCAATTGACATAAAAAGACACAAAATAAAAAGTCCAGAAACATCCATGAAACTAAGCACTTGAATTCATAAACAAAACAAAGGCAAAGGCACATGAATCCATGAACCGAACAAAGGCATAATCCATAGAATAAACAAGAAGTAGGGAGACCTTGACACTGGAAACTTGACATGAAACCAGTGTTGCTTCATTAGAAGCAATATTTCTCACTAGTCATGTATAAAACCCTGCCCTGAATCCCAAACAGCTTGAAAAGGATTATTTCTTAATTTTGGTTTCACTTCCAACTTCTGTTGGAGTCTAGCCGAGAGCCTAAATTGTTGTACTGACTGCCTTTGTTGACTGAAACATCTTTTCCTGTTCAAAGCCTCACTCCTCTCATTAAGTTCTACACTTGGGAGCCCATTCCTAGATAACTGATCAGAGAACTGTGGCACAAAGCCTTTCCCAAGCTCGGGACCTTGAGAATCCTCTTGCAGTAACTCAGGCCTCTGTGACCTGTCTTTTAAACTCCATTCAGTCCCTTGCAGCAACTTAGGCCTCTCATCCCCAGATCCTGACCCAGAAACCGAATCAGCATCCCCATTCCCTTCAGGAACATCTATATGGACATCATCCCCATTCCCATCATCCAAATCAGCATGATCATCAGACACAAACACAGGCTGAACTACAACAAAGTGGACACTCCACTCCAGCCACATTCATATACACATTTTCACTTTTATTATGTGTATAGAAGATAGAAGAAGACAGAGATGCTAATACCACCTCCCAAGTGTTGCCATAGCCAGAGATAATAAGTAGATGATGAAGTATATTCCAGCAAAAACCTAAGTGAAGATTTTGGACTTATCTATACTGGTCCCAAATTCCCAAATCAGGTCAGAGGCCACATGACACTCAGGTACTTTGAGCCCCTAAACCAGCTATCCCAGCTTTGTCCCATGTTAACAGAAGTTGGGGAATGCCTTGGCATTTGTAAAACTGCTTATACCAGTGCTGGTTTGACTAAAATCTGCCTTTCATAGCAATAATTATACAGGGCAAATAAAAACTGATAAAGTTAGAAGGATATACCATGTCATTCCACGTAAATATTGTGAACATATCAGTAATTCTTTCTCCATTTGAGAGGAATGCTATTTCCATAACTCATTGTTTACTTTCTTCATTACATCCATAACATGTGTTGTTCTTGGCTACTGTGGGCTTATGACTCTAAAAGATCCTCCACCAAACTATTGCATAATTGAGTAAGTATCACTGCACACTGTAATGCACTTTCCTCAAAAAGCAGTAAGTATTCTAATGGACTGAATAAATAAGATGAGACAAAGGCAGTAAGGCAATGTGATGTGAGAGCCATGAGCTTTTGTAGTACAGTAGTTTTTGTTATATCTGGAGATGGGTAAAGATACGATGTTAGAGAGCTGTGACCATATCACCTTTATTTCAGTTTTCTTAATTAAAAAAAGACACTTGTGCATTGTACAAACATGATTTAGTAATGGGCTCAGAGTTTGATATAAGCTTAGATTCAATCTGTATATAAATAAAAATGTAATGATCATTTGTGGGATTAACATAACTCAAAAACCACTGAACCAATTGACACCAAATTTGCTAACAAACACAGCGGAAGAGACTTAAAAAGCCAAGAAATTAAAAATACATTTACAACGCATGCACAAAACCACATATATACACATATACACAAATATACTGTATATACACACACACACACACAACACATATACACAGACTGGGCCACAGCAACGCATGGCAGATGAAGGCTCGTGATACAGTAAAATACATCTCTGCCTGTCTTGTTCCTTGGTTTTCTTTGGGAAGGGGCAGAAAGAATGAAACAAGATTATTCCTCTACACTTCCAATGACTTTGCTTTATGGCTGCTTTGTTTTCCAGGATTTCTTTCACAGTAATTTACACAATTGAATTAGTAGTAAAGGTGATTGCAAGAGGATTTGTTCTGAATGAGTTCACCTATCTTCGGGATCCTTGGAATGTCCTCGATTTCTTTGTATTAATTATGACGTAAGTTGACTTCTGATCTCCTTTATTGCAGGTCAAAATTTCCAGAGGTTGAAAGCTAAGTTAGAAGCTTTCTCTTAGATCAGTGGTTCCCAACCTTTTTTTGTTTTATTATCAGGGACCGTTTGACCAGGGACCAATTTTGTGGCATGATGTAAAATAAACACATGTAGTTCACATTTGATGAGCCCACATTCTGCCTTGCCAGAGAAAGAAAATATGACACGCAGATGAACAATAAAGAACAAGTAGTTTACTCTTCTTAGTTCAGAACAACATATGTACAGTATGATCAGTTTCACATAATGTACTTTTCTGAGAGATTTAAAATGGCTCTTTCTGTGTCCATATGAGAGACCTTCTTTCAGCCACCAAGAAGCCAATCAGTCTGTCTCACTCTGCTTCTCTCTTCTCTCTGCAGCTGCATAGATCAAGCCTGAACAAAAATGTAGCAGTATCCAAAAGTCCCAGGCTGAGCTATCACTATTTTACAGTTGACACACACACATTAACAGATTCCTTGCATGCTTCCAACAATTTTGACCAGGGATAACTTGACCAGGGACCACATTGACTAGGCACCACCTTCCAACATTAGTACCAAAAGGCTTACAAGTCAGTTTTTGGTCAACTTTAGATTTGGTTTGGTTGTTTGCATTGGATAGACCACATCAGCTCTAGTTTCTGATACAGAACATATGCCATCCAGTAGTTGCCATCTGCTCGCCCACAGAAAACCATATTTAATAATCTAGAGCTGATGTGGCAGTAGTAATATTTTGTGGGTAGTCAGCCTCTCCCCTCCCGACATCCCCATTCCCTCAGAGGTTTTGTGAGACTAGTCGCTCTCGTTGCCACGTGGTTTTGAGGTAACACTGTAGTAATAGCGAGGCCGTATACCATATTTTCAGTATTGTGGACCACTGGTGGTCAATGGACCACAGCTTGGGAATCACTGTCCTAGATTGAGCTGTTGAGACTTGCAGCCTAACAGTATTTTTTTTATAAAGGTTTTTTATTGATTAAAACAAGTACACATAGAAAAAAGGGGGGGGAGGTCAGGGTGTATGGGGAGGGGTGGGTAGGGTTGGGGTAGGGTTACATCGGGGGGAAGAAACAAAAACGAACACATTAAAAACAAACGGTTGACTTCACCGGGTGGCATCGCTTTTTCTCCTATTTGCAAGTAGAGTCCGATTTTATAAAGAAAAAAAACACATTCTAGTCTTATATCCTAAATTCAAAAGCCTTTCAGATCAATCCTTTTTTTTCTTTAACATATGTCACGAACGGTTTCCAGGTGTCCATAAACTGATTGGTTGTTCCCGATCTTAAAAGACAAGTCAGCTTATCCATTTCGGCTAATTCTAATAGCTTTTGCATTAGTTCTTCCTCATCAGGTGTTTCCACTTTTTTCCATTTTCTAGCCAGCACTATTCTGGCAGCGGTCGTAATATGCCACAATAGTCTTTCCTTTTCTCTCCCCATCCCGGATTCTACAACATTTAAAAGGAAAATTTCTGGTTTTAAATCCATTTTATCTTGTAAGATATCCTCCACCAGCTTCTGCACCATTACCCAAAATTTTTTGGTAACTCCGCATGACCACCACTGGTGGTAGAAAGTGCCCCTTTCTTTTTGGCACTTCCAGCACCAATCGTTGCCATTTTTATACATTTTTGCCAACTGCACAGGAGTTGTGTACCATCTATAAAGAACCTTCAACTGATTTTCCTTCAGTGTCTGTGCGCATGTAAAGCTTTGCCTTTGGCGCCAACTTTTTCCCCAGTCTTCCATTGTGATATGGTGGCCTAGATTGTCTTCCCACTTTCTCATATACTCTTTTATTGGTGTTTTTTCATGACTTTTTAGTAGTAGAAATTTATACAGTTTACTTACACTTTTCTTACCTTGCTGAGTTAATATCTTCGCTCCTATCGTCGGTGTTACTTCCCATCCGGTTTGGCTGTCTACTTTAAATCTCATCTTTAATTGGGAGTACTGAAGCCAATTTATTTTAAAGTCCTTCAGTTCCTCCAGGGATTTCAGACTAAGATTATTTTTTTCCTTTTTTAGGATGTCAGTATATAAGGGCCAGCTTTCTCTCCCGACCTTTATTACCTGGAGGGCCTCTAGAGGAGAGGCCCATAGAGGGCACTTCCTAAAGATGATATCCTTATATTTGTTCCATATTTTTAGTAATGGTGCTTTTCAGCCTAACAGTATTTTGAGGACTGCATGATTCCTACTCCTGATGGAGGTCCTGACTTTCTAGAGGCTGTGATTTAAGTTATTGGAAATGCTGTGCTAAGCTTTCTTTTAGAGCTAGAAGATGTGACCCACCATAGTTCTCCTCTGCTTTGTGTTTTCAAAGAGTTTTATATCAAGACTTCTTCATATGCTGAAGAGAAAACTTGCAAGGTGTAGTGGTTGAAAATTGGACTATGGCCCTAAAGACCCTCACTCAGGCAAAGAAACGCTCTGGATGATCTCGGGCAAGTCACCCCACCGCATAGGAAGGCAAAGACAAACCCCCTCTGAACAAATCTTGCTCCATAAACTCATGATAGGTTCACTTTAGGATCATTTCTTCAAGTCACAAATAGCTTGAAGGCACACCAACAATCTTCATTTATGTGTTTCCAAATTCCCATCTGGCAGAATAAATGCAAATGGCAGAATAGTATGAATTCAGCTCAACTTTCTTTCAGTGATTGTTTCATTTACTTTAGTGATTGTTGGAACAGAGAATGAATTTGGAAGTTGCATCTGTGATAAATGGAAACAGAAAGGACTCTATGAAATAGGGCCATGTAGGAAGTTACTTTATAACATTGGGTCATCTAGCTCACTGTTAGCTACATTTACTGGTGATGTTCTTCCAGAGATTCAAGCAGGAGATCTTTTTCCTATCCCACATTGACATGCTGAGGATTGAAGCTGGAACCCTATACATCTGCCACCAAAGAATCTCTGCATATGAAATTTTCTTATTTAAGCATCAGAACCCATGTAGTCGAGTCTGATAGCAGCTCAACAGAGTCCTTCTAGGCCAGGGCTGTCCAACTTCTACGGGCCCAAGGGCCGGAATTCCGGTCACTGATCACCTGGGGGGCCGAAGGGTCTGCCTCCGCCCCCAGCTCCGCCCCCGCCCCTCCCCTGGCTCTGCCCCTCCCCTCCCCCCAGCTCCGCCCCCTCCCCAGCTCCGCCCCCTCCCCAGCTCCGCCCCCTCCCCAGCTCCAATTTACTTACAATTGACCTTGAGTTGTGGAGTTGTAGTTCACCTCCATCCAGAGAGCCCTGTGGACTCAAATAATGATGGATCTGGACCAAACTTGGCATGAATACTCAATATACCCAAATGGGAACACTGGTGGATTTGGGGGAATGTTTCCTAATACCTTTGAGTTATTTGAGTCCACACTCAAATTGGGACACACCAATAGAACCCCCCCCCAAACACCTCAATGCCGTCGCAGGGCTTGATGGGGCCTCCTTTCCCAGAGGCGGGTGGAGGAGGCCCAAAGAGCTCCCTCCCTCTCCGAAGGGAAAACAAGCCACGGGGCAGGCACAAAGGAATCCACGTTGCGCCCTGCACGCGGGGAAGGCAGCACAACAGGGGGAGGGGGCGCGGAGGAGGGGAAGGAAGTGTCGCCAAGGAAACCGCCGCTGAGGGACCCCTCTCCCCCCCTCACCCAACGTACCACTGTTTTTAAATTGATTGATTCGAGCCAGGCCCTTCCTTACCCATTCTGCGGGAGCCCCGCCACAGGGCCGAAGCGCCAATGACGACGCCGTCCCGAAGAGCCTCGCTGGAGCTGAGGCCAAGCTCAGGCCGGGCGCAGCGGCTCTCCCATCCGCGGGGCGGGAAGCGAGGGCCCTCCACAGGAAGAGGACGGAGCCAGGAGGGGCTTTCCCTGCCTCACTCCCCTCCTCCCTCTCTCTCTGAGGGAATGGGGGCTGGCCTGGAAGCAGCCACGAGGGAGGAGGAGGCGCGCACCCAGGCCGGCCGCAAATCCCGCGGGACCTGAGATTTCGGCAGCTATTTTGACCTCCCTCGAAATCCCGTCTGTGGCTGGCGTAGTCTCGCGATGCTTGCCTAAACCCGGAAGTAGGTTTTTAAAATTAATTTATTTTATTTTTATTTTTAATTTGTATTTTATTAAAACAAGTTAGGGGGCCGGAGGGAAGGGGCTCAGGGGCCATGTACGGCCCCAGGGCCGCCTGTTGGACAGCCCTGTTTTAGGCCATACTTCCTCTCATACCATTTTAAGGGAAGATGCTTGGGACTGAATCTGGAATCTATGAAATGCAAATAGTGCAGCCTACCCTTTAGTTGTGGTCCATTTACCACACAGTTTAGCAACTAATGAAAAAGACAAGTTAACAATATAATTTCTTGGAATAGGCAGGAACCTATATCTATGTGCTAAGTGCTAACTGTACTTTCAGTGAACTCAAAATTATCATGGCTAAATTTTGTTTTAAAACTATAATTTTCAGATATGCATCCTTTGGTGAAGATTTTGGTAGCATTGCTGCTCTCCGAATTTTCAGAGTACTGAGAACACTAAAAGCAATTTCTGTAATCCCAGGTGAGAACACCCCCCCCCTCTCTGTTTATGTATGGATGATATTTGCTCTTTAGTACTGCTGTTTACTACAATTGCACAAAATCTTTAATTTCAAGATAGTTTAGTTTCAAAGCAGTTTACAGAGAATAAGTAGCAATGAAACAATCTAAAAGCAATGTGTTGTTAAAAAATAAAACAATAACACAAAAAACTTTGCTGATAGATAACATGTATGAGCAATAAGACAGCAGATATTTAAAGTAAAGGGAAGTACAATATATCAAACAGAAGGGTCAAGTTGAAAAAGAACTACATACCAACTACATTTGAGAGAGTAACATGCTACTTATCACGATCGGTATTCTGTTGTGAGAAACACCATAATTCCTCAATGATAGTTCGAAGTCAGAGAGAGATACCAGAGAGGAGTGAGGAATAACACCCAGACATATGTTGATGCTACTTCCTCTCTCCATGTAACTTGACATTCAACTCCACAAAGCACCAGACCAGCAATTGAGATGATCAATACTTCTGGAGCAGTCATGGGCAAACTTCAGCCCTCCAGTTGTTTGGACTTCAACTCCCACGGTTCCTAACAGTCAGTAGGCTGTTAGGAATTGTGGGAATTGAAGACTAAAACACCTGGAGGGCTGAAGTTTGCCCATACCTTCTCTGGAGGGTATTCAATAAAGGCTACTTACTGTACATACATAACTTAGAGCAGGATAAGTGAAACATGGAACACAGAAAAGCACATTATGGAGCAGTAACTAACTATGGATATACTACACGATGTAACAAAAATCTGAAAAAATTGTTCTTGGTTTGAAAGTGTTATTGCTCATAAGTAATTTCTATAGTCCAGAAACTTCTTTTTTGTGGCTGCCAAAACTACGTTGAATTGGTTGGCATTTTTCAAGTCATCAACTATAGCAAAATATGCTGCAGGATAAACTTTTTCCATGTTTTGCTTATACTTCCAAAGGCAGTCCCATGTTGAGAGCAAGTTTAAGCAGTTCAAATTTGGAATAATTAAAGCCTGTGTTAAAGCATTCGCCTTAACACATGCTTCGCCAACTAGACCAAGGTGGATCGGCGCTGCTCGTGTTATTGGACCTCACGACAGCGTTCGATACCGTCGATCATGATCTTTTGACCCACCGATTGGCCGGGGCCGGGGTGAGGGGGTCTGCCCTTAGTTGGCTGTCCTCCTTCCTCCGGAACCGGTCTCAGCGAGTGAGAAGGGGCGAGGTTGTCTCCGGGGGCACCCCACTTCTTTGTGGGGTGCCTCAGGGGGCAAGTCTCTCTCCTTTATTATTTAACATCTATGTCCGACCACTTGCCCGGTTGGCGCGCAGCTTCGGGCTGGAGTGTCACCAATACGCGGATGACATCCAGCTCATTCTGGGGATGGAAGGCCAGCCCAACTCCGTACCCGATAATTTCTATTGTTACCTTGAAGCCGTCACTGGATGGCTGCGAGCCAGTAGGTTGAAGGTGAATCCGGCTAAGACGGAGATCCTGTGGCTGGGCTGTCCGGGTACGGGAGGGATCCGGCTTCCAACCCTGGACGGGCGACACTTCGCCCTTCTCCATCTGTAAAAAGCTTGGGAGTCACACTTGACTCCGAGCAGTCAATGGAGAAACATGTGGCCTTCCACCACCTCCGACAGGCAAGGAGGCTGGCCCCCTACCTGTCCCGTCATGACCTAGCCACAGTGGTCCAAGCCACGGTCATCTCAAGATTGGACTACTGTAATGCCCTCTACATTGGCCTTCCCCTGTCGGTGATCCGGAAGCTCAAGCTGGTGCAGAACGCTGCAGCGCGGCTGGTGGCAGGTTTACCATCTCGTTGCCACATCATGCCAGTGCTACGCGAACTGCACTGGCGTCCAATAGAGCACCGGATCACCTTCAAGGTGCTGGTTTTGACCTTCAAGGCCTTGAATGGTCTGGGGCCAGTGTACCTGAGGGACCGCCTCTCCCACTATAGCCCTACACGACCACTGCGATCGGAATCCCAGAATCTCTTGGTGGTGCCCAGCTGTCAGGCTATCCACTTGGGTTCAACGCGGAGGAGGGCGTTCAGTGCCGCTGCGCCGGTCCTGTGGAATGCCCTTCCTCCCACGGTTCGAGCTTAGACCAACTTGTTGGCATTCCGCAGGGCCTGTAAAACCCTCCTTTTCACCCAAGCATTAGGTCTGTAGATATAAGAGTAATGGAAGCCGTGCTGGGCTGCTTTGTCACTCCAATTCTAATGGATAGACTGTTCATTGTTTTACTGTGCTTTTAATGTTTTAATGATTTTATATGTATGTGAGTCGCCCTGAGCCTACAGGAAAGGGCGACTGATAAGTCGAATTAAATAAATAAATAAATAAATAAGTTATGCAAGGATAATCTGGTTACCACTGAAAACTGGCCGTATAAGACAGTGGTTCTCAACCTATGGATCCCAAGGTGTTTTGGCCTACAACTCCCAGAAATCCCAGCCAGTTGAAGGCCAAAACATCTGGGGACCCATAGGTTGAGAACCACTGGTCTAAGAGTATGAGGTTTAGAGAAAGAGAGAAATGTCCTGCAAGCATTGCAGATAAAGCAAATAAAATAAAATCCAGACAATTGGAGTCTTTCTTTGGTCTAAACCAATTAGAAAATTACATTTATAACCCAGGAACAAAAATCATGTTACACAGTGCTGTTGACATTCAATGAAACACTGCCAGTGTAGACCAGTTGTGTGTTACTGAAGCAAAGTACTTGAATCATTGGGATCATGTTCACTGGATAGCTTTGGCTCCCTGGGTGTTTTGGGCTTCAACACCCGCAATTTCTAACAGCTGGTGAACTGGCTGGGATTTCTGGGAGATGAAGTCCAAAACACCTGGAGGGCGGAAGTTTACCCGTGCCTGGATATCTCTTTGCTCCATCCCACACATTAAGTGGGATGCTGTAACAATGCCTCTCTTCCACGAGTTCCTTGTAGAACAGACATTAAGGACACTGGTGCTGCAGATCTATGAACATTGCTCCAGGTTAGGACCTATTTGGACCACACAATTTTTCACAAACAGTGGTTTTGGGTGTGATGCATGTGACACAGTTTCTTAAGCTAACATATGAGAAATATAATCAGTGTGGCTCTAAACTGCATTCTTCCAGTTTCCATATAATATTGGTTTCTATAGAATATTTTTCTTTTCTTTTTTCCCATAGGGTTGAAAGTCATTATAGCCTCACTTCTTCAATCAGTGAAGAAGCTTGCAAATGTAATGCTGTTAACGGTTTTCTTCTTGGCTGTCTTTGCCCTTGTTGGCCTCCAGCTTTTCATGGGCAACTTAAAACAGAAATGTGTCCCTCAAAATTTCATTAACACGAGCTCATGTTCCTTAAAGGATTCAGGTAAATTATATATCTTTCTCTATGTGCATAGATATTTTTATTGTATTGTAAACCAGTGGCTCTCAAAATTTGGTCCCCCAAATACATTGGTCTTCAATTCCCAGATACCCTTGTCAGTTTAGGTAATGCTTTGAAGTCCAGGGCTTCTGGGATTTGTTGTATATAATTCCTTGATAAGGAAGGACTAAAATAAAAAGCAATGCTAGTCAGTTCCCCACATTATTGAGGGTAATGGGTAGAGAACCCCCTGTGAGTGTGGAAAAATTGTGATTACAAAAGTCTCCAACACAGTCTGACACTGCTGTCTGTCTGCAGCTTTTATGCTGATAACAGAGAGATTGAGAGATATTCTCTAAATATCTCATTGACTACATTATCTGCCATAAACCTGGTGTTTAGGTTCCTCTACAAATTAATGTTTAGCATAAAGCAGATGTCACGACTCCCACAGATGGCAAGACAACACCAAGCTAGTAAAAATATATACAGTTTATTTTTAACACAACATAGCCTCAATCCGGCGTTCCAAAAAACCCACACCCCAAAACCGAAAGCAAAATAGATGAGACGTCCGTCTTCAAACGAAACTTGAGCTGTACTCGGCTTGTAGTCTGTGATGAAGACCCGTCCAGAGAAGGAAAGAAGGAGTGCTTCACATTCCAGGAGAGCAACACAGGAAATGTTCAAACAGGACGCGGCAGACAAGCTTGCTGGGAATCAAGAACCAGGACACGAACCCACAAAATCACAAGATACAGGAACCAGCAACCCACAGCAACACCTTGGCCGACCGCAGATTCCCAAATCCCCCAGCCTTACTGTTATACCCTTACAAATCAGAGTCATCAGACTCCACACCCAAATCTGCCCTAGTGCCCTCAGCTGCAGCCCTGGGTGTGTTCCTCCAATTGTCCCATCTTTGCTCTGCAGTTAAAGCGCCCCAGTCCAATTCCACATTCCCACTAGGCCAACTATTATCACTGGAAAAACCAAAAAATGAACTTTCGCTGGACTCAGCATTTAACACATTCCTGACATCTTGCACCAGTGCTGAGTCCAGCTCAGTATCACTGTCTTCTGAGGGTAACTCCACGTCAAACCCCTCAAAGGTCTCATCACTGGTAGGCTCCCTAAGTATTTGTCGGACCTTCCTCCTATGTTCTGCCTCTTCCAAATGCTCATCACTTGCAGCCCTCTTTCTCCCAGCTGCAGGAGGCCCGCCCAAACCTCCCTCTTCCAAGGACATATCTGACAAACTCTCCTCTTCCCAATTACTACCTGTAGCAACTACAGGCTCAGGTTGCTCAACCACAACAGCAGATGATAAGAAATATTTCTTACAGTGTTATTTTTGCAGCCCAACCACCTGCGTGATTCCTTTTCACCCAAACACCACACAGCTCAACAATAAGTGATACGTTATTAGAAAAGAATATATAATAGAATATACAGTTTCAAAAATGAGTAGACAATAATCCAAAAAGTCATTCCAAAATCAGCAGACTAAGCAATCAGTAAGGTACAATCAAAAACCAGACTGTAAAAGCATTTTCAAAGTTATATCCATTAGCTTGTTATTCTTGAGTGTAACAAATTGCAGTGACCAACTCTGAATATGAATCCCAAATCCCAAAAGGGTAAAACAAGAAACTGTAATCCAGGAGTCTCAACACTTAAACCAGAACTATAATCCAAAGGCTTGAAAAATTGAACCAAGAATTTTAAGCCAACCAAGGGCAGTTCCAGGCAGTCATTTATCCCAGAAGAATCAACGTTTAAAAAATGTGGACCTTCCTGGGTGTCCAGACGGTCTACTGGGACTTCCCAGTAGAACACCGGGACACTGCAACCTTCTCCCCAAAAGCCCCCTAAACAGAGTTTTTTAAAAAAGAAAAAAACTCACCTGGGCTCCATGGGACGGCTGCCAGAGTTCTCCTGGTGTGTACAAATGATGCACCAGGAGAAAGAGGGGGCATGAGCGATTTTCCTCCTCCCCGTCCCATGGAGTCTGAGTGAGTTCCTTTTTATTTTTTACTCTGTTTAGGGGGCTTTTGGGTAGGGGGTTGGTATTCCCAATTTAGCCCAGTAAACTAGAAATACTCTCTAGACTGCAATCCAGACACCGGAAATAGTGGGTTTATCCAAGAAGGCATAGAATAAATCCACTATCAAATTACTTTGCCACAAACCAGGGTTTTCCTGGATTGTGGTGGATTAATTCCAATTTGTCCAGGATGTCATCTGGACAGCCCTTTTTATTGCAGAAGTTTCTGCATTAAAGGGGCTGTCTAGATCCGCCCCAAGAGGCGTTGATTTTAAACAGGAAAGCAAGATACAAAACCAATGATAAGAATTCCTAACTTGGAGCTCCCAAGACAGGTAACGTGACCCATGAAAATCCAACTCCAAATAAACATTATCTCAAAACGCTTAAAGAATTCTGAATCTTACCCATGGCATCACTTTTTCTCACACTTGGGTTCCTTTTGCTTATGTTTTAGCCCCGGGGAACAACGAATTTGTCACTGCTTCACATTATCTCTTCATAACTGTAATTGTTGAGTTATAGGCAGAGCTCCTGTCTCCTCTATATTCCTTTCAGAGTCAATCCCTGGCAGATTCTCATGAGAACCACTTTCTGTTTCCCTAACAACAGATCTAATCAAAACATTCCCATCATCAGGATGAACACCAAAAAATTTAAAAAAAATCCCCCTCCTTATCCTCAGAGACTTCACAGGCCTCAACACTTATTCTGTATAAGATTATATATTTTTGCAAATAATGTTAAGACTTTTGATGTTTTCAGTGAAGTTTTCAAAGTCAAGATATAAACTATGCACCTATACAATGAGAAATCTATGTTCTCTCCACAGGATATGTGTGTGTCCATTTTAATAAAATAGCATACGACATAATTATGCTGCTTGGTTGTTCACCTGTTAAAATCCTAGAATTTCAATACATCAGAATGCTTCAGTAGAATGCTTATGCTAAATCAGCATTGTGGCAGCCTTATGAATAATCTGAGAGCCCTCTTCACCAATTTATAAATAAGTGATAATTATAGCCATTGTTTCTCAATATGGGAAAATGTTCAAATAACATTTATTACTTTTGTTTCCAGAAAATTGCCCAGTCTACCTGAAAATGAATGGTTCTTCTGATCCATTGTTGTGTGGATACTCTTCAGATCCAAAGTAATTTATATCCTTTAAAAGTTTAGACCAATTGTTGGGTGGGGTTTGTAAACAGAACCAGGACCATACCATAGAGTAGTGTTTCCTTTATGTGATGACACCAATGAAAACCAGTCCCTCTATGGCTGACCTATGTTGATTGAGGATCAGAATGTGCCATTTCCCTGTATTTAATCTTAAAGATGGAGCTCATCTTATTTCCCCAGAGAAGATCCCGCCCTAGTTCCATTTCTTAACCACTCGCAAATTGGAGCTTCTTCCAGTTCCATTAAGAATGGCATAAGAATGCCTAAGAAGGTTATTCTTAACTAGAGATGGAAATCTGCTAAAATACTGCAGATCAATAATTGATCTGAAATAATCCAGATCAATAAAAATAAGACCACCATGTTAGTGCACTGTGGGCATTCACCCTTAGTTTGAATTTATTTATTTATTTATTATTTCAACTTGCTAAACCGCCCTCCCCGAGGCTCAGGGCGGTTTCCAGGCATATAAAACACATCAAGATAAACATCCTAAAAACAACATCCTAAAAACACTCTAAAATACCATGAAGGTCATGGCCAATTACAAACACATCTAAAACACAGTAATCAGGACAGCTGATTCAAGTGGCAGTGGCAGCATAGTTAGGGATTGGCAGTTCAAGCATCGGTCAGGCCGAATGCCTGCCTGAACAACCAGGTCTTACATGACCTGCGGAAGGCCATCAAATCCCGTAGGGCTCGCGTCTCGGGTGGCAGTGAGTTCCACAGAACCGGGGCAGCCACCGAGAATGCCCTCTGCCGAGTGCTAGACAGCCTATATGTTTTCAGTCCTGGGACCTCAAGCATATTAAGACCCTCTGAACACAGTGATCTTCTGGGTATATATGGGGTAAGACGCTACCTCAGGTACACTGGCCCCAAGCCATGTAAGGCCTTGAAAGTCAAGACTCGGGAAAGGGGAGTTATATGGCTCACAACCCTGGTGTTGACACAGCTTAAAATCAGTCTCTCTGTGTGTGTGTCACTGTGTATGTTTGTGTAGGATATGATGGGGTGATTGCTAGAGATTGCCAGAATTCCAAGGTATAGATACTTTAAGAGGGAATGGCAACTGCTTAGTAGATAGTGCTGTGGACATTTACACTCATTCTGTTTAGATGTGTATTACAATTAGCCTTATTTTTTGAAATTCTCACTCCTTTAAGAAATTGCATTCAGGCATATAGCAAGTTATGATAATGAAGTAAGCTGTCTTTTCCTTGAAACCTATTAATAACATAATATTTGTCATTAGTGTGATTGAATGTGGACCCAACTATGTTTGTGTGAAATGTGGCCCCAATCCTAACTATGGATACACAAGTTTTGATCACTTTGGATGGGCTTTCCTTTCTCTGTTTCGACTAATGACGCAGGATAGCTGGGAAGGTCTCTATCAACAGGTAAGACATAATATAAGTAATTAGTGCATAGACTCTATGCACACACATTGCTTTTTAAAAGCTTGGACAATGTAAATGTTCTATATGCAATGTTCTGTGATGTCATATTTCCCATCTACAAGATTTTAGGGTTGTGCATTTCGGGAGAATTGCTATCCTTTCTGCTGGCTTCATCCGGAAGCCCCCCCATATCTGTTTTCTAGCGCCTCCCAAAAACGGTTGCACTGTTGAATGGGCAACTGGTTTTACTGCTTCTTAAAGATATTCTACTCTAGAGAAGAGGCAAGTGCCCGCACTTTCTTCTCTCCCAGAACCATCAGCTTTAAGGAATTTAAAGCAGGCCCAGGGAAGGAAGAGCGATGACTTGGAGCTCACTCGAGCTATCCTTCCTGGACTACTTTAAACATTTATTCACTTGCCTACAATGCTTCCTTAAAGTGCAACTAGATCTCCTTTTTGTTTGCTGGGAAAATAATAATGATCTTTTAGAGATGAGATGGGAAGGAGAAAAAGAAGGTAAAAGGGTGACTCTCTGCCTCCAAGCTCCCAAATGTGTGCACACACTCCATCCACTGTCCCTCAGGTCCGTCCCCCCCCCCCCAACTCCTAGTCAGTTTCACTAAATAAAAAGAATCAGGGAAATAAAGGACAATCAAAAAGATTCAACTGTTGTGCTGAATAGGGGACGAGAAGCCTAGATAGGCTTGCTTTTGTGTCAGGCAGATTTTCGTACCAGTAGGGCCCTTACCATTACGAGCTCCCAAAGTACCAAAGATACCAAAGGAAACTGAGGAAACAGAGGAAATGAAATCCATGCACAACCCTACATGATTGTAATATGTGAAGTATGAAATGCATTAGTACTAATTTGGCAGTTATTACCGGTTTTTTTTTTCTGTTTTACAAGTTCAAATAATATTTATTTTTTCCTTGTGCATGTTTAATATGTTGTTATATATAGTATAACCCCTTCTGTCACGAAGGAAAACACCATCTAAACCAGGTACAGGCAAACTTCAGCCCTCCCTCCAGGTATTTTAGACTTCAACTCCCCCCATTCATAACAACCTCATGTAGGGGTCTGAGGCTGTTAGAAATAGTGGGAATTGAAGTCCAAAACACCTGGAGAGCCGAAGTTTGCCCATGCCTGCCTTTGGGTCACCATAATTCAGGAACTGATTGAAGACATAGAACAACACTATCTTCCTGAATCTAAATTTGTTATATCTAACGGCAAATGCTACTTGTGCCAAAATAATGTTTTGGGTGTAATACATGAAAATGACTATCCCACTGAAACTGTCACCACATAGTATGCAATTAGCCAGTCCCATGTTAATATTGCTTATTTTGCAACCTCTGCGAAGCTGTACAATTATATAATCTTGTCCACACAGGTTATCAGAACATCTGGGAAAACCTACTGCATCTTTTTTGTGATCGTCATATTTCTGTGTTCATTTTACCTTTTCAATTTAATCCTGGCTGTTGTAACAATGGCATACGATGAGCAACACAAAGCAACGCTTGCACAAACAAAGGCAAGAGAGATGTTGCTCCAGAAAGCAAAAGATATATTAAACAAGGAAAAGGTTTGTAAAAGCGCTATTATTACAAATGCTAAGACAAACTTTCTGTTTTTAGGTGTTCACAATAAAGATGTGTTATACTGTTTAAAATACAACCAGAATAATTAATGGATACATTTCTGCAATAGAAAAAAACCCATGGCAAACATATCTAATTTCACAATTTTATCTCACCATTAATGTTATAAGTTATGCAGTCCATACAACATGTTCCATATTCATAGGATTTGGGTTTATATTAGCAAAATTACTGTATATACTCAGGAGGGAGAAAACTGCCCTGGAGACTAGGACGTGAAATGGCTTCAAACTACTTAAAAGGAAAGGAGAGTCCACCTGAACATGAGAAAGAACTTCCTGACTAGGAGTCCTTCCACACAGCCCTATATCCCAGAATATCAAGGCAGAAAATCCGACAATATCTGCTTTGAACTGGGTTGTCTGAGTCCTCACTCAGATAATGTGGGATTTTCTGCCTTGATGTTCTGGGATATAGGGCTGTGTGGAAGGGCCCTGGGAGAGCTGTTCAACAGTAGAACTTTCTGCCCCAGAGTGTGGTGGAGGCTCCTTTGGAGGCTTTTAAACAGAAGCTGGATGGCCATTTGTCGGAGGTGCTTTGAATGAGATTTTCCTGCTTCTTGGCAGAATGGGATTGGAGTGGATGGCTCACAAGGTCTCTTCCAACTCAATGATTTTATGATTCTATGGTAAATCAAGGGCAGATTTTGGAGTCAAAAGTTGAGGATAATTCTGTAGAGAGGGGAAAGCACCTGGACCATCTCCAGGTCAGCACAACCCCCTCAGTTTTGCCTTTGACCAGGGCCATGACTCCTCACTTTGCATCTCTTTTGCTCATTCTTAGATTCTTTGTTTAGATTTCTTTAAACATATCAGCATATCTGGTAGCTAGGATCTGTTTCTCCTCACAAAGTGGCAAGTTTTTCCTTTATCTCATGTCCACAAATTGTGCTTATTTGAACATTGTCTATTTCAGGAAGCGATTGACCAACAACACATGGAAGAAGAAGAAGATGCAGAAATGCCGGGTGAAGACTCAAAAAATAAAAAAGGGAGAAAAGGCAAGAGGAAGAAGAAAGCCAAAGGCAAAAAACCCAAAACCTATGGGGAAGATGAAACTATGTTTTATTCTACGCCTGATAAAATTCAAACAGATCTTGTAAGTTTTGTAAATGTTCGTAGCATAAACCTTATATGCTGAATTTGTAGAAATACAAAATCTTCAGTGCTTTTCGCTAAAGAACATTGCCTAAGGATGCAGCTGAATGTTTAAAGCAGGTGTGGGCAAACTTCAGCCCTCCATGGGTTTTGGACTTCAACTCCCACAATTCCTAACAGCCAGCATAAATCTGCATGGGCTCCCCGTCTTTGGAACTCACTACCTGGTGAGATTAGGCAAGCCCCCTCCTTAGCAGACTTTAAGAAATATCTGAAGACCTGGCTCTTTCCTTGTGCGTTTGAAGAGTGACCATCCCCTCCAGTTGTGTTGCCCCATCTATAGCGTTCCCCTATAATGCACTCTATGATTCTATTATTCTATGGTCCTGCTTGGAGAACGGGGACAAAGCTACAGAATAACATTATCACGAAGAGTTCTGGGGGCATGTAATCCCTGCCTTTCTGGTTATGAAAAGGTCTTACCTTGTTTGTGGATGAGTCTTTTGAATTAAGTCAAAAGCCTTTGGGGGACATAATCAAATATTCCATTTACTAATTAATGTAACCTAAATGTTACACTTTTAATTAACTTTCTTTTTAGACCCCTTTGGATACATCACCCTCTCCTGTATTGAGGATTGTGTGTAATTAAACGGGGAGATGGTAGTGTTTTTTCAAATATTAAACGGTCTTTTATTTTCTGCCACCCAAGAAAGAGCTGTTAATGTCCTATCGCCTACCGACTGACACTCTTCAGGACCCATTTCAACGACAAAAATTAACCAGTGCTGCCAATGTCATCAGCAAAACTTTGGGTAAGTCAAAATGAATCATAGTTTGCAAAGCACGATAGATAAATTCTTTAAAGTGTTAGGTATACAATGAAAACCATTCAAATCAACAATTTAAAAATGTATAGCATTTGTTTAAAATTGAATTGAAACATTGGTGAATAGAGGTTTGCATACAAATTATCAGAATAGGCTTCTGAACAATTTAAAAAGGATCCTGGAACGAGGAGTGAGGATATAGTAAATGGGCAGATTAAAACCTGTATATGTACATTTTAGGGCAGTGTTTCTCGACCTGGCAGTCGGCACCCCTGAGGGAATCGCGAGGCTGTCTCTGTGGTGTTGGCAAAGACCAACAGAAAACATATATTCCTGATGGTCTTAGGAACCCCTGTGGCAGAGAAGGTTGAAGATCTCTCCGCCTGTCCTTCTCTTCCTTTTTGGAAACAGGCGGCAAATCCTCCCAACAAAAGCCCTCCTGCACTGTGATTGGCTGGCCTCTCAGCAAAGGGGAGGGATGTTTCTGAGGCTCCAAATGGGGAGGGAAGAGCAGGCATGCCCGGTTCATGTGTGGGCAAGGGAGAGCGTGCAAGGCTGGAGGTAGACTTGTGCCAGCGAGTCCTTTCAAGGCATGGGGGTTCTCTTTGGGAAGTTTGGCCCCATTTTATCATTGGTGGGGTTCAGAATGCTCTTTGATTGTAGGTGAACTCTAAATCCCAGCAACTAAAACTCCCAAATGTCAAGCTGTATTTCCTCCAAACTCCACCAGTGGTCACATTTGGGCATATTGAGTATTTGTGCCAAGTTTGGTCCAAATCCATCACTGTTTGAGTCCACAGTGCTCTGTGGATGTAGGTGAACTACAACTCCAAAACCGAAGGTCAATGCCCATCAAACCCTTCCAGTATTTTCTGTTGGTCATGGGAGTTCTGTGTGCCAAGTTTGGTTCAATTCCATCATTGGTGGAGTTCAGAATGCTCTTTGCTTGTGGGTTAACTACAATTCCCAAATGACAAAATCAATCCCCACACCAGCCCCACCAGTATTTAAATCTGGGCATATTGGGTATTTGTGTCAAATTTGGTCCAATTAATAAAAATACATCCTACATATCAGATATTTACATTACAATTCATAACAATAGCAAAATTATTGTTATGAAGTAGCAACGAAATTTTTTTATGGTTGGGGGGTCACCACAACATGAGGAACTGTATTAAGGGATGGTGGCATTAGGAAGGTTTAGAAACACTGTTTTATGGCATTACAGTAATCAGGTATACTGTAGGTACTTATAAAATAAGGAATGCAAAATACTCATGATCATCCGGTATATTGACTTTGACTTAGATAGATGGGTTTGCCCTGCTCAAATTAATCCATTATTACTGTGCTGACTTGGTTTGATGGTAGCCGTCGGATGCATCCAGTTTAGAATTTAAATCACATTCCCATGCCTTTTTAAAAGAAGAACCTTTTGTCATTTTCTTATCCTAACTAATGCAGATTTTGACTCAATATACCTGAAAGGGCTAAGCATTAACAGCTATCCAGTACCTTTTTCTCAATAGTTAAACAAAATGGATGAATATGATGAAAATATGGCTTGTGTAAGAATTATTGGGGGGGGGGGGTGTCAGTGTTTCTTGAATCAGATCCATGTGGATGTGGAAATATTTATCAGCAAACTTTCAGTGAAGTTTTTCTATTGCTTCCTAATTTGTTGTTTAGAATGGGAAGAACCAAAATTGAAATTCCCTCCCGGCATAAAAAAGGCTGTTCAGAAGTACCTCATTTGGCAATGCTGCCCCCTCTGGTTGCACATGAAAAAAACGATGAAGAAGTTCATGATAAATCCTTTTATGGAACTGTTTATTACACTGTGCATTATAATAAACACTCTATTGATGGCACTAGAAAGCATGTCTATTCCAACAAAAGTGGTTGTGATAGGAAATAGGGTAAGTTTTTAGATCTTTATTAAGCATCATGTCAGGAATCACTTTTTGTATTGTTACACTCTTGGAGTCTTTTGGGGCTATTATGAGTGTACCTTGAATCACACTTTGTTTCTTGTGATCCCTTTATTTTATCAGTTTTAGACTTCTTTATAATGCCATGCTTTTGATACAAAATAAATAACTTTGTTTCTTCAACCCACAAAAATACAATATTCACTTCTTTTGCTGCCATTCTTTGTGACATCAGGCAATTGCATAGCATAGTCCAGGCATGGGGAACCACCTTCTAACTTGGAAGCCGCATGGCAGGCCGGGGCGAGTCTCCAGTAGGCTTGTGCAATTCGGCTTGAGAGCGATCAGTTTTTGGTACCTGAATTTTATTAGCACCCAGATCTGTTTTCAGAAGCCTCCCAAAAAATCGGTTATTGGAAATATCTGTTTTCGGCTAGGCAGCCGAAAGAGCCAGGAAGATACGTCCAATTGGCAGCAAGTGGGAACTTACTAGACTCTCCTTTACATTTTGGGGATCCTTTATTTTCTTGCTTTCAATGGAGTCTGGGTTTCAGCAACAGGGTTAAGGAAGATCCTTCCAGTGAATAATGCAGCTTACGTAAGACACTTTATGCTGTTTTTCTATTCTGATTGGCCCAGGCGGGGCTCACAGAGAAACCCCATGCAAGCAGCACATGGCAGTCTTTTCGCACGCCGCGTGATGCTGAATGGGATGTAGGAGCCATGATCGGCTGCCACGTCCCATTATGGATGGGAAAACATAATAATAATAATAATAATTTATAACCTGCCACCATCTCCCCAAAGGGGACTCGGGGCTGCTATCATGAGGCCAAGCCCAAAAACAACACAACACAATTGAACATAAAACAGCAAGGAAAAAAACGAGAAAAAACCCATCATAACAAAATATTTTAAATGACAAATAAGATAAACAGGATAGCATCACATAGTATAATCAACACAACGGGCGGGCCAGATGTATGGAATAATATGTTAGAAGGTTAAAACCCTGGCCAAGCCGACCAAACTGAATTGGACGAAGGGTATTGACCACCGTAAATCCATGCATAAATCTACTCTCCAGTGCTACTATCTGGAAGTGTTTATATTGTTACAAGAGTTCTGAATCTACTGCTATGACTCCATATTTGTTTCCCCTTTTTGCAGGTTTTCACTGGTATTTTTACAGCTGAAATGGTGCTCAAAATTATTGCACTCGATCCATACTACTATTTTCAAGACACTTGGAATATTTTTGACTCGGTACTGGTTGTTCTAGGCATAATAAATTTGATGGTTGAAAAACACCTATCGATTTTCAGAATGGTAATGTGTCTTTTTCTATTATAAGTCAACTTAAATCTTTCATGTAGGTCTATGAAATGTTGAAATAATAATATTTAAAATAAATATAAAGACATGGAAAAAGTAGTAGATTATTCAATGTGTTGCCGAAGGCTTTTATGGCCGGAATCACTGGGATGCTGGGAGTTTTTTGGGCTGCATGGCCACGTTCCAGTAAAATTCTCTCCTGATATTTCAAGCAAAACATCAAGAGAGAATGCTACTGGAATGTGGCCATACCACACTAAAAAATCACAGCAACCTAACAGATTATTGTCCAGAAAGTGGAAGAGGCAACAACGGGATCAGCTATTCTGGATCAGATCCTAGTCAACACTGAGGACCTGTTAAATTGAGTGGAAGTGATTTGTATTGGAATTCACTGTCTTGGAGAGTGGTGGAAGCTCTCCTTTGAGGGTTTGAAACAGTCTGGGTGGCCATCTGTTGGGGTGCTTTGATTGTGCTTTTCCTGAGAGCCATGACCATAGACCAATATGTTTGTTTCTCTTTCTCCTCCTCCTTCCGTCCCTTTCTTTATTTCACACAACCTTCGGAGAGTGACCATTTTTCCCATTTCTGTCTGCTCCACCCATAGTGTTGTCTCTATGATGCACTTTCCCCCATCCTAAACTGAAAGCCTACCTCACTGTTTATCCTGTTTGGGAGCCCCTCAATCACATATTTTTTATTCCTACCTCATCCAGGGTTTTATCATTTTACCATGTCCTTTTGGCCTTTCCATTCTGTACGTTTTTATATTGTGTTAATTTGCTTTATTTATGTTATTTTGCTACTTTACGTATTTTATTCTGATGCAGCATCAGCATACATGCATCCAGAAGTTCCAAAAACTAATTCCAAGATCACAAAGAATTTCCAAAGGCTACTATGAGTGAATAAATGAATTGTTTATTGTACTAGCCATAGGCCATGACATAAAATATACAACCTCTAAAAGTACAACAAGCACTTTCCAATATAAACATTAAAACATGTTTATTCTGATGCAATTTTCATTGTCTGCAGTCTGTATTTTATTTTTGCTGTATTGTACCTTTGGGCTTGGCCTCATGTTAGCATCCTCGGGTCCACTTTGGGGAGATGGTGACGGGGTATAAGTAAGGATTATTTATTTATTTATTTATTTATTATTTATTTATTTATTTTATAACCGAATACTGAGAAACCAGCATCTAACCACTTCTCTGTTCCCACTCTTGCAGCTGAGAATCTTCAAGTTGTCAAAGTTTTGGCCAGCTTTAAATAAGCTAATGAAAATAATCTTCAAATCGGTCGGCCCACTGGGTAACCTCACACTTGTTCTAGCTTTCACCATATTCATTTTTGCCCTGGTTGGCAAACAAGCCTTTGGGAACTATTACAAAGCCATGTTAAACTCATCCAACTGCCTTATCTGTAGCGATTCCAAAGTACCATTTTGTCACCCTACTAACCAGACCAATAAATTACGATGGCATATGGAAGACTTCTTCCATTCGTTCCTTATTATATTCCGAATTTTGTGTGGAGAATGGATCGAAACGATGTGGGGCTGTATGGAAGTTGCTCAGGATGGATGGTGCATTATTCTGTTCATGACAGTACTTGTTTTTGGAAATCTAGTGGTAAGTATCCAAATATTTTATGGGACATTTTTGTTACCATTTGTTGTTGGAAATAGCAATCTTCTACATGGTTCCAATACTAGTAATTTGTTATGTAAATAATTATGATTGCTTATTATATTGTATGTGTACATTGATATGAAATTTTCCCTTAACTCTATGTTGTTTGAGGTTGTGGGAGGGACTGCAGACTGTGTGACCAGATCTGGGACTATTCAGACTGAGACTCCATTTTGGAAGTCAGTACATGTTAGAAGCAGTGCAATTTAGAAGTCAGTCAGTACAGTTTAGAAGTCAATCAGTGCAGTATGCAATTGTCCGTGTTAGTGTAAAGTTAGTGACAATATGCTGCAGTGAGTAGTCAGTCTGTATTGAGTCAATGTTCATTAGTGTATTGGACTGAAGAGATTATTAGTCTGTATGCAACAGTGAAAAGACTCAAACAGAATGATTTAGAGAACTTATTGTTTAAACTCTCAACTAATAAGAAATGTCCCTGTATTCTGAATACATGAAGTTTGTAAGCAAATCAACTATGTTACTTTTAACTAAGACTACTTATTTTTGGTCTCTTGAGAGCTTGATTTAAAGGCAATATATTTTATGGGAGAGTAGAAGTTTTTTGGGCAACTGAAATAACACTTCTGAAGATCTATGCATTTTGTGCATTGGCACAACTTTGTTCCTAACAGTTCAGAGAGACAACTAGGTATATCAGTCTAACAACAGAGGGCCCATCTAGACAGTATGTTTATCCCAGAAGCTTCCGCTACAAAATGGAAGGTGACCAAATAATGCCTCCAATAAAAGCGAATCAATTTGGCACAAAGCAGGAAAAAAAGATAGTAAATAGAAAGAATAAAGTAAGAGAAAGAAAGATTCTGACCTGCCAGTAAACAGCTTCTAAACCCTGCTTTGTCCCAAATTAATTATATAGCCCATTAGACTTGTGCCTTTGTGAATGGCCCTGGTCTAATAGCCTGTGGCCCCAGGCCCACAGGGAGTCCTGGTGAAAGGGCATGGGCTCACGAGTGCACCAAATGCAGAATCATAGGAGTCCTCTCAAAAGCCCAGTTAGCAGAGCAAGGAGGAGGCCATAAGTTGGATTCTGACAACAAAGACTTAATAATAATGACAAATATGCATACAGGAATGCAATCAAAGGTTTTGTCACACCCCCAAATGGGGCTGCAAGGCTTTTATTACTTTGACAAAGAATTGAAAACACATTCTCATTGGTGTTCAAAGATAAATCATTTCATTGGTTTAATCTGGCTAATACAAATTTAATTGGCTCTCTCTGACTTTGACAGACATGAAGGCACATGAGGGATCTTAACAATGGCACAACTACAGTCTATTGTTCTCTGGCCAAGAACACTCAGTTGGAAAGTATCTATAGGTTGACACTTCAGAAGGCTGGGAAAATGATTGTAGGTTAACTATAAATCCCAGCAACTACAACTCCCAAATGACAAAATCATTTTTTGTTGCGTGATGGTCATTCCTTGGGTTAGTAGATTAGTAGGTGTCTTATGGCCAAATTTGGTGGCAATTAGTCCAGCGGTTATTAAGTTATGATGTCACTCAAAATGAACAGAGCGTACACGCATGTGTGCGCGTGCACACACACACACATACACCGTCGAACATCACTGGATGGCCAATATACAAATTACACACACACAGCCACATTTGTAGTAATGGATAACATACACCCATAACATTTCATTCAACTTTCACTTTAGGCTCAATAATAAATGAAAATTATATTATAGGCTGTCTTGCAATGCGACATTAGAAAGGTTGAGAAACATTGCATTAAATGAGCTGTTGTTTTTGGTCTTCCAGGACCTCCATTCCTGAACTCAAAGGTGAGGGGACAATGTGCTATTTTTCAATACAATCATTATTTCAACTGATTATTTTTTCACAGGTCCTCAATCTTTTCATTGCTTTATTGCTGAGTTCCTTCAATAGTAGTGATTCAGAAACTGAGACCAATGGAAAGGAGGCTGGACCTCAGGAGGCCTTGGCTCATATTCGTAGAGGGCTGCAGTCTGTCAGAAATTTCTTGTGGAGTTCATGTTGCAATGCACTCATGGAGAAGCTGAAGAAAACAAGCCCAAAAAACAAGAAGCCGACTATTGTTATGCAAAAGTCCATTGGTGCTGAGGCAGAAGAGGGGATCCAAGGGAATTATGTCAGAAGAGAAACTTTCAAAAACTGCCAGAAAACACCACTGAATGGAAAGCAGGAAGATGTTCTCTTAAATTCAAATACATTTGTTTGTGTTCCCCTTGCGGAGCTGGACACTTTAAGTGACGAGGAAGAGTCTGCTATCATGGAAACTGATTGGAGTAAGCAGGTATGAGGCTGACTGAAATTGTTAAATATGGCACATTGCTGCTAAAGAGTGCTTACAGAGAGGGGAACTGTTGCACTCCAGGCCTGGAAACACCTATGACCACCACACCACACAAGAGTCCAGGAATATAAGCAAACAGTTTGTGGTAAAACATATAAAATATAGAAAAATCAGAAATAAGAAAGGAAGATTATCCAAAAAGGTTTAGCAACAGGTAATCACCAGACAATAATCCAAATGTCTCATAAAGTTCCAGAGGTGACAAAGTGCAGGAACAGCCAGAAATCACAGATACAGGATAAGTTCACAATCAAGAAGGCATAACTAGTAAAACTTGAACAAGAAAGAGTACATGAAGAAAAACATAGAAAACTTTCAGGAGATAGATAGATACAAAATCAAAGCTTGTCTTGAACCAGGAATAAGAGAACTCAGGCTTAGCTTTTCACTCTAATGCAGCACTGGCTGAACTGACCTTATGATAAACAACTTAACTAGACACCCATGAAATCATTCCATTTCCCATGAATTTCTTTCACAATTTCCCTACGTAATCTCTCTGAACAATTCCATCTATTTTCATGGAGAAAAGGCTCAAATTTTTCTGACAAATCAAATGGGGGGAAAAAACCACACTTTCCTTAATTTAATATAAAGCTTTGATAGTGCGTGACTTTCACAAAAATGCTACAATAATTTGAAAGAAAGAAAAACTAATGTTTTGCTATTGACAGCAGCAAAGATGGAAATTGCATGAAACTGGAGACATTTAGATAGTCTATTGCAGTGGTTCCCAAAGTGGGCGGTACCACCCCCTGGTGGGCGGTGGGGTGATCTAGGGGCTCAGGAGAATTTGGGGGGCGCTGAACCCCTGTAAGTGGCCGGTGGGGACGGTGGCATGAGCCAGGCGACAGGCTACCATCCATCTCTTTGTGTGTGTCTCTTTCTCTCTCTTCTTCTTCTTCCCTCCTCCTGCTCTCTCCTCCTCCTCTCGCCAAGCAAGGGACAATAATAATAATACCTTTGGGGTTCCCTTCCAACTAGTTGAGTCTTATAACAATAATAATAATGTCCTTCAACATATTTAGTGGAACATGGATTCAGTGAGGTAACCAATTTGTTGACAAAAAAGAAACCGATTGCAAAATTGTCAATTGCGATGATTTGAGATTACTGCTGACAAAAGAGGCTTTGAATGTGATTTACCTGGTTCTTGGCAGGGGGTTGGATTGGATGGCCCACAAGGTCTCTTCGAATTGTGTGATTCTATGATTCTACGAAGACCTTTTAATTAATTTACAAGCTGAAAAAAATCACATATCTTTAAACAAATGAGCTCCCTGGTGGTGTAGTGGGTTAAACTGCTGAGCTGCTGAACTTGCTGACCGAGAGCTTGGCAGTTGAATCCAGTGAGCGGGGTGAGCTCCTGCTGTTAAGCCCAGCTTCTGCCAACCTAGCAGAAAGCAAATGTGAGTAGATCAATAAGTACCATTTCTGTAGGTAGGTAACGACACTCCATGCAGTCATGCTGGCCACATGACCATTGGAGGTGTCTACGGACAACACTACCTTTTTGACTTCGAAATGAAGATGAGCACCACCCCCAGAGTCGGACATGACGACTTAATGTCAGGGGAAACCTTTACCTTTATCTATAAACAATGAACTTGGTATTTGCTCATTCTCGGGGTACTAATTATAATTTGTTGTTTTTTGTTGTAAATACTTTCTCTGGCATTTGATAATTAAGAACACAATTTTTTAAAAAAGAAATAATACTGTGTATGAGCTTGTTGTATCACACCTTCAGTTGTATTTGCTGAAATATATTAAGTTTCTAAATTTTGCACTTGTTGTCTCCAGAGCTGATTTATATTTCTATTTTTCAAACTAATGATTTTTATGTGATCTTGGTAGAAAATGGAAGATCAAAACTTTTACTGCTGAAGTTTATTGTTGCATTCCTTTCTATAGGAGAACCAGCTGCGAAATAGGAGAGAGATATACAACAAGTCAAGGCAAAGCTTTTCTTCTCAGATTTCTGAATCCACAAGTATTTGGTCCTTAGATACTTCCAAGGTAAAGCAAATAGAATGGCCATCTCAGAGGGAATAACCCTGAATAATTTGTATTCGCAATACACTGATTTTTCTTGTTTCTGTTTTCATGTCTAGAGAGTTGATACCAGCTGTTCGGAGGCTAGCACAGTAGATCACAGATCTCCTGTTTTCCTTTTGCCTGTGCTAAAGAAGGATCCCAAGAGCTGTTTCCCACAAGGTATAACTTTCCAAGCAGAAGAAATTTGTGGTAAATGTGTGTGTGTGATTATCCAAGTTCAATTTCCTGAAATGTATAATATTTTATAATATTTGCATTGATTTACAAATATATAGATTGAACAGAGGCAGGGGCACATATTTTATATATTCCAATACACTGTATACCCAAAGTTCACTGCTCTTACATGCATTATTGTGTAATGTGTTCCTATGTGTCTGCATTGAAACAGAAACTGACCAATCAAAGCCAGGCTCCTAAACTGAAGAAGGTCCTTGGCCCTTCCTGACAGCCATATTTTGCGATTGGAAACAGCATGAAAATGATGGTTTTGAAACACTTGAATATTACACCAGACCTCCCTAAATCGCTGCTGTGGCAAGAGGCTACCCACACAGCACGGCCATGCTGAAGCCAGGCGTATCCCATTTCTCTGGGCTGCCTAAGTCCACGGAGCATGGAATACCCGTGGGGACATTAATCTGGACCACACCTTGAGATCCAAGATGGCTGCCCCAACACTTGAAAAGGCCTGAATTTTGCTGCAGAATTTGGACCTTTCCTGGGTTTTTTTCAAACCAGAGATCAAGCGTTCAGTTGCATTAGCCTGTGTGCATTTTATGGACACACCAGGTGAATACAATTCCCACACTGCATCATATGGCAGAATAGATGATGCTGATGATTGTTGTAGCCTGGCAAGAATTGGATGAGCTTTCTGAGTGCTCAGAGGATGAGGAAGGGGCTGATGGGCTGCAGCATGTAATTTCCGAGGAGTCTGTGGAGGATAGTAGGGGCCTGAAGGGAGATGTTTTGGAATTTCCAGGCCATTCCCAGGCAATGGGAGAAAGTGAAATCAGTTCCCATGAGATTAGGCCAGAGTGGCCTTCAGAGGAGAAAGTGGGAGACAAAGATTTTCCAGATTGAGTTGCCTTGAAATTAGGTGGCAGAACGTAAAACAAAGACAAACTCGTTTTTCTCAGAGGCTTAGAGATAAGGATAGAAATATACAACAAGTCAAGGCAAAGCTTTTCTTCTCAGATTTCTGAATCCACAAGTATGCTTTTTTCCCTAATACTTCTTCATTAATAAACTTTTACTTACTGGAACATTGTGTGGTGTTGAGTGAAAAGGGTGTTCCAGAGCTACAGTACAACAATGATAATGAAATAATAGTTATTACCCACCTCTCCCTTTGGTTTGGGACAGGGTACAACATGTTAATACAAATGCAACCATAAGAGCATATATTATTAAATCATACACCTATTAAATTGCATGAGACAAAAATTAATGTGATTTAAAAGTCATAGTTAAAACTGACTGGATAGGCCTGCTAGAAGTGATAGGTTTTCAGTTGTCTGTTACATCCTGTTGTACCCTGGATCTGAAGGATCCCTCAGTAAACCACTTGAGACCAGCCGTGATTAAATGCTTTATTTAGAATAAATGGAAAGAAGTAAAGAGATAAAAATATAGTCCATTGATGCCCTGCAGCATCGAGTATTGCAATGCAATAGTCCAAAGAGTAAAAAAAAAAAAGTTCAATGAAAAAGAAATAGTCTTGATGCCCCAATGGGCTAAATCCTGGAATAGTCCTTGGCAAACAAAGGCTTGGCAAACACTTGAGTACGAAGACTTGAAGACCCAACGGCCCAGGCTGGAACTTGGGTACATGGAACTTGGCTAGGAAAGCTTAACGTTGGCGTGAGATCCCGAGTGCCCCCGGGAAGCAACTTAAATAGGTTTTCTCTCTTGAATACGCTCACTGCGTCGTAACTGTTTCCCATGGAGAGTCTGTGGGCCTGACCCTCCCTTGCTTACCGAGGAAGGAAAGAATGTCCGCTCATTAGCGGCTGCACCTGGACTTCGGGGAGGCAACAAGGCTTTGCCGTACCAGCTCTTCTTATCGGCCCGGGAAGAGGAAAGGCTGCGCTTGCCCTTGACCGTCGGTTGACACAGAGGCTTCTGCAGAGGTTTGCTCTCAGGCCTAGCTGAGGTCTTAGAATTAACCTGGCTTCGGTCTGGCTTGGCTATGGGACCAGGCTGGGGTCTGACACATCCCAACAACTGAATTAGCTGCCAGATCTCTTTGGGGAGGTCATTCTGCAGTCTTCTTGGGGCCGCCAATGAAAAGGTCTTCAGCGTGATGGGTTGCCAGTTAGGTTCTAGCTGCTTAGAGTATCTAGCCCCTGTAGGACATCAATGTCCTCAGGGGTAATTGTATTGGAGAAGGTGATCCTGTAAGTAACCTAGATCCAAACCACGTAGGAAAGGTCAAAGCCAACATTTTGTACTTGGGCCAGAAATGAATTGGCAACTAGTTGAATGACTTCAGTATAAGGGTAATATACTTGCTCCTAGATGTTCCTGTAACCAATCTGGTTACCGTGTTTTGAATTAATTGGAGTTTCCGAACTTGGTGCACAGGTAGCCCAATGTAAAGCACATTACAGAAGCTCAACCTTGAGGTTATCTGCACCTGCCCTACCACCTCAGGTTCTAGGAAGGGGTGCAGCTGGCGTACAAATCAAAGCTGGCAGTAAGCAAGATGTGGCTATTGGATTGGACCATTTTGAGGATACCGATCATATTCCCCATTAAATTTCTGTTTTTCAGCTTTCTTTCCATGTTGCAGAGTGAACACCAATAAATTTCCAGGCAAAACTTGGTGGAATTTTAGAAAAACCTGCTACAAAATTGTAAGGCATAATTGGTTTGAATCTTTCAGCATATTCATGATATTACTGAGCAGTGGTGCTCTGGTAAGTTTATTCCCATGTGACTCGTATATCTGTATTTTCTGTTTTGATTCACTCGGCTTTTCTTTTGCAGCTGCTTTTGCTGAGATTCCTATGATCAGGTGCTATTTGCATTTTCCATTTTGTGATATTTAGTTTTCGAAGAGATAGGCATATTATTATGTTTCATCCTAGACATTAGGAAAACTTTCCTCATGGTAAGTGCTTGAGTGGAGTCTTCTCCTTTGGAAGGTTTTAAGCAGAGGCTGGATGGATCTATCGGTCAAGAATGTCTGAATTGTGTATTCCTGCACGGCAGTGGGTTTGGATGGTATGGTCCTTGGAGTCTCTTCCAACGCTATATTTCTATGATTCCATGAACTTAAAATGGAAAGACATGGAAACAAAGAGATCAAGTAGAACCTTTGAGTCTAACTGATTTAGACTGTGGAACTCGCTCCCCAAGTGAGATCTGGTCGGCTTCTTCCCTCTTTTCTTTTAGGAAGAAGGTTAAATCATGGCTCTGGGATCAGGCCTTTGGACAGCAAACATGACAGCACCTTGGATGTTGAACTGGACTGAAATTGGCTATATGGTTGATGACAATGTTTTTAATGTGTTTTTAACTTTATGTTTTATTTACTGTTTTAAACTGTTGCTATTTGTGTTTATATTTGTGTCACGAATCACGGTCGTTTCAATAATGACCAATGAAAGACATCTCCGGATATCATTAAGAAGCTTTACTGGGTGTATCATGAACAAACCTTAAGTCAGAAGTGAGCTGCACAGCCAGACCCAGCTCTTAAGTAACGACTCCCACATTTTCAAACCCAACAATTTCCTCCCAGCCAAAAGCCCGGGTTTCTCCCGCCAAGACTCTTGAGCGTTTTCCCCAAGGCCAGCAGGCCAGGTGCATATCTGGTGATGTCTCTCGTTGGTCATTATTGAAACGACTGTTTGTGATTCGTGACATATTTGTATTATATTGAGGCTTCGAATTGTGGCCAGTTTGTAAGCCGCCCTGAGTCCCCCCTCGTGGGTTGAGAAGGGCGGGATAGAAATATTGGAAATAAATAAATAAATAACTTCCGTATACATTATTGAGAAATAAGCTCAAATGTTGCCAAGTTCCCATTAGAAACTTTTAATCACCCTGTAAAAGCCAAGTGCACAGTTAATTATATGGTGTAAAGTATAGGGTTGTGCATTTGGGGTAAACCCTAACCCATTTGTGTCCTGGCTTTTGGTGCCCCCCTCCCCCCCCCCCGATCCATTTTCTACTCTAGAGGAGGGGCTCAGCTGCAAGCCTTGGCAAGTGCGGGCGCCTCCATGCCACACATGCACACTACTTGGAAAGAAAGTGCATGTGTAGTATGCAGGCCCAGAAAGTAAGAGGCACTCAGCTGCAAGTCCTGGGAGGTGTGAGCACCCCTGCATGCCACATATACGCTCTCCTTGGAAAGAGAGAATGTGTGTGCTGGTGTGCAGGCCCAGAAAGTGCTTGCGCCTGCCAGTGTCTGCAGCCAAGCTCCTCTTATTCTACAGTAAGAAGTGCTCTCTTCTTTGATACTGAAAAGCAAGCCAGGAGCCAGGGCCCGCTCCTGCTTGCTTTCGTGTTGAGCTGATTTCTGTAGCGAGAGGGCCCTTCATGTTACGTGCTCCCGAAGAAATTCTAAATTATATTTGATTTTTTACATTCCAGATCTTTGAAGACATTCACCTTGAAAATAGAAAAAAGATAAAAATTATATTGGAGTATGCGGATCTGTTTTTTTTCTACATCTTTTTCCTGGAGATGCTTCTGAAATTGGTAGCTTATGGATTCAGGTCATATTTCACAAATGGCTGGTGTTTTCTTGATTTCTTGATTGTATGTGTAAGTATGGCATGTAATGTGGTGCTTGCATATAGATTTCTGCAGTTATTTTCTAATCAAAATTCATATAAAATTATTGACCTATAAGAGTGTTATTGAAACAGGAAGGCAGTATATGTAGGTGAGAATATGGGGAAACCATAGGGATCCCTTGGTAAGCATAGAAATATTTTCCTTACAATATTTGAAAACTAGGACTCCAGTTGTAAACAGTTGGTATCTTTCTTCAATGTTTGCAGATTTCCTATCCTGTGACAACAGACAGGGGTATGTGTAACCCTACAATCTCCATGAAATCTCTCAGAACGTTGAGAGCCTTGAGACCACTTCGAGCATTGTCTAGATTTAAAGGGATAAAGGTATTGTTTTTCTACCTCTGCATATTTTTTTAATATCAACAAGAAGCCCTTCACTTACACCTAATACCACTTGCTAGTGGGTGGGCAGAACACATATCAAGTGTGGAACTCATTGTTTTGTCAGCATCTAGTTTTGGTGTATAGGCACTTATGATAGTTGCCTGATGTTTTTTTGCAAGATTAATTTGGAGGTTTGAGAGTTGTTTGTTATTGTTGATGAGTGCTTCAGGCAGTTGCTTCACCAGGTCGTTTCTGATAGCAAAGCTGATTCTGGGTGTTCTTCATTCTTGTTCAGGCAGTCCTTTCCAGAAGAAAATGTTGCCTTCTTTTTATTCCTTCTGCTGTCCCTGTCCTGCTCTCCGGGTCTCTTGGAGCACTGTTATATCGATGCTAAAACACCTCAGCTCCCTTGCAATAATAGTAGTCCTGCATTCAGAGTGTTCACTGTTTGTGTTATCCGACGTCTGTACATTCCACATTCCAAAGTTTATTTTTCTTTTTCTGCTACAGGATAGTGACCCCTCTGGACACGGCGGTTCAGACAGGGATAAACTTCAAACTTATTTCAAACTTATATACCACCATTCCCAATAAGAGAGGCATATTATATTTAGGGCACATTTCCTAGCCCCCTCCCTATATGGATCTTAAATAGTTTGTAGTTTGGCAGTCATGTATCCAACTGCCAAACTACTCTACTGCCTTGGACCTTGAGGTAGAATTCCACTGCCTATGTGCCAGCCTGTGACTAGGGGATTCCAGATTTGACCCTGCCCCCATTGCCACTTGCTGATCACCATGGGACTTTTGTAGGCTTTGCTTTATTTTTCTTGGAAGACGCCTGTGTGTGAATTCGTTTTATGTGTGGAGATCAGTGCACAACTGATCAATACACAGTCTTCACATAATGAGGTGCATTTACACTGGCATGCTTAACTTGACAACCAGTGGCTTCTCATCTGTTGCACCTTTCTTCTGTCTTCATGTACCATGTTACCATTCAGCAATTGAGGACTTCAGATTGTGTTAGTCTGGTCCCCCCCCCCCCCCTGTGGCCTTGCCTCCCTGGGAGCATCTGATTCCTATGACTTTGACTGCAGGTTTACTGTAACACACAAGTCCCTTCACCACAACAAGGTGACAATCCATCAAGGTGGAGTGTTCAGACACACCTGGAAAAGAATTCTCTACTGGAATTCTGATTGAGTTGACGGACAACCATCTTGTCTTCTTTCTCTCTTCTTTTGTGCCAAAGACAAGCTGCGCATTCAGGAAAGAAATGCTGAAATGGTCATTTACCCAAATCTACCCTCTGCGGATTTAATAATATTATTTATTTATTTATTTATTTATTTCCTGCCTCGAGTTTAACTCAAGGCGAGGCACAACATAGTTAAATACATCTATAAAATCACATATTAACATAGTTAAAATGCAACCAACAAAACATATATTTGTTGGGTTTCATCCCTGGACTGCAAAAGTCTTTGTCTCATCAAGTTTCCAGTCCTCAGTGAATAGCTAGACTAGGGGCAGAGCCAAGCTCAGGGATTCCTTTCCCCCACGTTTCCATGCATGTTTCCTAAGGGAAGGGGCTTTGTTTTTTGTCCTTACTGCTAGCCACTGTCTCTTCCTCTTTTGATGTCGTAGTAATGGAATTCTGTGAATGAACTTCCTTTTAAGTTTAAATTGCCCCGGGAAGACCATGCGGTCTCCACCATTTTTAGTTTTGCCTTTCTTTCTCCCAGTGAGGATGCATTTTGCCTCTCTGTAGGCAAAATGTAGCTGCATGGACTTTTTTTAACCTTTTGCCTTCTTTAGAAGAGAAGGTTTAGCAAGATAGTTCACTCCAAGGCTTTTCTATCAAGAATGTATTTCTTTTTACATCAATAAATCTTTTGAACCTAAAGTTTGACTCTGCAATCTTCACCCACCCTGATGATTACAAGTCTATCCCTGGTCACCACACATAAGTTTCTTCTGGTTATGGAGTTAGCTCCTGGTACTCTGCTATATTTTGGTAAAATTACCCTAACTAAGGGTTATTTTTGAGCCGAACAGCTCAGTTTCCCCAACAATATTAAAACATACACATATTAAAATACTTAAACATAAACTTTCACCCCCACAACAAACTCCAGTAGATCACCAAAGCTCATTTGCAAAGCATGAAATTTCTCATGTTTATTATATTGCTTGGCTGTCAAATTGCTTATTCTTGCAACTGTATACAGTGTATTTGCAATCTAGTGTTTTCATTTTCTCTGTTTAAGGTGGTTGTGAATGCCCTCATGGGAGCTATCCCTTCCATTGTGAACGTCCTCCTTGTCTGCATTGTTCTCTGGCTTCCATTTAACGTCCTAGGAGTACAACTGTTCAGAGGCAAATTTTTGAACTGCAACTCATCTGTTCCAGATGAAAATAAGATTCACTGTGTCAATACATCGGTCAATTTTGAAGATATTATGAAAGGATATTTGGCTCTCCTACAAGTGGTATGTTCAATCGCAAATATATTATCTAGCTGGAAAACAAGGCAGATATGAGAAGCAAAGGAAGGAGAATCTAAATAGACGATAGCTAGATAGAAAGCATGGTAGCATGACCCAAGTATAACACAATCATTTGCAGCTGTAAGCTTGCAAAGTGTGAATTATACCAATTTAACTTCTTGGATGTTAAAAATTTATATATTGTAAACCCTCCAGAATCTAGATGTGTTTATTTAATTGATGTAATGCAGATTGAACTGGATTGTATGGCAATGAAACTGCATTCTATGAGTCCACATCTCTCTCTCTCTCTGGCATTACTTCACGAACAAAGATTCTTAGGAATGACTCATCCCACGCTTTCTACAACCGCGTTGATGATGGAGGTTGGATGTGTCCTTCAAGCCTGTGCAATGGATTTTTCTGGTGGAGCGCAGTGTGCACAGAACTTGCCTCACCCTTTAAACCAAAGGTTCATCTGCTGGGGCCTAGCAAGCTTGGACGGTGGCAGCAAGGTCCTCAGGTTGTAGGTTTGATTAGAGTTTCCTTCTCTTAGATGGTTGACCTTACAGGGTTAGACAAGCACCATCTGCCGAGGTTTGAAAGTAGAGTTTTCCTTCTCTTACGATGGTTGCCAAAAGGCTAGAGAGTCTATCCTGCCTGTTGACGCTCTTTGCCAGGCCCTTCGGTTGTGACCTGCCTGGCATGGGAGGCCCTACCGGTGGCTATTATGCCACCACCAGCATAGATCAGAACTTCATTAGCGTACGCAAGCCTCTCCCCCACGTCAAGGGGGCGCCAATGGAGAGTCTACATATAATGCAGTTGAATTTGCATTATGAGGGCAGTGTAGATGAGGCCCCTGTTGTACTCATGCTGCAGGGCACAGTTAAACAAAAGGGCTTGCTTCTCTTTTTATATGGATCATAACAATATGACGTATTATTGTAAGGCAAACTTGATGTGATGGGTGGCCGGATTTGTCTGTGGTATTTGTATGTCTAATGGCTTCAACAGCTAAAGTTTCATATAGCAAAATTTAAACCTAGCTAAAAAGATTTGGGTCTTTCTCTGTTTCCTGTGCCCTGAAGCACTTTCTTCCCAATTTAATTCCAGTAGCAAAAACCACTCCCATGTTGTGGCAGCTCCACTGGCTGGCGGTCTGCTTCTGGACTAAATACAAAATGCTGGTTCTTATCCTTAAAGCCCTAAATGGCTCGGGTCCAGACTATTTGACAAACCATATCTCTCACTATAGACCAACTTGGACACTACGGTCATCAGAGGAGGACCTCCTCTCAGTTCCACCCCTGTCCCAAGCACTGCTGGTGGGAATGAGAGAAAGGGCCTTCTCTGTGGCTGCCCCCTCACCTCTGGAACTCCCTTTCCAAGGAATTAAAGATGGCCCCCTTCCTCCCCACCTTCAAGAAACCGCTGAAGATCTATCTTTGTTCACTGGCTTATGAGGAGGAGGAGTAGTAGATGGTAATACCACCATTATACCTCTGATTAATAGCTACCATTCATATCCGTGTGCTGTTCGCCCCACCACCTCAATAGGTATCTTGAGCAATGATCAATCTATATGCTCCCAAGGAACTGGGAAATTGATGCTTCTGTTCGATGTTTTGTCTTATGTCTGATATAACCGGCTGTGTTTTTTAAAAATTTAATTTTAGTTGATAAGTCATAATTTGTGTTTATATGTTGGGTTGCTAAATTTCGTTACTATGGATGTATTGTTGTATTTATTATTATTTATTTATTTCCGGCATTTTACCCTGCTCTTCTCAACCCCCGAGGGGGGGACTCAGAGCGGCTTCCAAAAAGGCACAATTCGATGCCAACACAGTAAAACACAGTATAAACCCCCCAAAAACATTCAACGATAAAATACATCAAAATACAATTACATTAACATATCATACACATTCATTAAGTTAAAAACTGTGTTCTGTCCATAAAAAGCATTGGGCCCTATTCATCAACTTTCCATTAAAATCCAGTCCAAAATGCTGCCTTGTGCTAGTGTGCAAACACCTGGTCCATAGCCAGGCTTTTACTTTTTTCCTGAATGTCAGGAGGGATGGGATTGATCGTATGTCGCTAGGAAGCGCGTTCCACAGACATTTGGGCATTGAATGTTTGCCTTTTATGTTTGGAATCCGCCCTGAGTCCCTCTGGGGAGATAGGGCGGAATAATAATAATAATAATAATACCAGGACAGTTTCTGGGGAAAATTGAGAGCAAAATAGACCAAGAAAAAACATGGCTGTGGCTCACAAATGGAACTTTGAAAAAGGAAATGGAGAGCCTGATTCTGGCAGCCCAAGAACAAGCCATTAGAACAAATGCCATCAAACCCAAAATTGAAAAGTCGACGACAGATCCCAAGTGTAGACTCCGCAAGGAAGCAGATGAAACAATAGATCACACCCTCAGCTGCTGCAAGAAGATCGTGAAGACAGACTAAAAGCAGATGCATAACACTGTTGCTCAGTGGAACTTGTGCCACAAATACCATCTGCCTGTGACAAAGAACTGATGGGATCACAAGCCTGAAAAAGTTACAGAGAATGTACTAGTCAAGCTACGTTTGGACTTCTGAATTCAGACTGACAGATGTTGCAAGGCGACAGCAGGATTGAAAAGAAACAACTGGAACAGCTGACACGATACGAGGATTTAAAGATTGAATTGCAAAGGCTATGGCACAAGCTAGTCAAGGTGGTCCTAGAGTTGATTGGCACACTGGGTGCAGTGCCTAAAGATCTTGGCCTGCACTTAAACACAATTGGTGCTGACAAAATTACCATCTGTCTGCTGCAAAAGGCCACCCTACTGGGATCTGCACACATTATTCGCCGATACATCACATAGTCCTAGACACTTGGGAAGTGTCCGACGTGTAATCAGATACAACAGCCAGCAGAGTGATCTTGTCTGCTGTGGACTCATCTTATTGTGTTTCTAATAATAATAATAATAATGATAATAATAATAATCTTTCTAGGGTAAGTCTCAACCCACCACTTCAGGTTGATGAAATCCACCTGTTTATATCAGGCCCACCCCTCGAGTGAAACTAAGAAGAGTAGACATGCAGGAGATGTAGGACACATCCCACTCCTGTGCTTATATACACATGGGGCAGAAGTTTATCCTCCCCTATTACCACTGCCCTATCATTTCTAATGTAGATCTTAGCATATAAATGAGAAAAAGTTGCAAGCCAAATTCATTCTATGATATAGAAGGATTTCTAGTGGGGAGAAAGCCTATGATGCAGATACTGAATTTCACTCTTCCATCTTGACATTTGTTCCTCCCAGTGTGAGACAAATTAGGTAAAAATCACTTTAATAACAAGTTTTGTTTCTATGGATCTTTCTCCAGGCAACGTTTAAAGGCTGGATGGAGATCATGAATGCTGCAGTAGATGCACCCAGTGATGTAAGCCATGAAGTGTTTTTACACATATTTTGGGGGATTTTTGCATATTTTATGGAAGAATCACACTGTTACATTACTTAGATGAAACAATATGTCACTTGGTGGACTCTGAGTGACCAAATTGGTTTCAATACATTTTGCACCAACTTTATATTGCTTGTAAAACTATAAATTTCTTGGCTCTTTAACTCTCTCTCTCTCTCTTTCTTTCAGAACCAGACAACTCCATGTTTTGAAAACAATGTGTATGCGTACATCTATTTTGTGGTCTTCATTGTATTTGGCTCATACTTCATGCTGAACCTATTCATTGGAGTTGTTATTGACAATTTTAACCAACAAAGGAAAAAGATACGTATTTGTCCCGGATGGACTTAAACATGTTTTGCTACCCCAAATTCTCTCTGGCATGTGGGTAGGGATTCATGTTAAGTAGGTGTACAATACAGAGCTATAATATTTGCAGATGAAAATGACCCCATCAATAATTAAGGGAATGTGATCCTTGGAATCTCAGTAGTCAAGCCCTGGTTTGTTTTTTTTACTTAAGTAAGAGTCCACTCTTAAAAGCAACAGGATTAAGATAAGTGGAAGTGTCCCGTGTAACTTTCACCAGTGAAGAGAAAACCCTCCCCATTTGTTTGGGTTAGGGGCAGCCTGAGGGAACACTACTCTAGGAATCTCTATGTACGTTTTCTCAACAACATTATAGAATGGGAGGCTGCTGCTGCAGAATTCTTGCAAATATAGTTTGAGCAAGTTGAGGACCTCTCTAGCTGAGAATTCCAAAGGATTCTCCCTGAACTACATTTCCCAGAATTCTGTAGGAGTAGATCAAACGACTGGCAAAAGCACTGGTGGGAACCATCCTGTATCCTCCACTGTGACTCTAGACCAGTGTTTCTCAACCAGTGTGCCAGGGCACACTAGTGTGCCGTGAGCGATCATCAGGTGTGCCGTGGGAAATTGGAACCTCCAGGAAAGGGGTGAGGGGAGACTCTAGTGTGTTGAAGTATAAAAACCCTAAGAAACCTACCTTGATAAAGGCACAAAATTACAAACACCCCCCCACCCGTTGTCTACTTGGTCTCTCCCTCTCCATGCATTGGGAAGGTCCACCTCCCTTTCTCCAAGTAGAGACCTTCTCTTGCCTCCTGGGGGTTCTGTGTGGGAAGTTTGGCCCAGTTCTATCATTGGTGGGGTTCAGAATGCTCTTTGATTGTAGGGGAACTATAAATCCCAGTAACTACAACTCCAAAATGTTAAGGTCTATTTCCCCTGAACTCCCATCTGCGTTCATATTTGGGCATATCGAGTATTCATGCCAAGTTTGGTCCTGATCCAACATTGTTTCAGTCCACAGTGTTCTCTGAATATAGGTGAACTACAACTCCAAAACTCAAGGTCAATGCCCACCAAACTCTTATAGCATTTTCTCTTGGTTATGGGAGTTCTGTGTGGGAAGTTTGTGTCTTTCTGCCAATCCTGCCAGGATATCTATGTTGAGTTCATTGAAACAGGCCCAGGTTTCACACTGAGTGTATAAATACATTTTAAAAACATATTAACTATACTGTATGAATTACTGTGTTAGAGTGTCATTTTGTGTCATTTTAGTTGGTGGTGTGCCCCAGGATTTTGCAAATGTAAAAAGTGTGCCGCGGCTCAAAAAAGGTTGGGAAACACTGCTCTAGACAACCTCTGGGACTGGAGGACTTAGATATCCTAAGGAGACCATATCAATCAAGTCGACAAAAGTTAAACCAGATCCGGATTTATATTCCCACTGAGACATTTATTTATTTATCGTATCAGAAGCAAACCAAGAGTACAGTTGTAATGTATTTAAAACACAAAGTTTTAAAACTTGACATTATATTAAATGTCCTTTGACCATTAGCTGGCCACTTGGAGTGCTCCTGGTGTCACTGTGAGAAGGTCCTCCATTGTGCATGTGGCAGGGCTCATGATGCATTGTAATAGGTGGGCTGTGGATTGCTCTTCTTCACAGACCGCCTATTACAACACAACCTGAGCCCTGCCACATGCACAATGGAGGACCTTCCCATAACAAAACCAGAGGCACTCCAAGTGATCAGCTACTGATCAAAGGACATTATGTATAATGCCAAGTTTTTAAAACTTTGTTTGTGTTTTAAAATGTATTACAACTGCACCCTCGGTTCTCCACACTCGCATGTTGTGGACTCCACTTTGTGTCCCCATCTCTTAAGGTTGGCTCTGCATCTTGTGGTGCCAGAGAGCAGTCTGTTCAGCGCCTTCCAAGTTGCCCAGTCTTCTGAGTGCCCAAGGGGGAGTCTCTCATTCGGTATCAGCCATGGATTGAGATTCTGGGTTTTAGCCTGCCACTTTTGGACTCTCGCTTGCTGAGGTGGTTCTGCGAGTATTTCTGTAGATCTTAGAAAACTATTTCTTGTTTTAAGGTGTTTAAAATCACAGACATTAAAGTCACAGAATGATTTTCCTCCAGTCACATTTCGGTCTTAGAATTGGCTTGAGAGTAAGGTGGAGAAGACAAGAGCTATGTTGACTACCTTAAGTTCTTTGGAGCACAGAAGATGGGGTTTAAATGTTACTGATACATTAAATAATAAATAGGCATTATGTTGGAGACAATTACATTCAAAAATGGTAATATTATTTATTTATTTATTTTATTTATTTGGTCTTGTATACCGCTCCTTCCGGCAGGCTCGGGGCGGTTTACATACAGCCAAGCAAACACACAGTGTACAACAATAGCAATAAAACAACGAACAGTAGATAAAATTACATAAAATGTCATAAGCAATAAACAATGCACGGTTACAATATCCAGGAATTCAATTAAAGGCAAGCCTGAATAAGATGGTTTTGCATGCCCTTCGGAATGGAATGAGCTCAACAATGGCACGGACATCATCCGGCAATGTATTCCATAATGTTGGGGCAGCAACTGAGAAAGCTCGTTGCCTGGTGGTAGACAGATGGCAGGAGCGGATTGTTGGTACAGCTAATAGATTTCACTCTTCCGAGCGCAGTGATCTCAGGGGAACATACGGGGTAAGGCGGTCCCTCAGGTACACTGGCCCTAGACCATGCAAGACCTTAAAGGTCAAAACCAGCACCTTGAAGACAATTCGGTACTCGATTGGTAGCCAGTGCAATTGCTGTAAGATGGGAGTAATATGCTCTCTTGCCGATGCTCCCACCAGCAAGCGAGCCGCAGCATTTTGCACTAGCTTGAGTTTCCGGTTGTCGACAAGGGAAGGCCTATGTAGAGGGCATTACAGTAGTCTAGTCTCGAGATGACCGTCGCTTGGATTACCGTGGCCAGGTCGTTCCTGGACAATTAGGGGGCCGGTCGCCTAGCCTGTCGTAGGTGGAAGAATGATGTTTTGCTGACCATGGAGACCTGGGCCTCCATGGTCAACAGTGGGTCCAATTGAACCCCCAGGCTTTTTACCAAAGATGACGGGCTTAGCTGCTCGCCATCCAGGTTAGGCAACCGGCACTCATCCAGCCCAGGCCAACCAGACCACAGGATCTCTTTCTTCGATGGATTCACCTTAAGTCAGCTGGAACGCAGCCACCCAGTCACGGCTTCTAGGGATTGCTGGAAACAATCGGGTATGGTGTCCGGCCTGCCATCCATTCTCAGCACAAGTTGGGTGTCATCGGCGTACTGATAACACTCCAGACCAAAGTCACGCACCAGCTGGGCCAGCGGATGCATGTAGATGTTGAACAATAAAGGGGAGAGGATGGCTCCCTGGGGGACCCCACAATTTAATGGGAGTCTCCCAGAGACCTCCTCTCCCTCTCCACTCATCCCCGGTCTTGGAGGAAGGAGGCCACCCATTTAAGGGCGGTCCCCCTAACTCCCGTCACGGCTAAACGGTGGGCCAATAGACAAATCTTTCAATTTTCTATAAGATAGTACTTAATTGGTTTGGAATAAATTGGGTCTTTGCCCATCTCTTTTATGCAGTATTTTCAGGCAAGAAAATATGTGAAATTTAATAAAAGTGTTGTCTTCTTTTACTTAGGTGGAGAACTCATATTTTTGTCAGATGATCAAAAGAAATATTATAATGCACTGAAGAAACTTGGTTCCAAAAAACCAGTTAAAGTTGTTCCAAGGCCACGGGTAAGAGTAGCAGGCAGAAATTGATGCCTTTCTTAATATCTGACATAGACTGTTCAAAACCTGCATGAATACAGTTTATTAGACAATATGGCACTAGTTGAAAGATTCTGTGATTTCTTGTCTAAAAAAGTGATGTTTGCTTAAATCAATGAGTAGTATAAGAGGCTTTCTGATCATCGCCTCAGTCCAGATAACTTTGCATTGAAAGTTGCCACAGTATCTTTCCTCCACTGCTCCAGATTCTTGACTTCTAGCTTGTCAGCTAACTAAACCAACTACAAGGCTGTCTGTTTCGAAGGTACCCGATAAATCTGATCAGTCTTGGAAAGCAGAACCTCTGGCAAGAGAGTTTGTTCCTTAGTTCATTTGCCTTGGGGTGAAGCACCATTAGGATACTAGAGTACAAAGTGAACGTCATTTGCCATAAGATACTTTTTTTGTGTCATATTAGAATTCAAGGTCAAGACCAGAAGTGGGGCAACTGGGGAGATTTTAGATCTTTTGGTCTCTGACCCCAACCCTAACTACAAGTGGAGAGGTACAGGTAGTCCAGTCCTGCTGTAGCGTTACATTTGTGCGAAACCTTCTCACACTATCTCTGATGTTGGTGCCAACATGCCCATGAACTTTGTTCCTAAGACATAGCAGCTGTTTTATTGCAATAAGCTATGCCATCTCGACTGTGAGAGTCACAAGAAGGAAGAATCTACAATGCACAAGTGTATTTTTTTTAAAGTCTAAGAAAGCCTGCTAATCTATCACACAGTTCTGTACAAGCTACGTTAAATAGTATAGAATAATTTTATTGCTATTCTACATTGTACAACAAAATAAATAAGGAAGAACTTCCTGACCATACGAGCTGTTCAACAGTGGAACCCTCTGCCTTGGAATGTGTTTGAAGCTCCTTCTTTGGAAACTTTTACACAGAGGCTGGATGACCCTCTGAGAGGGATACTGTCGCAACACAGGAAGTCTTAAGAGGCTAGACCAGGTAGTAATTAGAACACAGTTTATTCAAAAACAGCGCAGCAAACAAAAATTGCCAAAAGAGCCAGAAACACTATAACTTCAGTGTGAATGGCAAAATAAGGCAAAAACAGCGACCAAATGGTCAACAAGTCTCTACAACAGAAAACCCACAGTATATCCCAAAATAAAGCACTATACAAAGAAAAGGCACTCGTCTATCACACCAAAGTTGTCATCAAACGGGAGGAGCAGCCAAAAGTGAAGAAGCATCAGTGAAGGCCAGTGGTCGGAAACGGGAAAGCAGCAAACATGGAACGAAACCAAGCTGGCATCAGCAAGGGAGAAGCAGCAGTAGCGATGCAGCAAACCGGGTCAAAGCAAGGGAGCAGACAGCAGCAGCGATACATCAATCCAGGTCAGTCACGAAGGAGGCAGCAGCAAACTAGCACACAGGGAGGAATACAAAGTGTAGCCAAAAAGGGAAACAAACCGTGGAACCCAGCCCATACTATACCCAAATCCGTGAAGATAGTGTAGGATCCAAACTCACGTCCGAAAGAGAGTCCACAGGAGTACAGGAAACAGGATACACAGCATATAGGACAAGACAAGAGCACCCAGCAACACCTTGCCAACTGCAAAGAGCCCCAAATTCCAAGCCCCATTTTATTCACAAATCTTCATCTGAGCTAGAACGAGCCAACACTCCTTTGTTAGCTCTCTCAGCTGCAACAGCAGCTTCACGTGTAGTCCTTTGCCTCCTTCTCCAATCTCTCCATCTCCTGACAAGACTTAACTCCTCCCAGGAAGAAGCTTGATCCTCAGAACTCCAATTCCCATCCCTGGAAAAAACTCCTAAATGTATCACTACATGTAGGTTCTACACAAACATCGCACACCTGTACTTTAGTCCAGTCCATACCACTAGATCCATCCTCAAAATCCCCAGCCACACTTCCCATAGTTGGCTCCTCACTGACAGACCCATCATCCCCAGAGAAACCCTCAAAAGACTCTTCATCAGTAGGTTCCCCAAGTAGTTGCCGTATCCTTTTCCTTTGTTGCTCTTCGTCTGATTCCTGCTCCCTAGTAACCCGTTTTCCCCTCCTAGCTTCCAACATACTTTCAGTACTACTCAAAGGCTCAGCTACAACAGATACTTTGTGCTTTTCCTGCATGGCAGGGGATTGGACTAGACGATCAGTGTGATATCTTCCAACTCTATGATTCTATGAAATACTTCACAGAAGCATGTGAAAAGCTTGGCCTCTCACTTAGCATCGAGAAAACCAACATCCTCTATCAGCAGGCATCAGCCAATCCCTCTGCAATGCCAGAAATAAAGCTTAATGGTGTAACACCGTGTTTCCCCGAAAGTATGACACCCCCGATTGTAAGACGTATCGGGGGTGTCAGAGGGGTCGGCTTATATAAGCCGTACCCCGAAAGTAAGACGTACCGCGGGCGGCATGGCGTGGCTTCCTGGCTGGGCGACGAGAGGCTCCCAGAGGGGCTCAAAAGGGGCCTGGAATCGTCCTCCTCTTCCTTCCAGCGGCGCCTTCCATCCTCCTCCTCTTCCTCCCAGCAGCGCCTTTCCCTCTCGCCGGATCCGCCCCCTCCCTTCAGTGAAGGGAGGAGGGGCGGAGCCGCCGCCGCGAGAGGAAGAAAGCGCCGGGCGGAAGTCCCGCCCGGCGGCGGCTCAGGCGTCTTTCCCGCCGCGCCGCCCCGCTCGCCGCGCTCCAAACACGAGCGGGCGGCGGCGGTGTGCCTGAGTCGCCCTGCGGGCGGGACTTCCACCGGCGCCTTCTCCCTCTCGCTGCCGGCGGCTCCGCCCCATCTCCCTTCAGTGAAGGGAGGGGGGCGGATCTGACGAGAGGGAGAAGGCGCCGGCAGAAGTCCCGCCCGCAGGGCGACTCAGGCGCTTTTGGCCGCCGCCCCGCTCGTGTTTGGAGCGCGGGCGAGCGGGGCGGCGGCGGGGCCGCCCCCCTCCCTTCACTGAAGGGAGGGGGCGGAACCGGCGAGAGGGAAAGGCGCCGCTGGGAGGAAGAGGAGGAGGATGGAAGGCGCCGCTGGAAGGAAGAGGAGGAGGATTCCGGGCCCCTTTTGAGCCCCTCTGGGAGCCTCTCGTCGCCCAGCCAGGCGCCTTCTCCCTCTCGCTGCCGGCGGCTCCGCCCCATCTCCCGTCAGTGAAGGGCGCGGGGCGGCTCTGACGAGAGGGATAGGATGGAAGGCGCCGCTGGAAGGACGAGGAGGAGGATTCCGGGCCCCTTTGAGAGCCCCCTCTGGGAGCCTCTCGTCGCCCAGCCAGGAAGCCACGCCATGCCGCCCGCAGTAAGTCTTACTTTCGTCTTACTTTCGGGTACCGTCGCCCAATATAAGACGTACCCGAAAGTAAGCCGTAGTGGGGATTTTGGGGGTCAAAAGAAAGTAAGACGCTGTCTTACTTTCGGGGAAACACGGTACTAGAACATGTTGACAATGCGCACATGTGCTGGAGCAGTCCACACCAGGGGATAAGAGGGAAGTCACGTGTTTTTCAGAGGTATACAGTCATACAAAGGTGCACATTTTTGGGGCAGAATTGGGTTTTAAGCACATATTTTAAACACGTTATTTTCAGCTGTTAACCTGATTTTATGCCGACTTTCCCCAAAGGTCACTTAGCCACCCGCCCCCTTTATCCCAGTTTCTGAATGTGTAGAAGGCCCCTAAATGTCTCTCCCGAAACTGCAAATCCCAGGATTCCATAGTATGTTGACATGACACCTCAAGTGGAATAGAGTGCTAAGGCAAAGTTGAATGATAGACTTGCAAATCTCTCATATTGTGCCAAATGATGTGCTATATACATGTACGATCAGCCTTCTGTATTCATGGATTCAACCATCCATGCCTTGAAAATATTTTTTAAAAACATTCCCAAAGCCAGATCTTGGTTTTCCATTTTATAATAATAATAATAATAATAATTATTATTATTATTATTATTATTTATACCCCACCACCATCTCCTCAGAGCAGCTTACATGAGTCCAAGCTCAACAGTGCATTACAATAAAATAAAAACCAGCGCACAAAACAAACAGCACAATAAGATAAATAAAACAAAAAATACAGTAAACAATATAAATTTTATGTAAAAAAAACCCTTTACTGTGCCATAGCATATAATGGGACTTGAGCATCCATGGATATTGGTGTCCATGGGGAGTCATGAAAAAAAATCTAGCAGATACCAAAGGCCCACTCTATCTGTACCTCAACATTTTGTTTCAGGAAAACTATTTCCCAGTTCTAAACATTATGATTAAGCAAATACTTGTCCATGATTGAGAAAATCATCCAGTTCTCAACCAAAAAAGTCCCTAAATCAACAAGCCTTGTTATTGTTTATTTGTTTAGTTGCTTACGACTCTTCGTGACCTCCTGGATCAGCCCAGGCCAGAGCTCCCTGTCGGCTGTTGCCACCCGCATCTCCTTCAAGGTCAAGCCAGTCACTTCAAGGATACCATCCATCCGTCTTGCCCTTGGTCGGCCCCCTTTCCTTTTTTCTTTTCATTTTCCCCAGAATCATTATCTTCTCCAAGCTTTCCTGTCTTCTCATTCTGTGGCCAAAGGACTTCATCTTTGCCTCTAATGTCCTTCCCTTCAGTGAGCAGCTGGGCTTTATTCCCTGGAGTATGGACTGGTTGGATCTTCTCGGGGTCCAAGGCACTCTCAGAATTTTCCTCCAGCACCACAGTTCAAAAGCGTCTTATCTTCCTTTGCTCAGGCTTCCTTATGGTCCAGTTCTCGCATCCATAGGTTACTACAGGGAATACCATTGCTTTAACTATGAGGGTCGTTGTTGCCAGTGTGATGTCTCTACTTGTGCCGTCGCACCCAGGCTGTAAATACCCAGTAAAGGGCAAGGACGTGATCTCTCTATACTGGGGGATTGCTTCTTGCCTTCCTTAGAGGCTTGGGGCTTCCAAGGACCAAGCTGGACACTCTAGTTAACTCAAACAGGCTTTATTGTTCTTATCATGAGTTAACCTCACTCAGGCACTTCACTTAGTTCCCCAAAAGATAAAGGAAAGATTTTACTTTACAGTTTCTCTGTAGCTTTAGTCCAGGAAGCTTTAGCTGGATGGCTCCCCAAGTCCACCCCTTCTCTATGGCCTCGAGGTAAGGACACTCGAAACCCCAGCCAGATAGCCTATATTGAAGGGATGAAACCTTCCTCTGGATGCCAACTGACTGGTTTGAAGGTGCTTGAGACTCCTCAGAGCTACCCAACCTTCTGGTATGCTGGGCTTTCTGTATGAGTCCCAAGGAAGGTAAGTCTGGTGTTGGAAGATAGCCTGACCAAGGCCTGGCCTGGGAAACCTTCAGTCTCATCCTCTCTGGAGAAATTCTGGAAAGCTCTGCCAAACAAAATGGCTAGATCCCCAAAATCCCTGGGAAAGGGGGTGGAACAAACTCAACTGGGCTCTGCAAACAATGATTGGCAGGTGCAAAGAACCAATCAATCCAACCAAACCTTTGCAAAACTGAGCAGGCGGCAAAAACACAATTTAACCGTGCAAATCTTTGGAACTTATGTTTTCCATGCAAGTGGTGCTCGCTGTGCCATCACACTACTCTTCACTCTTCATTTTATCGAAATTGGTCATTGCTCTCCACCCAAGAAATAAACATCTTCTGATATCCTGTCTGCAGTCTGAATCTGCAGTCATCTTCGCCCCTAGAAATACAAAGTTTGACACTGCCTCCACATATTCCCCCCCTATTTGCTAGTTATCAATCAGTGTGGTTGCCATAATGGTTGTTTTGTTGTTGTTGTTTCACTGCAACCCAGCTTTTGCACTTTCTTCTTTCTTCTTGGTTAGAAGGCTCCTCAGCTCCTCCTCACTTTCAGCCATCAAAGTGGTATCATCTGCATATCAAAGGTTGTTAATGTTTCTTCCAGAAATTTAAACTCCAGCCTTGGATTAATCAAGCCCCACACATCGCATTATGTCTTCTGTGTATAAGTTGAATAGGTCAGGTGAGAGTAGACAGCCCTGTCGTACTCCTTTGCCAATCCTGAACCAGTCTGTTGTTCCGTGGTCTGTTCTTACTGCTCCTACTTGGTTGTTATACAGATTCCTGAGGAGACAGGCAAGGCCTACTTTTTCATAAAAGGTCATCCAGAACGGCTCAAAGAAAAAGAGGGGGTGGGTGGGAAATTATTGGGGAACATAAAGAATTGTCTCTCACGTATACATTTTGTATCTTCCTAATAAAACCACACATTTCTCCCCCCCCCTCACCACAGAACAAGTCCCAAGGACTACTTTATGATGTTGTAACCAAGAAAGGATTTGACATTTTCATTATAAGTCTCATCCTGTTGAACGTGGTGATTATGGCAGTGGAATATGAAGACCAACCAGAGGATGCAAAGAACCTTCTTGAAAAATTAAATTTGTTCTTCGTTGCTATCTTTACTGGAGAATGCATTATGAAAATGTTGGCTTTGAGGCTGTTTTACTTCAAAGACATCTGGAACATCTTCGATTTTGGAGTGGTGATTTTTTCTTTATTTAGTAAGTAAAAACCTCTCATCGTCAACAGTATTTTGTCATCACTGGACAGAAGCAAAGTGAGGCTGTGTCATGCATAATAAAATCCCATATTTGAAGTTCTCATGCTCCAAGAGTAAAAACTTGAAAATATTAGGCAGAGTTTCTGCTTAACACTCACTACTATTCATTTAGGGCCCTCTGATAGCGCAGCGGGTTAAACCATTGAGCTGCTAAACTTGCTGACCGAAAAGTTGGGGTCTCAAATCTTGGGAGCGAGGTGAGCTCCCGCTGTTAGCCTCAGCTTCTGCCAACTTAGCAGTTCGAAAACATGCAAATGCTAGTAGATCAATAGATACCACTCTGGCAGGAAGGTAATGGTGCTCTATGCAGACATGCTGGCCACATGAACTTGGAGGTGTCTATGAACAATCCCAGCTCTTCCACTTAGAAATGGAGATGAGCACCCCCCCCCCTCCGAGTCGTACATGAATAGATTTAATGGCAGGGAAACCTTTACCTTTACTTACTATTTGTTTTATGGCAGGAAATCCCCCTGGGAATTGAAAAATGAATTAGTTGGGTTGATAATATGTTATATTTAAAGATGTGTATTTGTTTAGCATAAAGCGAATACTAAATTCCATAGTGTCCTTACCGAGATTTTGGGGAAATGATGACTTATAGTAAAAGGACTTATAATAATGTGTGATCCAGCATATGTTGCTGGATAATAGATAACTTTAAATGGCTTTAACTCTATTGATAGTTTAATTCTACTGAAAGGATAACAAGAAAAACTGATATTGGGAATTATATAACAACAACAACAAAAGCAGCAACAATAATAGTTGTTGTTGTTCAATTATTGCAAATTAAGGTGCAGTACATCTGGAAAAACAAAACAACTGTGGTCCCAGAGATGATAGTGAGCAGTTCCAGACAGACTTACAGAACATCTGCATGAAATTGTCATAGATAGGATCAGAATAACACAAAATGGCACTATTTGAAGCATGCCACTGTATCCACTGCTGCCTCACTGGTTCCTAGATTCTTGGATAAAATCTGAATCCAAAACTCCAGATAATAACATGTGATATACAGTATAGTGTTCCCTCATTTATCATGGGTGTTACATTCCAGGACCACACGCAAAAAATGATTTCTTACTCTGGAACATGCAACATATCATTGTACGTCTTTAGGGGCCCCTTTCAAAGCTATGATATTATATCTGTCATATACATATGTGTGTATATATGTGTGTGTGTGTGAATCATATATATCTATCTATATCTATGGCTGGATGGCTTTGATTATGTTTTCTTGACCTGGTGAAGGGAGTTGGACCAGATGGCCTTAAGGCAGCATTTTTCAATCTGTGGGTCGGGACCTCTGGGAGGGATTCGTGAGGGGGTGTCAGAAGGCTCATGAAAGACCACCAGAAAACATAGTATTTTCTGTTGGTCATGGGGGTTCTGTGTGGGAAGTTTGGCCCAATTCCATTGTTGGTGGGGTTTGATTGTTGGTGAACTATAAATCCTAGTAACTACAACTCCCAGATGTCATGGTCTATTTTCCCCAATTTCCATCTGTGTTCATATTTGGGCATATGGAGTATTTGTGCCGAGTTTCATCCAGATTGATCATTGTTTGAGTCCACAGTGCTCTTTGGATGTTGGTGAACCACAACTCAGAAATTCAAGATCAATGCCCACCAAACCCTTCCAGTGTTTTCTGTTGGTCATGTGTGCCAAGTTTGGTTCAGTTCCATCGTTGGTGGAGTTCAGAATGCTCTTTGATTGTAGGTGAAGTATAAATCCCAGCAATTACAACTCCCAAATGAAAAAAAATCATTTCTGTAGTGATGGTCACGCCTTGCGTTATTAGGTGTTTTGTGGTCAAATTTGGTGTCAATTCGTCCAGTGGTTTTTGAGTTATATTAATCCCACAATCTCTCTCTCTCTCTCTCTCTCTCTCTCTCTCTCTCTCTCTCTCTCTATATATATATATATATATATATATATATATTCTAAGGGTGAGGCAGAAGCGAGGAGAGATTTAAAGGCACCACACACCTTTTTTTTGCTAGCTATAAGGAAGGAGCTATAAGGCCATGATTTACATACTGCTTTGTATCTTCCCTCTCTCTCTTTTAATGATTGGCTGCCTCTCTCCCGAGAGGGAGGGTGAAACCTTCCACAGTCTATTGTCAAGAAGCAAAAACCCGCGAAACAGTGAGTCCGCAAAAAGTGAACCGCGCAAAGTAGCGAGGGAACACTGTACTATGGAAATGAGATTATTATAGTTGGTAATGGGCTTTGAAATAAATATGTGTCTGTATGTTTTAAAACAGGTTCTGCAGCTACAGAAATTCAAAAGAGTATTAATTTCCCACCTATGATCCTGAGAATCATTCGCGTAGCTCGGGTCACCCGACTGCTGAGGCTCATTCGAGGGGCCAGGGGGCTCCGGACCCTCCTCTTTGCATTACTGATGTCCCTTCCTGCTCTTACCAACATTGGGCTCCTCCTTTTTCTGATCATGTTTATTTACGCTATTTTTGGCATGAGCAACTTTGCCTGTGCCAGTTGGGAGGGCGGCATTGACAACATTTTCAACTTCCAGACTTTTGGCGGCAGCATGCTTTGCCTCTTTGAAATCACAACGTCTGCTGGCTGGCATGGATTTCTCAACCCAATGCTCGACAGCCATAGTAGCAAGATTTGTGCTGGCTCCTCACAGCAAGTGGGCCCTTGTGTTAACCGGACTGTGGCAATTACCTATTTTGTTAGCTATATCATTATCTCATTCCTTATTGTCGTCAATATGTACATTGCTGTCATCATAGAGAACTTGAATGTCGCCACCGAAGAAAGCACAGACCCTTTGAGCGATGATGATTTTGAAATTTTTTATGAGGTTTGGGCAAGATTTGATCCAAAAGCAACCCAATTTATTTCTTATTCAATGCTTTCAGACTTTGCAAATGCTCTGGCAGAACCATTGCGCGTTCCCAAACCAAACAGCCAACAGTTGATGGCAATGGACCTCCCAATGGTTAATGGAAATAAGATCCACTGCCTGGACATTTTGTTTGCTTTTACCAAAAGGGTACTGGGAGAAGCTGGAGAAATGGACGTCCTGGAGTCCCAGATAGAGGAAAAATATCCAGAGATGATTGCCTATGAACCCATAGTAACAACTCCCAAGCGGAAACATGAGGAGAGTGCTATTGTTATCCAGAGGGCTTTCAGGAAACATCTCCTTCACCTTGCAACACAAACCACCTTCCTGGAGGACGGTGTGGGAAGCCCCTTGGAGGACATACCTGAAGAGGAAGATGGCTTTGTTGTCATGATAAACAAAGGTGAAAGTGAAACAGAAGACAGCCAGTCAGATGATTCCCAGAGCTCAGCCTCTCTAGCCATTCCTCCATCTTATAGTAATGTCATAGCTAGAGACGTTCCCGTGGTGAAGATTAAGGATCATAGTGATGAGGATACCCAGTAATTTACAGTTTGCTGTTGTCTTGCCACAGCTGGATTTTTATGGAATTGCAATGTTATTATGTATCTGACACTATTGTCACTTTAACCAAACTGTTCACTCTGCAATGCTTCCGTTGTCAAGTTATCAGAAGAAGTAAAACAATTCCAACCAGGGGGTCGTACATAATAGTTAAAGTATTATGGGTTAATAGAGGGTTTGTTCCACTATGAGCATCTGATACTCCAATAAAGTTGGGAGTACAGAGACATAAATGGATGCTAAGGGTGGCTGTTGAGAACTTTCCTCATCCCAAAGCACATTCATGTTCATCATCCAAACTTTTATGTGAGAGGCAGAGAAGAAGAAAGGAGATTTGCATGGTTTCCAAAATAGGGACTCCAGAATGATAGAAGTGGGGAAGCTAAAGAGTTACATAATCAATACAGGTTGAATACCTCTTAACTGGAAATCCTAAATCCTTCAAAATCCAAAATTCTCCACTTGGATGGCTGATATATGTATCTCCCTCTATGTCCCACCTCAGACTTTAAGATCATCCAGGAAGGCCCTGCTCTCAGTCCCGCCTTCTTTGCAAATGCGTTTGGCAGGGACGAGTGATAGGGCCTTCTCGGTGGTGGCCCCCTGCCTCTGGAACACCCTCCCCAGTGAGATTAGGTTAGCTCCACCTCTCCTCTCCTTCAGGAAGAAGCCTAAATCACGGTTTTGGGGCCAGGCATTTGAGGAGAAGGCTTGATAGGGATTGCAATGTTTACATGAACTGCCACTGGACAGGCTCTGACAAAGTCTTGGGATGCTGAATTGGATTGGATTTAGCTATATGGTTGTTAATAATGTTTTTAAATGGATTTTAACTTAATGCTTTTGTTTAATGTTAATGTTGTGATATATCATGTATGTATTCTGTATGTGTTGGCATTGAATTGTTGCCGTTGTAAGCTACCCTGAGTCCCCCTTCGGAAGTTGAGAAGGACAGGGTACAAATGTTGAAAATAATAATAATAATAATATAGACACCCCTTTGCTTTCTGATGGTTCAATGTACACAAATTGTATTTCATGCACCAAAAAAATTAAAAATGTTGTATAAAATAGTCTTTAAACTATGTGTATAAAGTGTATGTGAAACATACTATAATTTCATGTTTAGATTTGGATCTCATCTCCAGAACATCTCATTATGTACATATATGCACATATGGATATGCAGAGGAGAAGCAGAGAGCAGAGAGTTTGGCAAGGGACAAGAACTCTTTGATAGCGAAGGCATGAGACCTTGTAGAACCACAACTACTGAGATTCCATAGCATTGAACCATGGCAGTTAAAGTAGTGTTTAACTCCATTCACTTGCAGTTGAACTTACACACTTGTGGTGATAATGCTCAATACCTGATTTACTTATGGAGGTGAAGCTCTAAGAAGAGCATTTTTGATAGAGGTATGGGACCACCTGGTAGGAAGGACACAAATGAAAAATGTGGTGTTGAACTGCATTCAGTGCAGACACACCTGAACTTATACACTTGCAACTGTCCTCTGCTTGTTCAGATGTATCTTCTGGAGCCAGGGAGAGAGCCCAGTTTCCAGAATAGCTGAACCTGAGGCACATGGTTGATGTATTATTGCTATTGCTATTACTGGTGTAACTTGCATCAGTACTCATCTCTGCAAAAGCTGGCCTCCTTATTGCTCAAACTAGCTAACCACCTCTTTGGGAAGCATTTGCAGTGGTCACCTGACCTGCTTTCTAGTTTTTTGCTTGATCTTGCTTGTTCCTTCCCTTTGCCAGATCTCATTGGAGATACATAGACTAAACCCAGATGTGGCATCCAGATCACCATTTCAGAGTCTGTTGTGGGTTTAAGACCAAGTTTTGGCACTGAGCGTTTTTTTTCAAAGCAATGTCAGTACCATATGGTGGGTCATCTGGATTACAAGAAATGCCTTCTCAGAAAGCAAATTAGATTTTGCTCTTTCTATAACATAGACTTTGTTAATATCTAAAAATGGAACTAATGATTTCATAGATCTTTATACAAGATACTGTAGGTTGTGAGAGTAAATATAGCTTCTGCCAAACAATCCAGTTATTGTGTTTCCCTGGAACTTGGCTGTGTACCTTCATGTAATGTGTTTACACAAGAAACAGTTTTCTTAATTCGGTGTTGGTGATTGTGGATTTCCAGATGCTATTAGACTGCAACTCCCATCAATCCAAGTTAGCATAGTCAAGGATAAAAAAATGATATGAATAGTTGTCTAATGTCTTTTAGAGTGACACATTTCTCCACCCTTTGCTTTCCTCATCGTGGATATACCCATTCATACTGCTTAAGTCAAGCAATTAAATGTGCCTGCTTTATAGATCTTAAATGAATAATATTTCACAAACTGTAATACTTCAATAAAAATGGATTTGGAGATTTGATTGCTGTTTTTAATAGAAATGAGTTGGGGAACTGGGATGTCTATTCAAGTAGCTAATTGTGGAGTGGCCCAGTTTATCTTCCTCTAATCCAGTGTTTCTCAACCTGGGTGGTTTCCGAAGTGTCACCAAAGACCAAAATAAAAAAACATATGTCTGATGGTCTTAGGAAGCCCTTTGGTAGAGAAGGCTGAAGATCTCTCCACCTGTCCTTCTCTTCCCTTTTGGTGTTGGTGAATCACAACTTCCAGAATTCAAAAACAGATCCCCCCACAAACCCCACCAGTATTCAATGTTGGCCATGTAGGTAGTGTGCCAAGTTTGGTGCAGATCCATTGTGGCTGAGTGCACTGAAGTTAACTATTAATCCCAGCAACTACAACTCTCAAATGTCAAGGTCTATTTTCCCCACAACATGAGGAACTGTATTAAGAGGCCACGGCATTAGGAAGGCTGAGAACCACTGCTCTAATCACTCTGTCCAGGAAAATGAGTGTCAGTATCTTGATAAGATTTCTTGAGAACCCAGGCCAGATACCCTAGAGTGGCTCCTTCAAGTCTACACTTGCATTGCAGAACTCTCTATTCTTGGTGGTGTTGTCTGTTTGCACCAAGAGCTCATGAACTTAAAGCTAGAAGAAGAAGGTAGGTGGGAAGATTAGTGCTATTGCTAAGATACTACTATTGAAATAAAAGAAGCAGCTGTCAAGTAGGTAGATATGGCATAAAACAACATGATGGGCAACTTCTCCCTTTGGGTTGGGATGCTCTCTGTTTTCTTGAGACTGGTGCCAGCTATCTTTGGTGATATCTCCCTGCCCTCACCTGTGTGGCGGTCTAACTCCTTTAGGTGGCAGCAGCTTCTAAGGTTTTGTACTTCGAAAGACTTTGACATATCCCAGAACTGTGTCTTATATGCGTGACTTTGCCCCAAAAGCTTTGTGGACGACAGGCCTGTACCATGAAAATGATTTTGAAATTATGCAGTTTTAATTGTTTTTGCTCCATGATCTTGAGAATTGCTATTTGATGATAAACACAACGTGCATTTAACCTCATCGTCATACTGGCTGCACAGAGTTAATATATAAAATGAGTTCTGTTCAGGAATGAGAAGGGTTTGGAGTTGAAGAATTTCTCACTACCGGCTGTCAGGAATTGTGGGAGTTGAAATGGAGGACCCAAGTTTGCCCATGCCTGCTCTAGAGCCATCAAAAGTATTTTTAGCACTCAAAGGCAGCAAGAAGAGAAACTCAGTTGGTTCACTACTGGAGGAAGGGCGGTTTCACCATACGTACCAGGTTATTTATTTATTTATCGTGTCAGAAGTGAGCCAAACAGTTGTATTGCATTAAAAACAAACTATCAAACAAACAAAACACAAAGTTTGCAGACTTGGTATTCTATTAAATGTTGTTTGACCAGTAGCTGGCCACTTGGAGTGCCTCTGGTGTTGCCATAAGAAGGTCCTCCATTGTGCATGTAGCAGTGCTCAGGTTGCACTGTAGTAGGTGGTCTGTCATTTCCTCTTCTCCAAACTCACATGTTGTTGATTCCACTTTGTAGCTCCATTTCTTAAGGTTGGCTCTGCATCTCGTGGTGCCAGAGCGCAGTCTGTTTAGCACCTTCCAAGTCACCCAGTTTTCTGTGTGCCCAGGGGGAAGTCTCTCATTTGGTATCAGCCATGGATTGAGGTTTTGGCTTTTAGCTTGCCACTTTTGGACTCCTGCTTGCTGAGGTGTTCCAGCGAATGTCTCTGTAGATCTTATTTTAGATTTTGTAGCCCACAGGTTGGTATGTAAGTTGGAACTGGCACATAAACAAGCCCAGTAACCTCAATCACTTGGCCTTTCAGACACATGTTTTGCTCCACGTTTGGACAAAATAGGGCCCAAGCTGCAAATTACACAAAAGGAGGAGGCAGATGTTCATCTTGATTCTTCTGACTACATATCACTTCTCTTCCAGTTCTGAAGAAAGCAAGCATAGAAAGCCAAGCTCTTTGCAACTTTCAAATAAATCAATTAGCAAGCTTTCTGAGCAAGCTTGGTGCGAATGATGTCCACTTCCTTCCTGATGTAGCAATGCTGGTCCTTTGCTTTGAATCGTAAGGCACTGTTCTTCAGAGAGGGAGAAAAGAGTCTGCACTGTAAATAATTCAACTCTTCAAAGATGTCTTGAGCGAAGGAAGACTCACACAACGGAGGGAGCATTCTATATCCAAAAGCCATTTAGCTTTCCTAATGGCTATCAAGGCAACAGCATCCAGTACTTAAGATCATGATGACACGTTAGTTACTTATGCCCCTCTTGATCAAAGGATGTGTAGCTGTAAGCTTGTGAAGAGCTAATTAAATTTGCAGCACGTAGTTAATAAAAAATGCAGGGAAGTCTACTTATTACTCCTATTCTATGTTTTATGAGTGGGGTTGTTCATTGTAAAAGATGCCATCCTGCCAAGGTTAAGTGCATCTGTTGTAGATGGAGATTTGCTATTTATGCCTTACCTCCCATACCCAGTATACAGTGCAATTCCCATATTTGAGGAATAGGTCTCCACAGTTTTCGCCCGCCTGCATCTGATAAAATATACCCTCCTTAGGAATTTTCTGTGTCCTCCAGGAGATTCTATGGTATGTTTCTTGCAGAAGTTCCTAGGAATTTTCTACGTTCCCAATCACTTCAAAAGGTTTTGCTATAAACCACGGTTTTGTTTCTACAGGAAATTCAGGAATGTATTCCCTCATGAATAAGGGCTCTGTAATATTCTTCTTAAAGTTTTAACTGTGCTATCAGCCATGTACTCTGTGTCCTCCTTCAAAATAAATAAAGCAATCCCATCACATTGGGTTCTAAATCAAAATATATTGTATATAAAATAGGGAGAACCTAAGGGAAAATGGGGAATTTGTGTAATAATAACCCCAGTGCAGAATAATGGTATGTGTTGAACTACAACTCTAGAGTCCAGGTTGGCCATGGAAACGCAATGAGTGACCTCAGAGGAAGTCAATGGCAAAGTCCCTTTGAACAAATCTTGCAAAAAAAAAAACCTCCATGAAATAGGAACACCTTAGGGTTGTCATAAGTGGGAAACAACTTGAAGACACACAACAACAATACCTCTTTGTGCTCCTTTTTTCTCCCTTGAGATGATTCCCATCAATTGGAGACTAAAGGCCAGGTTCTGGGATTTGGCAACTTTGTGTAAAGAATGGAGAAAGGGTATTTGAAGCACCATGCTGTGCTCTCTTCCCTTAAATTCACCTCAGTGCACAATCGATAAGGGACAAGCCACAACAGCACATTAGCCAAATTTATTGGGGTATGGATTATGACCTGTTAGGATCATAACGTATTGGGAAGTGAACCTTTCATTTATTGGGTAATGGATGATCACTGGGCATGAAAATACCTTGTTTCTATTCAATGTAGGGTTGTATACTCTCACCCAACCTATTCAACTTGTATGCAAAACACATCATGTGACGTGCGGGGCTTGACAAATACAAGGCTGGAGTTAAAATTGCTGGAAGAAACATTAACAACCTTAGATATGCAGGTGATACCACTTTGATGGCCAAGAATAAGGAGGAGCTGCTGAGCCTTCTAACCCAGGTGAAAGAAGAAAGTGCAAAAGCTGGGTTGCAGTTAAACATAAAAAACAAAATTATGGTCACCAGGCTGATTGATAACTGGCAAATAGAGGGAGGGAACGTGGAGGCAGTGACAAACTTTGTATTTCTAGGTGCAAAGATTACTGCAGACGCAGACTACAGCCAGGAAATCAGAAGATGTTTACTTCTTGGGAGGAGAGCAATGGCCAATCTCGATAAAATACGAGTAGTGAAGAGTAGAGACATCACACTAGCAACGAAGATCAGCATAGTTAAATGCTATTCCCCGTAGTAACGTATGGATGTGAAAGCTGGATCATAAGGAAGGCTGAGCAAAGGAAGATAAGACACTTTTGAACTGTGGTGCTGGCAGAAAGTTCTGAGAGTGCCTTGGACCGCGAGAAGATCCAACCACTCTCCAGGAAATAATGCCCGACTGCTCATTGGAGGGAAGGATATTAGAGGCAAAGGTGAAGCCCTTTGGCCACATCATGAGAAGGGAGGAAAGCTTAGAGTAGAGAGGAAAACTTAGAGAAGACAATTATGCTGGGGAGAATTGAAGGAAAAAGGAAGAGGGGCCGACCAAGGGCAAGATGGATGGATGGTATCCTTGAAGAGACTGGCTTGACCTTGAAGGAGATGGGGGGTGGCGACGGCTGACAGGGAGCTCTGGCATGGGCTGGTCCATGAGGTCACAAAAAGTCGAAAACGACTAAACGAATAAACAACAACATTCAATGCTCTCAGCAGACAAAGATTCAAATAAACTTTTAAAAAAATTGTTTTGTTCATGTATTTAAATATACAGGCACATTTCTTGTCAGGCAAGGGCCCCCTGGTAGCCCCTTATCTTAATTCATTTACAAGCTTTAAAAAATCACACCATATCTATAAGCAAATGAGCCCCCTGGTGGCACAGTGGGTTAAACTGCTGAGCTGCTGACCTTGCTGACCGAAAGCTTGGCGGTTCGAATCCGGGGAGCGGGGTGACCTCCCGCTGTTAGGCCCAGTCTTGAAATCAGATCAAAACAGCAATGTTAGGAATTGAAATGTGCTTTACAACTCCCAAACATGTCAATTTCTTGACATAGGAGAAGGTAAGACTTGTTGCTTTTGTGTCCTGCTTGAGTGATCCTCATGAAGATCTGAAAGGGAACTATTTGAAAAAGAATGTTGACTTAGATGAACTCTGATCTGGATGGGTTATTCTCTTATACATTTTGTTTTTGGGTTGCAATTGAGATATTTACTATTAGGTTCCAATGTTGGCTTCTAAAACACTGGAAGAGTTTGGACTGAGATAGAATGCAGTGGCTTTCTTTTACCCGTGCTTTGCTGTAAGAAGTTTACAATGAGTTTTTATGAGTGCTCTTCCTTGCAATGCCATATGTATATATCTCCCTGAAAGGCTTCCCATCTTTAAGAATTCATTCCTCTATCAAATGTCCATTATCATCCATTCGGTATTTGCTTTGTCCATTTTGTTTCAGCTGTATTCATTCCCCAGTGGATTTTTCAACCCTTCAGTGCCATTTCCTTGGTCTTGCATTTTGCAAACTCCATCCAAAAATGTTCTTGTTCATTATAGAAGAGGATTTATGGTCAGTGCCAGCAGGGGGATTTGGGGGGGGGGGGGGAATCTTTTTGATCTCTTATAGTACCAAAAGGTCTGAAGTTAATATAGGACTGGATTAAGGTGAACAAATAGAAACATAGTCTATACCATAGATTGTATTTTGAATCCTATTAACTGTTGTTGATGTCTTTTGAGATTTTTAGACAATGAGATATCATTGTATTATTGCATCTGGGCTCTGCCAGTCCATGTTAGGCCAGTTACCATCACTGGCCACACAACCAACCCACATAACTTTGTGAACTCTAGCTGGCTTCTGTAAATCAATGTGGATGATTTATGTTCAGATTTTATGTCATTATATAATTTTTTTTATTCAATTACATTTGGTTAAATTTATTGATTTTAGGTTCTAATGTTGTTTTCAGATGTGGGTTTTCCCCCCTGGGATTATTATGTTGGTACTTGTTTGTTCTCAGGCGGCATTGAATTTTTGCCGTTGTATGTTGGAATCCGCCCTGAGTACCCTTGGGAGATAGAGTGGAATATAAATGAAGTTTTATTGGGTTGTTGTGTGTTTTCCAGGCTGCCTGGCTATGTTGCAGAAGTATTCTCTCCTTATGCATTCGCAGAGGTTGCGAGGTCTGTTGGAAACTAGGAAAATTGAGTTCATATTAATTGGGCCCAGAAACTTATTGGCAGCCAATGGTGCTGTTTGAACCGGGGGGTTGACTGCTCCCTGTAACTAGCGCCCATTAGTAATCTGGCCGCTGATCTTTGGACCAGCTGCAGTTGCAATTTAGGACCCTCTTATGATTTTTTGCACCTTATCATATTCCAAATATGAGGATTTGTTAGTGTAGATTCATAACAATAAATGTTATTTATTTATTTATTCGGAGCGGTTTACAAGATAACAATATAATTAACAATATGACAATAAGAGCCAGATTAAAAACCAATTTCATAGCTCAAATGCCTCCCGAAAAAGATATGTTTTGCATGCCCTCTGGAAAGTTGGTAAGTACCGTAGGGCCCGGACTTCTGCAGGTAATGCATTCCACAATGAAGGGGCCACAATCGAGAAGGCTCTGCATCTAGTAGCTGTCAGGCAGAAGATCTTAAAATTGGGAATTTCCAACAAGTTTTGATCTTCAGAATGAAGTGATCTCTGGGGTTGATAGGGGGGAAGGCGATCCCTCAAATACACTGGCCCCGGACCATATAAGGCCTTGAGGGTAAGTACCATCACTTTGAAGGTAATTCGGTGCTCAATCAGTAGCCAGTGCAGCTGCTTGAGAATTGGAGTTATATAACATTTTGTCAGTTCCCCAGTGAGAAGTTGGGCTGCAGCATTTTGCACCATCTTGAGCTTCTGAATCACCACCAGAGGTAGGCCAATGAAGAGGGCGTTACAGTAGTCTAATATTGAGATGACCGTAGCCTGGATCACAATAGCCAGGTCATTCCTAGACAAGTAGGGAGACAGTCGCCTAGCCTTTTGATTACCTACCATGAGGACTGTGGATATTGAGAATTCCAACCCAAAATCCCTTGTGGTTCTCAGATTGGTGAAAGATTAATGGACATTTGAAAATCAGGCATCAGATCCACGAGCCTTGTATTTATTTAGTTTATTTATTTAAAACTTTTGTACCCCGACCTTCTCACCTCTATCGAGGGACTCAGACCGGCATAACAGCAAAAATGTAATGCTATACAATTTAAAAACAACTACAACAACATATTAAAATACATAAAAACCCAGCATAAAACCACATAGTCATTAAAACAATTCCACTCAAACATGGTCATACATTCAGACAATAGCCAATCTCAGCCTATTCTGGGAAGGCTTGGTTCCACATCCAGGTATTCACCAGCCTCCTAAAGGACAACAGAGAGGGGGAAGATCTAGCATCACTAGGTAGAGAGTTCCACAGCCAAGGGGCGACCACAGAGAAGGCCCCGTCTCTCGTCCCCACCATCCATGCTTGCGAAGCTGGCGGGACTGAGAGCAGGGCCTCTCTGGAAGATCCTAATGTTCTTGATGGTTCATAGGGGAGAATCCATTCGGACAGGTAAACTGGGCCAGAACCGTATAGGGTTTTGTAGGTTAAAACCAGCACTTTGAATTGTGCCCGGAAGCTAATTGGCAGCCAGTGGAGCTGGCGCAGCAAGGGAGTTGTATGCTCCCTGTGTCCCGCTCCTATTAGTAACCTGGCTGCCAAACGCTGGACTAATTGCAGCTTCTGAGCAGTCTTCAGAGGCAACCCCACGTAGAGAGCATTGCAGTAGTCTATTCGGGATGTAACCAGAGTGTGGACCACCGTGGCCAAGTCAGACTTCCCAAGGTACGGGCGCAGCTGCCGCACAAACTTTAACTGTGCAAAAGCTCTCCTGGCCACCGCTGAGACTTGGAGCTCCAGGCTCAGCGATGAATCCAGGATCATTCCCAGACTGCGAACATGCGCCTTCAGGGGGAGTGTAACCTTCAGGGGGAGTGTATCTGAATGCAAACCCCACTCTCCTGACTAAACAGAATAAACTGAATCCTTCCAGATGTCACTGCATTGCAACTCCCATAATCTCCAGTCAAGATGTATAATGATGTGGAATACAGGAGTAGTAATTTGGAAGGCACCATGATTCGGCCCGCAGGCCTTGCGTTTGACAGACGCGTCTTGAATTCTGGTTGCTGTAGAATTCTGTAACCAAAGACAAAACATAACTTTTCTGGACCAGATCCATTCAACTGGTCCAGAGCGAGGCCAAGATGTACTGTGCCACCAAAAGGACTCTCCCTCATTTCTGCAGACATAGAATAATGCTTCCAAGGAAGAGCCAAAGTGGAGTCTTCCGAACACTGCTTACTCAGGTTACAGTGCTCCCCAAGAGACTGTGCAAAACCACATTAGCCCCTTTTACCATCTAAACAAACACACACCCTTCCTCCTTTCGCTCTCCCCAGCCACCCTGCCCTTTTCTCAACAACACAATGCTTTGCATATTGAACTTCGCTGGAGTAGAGAAGAAATTGCTCTGAGGAGAAATACAACAATGAGCAAAGGCTTTTTTCCCCTCTTCCTAATTGGTGGGGGACATTTTTGGACAAAATGGCTCTCTCTCTCCCTTACTCTCTCTGTGGACTTAATGAAGTAAAGCCTTACATAGGACGCCAGCAAAAGCATGTAAGTTCCTTCTGTGGTTTCGATTTCTCCTTCTTCCTGCCTTTACTTCTCCCAAAAGAGAGTGGTGATCTTTAATAGCAAGGCATTTTTGGGTTTTTTCAGGAAGCTAATCGATTGTCTTGGGGTTAAGTAGAGATAAGGAAACAAATACATAGAGACAGACAAATCTTGTAAAGATCATTCTTCCCCATCAAAAAAATTGTTAAACTATATCAGTCTTGTATAACGTGCCTGTATGTGTGTGTTGTGATATTGAAGAGACAGAAAGTTACTTCGCTTTGTTCTTGGTACTTTTGGTTTGTAGAGATCTGGAGATGAACAAAGTCTTGGGGCAACAAGTAATAATCCCAAATGAAGAGAAGGATTTGCGTGATGGTTAGAATTATATTATTTGGATGTAGCCAAATCTGGAAAACAGACAGGCCATTCTTGTATTAAGAACATGATCTTAAAATTGGGTTCAGTTTCACTGGGTGACTTCCACTTGTAATCTAGAGCTGAGACGACTAAGAAGAAATGGCTGCATATTCTCTATTTCTTCTGATGGATTTTTGAGAGGAGATATCAAAACTCTACACAGGAAATACTGTGGAGGTACATTTGGTATCCATTTATATAATGCATTTTGTTGGCTTTCATTGCTTCATTGACTTTCCTCAAAATGATAACTTGATTATTTGTATTGTATTTTAGGTGGTATTACAAGTGAGTCCCAGATCTTTTTCCTTTGTATGTATGTCTTGATTTTATTCATGTTTTAAAATGAAATTAAATAAAGCATTTTTAAATTAAAAAAAACAAGTGGGTCCCAGATCTTTTTCCTTTGATAGTACCACCAGTTGAGACCATATAAATGCACATATGAATTTAAGGTACTTTGTTCTAGAGTGAGAATTTGTTAGTTTCTTACAAATAATCTATTTACCAGGTTGTTGCGAGTTTTACGAGCTGTATGGCCATGTTCCTAGAAGCATTCTCTCCTGAAGTTTCACTTGCATCTATGGCAGGTATCCTCATAGGTTGTGAGGTCTGTTAGAAATTAGGAAACAAAATGGGTTTCTAACAGACCTCACATCCTCTGAGGATGCCTGCCACAGATGCAGGTGTAACGTCGGGAGAGAATGCTTCTGGAACATGGCCAGACAGCCCGGAAAACTTGCAACAACACAGTGATTCTGCCCATGAAAGCTGTCAATAATACAATCTATTTACCACTGAGAGACCCTTTTGCAACTTTTAAAATATGTGCTTTGCTTCTCATGACACTGAATAATATTGTTGAGAACTTAACTAATAGCTCTTGGCTCCAAACCTTTTAGAAATAACTTTCCAGCAAACATCCCATGGAGAAGCACAAAGCTGACTTTCCTTCATTTTGGAAATTTCAATTTAATCCCACCATCTGCTTCACAAGTTTTTAGAACTAGTACTTATGTTAGGATATGTATGTGTGTATGTATGTGTATAAGAGAGACTGTGAGTGAGTAATTTCGACAATAATGTTGGAAAAGCAAATACACAGTTTCTTTTCGCACATATGTGGAATTTCAAAACACTCGTGAGGCAATTCAGCTGTTGGTAGAAGCCCTTCTGATCTCGTCTCAAAGAGTGTTGTATTTCCATGTGGAACTTATTGTGAATTTTGGATGTACTCCTTGAGCATATTTAACAATCTCAATAAAAATTTAAGTATTAAAAAAAAGAAAAAAGAAAGGTTGTTTCCATTTGCTAAAGGGGGGGGGGGGAGGAATAACAGTAAAACAGGATTCCGGACTGGATTTACCTAATGCAGATGCGGGTAATCCTACAGCAACCCAATTGTTGCTGGACTGCATATTTCACTATTAGCTATGCTGGCTCAGACTAATGGGAGTTGGAGGGAAATTGAATGAAATGTATCACTGTTGAGCTATTTTCAGAAGTTAACTGCTAGTATTTTGTGGTATCTAGTCCTGTGGTATGTGGACCACCAGTGTTCTGCAAGAAAATATGGTCCACAGCCTCACCATTACTACACCATTGCCTCGAAGCCACACAGCAACAAGAGTGACTGGTCTCATGAAACCTTCTTATAATGCTGAGGCAATGGGGATGTCAGGAGGGGAGAGGCTGACTACCCATGAAAGATTACTACTACCACATCAGCTCTAGATTATTAAATATGGTTTTCTGTGAGTGAGCAGATGGTGACTACTGGATGGCATATGCTCTGTATCAGAAATTAGAGCTGATGTGGTCTATCCAATGCAATTTTCTGAATCAGCACTCCAAAGAACCAAACCAAATCTAAAGTTGATCAAAAACTGATTTGTAAAGCTTTTGGTATTAATGTTGGAGGTTGGTCCCTGGTCAAAATGGTCCCTGATTAAGCGGTCCCTGGTCAACACAGATCTGGGAATTACAGATCTAGCCCATCTCTTGCTAAATTTAAGTTGCCTTCTCTTCTTAACCTTTAGCAGACAGCACTAGAAAAACACTAGAAGAACATAGCCATTATATTGGGATATGAAAACATTGTCAGCATCTTTCTGTAGGTTTTGGGTTCTTGACTCCATCAGTCATAGCTTCCTTCTCATAATGTCCTTCATCAGCAAGCTAATTGCTAGAGAAAGTGATATTGAGATTGCAACATCCATGGTAAATGTCAACTGGGGACAATAGAATAACCCAAATATGATTTGTAGAACAACTGTGGTTAACTTGAGATTTGGAAACCACTATCCATGGTGCTGAATGTCTCATCTGATGCAGCACAGCTAAGAAGCAGACTTCCTCTCCGCAGAACCTTTTTGTCTAAAGAATTTTTAAAAACCCAGAATCCACTAACTAGAGTTTAGGGGGAAAGTCAGTTCACGGGCCTATCAAACAAAGTCAGGAAACTTTTTAAACCTCAGCAATACAAATTTTGTAGGAACCTTGTCCCCTTTGAATTTTGTTAGAAATTAGAAATCTTTCTTGCTACACTCAAATAATCCAGATCCATTAGATCCCTACTATCAATTTGGATTGTTCTCATATTTGGTTTAACCTTCTCCTTCCTTGATATAGATGGTAAATTTTTGAATACAGTGCTTTTCAACCTTCCTAATGCCGTGACCCCTTAATACAGTACTTCATGTTGTGGTGACCCCCAACCATAAAATTATTTTGGTTGCTACTTTATAACTGTAGTTTTGCTACTGCTATGAATTTTAATGCAAATATCTGATATGCAGGATATATTTTCATTCATTGGACCAAATTTGGCACAAATACTCGATATACCCACATTTGAATACTGGTAGGGTTGGCAGGAGGTTGGTGCAGTTGTGGTTCATCTACATCTAGAGAGCACTGTGGACTCAAACAATGATGAATCTGGACCAAACTTGGCACAAATACTCAATATGCCCAAATGTAAACACTGGGGGAGTTTGTGGAAAATATACCTTGACATTTGGGAGTTGTAGTTGCTGGGATTTATAGTTCACATACAATCAAAGAGTATTCTCTACCACACCAATGATATAATTTGTCCAAACTTCCCCCACAGAACTCCCCTGGCCAACAGAAAATACTATGTTTTCTGATGGTCTTTGGTGACCCCTCTGACATCCACTTGCAACCCCCCTGGGTCCCGACCCCCAGGTTGTGAAACACTGGTCTAACAACTACTGAGAATTTACAGGATTTTTTGTCTTTAATGCTCCTCTTATAGGATGACAGATGCTTATGTTATGATGGGTTCTTAGAGGAGAGAGCTTTTAGAAGAGAAAGGCAGCATGTGGGATGAAATGATCGCCTTGTAATTTAGCATCGGATTTCAGGAAAGCATTCAGTGATGGTGGCCCTGGGAGATGGCAAGCTGATATCATTATCTCGAATTGACATAGAATTATCTCTCACATTTATATTCCGTCCTTCCACCAAAATGCACTACAAAATGAATATTATTGCATTAATTCTGCATGTCACTTTGCAATTTAAAATCTATGTCAGGACTTTGCACAAAATCTAGATCCTGGTTATGTAAAGTGTGACTTTCTCTGCTGTAGCCACAAGGCTAAAATGGTATGTTAGAAAAGGTGCCACATTTTAACTGTTAAAAGATGATGAAAATATCATGTTTTTAGACTCCTGGAGATGCTTTAAATTTTTTTTCGTGTCAGGAGTGACTTGAGAACTTGTAAGTCACTTCTGGTGTGAGAGAATTGGCCGTCTGCAAGGACGTTGCCCAGGGGACACCTGGATGTTTTGATGTTTTACCATCCTTGTGGGAGGCTTCTCTCGTGTCCCTGCATGGGGAGCTGGAGCTGACAGAGGGAGCTCATCTGCACTCTCCCCAGATTCGAACCTCCAATCTGTCAGTCTTCAGTTAATGGTTATAATCAATCATCCAAGATCAAGTCACTCCCAAATACACTGCATAGTGATATTTTGCAATGTGTTTTTGCTGGGAAAACCAGTCAACTACTATGGGAATTGCAGAGCATCCAGAAAGTTGTTTAGTGTGGGCAGAGGGTACCAAAATGCCTTGGCATATGACCCTTTTCCAAGTCATGAATTCTGATTTTATTGAACTACTGATCTTTATTATCAACCAAAACTAAGGAAAATACTTGTCGGGTGCATTAGCTTTTCATTGGGATAGAATAACTGAATCCAATCTCCACGGAAAGGTAAATGGCATGGAAAATGGCATGGCTGTGCAACTGGTTGGGTTTTCAAAACAACATTACAAGCCTTTTATGTTTGACATGCTTTGATAGAGGTACCGTGGCTGCTAACAGGGAAGTGTCTGCAAAGATTGGCAAAGAGTGCCGATGAGCAATTACGGTATTCCCTCTGTGCCTTGGGCAAAAGTGATAATAGTCCATACATTATTCAAAACTAGCTTTCCTGCTTATCCCCGCCCCGTCTCATCTATCCCGAACAATAAGAACAGCAGTAAATCTCAAAAGGACATTGTCAGAGCCTTGTCCTCTGTGCCTGAAAAATAAAGTCTCCAGGAAACTCACATTCTTCTCCCAGAGAAGCAAAATGTTATAAACTGGCTCTTTAGCAAAGTGCTTTTGGAGACAAAGCAGGGGTAACATATTTATAAATCACATCTGCGGAGGTCCTTCAGAGTTCTTGATCTACAAGTGCTTTGAGGATATATTTGGGAGAGAAAAAATGAATGTGCTCCCTGGTTATCTGAATAATGTTGAGTCTAAAAACACATAGCGGAGATGACAGTGACACTTGTCAATGTCACAAAGCCAATTGGGAGTAGAGAGTTGTTTCCTGGATCAACAGCATCTTCAGTTTGAATGAATGAACACTTTCGCCTCATTCTGGAACATTCGCCAACAGATAAATGGGGACCAAGGAGACATTTGGTTGCAGTTCAAAGTACAACACCATCTCATTTTATCTAGAAGAGCCATATGTGATCTTGTTGATGGGAAGCTTTCCACCACAGTGGAAATCATGCATCGGACAGATGGAAAGCTATTTAACCTCAGCAGACTGAAAGCCAAAACCAAGGTCACAACAACATCTGTTATAGAACTTCAATATGCTGATGATAACATAGCATGCGCATATTCAGAAGAAGAGCTACAAGCCACACTAAACACCTTTGCAGAAGCATACGTGAAGCTCGGCCTCTCATTGAACATCGAGAAAACCAAAGTGCCCTTCTAGCAGGCACCAGCCAATCCATCTGCAATACCAGAAATACAGCTTAATGGTGTAACATTAGAAAATGTTGACCATTTCCACTAACCTTTGTGGTCCCATCGAAGACGGAGATCCCATGGTTGGGTCGCCCGGGCGGGGCTGAACTCCAGCTGCTTACCCTGGATGGCGAGGCATTACGCCCGTCGTCCCTAGTAAAAAGCCTGGGGGTCCAATTGGACCCACTGCTGATGATGAAGGCCCAGGTCTCCACTGTGAGCAGATCTGCATTCTTTCACCTGCAACAGGCTAGGCGGCTGGCGCCCTACCTCACTGGGAATGACCTGGCTATGGTGATCCAGGCGACAGTCATCTCGAGATGGGACTACTGTAACGCCCTTTACATTGGTCTTCCTTTGGCGGTAATCCGGAAACTTAAGCTAGTGCAAAATGCTGCAGCTTGACTCCTTGCTGGAGCGTCGACTAGAAGCCATATCACCCTGATTCTACAGCAGGGGTGGGCAATTACTGATCTTCAAGGCTTGAGGGCCCATCTTTTCCCGTATGGTTCCCAGAGAACACTTCGGTTGGAGGACCAAAACCTGTTAGAAGTCCCTTCCATTTGATCTTACCACCTGTCATCTATGAGGCAGAGAGCCTTTTCTGTTGTGGCGCCAAACATGTGGAATGCTCTACCAGCTGAATTAGAGAGTTGCCTGCCTTTCGGAAGGCCTGTAAAACAACTCTCTTTCAGCAAGCATTTAATCTCTAGCCACAAATTCTAACTATTGTTGTATTCTCTATTCTTCTTATTGTTTCTTGATATATGGTTTTATTGTTACTTTTATCTAATGAGATTTTTATATGTTGTAAACCACCCTGAGCCTGTTGGGAAGAGCGGTATACAAATTGAAATAATAAATAAACAAATAAATCTCCATAAAAGTCAACACTGACCACTGAAATATAACACCGCCTGAGCTCTGGAAATGCAGCATGTTTCTGAATGAAGCAGAGAATGTTTGAGGATCGGGACATCCATAGGGATACCAACGTACTTGTTTAAAAAGCTATTGTTCTTCTGAACCTGTTATATGCCTGCAAAACGTGGGCTGTCTACAGACGTCACACTCAACTCCTGGAAAGATTCCATCATCATTGCCTTTGAAAAATCCTGCAAATCTCTTGGGAAGACAGGTGGAGAAATGTCAGCATGCTGGATGAAGCAAAGACCACCAGCATTGAAGCAATGCTTCTATGCCGTCAATGCTGCTGAACTGGCCACATTGTCTGAATGCCTGATCACCATCTCCAAAAGCAGCTACTATACTCCCAACTCAGGAATGGAAAACAGAATGTTGGTGAACAGGAAAAGAGATTTAAAGATGGGCTTAAAGCTAACCTTAAAAACTGTGAGTGACATAGACACTAAGAACTGGGAAGCCCTGGCCCTTGAGTGCTCTAGCTGAAGGTCAGCTGAGACCAGCAGTGCTTGGAATGTGAAGAAGAATTTGAAGACACGCGAATGGAGGGTGAAAGGAAGAAACATGCCAAGAGGAAAGCGCATCAAGCCAACCCTGACTGTGACTGCCTTCACTGGAAACTGATGTCCTCACTGCGGAAGAACATGTGGATCAAGAATAGGGCTCCATAGTTACCTACGTACCCACTACCAAGTCACTGCACTTGGAGGGCCATCATCCTCAGGCTATGAGGGATTGCCTAAGTAAATAAATAGAGTTTAGAGGCGATGGAATTTTTAATCACGAAGCCTACTCCTGAAAGATGTTTCTCAGTTTTGGGTTTGCCAGACCAGTAGAGTGTGTAGCCGGCACCGTGTTCTTTAAGGCTGCCTTCCTCATGGAGACGAACTTCACTAAGAGCAGCAGTGTCAATATTAAGCCGTGATAGTTCATGGGCTATTAGAGCAGAACGACGCTCAGGACATCCACTATCTGCAGAATCTTGCATGGTTCTGGTGTTCCAACATGCAAGTGTCAGTCTATTTGCACATTTGCAGGCAGGTGTTGGCCTTTGTTTCTTTGTCTTTGTTTGACCGCACCAGAAGATGCCCATTGACCGCGGCTAGCCAACCAGGTGATGAGCTTTCATTAGGCCACCTTTCCTAGGCCCCTCTCCATATGGAGCAAGCAGTGCTCTCCTTAAAAAAGGCTGCTTGGTCGTTCAGGATGCTGCCGAACAAGACTGTCACCTCCCAGGTCAGTCTCAAGTGACCAAAGTCCTGAACCGCCTGCATGCAGGGTTGGGTCTGCGGCTTCCAGTGCATCTTTACACCTGCCATTTCATCCCTCACCTATCGCTACAGGGCTTTTTCGGAAGTTGGATGTGTCCTTCGAGCCTGTGCAATGGATTTTTCTGGTGGAGCGCAGCGTACACAGAACTGGCCTCACCCTTTAAACCAAAGGTTCGTCTGCCGGGGCCTAGCAAGCTTGGACGGTGGCAGCGAGGTCCTTAGGTTCGAATTTCCTTCTCTTAGATGGTTGACCTTACAGGGTTAGACGAGCACCATCTGCCTGGGTTTGAAATCAGAGTTTTCCTTCTCTTAGGATGGTTGCCAAAAGGCTAGAGAGCCCATCCTGCCCATTGACACTCTTTTCCAGACCCTTCGGTTGTGACCTGTCTGGCATGGGAGGCCCTACCGGTGGCTATTATGCCACCGCCAGCATAGCTCACAACTTCATTAGGGTGCGCAAGCCTCTCCCCCATTGCAAGGGGGCGCCAATGGAGAGGAAGTAAATAAATAGCCCTCTTAGAAAAGATGTGTCTCCAAAACTCAAATGTATCCTGAGCAATGTCTGGCATAATTATCTTAAAATAGAGAAGACTACAGAGGAGAACTGGTGTGATGTACTGAACACAGTTTGGGATGAGGATTGAGGATGCCTAGGTTCAAATTTCTATTGGGCCATGAAGTTTGAGGGCTACTTTTGGCCACCACCATTCTTTGCCTTTCCCAAGTCAACCCAGTGTTGTATTTTAAAAATAAAATGAGGGTGAGATATAGAAAAAAACTTCATCCATTTATTTCTTAATTTGCATCTACATTGAAAAATACTGTAAATGAAGTTTGACACTATTTTAACTGCCATGGCTTAATGTTATGGAATGCTCTGAGTTTTGTAATTTTGCACTAGCACACATTGGAAGAGAAGGTTAGATGCCTTGTTAAACTACAACTCCCATGACTTCCCTTGGCCATGCTTCCATCTTTGAAGCTTGCAGGGTATTCAGACTCAACAAAGACAACCCAATTTGCTCTTGTCATTATTGAACAAAATTGGTTGAGATCAATTTGAGTCTTTTAAACCTATTGCTGGTATTTTAAATTGTTGATTTTTGAATGTACGTTTTCTTGTTCTGGTCTTCTATGTATAATGGAAAATGTCCAACATTCAGCATTATGGGTAAAATATATAAAGCATGTTCTCATCTGTCAATGATAGGTTGTATTTGTTTTATTATATGGTAAGTCCATGTGAAGTTCAGAAAAACAATGTTATTCCTGTTGCTCTTTGACCAATAGCAACAATGCAGTCTTAAACATGTCTACTCAGAGGTAAGTAGCTTTGTATTGTTGAAGGCTTTCATGGCCAGAATCACTGGAGTGTTGTGTGGTTTCCAGTTTGTAAAAATCTTCGTATTCAGTGGGTCTTATTTGCTGGTTAAACCAAATACAGGTTTGCAACTTTATCTGCTCTCCATTGTCTTTTCCATTTAGTGATTTTCAGCTTTGGAGTGTTGTGTGGTTTCCGAGCTGTTTGGATGTGTTCTAAGCAGCATTTTCTCCTGACGTTTCACCTGCAGCTGTGGTTAGCATCTTCAGGTTTGCTTTTTCCTATTCAATAACCCAAAAAACCTCTTGTGATCATGCGTTCAACCTCCTCCTTGGATATGCCTCCTCAGTGAATTTTCCAGCGAACCTTTTCTATCAACTCACACGAAGAAATATGGATGCAAAAATGGATGACTTGACTTTGCTAGGTGCAAATAACTTCCGTCGTTTCACCCATGAATCTTTGGCTACCATTCAGAAGCGCATTGCAGCCAAGAAAGAATGCGAAGACATACCACTTATGGACAAACCTCGCCCTCAGCTTGACTTACAGGCTTTCCAGAAGCTGCCGGCTCTCTATGGAAACCTTCCTCCTGAGCTCATTGGAGAGCCCCTTGAGGATCTTGACCCCTACTATAATGATCATAAGGTGAAGACATTTTCTTATGGAGTCAATAGTATCATGAGAAAGAAACCAGCTGCCCAACCCTGTAGATACTCATGTATAAGGTTAGAATTTGTAATTTCAAAATAGACCCCTAAATCCTGGATTGATTTATCCATGGATCAATGGAAGTACTACACCATGACTCTTATCTGAGCGAAATGGTGAAATCTGAGAGCTTAGTCCATTCTGGGAGAACCTTAAAGAAGCACCAACTCCTCTCTAAGGAATGATTCTCACTTTCACCACAAGTTTGTCAAAATCCTTAATTTTGGCCCCTCAAACTTTTCTTGATGTGTACATGAGGTCAACTTATTCATGAGTGTCTATAGGACTTGTGCAGAAGTCTAGAACTTTTAGTTAAAATCTGAGCCTAAATATTGGATTGACTTCTTCATGGTTCAATGTCAGCACACATAAAATATTGGACTGTCCCCTTCTCTGAGTAGAATGCCAAATGTAGAGGACTTAGGGCCTTTCCACAAAGCCCCATATCCCAGAATATCAGAGCAGAAAATCCTACATTATCTGAGTGTGGACTCAGATAACCCAGTTCAAACCAGATATTGTGGAATTTCCTGCCTTGCTATTCTGGGATATAGGGCTGTGTGGAAGGGCCTCTGTCCATCCCAGGAATACCCTGTTAGTTAGTGTTCCTGAGGTGGACTATGCTCGCACCTTTTGCCCCTTGATTCAGAGTTGGGAATGGATTAAATTTTGATAAAAATAATGCTATAAGTTAAAAATTATCCATATTCTCCAAGTAGAATGATGGTGATCAGGGGAAATGGCTCCCTGAGGTGGTGGTAGTGCTTTCTCCTCTCCACGGAGTGACCCTCGACTTATCTATGGGTCATCTCAGAATCTATAATTTTAGCCTGCCATACATAAAGTACATAATCACGTACATAAAGCCAACTTGTATGCATGATATTCTCCAATAGATGGATATTCCTTGAAGTTGTTATCAAGGCAGCGTAGGTAGACATGTGTTTCGGCTTGTTACTGCCAAAAGAGATGCATTAATACTGTCCATGCAAGGGATTAAAATTGGGATCTAAACAGGACTAAAATTGAGTCAATCCATGTGAACAATTTGGGATTTTGAAGCATTTCAAGATTCCAGATAAAAGATACTTATCTTGTATGAGTTGTCATATATTGATGCTTCTGATTAATGTCTCTCATTTCACAGACGTTCATGGTATTGAACAAAGGGAAAGCCATCTTCCGGTTTACAGCCACCCGTGCTCTGTGGATCTTTAGCCCTTTTCATCCGATCAGACGACTAGCAATTAAAATTTTGGTACATTCATATCCTTTGCATGGAGAAGACCTCATTTGTCTTTCACGTTTCCTTTAAATGTTTGTTGGCAAGGCAATTGTGTCTGCTATCTAGAAGAAATGCATGAGATATTTGGGCTTCTGGAGAACTTTGAAATCAATGATGGGTATGATGAAGTCCATCATAGAATCATAGTTGGAAGAGACCACATGGGCCACTCAGTCCAAGCCCTTGCCATGCAGGAAAATCACAATCAAAGCATCCCCAATGGCCTCTGTTTAAAAACCTCCAAAGAAGCAGTTTCTACTGCTCTCCGAGGCAGAGAGTTCCACTGTTGAACAGCTCTTACAGTCAGGAAGTGTTTCTTAATGTTCAGGTGAAATCTCCTTTCCTGTAATTTGAACCCATTGCTCCAAGTCCTAGTTTTCAGGGCAGCAGAAAACAAACCTGCTCCCTCTTCCTTACAGCAGCCTTTCAAATATTTAAACATGGTGATCATGTCTCCTCTCACCCTTCTCTTCTGCAGGCTAAACATGCCCAATTCTTTAAGCTGCTCCTCATAGGAATTATTCATGATCTCCAGACCATTGATCATTGATCATTATTCATGAACTCCAGACCATTGAAAGGTGTCTTTCTCTGGACACCTTCCAGCTTGTCAATATCTCTTTTGATCTGTGGGGCTCAGGATTGGGCACAGTATTCCAGGTGAGGTCTAACTAAAGCAGAATAGAGAGGCACTATTACTTCCCTTAATCTAGATCAGGCATGGTCAAACTTCAGACCTCCAGGTGTTTTGGACTTCACCTCCCTCAATTCCTAATAGCTGGTAATCTGGCTGGGATTTCTGAGAGTGGAAGTTCAAAACGCCTGAATGGCCAAAGTTTGCCCGGGCCTGATTTAGACACTTTTCTGCTTTTGATGCAGCTGTTGCACTAGAGCCCTGAAACATCTTTTCACCATAAACCGCACTCTATCCAGCTAATCCAGTAATTAAAAGTTTATTTAGAGAAAAGTATAAAAATAAGCAAATCTAAAAAGGAGAATCAAAGTGCAAAAAGTTATATCCAAGACAGCCAAGAGTCCAAAACCCTTTCAAATACAATCTCAAGAGTCAATCCACAGAAATATCCATAAACATGATTGCATGACTCCAAGGCAGGCGACCTATGAACTTGAAACAGGAACAAACTTAGCAACTTGAATGCATGGATTACAAAAACATAGGACCAAGAACCGAGAGCATTCACTGGAATACAACATTGCTCTCACAAAGGATTGTACCAGCAGAAAACACTTTAAAAGACTTCAATCCCTCTCATGACATCATTTCTCACACACCTGCTTTTCCTCTCCTTATCCCTAATCTGCTGGGAAAAGCGAGTCTGTCTTTGTTGCACACTCTCCCTCTGAAGTTCCAAGTGCCCTGATCTGGACAAACATTCATCTCCCACATTTCTCTCAGCCTGCACTTCTGGCAGTTTCTCATGAGAACTGATATCGCTTTCTCCAGTCTTATGGGAACTGCCAGGAGATTCCAAAATGACTCTTTCTCTAGGTCATTTCTATCCTCCTCTGGGCACTCTGAATCTATCCAAGCATCCCCTTCCTCACCTTCTGAGCACTCAGAATCTGACCAGGCTACAACAGCAGCTCTCATTGGCTTTTTAGCTGCCGCATCCCACTGTTGGCTCATGCTCAGCTTGTTTTCCACAAAGATTCCAAGATCTTTTTGAACTTTTGTCTTCTATAATATTAGCTATCCCTGCCAGTTTGGCATCATGTGCATACTGGATAAGCATGCTCTCTAAACCCTCATCCAAATAATTGAATGAAGGTGTTGAACAGTACTAGGCCCAGGACCAAACCCTGTGGCACCCCACTAGTCAATTATTTCCAGGCTAAAGAGGAACCATTGGTAAGCACTCCTTGGGTTCACTCGTTTAACCAATTACAGATGATGTTGGATCACAGCTCCCAGCAAATTGTAGTTTTTGGTCTGCAGTTTAACAATATCTGGGTGGGTATAGAATTCCCACCTTCTGTTCTACCCCCTTATTGAAGTTGTGTGAGATTGTCCATGCCATTACTTTGTTTACTGAAATTCCTTTACCCTGAAATGTGTACAACTGTGATCATGTTATATTTGCAGTCATTTAGCAGTCAACATTCAATTAAAATGAGAAAATACCAACTGTTGAAATAGTGAAACCAAACACATTTTTAAAAACTTACTTCCCTTAACTCTCTTTATTTACATTGTTCACCATGTTTATCATAGTCACTATTTTAATTAACTGTGTCTTCATGACTTTCTCGGAATCGCCGCAATCAGGCACCAACGAGACTTCTTCAAGCAGATACGTTGAGTAAGTAGCTTTGGTGGTTCTGGACACTCTTTCCTATTTTCTAACTCTGCTACAGTTGGCCCTCCACATTTGTAGGTTTAACTTTTGTGGATTTGATTATGCTTAGGTTTGATTAAAATGGTTTCTCTAAGAATGTCAGGTCCTTCAACACAAGACTATGGTTACCTTCTGCTGGACGTTGACTATAGAGATGTTGAGTGTTTTCAGCTACCGCAAGAACTGCGGGTTCAGGACCACATTTTGCAGTTCATAATTGATCTTGTTGCATAGGTTATAATAAAATGAAAGCTGTCTCCTTCAGTATTTAGTATCTGTCCAAGTAATGACGAATATAATGCAATCACACGACTTCTTTATCATAGGATCTATCATATAGCTAATTGACCCCACTATTGGCCTTGACAGTAACTCCCATAACATATCTTTTCCAATAGCCGATGAAGTCCTTCTCAACTAGAGAAGACACAAGTTGAACCTTTGAAATGTTTACCATTGTTTTATATTCTCCTCTATGTTGTTTGTTCTTATTCTACTGTATGTTAGACTTTAGTTTTCTGAAATCCACTGAGAAATGCTTGTCATTAACCAGATTAAAAATAAAAATAAAACAAAATAGAAATAAATTGCATCCTTAACTTAAAATACCTTGTTGTTCCAATTAGCAGAAGCCGACTTGTCTTTTTGTATTGAATAGTAGTCTCCTTATGAAGAAAAAAGTGGGATATCAATAAACATAGCAATAAACATAATAATAATAATACTATGGATAATAACACAGCCTACCCAAAAGCTTACACAATACAAGGATTTAAAGATTGGATTGCAAAGACTCTGGCACAAGCCAGTAAAGGTGCTCCCAGTGGTGATTGGCACACTCAGTGCCGTGCCTAAAGACCTTGGCCTGCACCTAAAAACAATAGGCGCTGACAAAATTACAATCTGTCAACTGCAAAAGGCCATCCTATTTGGATCTGCACACATTATTGGCCAATACATCACACAGTCCTAGACACTTGGGAAGTGTCCAATGTGCGATCCAATACAAAAGCTAGTATAGTGATCTTGTTTGCTGTGTACTAATTTTGTTGTGTATCAAATAATAGTTGTAGTAATAATAATAGGAAGCAACATCAATAGCCTTATTTTACTATACAGTGGATGCTCAAGTCCCACTATGTTTAATGATATGGTAACAAAGAATCCCTTATATAAAATGTCAGAATCCAAACTTGAGTTTGTGTTTTTCAAAAATATTTTCAAGCCTTGCATAGCGTAATCCTTGAATCAAGAATCTGTGGATGTGTCAGGTCAACCTCAAATCCTTTATGCATTTAAGTAATATAAATGTACTTTACATGTATATATTGACTCAGCTTTTCTGTTATGTAGATTCACTTTCACTGGTATTTATACCTTTGAATGTCTAATCAAGATATTGGCAAGGGGCTTCTGTTTGAATGAGTTCACTTTCCTGCGAGATCCATGGAACTGGTTGGATTTTAGTGTGATTATGATGGCGTAAGTGTCAATGTTTATATTTTATAGTCCCCAAATGAATGTATAGTTGCTTTCCTTTGAAGAATTTGATTGTTGAGGCAAAACAGAGCATTAAAATCACATATAGTATGCACCATATGCCCAACAAATAACTATTTTGCTAATAAAACTTAGAATTGGGTAAAGGAGGCTGGTGGTTTCTTTCACAATGGGGAACTGACTTCTTTCTGTGCAATAATCCAACAATTGCCTTTATTACCATTGTGTGCCTTCAAGCTATTTTAGATGTATGGTGACCCTACGGCATGTGGGTTGTTTGGCCCCTTCTGCACTGCCATATAAAATCCATATTATCTGCTTTGAATTGGATTTTATGGCATTGCAGATTGGGCTTTTGTTAAGTAGTAGGGTTCCTTTGACTTGTGATATTTCTATAGGGTGTGACATACTCATTTCTATAGGTTTATGTGCATCTACTGTATATTGTAGAATGAATGCAGTTGGATGTCACTTTACCTGTCGTGGCTCAATACAATGTAATACTGGGAGCTGTAGTTTGGTGAGGCACCAATACTATTTGGCAGAGAAAGCTAAAGACCTTGTGAAATTACATCTCTAATGATCCAATAGCATTGGGCCATGGCAGTTGAAGTGGTGTCAAGCTACATTAATTCTGCTGTGTAGGTGCACCCTTAGATGGAAGAATGTGTAGACATTTCTTTTTGGAGCATGACTCTGATGTGAATGTGAAAAAAATATGAACAATTGCAACAGGGAACATCAACATAAAAGCTGCAGGTGTATGTATGTATTAATGTTTGTATTCACTTTGTTTTAAATTGATCAAACTGTATGTTTGATAGCCACCCTGAGTCCCCTTGAGAAGAAATGTGGGGGAATAAAACAACAACAGCAACAGCAACAACAACAACAATGTATTACTTCTCTAGGAATCATAACATGGGCCTTCAAGGGTGAAGGCAGTTATATTTTACATCCCCTTTCTACCATTTCCCCCCCCCTCAAATTATTGATTTTAATTTTCATTTGTAAATGGATCTCCCCCTTCCTGAGCATCATTGTTGGTTTTGCACAACAGATATATTATCATTTCTGGGCTTTATAGCCATGTTCCAGAAGCATTTTCTCCTGACGTTTCACTCACATCTATGGCAGGCATCCTCAGAGGTTGTGAAGTCTGTTGGAAACTAGGCCCAATGATTCTGGCCATGAAAGCTTTCGACAACACATATATTATGTTTGCACACAATTATTTATTTGTTATTTACTTTATTTATATTCCGCTCTTCTCACCCCGAAGGGGACTCAGAATGGATTACAGTACACATACTTGCAGACAATCCCTGCAGTTCAACATATATAGACAACATATATAGACATATATAGACGAACAGAGGCAAACTTCTGGCCACCAGGGGGAGCTGACGCACTCGTCATCTCCCAGCGTTTTCCAGCGTCCCTTTGTTGTTTCTTCCACATTCCTCAGCGATTCCTGGAGTTATTTTTAACTCATAAATCAGTCAAAATTTGCCTCCCCACTTTAATGTGGTACCTTTATCTCCTACTTGACAGATGCAACTGTCTTTGGGGCTGCAAAGGTCGACAGCAGGCTACACTTAAGGTTGAGCACCCACCTCGACCCAGGCAGGCCTCGAACTCATGACCTACTGGTCAGAGAGATCTTATGCAGCTGACACTTAGCCAGCTGCGCCACATTCCCAGTGCTCCCTATTAATTAACATTCAACGTTCTTGACCAGATCAGTTGTCTTTTTTTCCTTTTTAGTATTAACTTAGTGCTCAATAAATCTGGCAAAAATGTCTGCGTACAAACAATTTAACAGCATGGCATAGTGGGGTGACCATTGGACTATGATTATGAAAAACAGGGTTCAAATCTTTGCTCAGTCATGGAAACCCAATGGATGACCATTGGCAAGTCACACACTCTTAGGGTTGCCATAAGTCAGTTAGGATGTAGATGCCAAGAAACCTTTGCTTCTTAATGATCTCTTTATAACATTTTGATTTTACAGATACATTGGAGCGTTTATTGACTTGGGTAACGTTTCAGTTCTTCGGATGTTTCGGGTACTGAGAGCTTTGAAAACAATTTCTATCATCCCAGGTATGAATGCCGTTGAATAACCTCTGTAACAACATCTTAATGGCATATTATACACAGGGGTCTCAACGTGTAGCTACACTGTAAAATTAACACAGTTTGACACTTGCTGCTTTACACAAGGGTTGCCTGATCTGGTTGTTTGTTCTGAATTTTAAAAATCTTCCCTTTTTATGGCTTAGTCAGGACCCAATCCCTGTTCACTCCATGTTATTTCTGCACCAAATGTTCTATTACAGTAGAGCCTCATTTATTCAATATAAACGGCAGAAAGTTGGATAAGCAAAAATGTTGGATAATAAGGGGGGATTAAGGAAAAGCCTATTAAACATCAAATTACTTTATGATTTTACAAATTAAACACCAAAACATCATGTTTTACAACAAATCATCAGAAAAAGCAGTTTAATATATGGTAACATTATGTAGTAATTACTGTATTTATGAATTTAGCACCAAAACATCGCAATATATTGGAACACCTGAGTATCTGAGAGGGAGGCAGACTGCATTGGAGAATACAAAACATTGGATGAGTGAAGGTTGGATAAGCGAGACTCTACTGTATATATATAAAATAATGTCTATTAATTGAAAGTGTATCTTATTTTCACTTATAGAAAATAAACTAATATTCAGAGTTTGTGTGCCTCACAAACCTTCATCTAAAACATTTGTAGACTGTCAATAAATCTATAAATAATATTCTATCCATGGTTGGTTTTCTTTGAATGCCTTTGTAACCAGTCAAAACACAAATATTAAAAAGTAGCAACCCCATAAGATATGAATGCCATGAGGGGTGGTTTAGAGATCTGGATATGTTTTGCCTGGAGAAGAGAAGGCTAAAAGAGGACATGATAGTCATGTTTGAATATTTTAAAGGATGACATATTGAAGTGTTTATTTATTTTAAAATTTTAATATTTTACATCTGGCCCGGCCATAATGGTTTTAAATTGTCTGTTATTGCTTATGTGTAAGTTATTTTGATTGCATTATTGTATTATTTGCTGCTGAGTTGTTTTATTATGTGTCATTGGGCTTGGCCTCATGTAAGCCGCCCCAAGTCCCCTTGGGGAGATGGTGGCAGGGTATAAATATATTATTATTATTATTATTATTATTATTATTATTATATAGAGCAGGATTATTATATGCTGCTCTAGAAACCAGGACAATGGGTTCAAATTTTTGGGAAACAGATTTCACTGAAATAATACGAAAAAAACTTCATGAGGGTTAGCGCTGTTTGACAGTGAAGAATGCTGTCTTGGAGCCCAGTGGAGTTGGTATGAATACTTTTCAAGCATTAAAAGGGTTATTTTATTCAGTTTTCAGTGAGACAGAATATCAGGCAATTTTACAGAAAAAGAAGGCAGACACACAGACTACAGATAGCTACATTGGTGACACAAACAAACAAAAGCGGGTGGCATTCACATATATTCCAACATTTATTCATTATTAATTTATTCATCATGCATACATTACCACCACTTCTTCCTGCTCCTGGAGAAGAGAACAAAACGTAGGCCAGATTGCATTTCCTGCAAATCTGCCATTCTGCAGTAAACCATCCTTCCCCATCCATTGGAGAAAGCAGTGAGGGACCAGACTCTGCTGTCTGCCACACTTTTGGATAACAAAAAGGTCTCTTATGTAACATAGTTCTTGCTGTTGTTGTTCCAAAAGTTGTAAGTGACTGACAGATTGTATGCAGCTAAAACCTGGACTCCATCCAGGGCCGTAGCCAGGATTTTGATAGTTTGGTTCGGGGGCTGAACAAGAGGGTATTTTTGTATTGTTATCCCAATAACCCCATTAATGTGGAATATAATGAGCATGGTGATCAGATCATGATATGAATAAACAAAAGTTTAAATTGTAAGTGACTGAGACAGATTGTTCTCAGGGTGGTCCAGCTAACATTATTTAATGTAACATGCCTGACTCCATCAGTTCCAGACAGATGTTGACTTTTTTCATTAACTAATATTGGTTTAAATAAGGAGCATTGTTCGCCTTCCTTAACTTAAAGAGTCATTGTCTTTGACTACGTAAACATGTTGTTTTCAAACACAGAATTAATCACTGTCTCTGGTCATGTCAACAGTTCAGCAGTTTTTCAAAGGCTGTTGTGGTTCAGCCTTTGATTGTATTTGCACCTGATCTCTCTGAGGGTTATGGGGTTTCTGGAACTGTTTGTCAACCAGTTGACACAAGAGATTCTGGGCTTGTTAGTCAGCCTGGAGCACCTAGAGATTTTAGAGACTGAAAATAAGTGGTCTCTGGCTGGAGGTCACATTCCAAAAAGAAGAGGATGATAGTGAAAGGCCAGGTGGTCAGAATAATGGGCAATTAGATAGAAGATTTACGTTTCATCAACATAGACTTTCACATGAAAAAGTCTGAAGGTCAAATCATTTGTTAGCGAGGAAGTCTGTATCAGTTTCCCAAGGGAAAGGGCACTCTTTTCTTTCTATATTAGCTACAAGGGTTGAATGAAAAGGAATGCCTCCACCTCCGTAACCCCTCAACATATGGCAGTACTGGTATGCGGCAGGTACTGCTTGTTCAGTAGACTCTCCTCTACAGTTCCATTTTGGCAGGAAGCCTCAACATTGAACAGTTGTGTTGTTAAAGTGCAAAGTATGGAACCTGGCGCAGACCGTCAGTCAATGTGACTTAAGCAACATGCAGTCATTGAATTCTTGACAGCAGAAGGTGTCACCCCAAAGGAGATTAATCAGAGAATGCAAGCTGTTTATTGTGATTGTGTTAACATGAGTACTGTGTGTCGTTGGGCGAGAAAGTTTAAAGATGTTGAGGTGGGAACATCTGACTTGTGTGACAAACAAAGAGTTGGACGTCCTGTGACAGCAACCACCGAGTTTCACAAGCAAAAGGTTGACAGATTGATTCAGGATGATCATCGTAACAGCATAATTTCAAGCATAATCGGCATTTCACAAGAATGTGTTGGCCACATTATTGCTTTGCTTGGCTATCGGAAGATCTAGCACTGTCTGACTTCCATCTGTTCCCGATAATGAAAGAAGATCTGTGGAGACATCATTATGCTTTTGATGAAGAAGCATAATGAGAGAACTGTGAGATGCTGGTTGCGGAAACAGAGTGTTGACTTCTTCCGTGACGGCTTCAGAAAACTTGTTCATTGTTGGCAGAAATGTATCCAATTGTCTGGTGATTATGTGGAAAAGTGAATTGTGGTAGTTAAAGAGGACATTCTAAGGATTATTTCTGTGTTTGATTTATTTAAATATTCCCATCCAAACCCAAGTAACAAAGATGGAGGCATTACTTTTCATTCAACCCTTGTAGGTCAACTGAATCTTTGGTAAGTGAAAGCAATGTTGGAGATTGAGGATAGAATTCCTGTCAAGTCAAGGGATTTTCTAGTGCCATGTTCATGTTTTCCTGTTTGTTCCTGTTTCCAAGTGTTGACAACTGTCCTAAATTTCATGTTTTGGATTTATTCTGGTCTTGTATTTATGGTTTTTGGATGCTACTCGTGTCCCTTGTTTTTTGTGGATTACCTCTGATTTTTGGTCTTTCATTTCTGATACTATTTTGCTGAATTGCTTTTTATATATTTTTCAATAAACTGCTTGCTATTTTATCTTGGACTGGTGTATGTGTGTTGAGTGTGGAGGTGCTTCCCAGCCTTGGAGTACAACACTCCAATATTCATAGCATGGTATCTTCAGCCTCTATAGGCCCCAATCAGAAACCTTTCATATAATTCCATTCAATCCACACATCATATTTATCACAGAGTCTCTTACTCTGGAGTCTTTTAAGCAGAGTCCAGATGGCCATCTCTTGGGAGTGCTATGTGTATTTTTGCATGGCAGAATGGGCTTGGACTGGATGGCCCTGGAGGCATCTTCCAAGATCCTATAATACTAGTCTCTCAAGAGTTGTTCTGCAGCTGTTTTGATTTGATGTGTGCCATCCGTTTTCCACTGCAGGTCTGAAGGTCATTGTCGGTGCCCTCATCCAGTCCATCAAGAAACTTGCAGATGTGATGATCCTGACTGTCTTCTGCCTGAGCGTCTTTGCCCTCATTGGCCTCCAACTCTTTAAGGGGCATCTGAGACATAAATGTGTCAAGAACTACACAGAGTATGTCAACCAGAGCAAATGGCTGCAGCATCCCAATGAGACATTGATTCCCAAAGAACACAACTTGATTTCCTATCAGGAGTTTATCCGTAATGAAGGTACAGTATATCTCCCCCCCCCCCAATCCTTGACAAAATAAGGGCTCCTTTGTGCTTTTGGTCCTGTTTTTGAAGTGCAAATGAGCAATACATTTGTGCAATGCTATATTGTTCTACAACTGAACGGCAAGATATATAATTATCAGATGAGCACCATGCCAGGTTTCCTTTAAAGCATTATTGGAATCTTACTGTCAAACGCACAAAGCATACTTCCAGGAATGATATAATTGTAACAGAAAACAAATGATTAACACATTAGCAATATCTCTCCCTCGAGATCATTCTTCGTACGGGGAAGAACCACATTTAAATATACTTCTCTACCCTGTCAATCTTGCTCTGCCACATATTGGTAATAGCTGTAATAATAAATCCCAGAAATCTCATAAGTTTTATAATGAATCCCTCCCTCTTATCTATCTATTTATTAGGGGTGGTTGATCCAAAAAAAATGTTTCCAAACTTGTTTCTAAACTTGTGTGTGTGTGTGGGGGGGAACCGCTTCCATTTCGAAAGTGATGCTCTTGCACAATTTTCCGGCTCTGCGCAGCGTGCAGGGGATGGCTGCCTCCACGCCCCCTCGCCAGCTCAGAATCAACCCGTGATAGCTCTGAAGCAGGTTGATTCTCAGCTGGCGAGAGGGATGGGGTGCCCTCCACGCCCCTTGCCAGCTCAGAATCAACCCGCGATAGCTCTGAAGTGGGTTGATTCTCAGCTAGTGAGAGGGGTGGAGTGCATGCCCTCCATGCCCCCTCGCCGGCGCAGAATCAACCCGCGAGTCAAAGCTTACCCCGGAATCTGAATGGGCCATTCTCAGGCAATGGAAGGGAAAGCCAGGGAAGGGAAACACCTTTCCAAAATGCGGTAGTGACTTCGATTTAGGTAATTTACTTCTGGGTTGCTTACAGTGGGTTGATAATGTTTCAATATTAATTTTAAAACGAAATAAAAACTATATCAAAGGATAACGACCGGACATATCCAGGCCTACAATTTATGTTCTCGTTGTCCCTCCCTCCCCCTCCCTCGCCCTCCCTCTCCCCCTCTCTTGCAGTGGCTCCCAACCTTTTTTTGATCAGGGACCACTCATTAGTACCAAAAGGGTTACAAATCAAGTTTTGGCCAACTTTAGATTGGGTTTGGTTATTTGGGGTGCTGATTCAGAAAATTCCATTGGATAAACTGTTTCAGCTTAGTTTCTGATACAGAACGTATGCCATCCAGTAGTTGCCATCTGCTTGCCTACAGAAAACCATATTAAATAATCTAGAGCTGATGTGGTCTATCCAATGCAATTTTCTGAATCAGCAACCCAAATAATCCCAGGAACAGGCCTAAAACCGAAGGCACCAAGGCTCATCCGCTTCAAGGCGCCCTGGCTTTCAGATTGTTATCATGAACCCTGATCTTGCGGGCTGATGATTTTGGGCCAGTGTCTTTTTTATGGCCAACACCTTAATCCCAAAATGATGGGATTAAGAATCCATCTCTGGGAGAGGGGAAATGTCATTGTGGAAAACAGGGCATGATCCTCTCTACCGCTGGGAACTGTCATGCCAAGTTCTTGGGGTTCAGGGGTCTAAGAGGAAGCATAGGAAAGGATTTGTGGATACAGAAGGAGGAACGACTGATCTCGGTATCTGTAGGAAAGGGAAACACAGTTTCTTGGTTAATGGGGCAAAGTTTGGGTTGTCTGAGGACAAGCCAGATGTAATGGCCCCGCTCAGGAGGAGGGAGGAGGAGAAACAGCAGTCTGCAGCCTTGTCCCGCCTTTCGTGGGTAGTCAGCCTCTTTCTTCCCGACATCCCCGTTGCCTTGGCACCATAAAAGAGTTTTGTGAGACCAGTCGCTCTAGTTGCAATGGTGTAGTAATAGTGAGGCTGCCGACCATATTTTAGTTCTTGGGGACCAGTGGTGGTACGCAGACCACAGGTTGGGAATCACTGATCTACACTATACAAAATAGATAACTGAATGTTATCTATTCAGTGATAATGCTGGGTTTTATGTACAACTTCAGAAGGTGCTTAAATCAGGGCAAAATGTTTATTTTCATTATATCCCATTGAGCATAGCTTAACTTAATCCTATGGAATCAAGGCATTTTATGAGGCCTTTAGCCTTCTCTGTCAACAAGTGCTGGTGCATCTCCAAACTATAATATCCCACAATTCCATAGCATTGAGCTAATGCAGTTAAAGTGGTGCCAAACTGCATTAATTCCACAGTGTACTGTAGATGCACCCTAAGAGTTGTATCCATATTTATCTAAATTGCTTTTTTTTTGGCAGGTAATTACATCTTTAAGAATGGCACCGAAGACTTTTTATTGTGTTCTAATAGTTCAGATGGTGGGTAAGTGTGCTTAACTATTATTGATTTTCTATGCTTAGAATGTCTCATTTAGGGGAAAAAAGCAAAATATAAACTGTATAAAAAGTTAAATGAGTGAACATTCATATAATGGAAGTGCAAACAGTAGATAGAATTTGGTTTTCTCTAACTAATCTGTTTTCAATCTACCCTAACCATTTTATCTCTCTTCCCCATAACTTAGCTCTCATGTTTATTTTATTTATTGCACAAAGTCACTGTCAATTGTACGTAGTTAGTTACTGTTGGTAAGAGCATCTCCATGTGGTGAGATCTAACACTGACTAATTTCCAAATATAAAAACAGAACCTATTGTATGTTTTTCTATCAAATGTGCCTTTTATTCTAAGGATTTTATGGTTTATTAATGACTAATGAATAGGTTTGTGCACAGATTCAGACTGGTTGATTCCCTTCGGCCAATCCGGCTTGTTCGGCTTGGTTGGATGGCCGTAACATCAAGGGCCCAGCCGTCACATTTTTTTGTCCGTTATGGGACCACATGGCAGCTGATCATGGCACTTCCTCCCCTATTCAGTATCACATGGCACACAAAGATGACGGGTCTTACGCAAGCTGCATCTGCTTTTCCTTAAGCCCATTGCTGAAACCAGGCTGTCTTGAAGGGAAAAAAGGAAAGGGTGCCAGGAAGGGTGTTTCCTTAACTTGGTTGCTGAAATCTATGCTCTCTTGAAGGGAAAAAAGGAAAGGGTGCCAGGAAGAGTATTTCCATAACTTGGCTGCTGAAACCAGGCTCTCTTGAAGGGAAAAAGAAAAGGGTCCCAGGAACAGAAAGGAGAGCCTCGTAAGTTCCCCATTGCCACCAATGGGCCGGGTCTAGCCATATTTTTTGCCTGTGGACCAAAATGGCTATTCCGCAACCTGCCTGTTTTTGGGAGGCGCGCAAAAATGGATACAGAAATCTACCAGAATCCAGCCAGCAGAAATCGATTGAGGTTAAGGTGTAACGCACAAGCCTGCTAATGAAGATGACTAAACAAATGATGACAGCTAAAGTTGTCAGAGAGGCTGGTAGTATGGCAGAAATAGAACAAAATCTTTGCTATTGTTGCTCTCTATGAGTATCAAATCTATGAGTATGATTTCATAAATGTCGGAGACTTCCCCCATTTTAAAAAACAAAGTTATGATTTCTAGCTCCTGCCCGCGACATTTTGTTTGCCTGAAGGTTGGACGTAACCCCGATTATGGGTTTACAAGCTTCGACACTTTCGGCTGGGCCTTTCTCTCCTTGTTCCGTCTTATGACACAGGATTACTGGGAGCGCCTCTATCAACAGGTAGGCGATGTTTGGCTTTTAAGTTTGGCTTTTTAAATTTTAAGTCAAATATTTTATCTGTTGCCTACAATCTGAGTTAAACTAGTACATTTTGTCAGCTAAGAACTCTATTGTTCAAAGAGAAAGACAGATTAGCCAAGAATATTAATATGTGAAGGGATTTTGTAGCAGTTACTGAGACCCCATCTAGACTGCCATATAATGCAGTTTGAAACTGCACTATATGGTTAGTGTGGACTCATATAATGCAGTTCAATGTAGTTCCATTGCATTATATGGCATTGCAGATGAGGGCCTATGAGAATAAACATGATAGGATAAGCTTTCATTGACTAAGAGTGCATCCACACTGTAGAATTAATGCAGTCTGACATCACTGTAATTGCTAGGGCATCATGGGTTTTTCTTGGTCTTCTCAATAGTTTTAGTATTGTTTCTTTTGTTATGTGAGATTATAAATGTGTAGTTTTTAAATATATATATATCTGTGTTCAAAGTTGTCCCTGCTCTGTAAATAATTAAAAGCCACGTATATGGTTGAGAGCATAAGACTTAGTATATTCTTTCTGACCATAGACTCTCAGAGCTTCGGGAAAGATTTATATGATGTTTTTCATGCTGGTCATCTTCCTGGGATCCTTCTATCTGGTCAACCTGATCCTAGCTGTTGTCACGATGGCATATGAAGAACAGAGCAAAGCTACTATTGCTGAAACAGAGGCGAAAGAGAGGAAATTTCGGGAAGCCATGGAGATGCTAAAAAAAGAGCAGGAGGTCTGCATCTCATTCTATTTCTTGTCTAATACTATCTCTGCATTCCATATACTTTTCATGTTACCAGTAACTATGTTGGGGAATGTATTGATATACTATGAATCATAGGATCATAGAGTTGGAAGAGACCTCGTGGGCCATCCAGTCCAATGCCCTGCCTAGAAGCTGGAAAATTGCACTGAATGATGAGAAACCCATGTTTTTGGTTCACCTACAGTAGGGTCTACCAGTTGTGTTTCACTTGATTCATTGTGTCACAGAAGGAACAAGTCATGAGCAAAGAATCAAGTGAGACACAACCAGTGGACAACCACTGTAATTTCACAGCATTTCAAAGTAATTTTACATCATCTCAAAGTAATTTGGGAGCATCTTAAAACTGTATTAAGGGGTCACAGCATTAGGAAAGTTCAGAACCACTGGATTAGAGTATCCCCTGACTTTATTTAAAGTGGAACAAATTCAGATTAAGGGCAAAAGTCTTGTGATACTTATCGGAAGTCACCATACATTGTGTAGACTGCTTTCGATTGATTTGATGTTTGCTTGGATTCCCCCCATGTATATAAGCCCTAAATCTACTTCATCAGATGTATGGAATGATCTATAGCAGGCCTGTCCAACAGGCGGCCCGGGGGCCATACACGCCCCCCCTAGCCCCTTGGCTACGGCCCCTTACCCTCCTGCAATAAATAATATATTTTTAAAAATATTTTAAAAATATTTTTTCAATTAAAAATATTATTTATTATTATTATTTTTGGTCCTGCCCCTTGGCTTTCTATTGGCCCCCTCCTCTTCTCCTGAGGGAGGGGGCCAATGGGAGGGAGTGACGTCTCTCGGGCCCCGCCCCCTTGGCAGCAAACAGGAAGAGTGACCCGGCTGCATGGCTTTCCCCCTTGGCAGCGCCGCTTCCTCCTCCTCAGGATTGCTGCTGCTCTGTCTGGGAGGCGCTCAGGCCCTCAGCGCCAGGGAAGCAAAAGGGGTTTGGGAGGGAGGGAGTGTGTCTGAGAGCGTGAGTGAGTGAGTGACAGAGAGAGAGAGAGAGAGAGAGGAGGGGGACCTGCCCTGGGCACACCTCTCCCCAGCGCAAAGGGAAGATCTCTCTGGCTCTCTCAGACACACACACACAAGCCCCTTCCTTTCTGACCCCTTCATTTGTGTTTCATGAACTGTCTCTTTAATGAGAAGGAGAGAACCGGCCAGCCATCGGAGAGGGGGAGGAAGAGAAAAGGAGGGAGGGGGGATTGAATGAGAGGGAGCTCAAGGAAAGGCCTCCCACCCCTTTCCCCTCCTTTTCTCCCCCCAGAATTATTTACATTCTTTGCAATTACCTAAGTTTATTTTGATGACTTGCACTGAATGGAATCAGCCAGGGGTAAACTGGCAGAATGAAAGCACACAGACCTTTCAACTGCAAGGCCATTCAATGCTGATCAATGTGGCCAGTGGAACAGTCATATATTCCACTTCAAAGCAGAGATTGTGGGATTTTCTGCCTTGATATTCTGTATATTACAAAGAATCTAGACAGGGAAAAACAAGAAAAAATAAAAGAGCAAACAGGATTACAAATGATGACTAAGATAAGATACCTTGGTATATGGTTAACAGCAAAGAACTCACAACTTCTGAAAAATAACTATGAGATGGCCTGGAAAAAAATTCAGAAAGACTTGACAAAATGGAAGAACTTAAATTTGTCGCTGTTAGGGTGCATCTCACTAGTGAAAATGAATATACTTCCAAAGTTACTGTTCCTATTCCAAAATTTACCAATAGTCCGGAACCAAGGGAGATTTAAAGAATGGCACAGAGACTTGTCAAAATTTGTGTGGAATGGTAAAAAACCCAGGATCAAACATTTAACATTGATAGATAAAAAAACAAAAGGAGGCTTTGGTTTTCCGGATTTTAGGCACTACCACGATGCCTGTGCTTTACTGTGGTCAAAGGACTGGATGTATATTTATGCCCTTCATGTGTTCCATCCATCCCTCCCTCTCCCTTATTTAAATAATATAATATGTAATTGTATATTTATGCAATGCAATGCGGGGGGTGGGAAGGGGGTGGAGCCGGGGGGAGGGCGGAGCCAGGGCTTGGCCCCCAGGTGACCAGTGACCGGAATTCCGGCCCAAGGTCCAGTAGAAGTTGGACAGAACTGATCTATAGCATATATGACTCTTTAAAACAGAGCTCGGGGGGGGGGGGGCAGCATGTTTCAAATTGCAGGCCATCTCAGCAAGGCAGGGACAATTCAAGAGAATCTGCACGTGCTGATTTCTAACTAAAGTAGACCCACTGTAGGATTTACATGAGTGTCGTAATTCTAACCATGGTAACCGAGACTAGTAACTGGAATTAGACCAGTGTGAAGATAAACCTCTGACTTCAAATACAGTCAGCACCTGATGGGCAAGAAAGACCTATTAAATCATGACAAACCGTTCCATCACAACAGTTGAATCCTCGTGGGCCATTTGAGTCACCATCGCAAAGTGCTACCTGTGACTGGAAAGTTATCATTCCACCAAGTAGTCTTTTTTAGAGTTACAATTGCATGATTCCAGTTCTGTACTTTTTCACCCTAGGATTTAGCTGCCAAAGAAAATGATAGCATGTCGCACAGCTCTTTTGATGTGTCACCAATAGCATCCAAAGAGGTCAAAGAACGAAGCAACAGAATGATGAAGCTGTCTTTAGGGATGGAAGATTATGGAGAGGAGCAAAAAACCCCTCAGTCTTACTCGAGTGAAAGTCATCAGAAATTGGTAAATCAATGTTTGAGCAAGGCTCTGTTTGTGCAAAGTGTTGCTTCTGTCTTTGTTTGCACCTTAACTTCGCACAAACTGCCGTGTCTAAATGGAGAAGGTCCATGCATAAGGGGAACAATGTTTTAACCAAGATACTTGATTTTTAAAGCATCATTATTTTTTAAAAAAACTTTGTATTACAAATAGTTCTTGTTTTAAATGCTTTCTGCAGCACTGCAGCATTAACGCAAACATACAACCTAGTATGTTGATTAATTTTGTTTTGTATTGTCGATGGTTTTCATGGCTAGAATCATTGGGTTGCTATAATTCATTTATTTATTTACTTTATTTATATTCCGCTCTTCTCAGGGGACTCAGAGCGGATTACAGGTACACATACAGACAATCCCTGTCGTTTCCACATACACACATATAGATGAACAGAGGCAAACTCTGGCCACCAGGGGGAGCTGACACACTCCTCATCTCTCAGCGTTCCCAGCGTCCCTTGTTGTTCCTTCCGCATTCCTCAGCGTTCCTGGAGTTCTTTAATGGCCTCATAATTCAGGCAAAATTTGCCTCCCCACTTAATGTGGTACCTTTATCTCCTACTTGACAGATGCAACTGTCTTTCGGGCTGCAAAGGTCGACAGCAGGCTACACTTAAAGGTCGAGCACCCATCTCGACCCGGGCAGGATAACTCATGACCTACTGGTCAGAGAGATCTTATGCAGCTGACACTTAGCCAGCTGCACCACATTCCCGACTGACACTTAGCCAGCTGCACCCAAGTTCTTCAGGCTGTATGGCCATGTTCCAGAAGCATTCTCTCCTGATGTTTCACCTGTGTCTATGGCAGGCATCCTCAGGGATTGTGAGACCTCACAACTTCTGAGGATGCCTGCCATAGATGCAGGCGAAATGTCAGGGGAGAATGCTTCTGTAACATGGACATCTAAAAAGCAACCATCCATGAATACACACAATTCTTTAAAGCATATACAAGAAGGAAGGGGAGGAGGAAAAGGAAGGAAGTCAAGATGTTTCTCTGCAGTTGACAGGCTCTTATTAAGTATTTGTTCTTCTCAAGTGTAAATATATTTAATTTAAATATGCTCTTCCATAACCATTGGAGAGCACCAGATTCAATATCATATCTATCTTTCTCCTTGTTTTCCCTTGTTTAGGCTGTTCTTACCCACAGTTATGCTCCTAGTTCAAACCCAGCGAAACGTCGGCCTAGCCATGGCAGTGTGTTCAATTTCCATGTACCAAGGGCTGAATTTGGGGAGGATGATTCTAGCAGCGCTGGGGAGATGGAGAGCCAGCGTGGCTTGCTGCTGGCTACGCGGATGGGGAGGCGACCAAGTATCCAAAGCCAAGCCAGCCACAGTTCTCGCCCAGGGACTCCGAACTACATGATGCCTGGCCGATGGAGCACCGGAGACGAGTGCAATGGGCCGATCTCATTGATGGGGAGCAGTGGAGTAAGGCCACTCAAAGAGCCCATTTCAGGGGAAGGGGCGCTGCTTCCTCCAGTTATGGAAAACCCCAGCAAAGGAGATTTGGTATGTAAAATACTTACTGCATATGTTGCAATTTGTCATGGGTATACAACTTTCTTTTACTCTTAGCAAAAGCAAATATAACAAAGACATTTGGTGGTAGCAGTAGCGTGAGTCCAGACACTTTCAAGGAGCTGGACTATGGTTCAACTTACGTATCCCTGTTGCACTTATGGTGAACTGATTATCTAACATTCTTGTATAGATTGCTAGAATAGTGTAGTTGTTTGAGCATTGGATCATAACATTGGAGATTAGGACTGAATATCTGCTCAGCCATGGAAACCTATTGGGTGACCTTGAGCAAGTCAGGCTTTTTTAACCTCAGAGGAAGGCAAAAATAAACACTTTTGGAAAAAATTATGCCAAGAAAATAATCTGATAGGTTCATCTTATGGTTGCCATTAATCGGTGTCATTGAGGAATCCCTGAAGCTGAGAGGTGACTGTTTCTGGAACTGATTGTCTATGAATCTTCTCTGGATGGACTTTCTGGAATCCTTTCAATGAAATTATTTATTTTTATTTATTTACTTCATTTCTACCCTGCCTTTCTCACCTGAAGGGACTCAAGGCAGCTTACAACTCTGGCAAAAATTCAATGCCAGTAAAAACCAGCAATAACAATAAAACTTAAAACAGTTAAAAACAACTAACATTAAGCAATAATACACATGAAGCAGTATACAAAATTTAAAAAGAATATCAAAGCGCATAGTTCTAGTCATCCAAAATCCTTTATGCAGACCATGTTGAAACCATAAAAACTTCCTCTTCAAATGCTTGGATGGAAGTTGGAGGCAATTCCAGTGGTTGGGGGGGGGGCATAGATCATCCGGGGAGGCCCTGGTCTCAGTCCCACCACCATCGCAGTTGGATTTGGTGGGGACAAGAGACAGGGCCTCCTCTGTGGTGGCCCCTTAGCTGTGGAACTTTCTCCCTAAGGAAGTTAGGTCTGCCCCCTCCCTCCTGACCTTCTGGAAGAGACTTAAATCCTGGCTATGGGATCAAGTGTTTGCAGAATAGATTGATTTTACTGGTGAAGATAAGATTTTATTTGACCGAAATTTGGACTGACTTGGCTAACTGTCTTAATGTATTTTTATAACTATTTTTATGTATTTGGCTGCATTTTATTATGTGTTTTATATTATGTTGGCATCGAATTTGCTGCCTGTTGGGATCTGTCCTGAGTCCCTCCTCGGAGGTCGAGGTATAAATGTTCTAAATAAATAAATAATAAATAATTGTGTGAAAGGCCAGGTCTTTAGCTTTTTTCTAAAACCCAGAAGTGATGGGGCCTGCCTGATGTTGCTGGGGAGGGAGTTCCACAGCTGAAGAGCCACCATGGAGAAGCACCTGTCTCGCGTCCCTACCAATCGCCCTTGCGAAGAAGGTGGGACTGGGATCAGGGTCTCCCCAGAAGATCTTAAAGTTCTAGTAGGTTCATAAGATGAGATGCATTCGGACAGATAACTTGGACCAGAACCATGTAGGACTTTATAGGCCAAGGCCAGCACTTTAAATTGGGCTCGGTAGCACATTGGCAGCCAGTGGAGATGATGCAACAGATGAGTTGTATGATCCCTGTACACCACTCCAGTTAGAAGTCTGGCTGCCACCCATTGGACTAGTTGAAGCTTCTGGGTTGTCTTCAAAGGCAAACCCATATAGAGTACCTTGTAGTAATCTAAGTGGGATGTACCATCGTGGTTAAGTCTGACTGCCCAAGGTACAGGAGCAACTGGCACACAAGTTTTAATTGTGCAAATGCTCCCCTGGTCACCACCAAAACCTGAGGTTCCAGGTTCAGCGATGAATCCAGAACACCCAAGCTACGAACCTGTGTCTTCAGTGTAACCCCATCCAACACAGGCTGTAACCCTATGCCCTGTTCAGCCCTTTGACTGACCAGGAGGATCTTTGTCTTGTCTAGTTTCAATTTGTTCGCCCTCATCCAGACTCTCACAGCTGCCAAGCACCAGTTCAGGACTGGGACAGCCTCCTTAGTAACAGGTGGAAGGGAGTGATATATGCATGCTATATCAATGATCCAAAAAGTATAGTTGAAGTTATGTGTTCTCAGGCCCTGCTGATGTCAAGACAGAGATAAATATGCCCTTGAAATATGCCTAAAGCATTTAATATTTTTATGATTCTATACTTCTTGGAGTCCCCGGTGGTGCAGTAGGTTAAACCACTGAGCTGCTAAACTTGTTGACCAAAAGGTTGCAGATTTAAATCCTGGGAATGGCGTGAGCCTCTATTTTCAGCCCCAGCTTCTGCCAACCTAGCAGTTCAAAAACATGCAAATGTGAGTAGATCAATAGGTACCGCTCTGGCGGGAAGGTAATGGTGCTCCATGCAGTCACATGACCTTGGAGGTGTCGGCTCTTCGGCTTAGAAATGGAGATGAGCAACAGCCCCCAGAGTTGGACACGACTGGACTTAAATGTCAGGAGGAAAACTTTTACCTTTACTTATACTTCTTATGAATGGCTGTTTTGGTAGTTGATGGACCCCAGAATCATATGAATCTAGTTCCTTCGAAGAATAATGCAGTTCCATATAGTACAAAGAGAGTGGCCGCAAGTAGAAAGTGAAAAAGATATGCTAGAGTCTGGCAATTCCTTTCCCCAGTTTTCTGTCTGAAATGGTTCCAAGTAAACATCAAAATACTGTAATTCTTGTACACCTTTCTTCCCTACACAGTATCTGATGGTGCTGATCGATCCAGTGGGTTGAGACCTCCTGTTTATGCCCTTGAAGCTTAATTGAGTCTGAGATTCCAGCTAATGAAGCAATCATTCTTTTGTTTTCCCTGCATTTGATGAGAAACAAGTATTGGTTTTCAGTTTAGGGAAACCATGAGGATCCCTGTTGGACATGCCTAACAGTGTTGACCTGTATTCAACCTCTATTTTGGTCTGAAATCAAAGTCCAAAAGCATTTCATAAGCTCTTGCTGTTTACATGTTTGAACAGACTCCTTCCTATGATGAAGCCAAAAAGATGCTCCAAAGTCACCGTCTGTCTGTGGATCATTATAACCACCCGCTTCAAAGGCAGAGGGCAGCCAGTGCAGTCAGCGTCATTACAAGTGTGCTGGAAGGTACTCACTTCTATTGTATTCTAATGGACAAGGCACCAGCATATCAGTTGGTTTCTAAGATCAATAACATACTGTAATTCCCATAAGAATGTGTCATATGGTCAGCTTCATTCCCACATGGCATTTAATGAATGCGCTGAATATGAGTTTAGGAAATGAGAGAGAGATGCTAGGGATGATGTGGAAAAGAGGGGGTTCTTTGCAGATGTACAGCCCCTCTTTCCAGCAGAAAGGACAATTAGGGAATCTCAAATCTACTGTTTGGTAAATCCCAAATATACTCACTGTTTGTTAAAAAAAAACCTTATAGGATCATGGAGTTGGAAGAGACCCCAAGGGTAATCTGGGACTGTGGCGCAGCATGCTGGGTGTCAACTGCATTAAGATCACTACTGACCGAAAGGTCATGAGTTCAAAGCCAGCCCGGGTTGGGGTGAGCTTCATGCCAATTTTGTTGTCAACCTTTGCAACCCGAAAAACAGTTGCATCTGTCAAGTAGGAAATTTAGGTACCACCTATGTGTGGGGAAGCTAACTTAACAAATTTACGAGGCCATAAAATTCTTCAGCAAAAAACATGTGGGGAATGCGGAAAGTACTTCATCAGTGTCACAGATGGACAGTGAAGCGACAGCTCCCCTGGTGGCCAGAAAAAAGTTAAATAGCTTCTGTCTGTCTATATGTGTTGTGTGCCTATGGCACTGAATGTTTGCCATGTATGTGTACATTGTAATCCGCCCTGAGTCCCCTGCAGGGTGAGAAGGGCGGAATATAAATACTGTAAATAAAAATAAATAAATAATCCATCCTGCCATGCAGGAATACACAATCGAAGCACTCCTGACAGATGGCCACCCAGCCTCTGTTTCAAAACCTCCAGAGAAGGAGACTTTACCGTACTTGCAAGAAGTAAATTCCACTGTTGAACAGCTCTTACTGCCAAGGAAGTCATCCTAATGTTTAGTTGGAATCCTTTGACTCCATTGTTCCATGTCCTAGTCTTTAAAGTAACAGAAAACAAGTCTCTTCAATATAATTTTTAAAAAAATTAAAACTTTATTTATACCCCACCACTATCTCGCAGAGGGACTTGGGGAGGCTTAAAAGGCACTCAAGGTGCAGTATAAATGCATATATATATATATATGCAGAAACGGTAACATAAACAACAACAGCCAACATAAATATCTCATTTCATCAAAGCCCCTGGTTAAAATCAGTAAAATACAGCAATAGCCGCAGGTATAAAACAGCAATCGTCTATCTTAGTTACATATGCTTGGTGAGACTCCTCACATATTTATGAAAGGCACCCACCTAAATATGATCAAAGGCTCGTCGGAACTGCCATGTCTTCAGTTGTGTTCAGAAGACTTGCAGAGCGTGAATATGATATCCTTTCAAATGTTTCCTGGCTGCTCTTTAAGTTGTTCTTCCTAATGTTTAGGTGGAATCTCTTCTCTTCTTTTCCTCCACTTCAATGATGCTTACAGTAAATAAAAAAAATCTGGTTTGCTGTGAGTTTTTCGGGCTGTATGACCATATTCCAGAAGCATTCTTTCCTTATGGTTCTCCTGCATCTATGGCAGGCATCCTCAGAGGTTGTGAGGTCTGTAAGAAGCCAGACCTTGAAACTTCTAGGCCATTAAATGCTAATCAAGGTGGCCAATTGTAACATTCACACCTACCTCAAACAGACAAGAGAACTTTCTCCCACCCTGGATATGCCACAGATATATAACCCCCCCCTTTTTAAAGTTTCCAACAGACCTCACAACCTCTGAAGATCCCTGCCATAGATGCAGGTGAAACATCAGGAGAGAATGCTTCCAGAACATGGCCATACACCTCGGAAAACTCACAACAACCCATTGATTGCGGCCATGAAAGCCTTCGACAATAATATAAAATCTGCCCACTAGCAGAGGAGAAAACCCTATGCTTTAATTTTTCAACCTGCTATTCCCTTGTTTCAAATAGTATTAAGAGGAAGGCTACTTAGTTGAGATGTAATACAACATAAATGCACAGTGAACAGTGAGAAGGTTTACAAAATCCACGATGACACACATTTGATAATCAGATCTTTTGGGATGAACAACTCTGGACCTTCAGAACTGCAATCCCAGGAGCTGGGCTTAGTTCAGCAGGCTCAACAGCTAAGATGCAGAAAATCCCACTGAACAAAAGATCGGCAGCTCAAACCCAGGTCAGGGTGAGCACCCGCCATCATCCTCAGTTCCCTACTCACCTATTTATGTATTTATGTATTTATTTATGTACAGTATTTATATTCCGCCCTTCTCACCCTGCAGGGGAATCAGGGTGGATGACAATGTACATATACATAGCAAATATTCAATGCCATAAACACACAACATATATAGACAAATACTCAGAGGCTATTTAACATTCCAGCTTCTGGCCACTAGGGGAGCTGTCGCTTCCTCATTTTTTGCATACTTCCTGGAGATTTTTATGGCCTTGTAAATCAGTTAAATTAGTCTCCCCACAAAGTGGTACCTAAATTTCCTACTTGATAGGTGCAACTATGTTTCGGGCTGCAAAGGTCGACAACAAGCTACACAATTTTGGTCAGGAGCTCACTCTGACCTGGGCTGGCTTTGAACTCATGACCTTTCGGTTAGTAGTGATCTTAATGCAGCTGACTCCCAGCCAGCTGTGCCACAGTCCTGGTGCACACCTAGCAGATCGAAAGCAGAAATGTGAGTAGATAAATAGGTACCACTTAAAAAAGTGTGGAGGTAATAAAAAGCACCTATCAGGTGACTCGATTGGAGAACTAAGAATGAGAAAGCTCCTTGGCGTTGAAGATGAAGCAACAGCACCCTCCTGTGGCCAGAGTTGAGCACATCCTCCAGGTGCCGGAAATGGAAAAGATGGAAAAGATGAGAAAAGCCTTTACCTCTGTTTATGTATTGTCTGTCTTGTCATTGTATAATCGCCATTGAATGTTTGCTGTATCTGTTCTGTAATCCGCCCTGAGTCCCCTTGGGGAGATAGGGTGGGATATAAAGAAACTATTCATCTCTTTTTAGTCATAACTAGAATATCCAATAATGAGTAACATGGGATATGTGTATTTGTGTGCCAGCGACCATTCAAATTTTTGAAAACCATTTTGGCTGGAATTACTTGACTGGCCAGTTCCTTCTTTAGTTCTACAACTTTGGAGGGTGGATATCTTACTGCATTTTGTTCCTGGTTTAGAACTTGAAGAATCAAATCAGAGATGCCCCCCTTTTTTGAAGAAGTTGGCCTTCAGGTATCTTGTCTGGGAATTTTGCCCGCTGTGGATGAAAATAAAGAAGAAAGTGAGCATTTTTGTTATGGATCCGTTTACTGACCTCGCAATCACACTTTGCATTGTGATTAATACTCTTTTCATGGCTCTAGAACACTATAAAATGACGCCTGGGTTCAAACTCATGCTTTCCATTGGGAACAAGGTAAGTACATTCTGACAACTACAACATTCCCAACTATTTTATTTTAATTATCTAGACCAGTGATTTTCAACCAGTGTGCCGCGGAGAGATCATCAGGTGTGCCGTGGGAAATTATTTTCAAACTTCATTCATATATAAACTATAAGGCACATCTGTCCCTTTAAGAAATGGAACCATAGCACTCTCGCATCACCTAAGAAGTGACGCGAGAGTGTTGTGGTCGTGCCATCTTGGATTCGCTCAGATGCGGCTAAGTAAACAAACTTAGAGTTAGTGCTGCAGCTGCACGTCAAGCGACAGTGGCAATTTGGGATCACAGCAAGACAAGCGAGTGACAGTGATGGAGAAGTTTTTGAGAAGGGAAAATGCAAATGCCGAACAGGGCCCTGAACACAATTATGACACAGATGAAAGCCCTAATATGAGTGGTGGGCAAAAGAAAAAAGAAAAGACGGTGAGCTCGAGGCAATACAGTGAAAGCTATCCTTCATTTGGATTCACTTTCACTGGGCATGCGATGGCACCGACTCCGCTGTGCTTGGAGAGTGGTGAGAAGCTGTCCAATAGCGCCATGGTGCCAAGCAAGCTTAAACGCCATCTCCATTGAACTGAAACAAGATCGTAGTTTAAAGCTAAAATTTGCTGATCTTCCTTTGGACAGTTTTTGGTTATCTGTTGCCAGGGAGTTCCCCATTCTGGCCAACAAAGCTATTTTGACATTGCTCCAGTTTTCAACCACATATTTGTGTGAGATGAGTTTCTCAAGCTTGACTGTGATAAAAACTAAAAACAGAGAGAGACTGACAGCTGTTGAGCAAGAGCTTCGTGTGTGTCTTTCTTTCTACCATTCCTGCCAGGATATCTATTTTGTGTTCGTCGAAACAGGCCCAGGTTTCGCACTAAGCGAGTGTATAAATACATTTAAAAACATATTAACTATATGTATTACTGTGTTAGAGTGTTATTTTGTGTCATTTTGGTTGGTGGTGTGCCCCAGGATTTTGTAAATGTAAAAAATGTGCCGCGGCACAAAAAGGTTGAAAATCGCCGATCTAGACAGTTGGGGCCGTGGTGTTGCCATATGTTAAACAATTGAATTGTTTAATCTGCTGACCTAAAGGTTAGCAGTTCAAAGTCACGGGTCGAGGTGAGCTCCCACTGTTAGCCCTTGCTCCTACCAACCTAGCAGTTTGAAAACATGTAAATGAGAGTAGATTAATAGCTACCACTTTGGCGGGAAGGTAATAAAGGCACCCATGCAGCCTTTATTACACACAACCAGGAGGTGTCTATGGAAAACAGGCTCCTCAGCTTGGAAATGAAACAAGAGCAGCTCCCCATGGCCAGAGTTAAACACCACCTCCAGAAAGCAGGTGTTGTAGTTTAGCCTGTACTTGTGTCCAATGTTCATGATGGTAATGGAGATGATGTTCCTGATGGTGGGCCTGTGTCTGTTTGCACTGGGGACGAGGGTTTGCCTCGGTGTGAGTTACACTTAGAGAAGAGACCCAAGCTGTCTCTGGAAGATTCGCAAGGTCACATTCCTTGGAGAGGCCCTTCGCAATCTTTCTCAGAGCAACTGTCTGAAGACATATCGTCAAAGGCTTTCTTGTCTGGAATCACTGGGTTGTTGTGAGTTTTCCGGGATGTATGGCCATGTTCCAGAAGCATTCTCTCCTGACCTCACAACCTCTGAGGATCCTGCCGTAGATGCAGGTGAAACCTCACAATCTTTGACCTCACAACTTCTGAGGATGCTTGCCACAGGTGCAGATGAAACATCAGGAGAGAATGCTTCTGGAACATGACCATACAACCTGAAAAACTCACAACAACGTTGTCTGAAGATGATTTGTCAGGTGCAGAAGCTAATGAGAGTCAAATTAATGAGCGTGTAGATAGAAAGCAAGCCTTTTGTACACAGTGACAGAGTGCTCAGACGCAAAGGAGATCAGTTCATTTACAAGAAAAGAGAGATAAGAAACCTTTATCTGGTGGTAAGGTTATGAAAAATTTATTTATTTACATAACTTATATTCTGCCCACAGGGGTTTCAGGGTGGATCACAATGCACATATACAGACAAACATTCAATGCCATAGACATACAACATATATAGACGGACACTCAGAGGCAATTTAACATTCCAGCTTCCGGCCACCAGGGGGAGGTATCGCATTCTTTCATTCATTTTCATACTTCCTGGAGATTTTATGGCCTCGTAAATCAGTTAAATCAGCCTCCCCACAAAGTAATACCCAAATTTCCTACTTGACAGATGCAACTGTCTTTCGGGTTGCAAAGGTTGACAACGAGCCACACAATTTGGTTGAGAGCTCACCCCCACCCAGGCAGGCCTCAAACTCATGACCTTCTAGTCAGTAGAGATCTTATGCAACTGACTCCCAGCCAGTGATTTTCTTTCGGTTTTGAGATCTGGAAAAACCTTATATTGATTCATGGAAATGAGTTACCTCAGTTGGGGCAACATTGGAAATTCATGGTGGTCTTGCTGTCAAGTGTACTTAGTTTCATGTACCAAGTTTTTGTCAAGCTCCTGATTTGTGTATTGGATTTTTCATGCTGTCTTGTTTAATGGATCCTTGTGCCTGTTTCATGGATTTTTATACCTATGGATCTTGAAGCTCATGGACTAACCTTTGTTTTGGAACTTTACTGTTTTTGCTCATTTTACTGCTCTGCCTACTTATATTCTTCAATAAACTGCTTGCTGATTTTACCAAGCTGGTGTGGTTTTTAAGGTCAGAGGCATTCCTGCTCTGGTGTATGACAGCTGGAGATGAAAGGGGAAGCCTTCGCCTTTGTTCTGTGTATTAAAGGCTTTGAATCTTTGCCTATCTGTGTATGCTGCAAACCACTCTGAGTCCCCTCAGGGAGATAGAGTGGAATATAAATAAAGTATTATTATTATTATTTCTAAAACTAAGTTGATGTTTGTTGTGTTGAAGGATGGAAAGAATATTTGAATATTATATATTTTATATAATAAGATTAATATATAATATATATACTGTATATAATGTATATTATATATAATAATAAAATTAATATTATATATATATAATATAAAATTCAAATAAATTAATAAATATATTTTAAAAAACAATTTTTTTAGTTTCAAGAATCGAACTTATACAGGTGAGAACATTTGTACTTTGTTCAATGCAAAATCATACAAATATGCAGATTTCTTTGTGCATATAATTGCATTTCCTGAGCAGAAAGCCAGTTTCCTGCACATAAAACAGTATTTTCTGCACATAAATATTTTTTTCTATGCAGACAATTCTCTTTTCTTCAGGAGAAACTTGTTTTTGGTGTAGAAATCGTATTTTCTGTGCATTTCTCAGCATGTCCCTGATCTGAGCCTAGTTTTAACTTAAGGAGGGACTGTGGCACAGCTGGCTGGGAGTCAGCTGCATTAAGATCACTACTACCCGAAAGGTCATGAGTTCAAAGCCAGCCCGGGTCAGAGTGAGCTCCTGATCAAAATTGTGTAGCTTGTTGTCGACCTTTGCAGCCCGAAAGACAGTTGCATCTGTCAAGTAGGAAATTTAGGTACCACTTTGTGGGGAGGCTAATTTAACTGATTTATGAGGCCATAAAAATCTCCAGGAAGTATGCAAAAATGAGGATGCGACAGCTCCCCTGGTGTCCAGAAGCTGGAATGTTAAATAGCCTCTGAGTGTCTGTCTATATATGTGGTGTGTCTGTGATATTGAATGTTTGCCATGTATATGCACATTGTAATCCGCCCTGAGGGAGGAATATAAATACTGTAAATAAATAAATAAATCATGCAGCAACTTGAATTTGACTGTGCTTTTTCTATCTTATAGATTTTCACAGCAATTTTTACTGCAGAAGTGATCCTGAAAATCATTGCAATGGACCCCTATTACTATTTTCAGCAGCGTTCAAATATCTTTGACAGTATTGTTGTTTTCATCAGCATCATTGAATTGAGCATACCCAGCGAGCCCCCAAAACCTGGCAAGGGAAAAAGAGGCGGAAAGAAAGGCACCTTTACCGTTTTACGAACATTGCGGCTGGTAATAAATTAACTCTTTTTGGTCTATTTCATTTATTTCTGGAAACATTGAACATAGAACTCGTGAGAAAGTGAAAACCAGTTTAAAATATATTTAAAACATAATTAAGAATGGACAGGATAAAACACCTATCGCACTACTATCAATGTGATCATTGTTTTGAAAAGCAATCAATTAAGTAGAGGAAAATGGAAAAGTAGGAGGATTGATAGGGAAGTATTTTGTACAAATCTTTGGCACCATCTACACTGTCATATAATGCAGTTTGAAATTGCATTATATGGTCAGAATAGACTCATATAATGCAGTTTAATGCAATTAAACTGCATTTTATGAGTCTAGGTAAGTCTAGACATTAAGGAGGTGGTGCACATCTCCATTTCTAAGATGAAGAGCCGGTGCTGTCCGTAGACAGCTCCTAGGTCATGTGATCTTATAATGGAGTTTGAAACTACAGTATATGTAAATGGGGCATATGGCTGAATCTGCATTGTCGAATAATGCAGTTCAATGCAGTTAAACTACATTATATGGGTCTACTCTTTTTCAAACTGCATTATATGGCAGCATAGGTCCAGCGGGAGGAAAGGTAAAAGAGAGAAAAGCAAGATTGCAAATTATGATTTATGGTTGTATTGCTATACTGTATATTGTAAAAATGTAACCAAAACATCAGCACTGTCCCGCTATCTGAGATGGCACAATGGGTTAAACCCTTGTGCTGCTGAACTGCTGATCTGATGGTTGGCAGTTCAAATTCATGGGATGGGGTGACTTCTACTGTTAGCTCTAGCTCCTGTCAACCTAGCAGTTTGAAAACATGTAAATGTCAGCCGATCAATAGGTACCAAACAATCCCATCTTCTGTAAAGATCTCAAAACACGGATGTTTCAATGTGCTTTTGATTAATCAGTTCACTAGATAATTTTGGCCCCTCTAGCCATATCTTACCTTTGGCTCTTGTACTTTACCATTATCCCTGCCCTATCGTTGTATTGCTCAAATTGACCTGGCTCCTGCACTCTTCTATCAGCCCTGCCCTTGCACAAGTCCTGCCTCTCTCATGAGCTTAGTACATAGCCATTATGTTAGGCTATTAGTTGTTGTTGTTGGTTACGTTTGTATGATGTTTTGTATTTGTAATTTTTACTTTGTTATAGTTTAATCTCTGTTTGACCGGGCTTGCCCCCATGTAAGCCACCTCAAGTTCCTTTGGGAAGATAGTAACGGGATATTTAAAAAGTATTATTATTATTAATATTATTATTATATTTCTGACACAAAAGCACAGTGTGACACAGCAAACTAGATATATATGCTGGAATTCGTATCACAAAAGCTGAACACTTCCCAAGCGTTTAGGACAGAGTGATGTATTTTCGAATGATGCATGCAGATCCAAGTAAGGTGGTCTTTTGCAGTTGATTATTGTTATTGTTATTGTTACCACTTTGGCATGGAAGGCCTAAGATGCTCCAAGCAGTCATGCTGGTCTCATGACCAGGAGGTGACAACGCAGGCTCCTCAGCTTGGAAATGGAGAACAGCACTTCCCCAGAACCAGAGATGAACACTGCCTCCAAAGCTGGAAATGAAAGGAGAAGCCTTTGCCTTTGTGTTTGTGTGTCTCATTGTATTGTGACAAGGCATTGAATGTTTGCTAGTATATGTTTGTACTGTAATCTGCTCTGAGCCCCCGGGGGGAGAAGGGTGGAATATAAATAAAGTGTTGTTATACTGACACAAAAACACAATATGACACAGCAAACAAGATCTATATGCTGGATTACGTACCACAAAATCACAAGTCGAATATTTCCAAGCATTTAGGACTGTGTGATGTATTTTCCAATGATGTGCACAGATCCAGGTAAGGTGGCCTTTTGCAGTTGACAGATCGTGATTTTGTCAATGTTTACTGTTTTCAAATGCTGGCTGAGACCTTTTGGCACGGCACCCAGTACAGGTGGTACCACTGGGACCACCTGTACTGCTTTATGCCAGAGCCTTTGTAGTTTGATTGTGAGGTCCTGATTATGGCTGAGTTTTTCCTGTTGTTTTTCATCAATTCGACTGTCACTTGTTATGGTGACATCAATAATCCAAAAAAAATTCTTTTTCACAATAGTGATGTCTGGTGTATTGTATTCCAAAACTTTGTCAGCCTGGATTCAAAAGCCCCTCAGTGTTTTTGTGTGTTCATTTTTCACTACCTTTGCAAGTTTATGTTCCCACCAGTTATTTACTACCAACAGGTGGTACTTGTGACATAAGTTCCAATGAATCATTTGGGCCACAGAGTTGTGACTCTGTTTGTAGGCCGTCTGTGATTTTCTAGCAGTGGCTGAGGATATGATCAATGGTTCCATCAGCTTCCGTATGAAAGTGTTGTTGTTGTTGTTGTTGTTATTTCAGCATATCTTGTCATACATACTGGTCAGTCTTTTAAATGTACTACTTTACAATTTCTGTTTTCTAATGATATGCTGCTTTCTTCCCTAACAGCTCCGTGTCTTCAAACTGGCCAAGTCTTGGCCGACCTTAAACACACTTATCAAAATAATTTTGAACTCCATCGGTGCCTTGAGCAACCTCACCCTTGTTTTGATCCTCATTGTCTTCATCTTTGCTGTTTTCGGAATGCAGCTCTTCGGCAACAGTTATAGATTAGGTCGCTGCAATATCACTTCCACTTGCAGACCACGATGGCATATGGAGGACTTTTACCACTCCTTCCTGGTTATTTTCCGGATTCTGTGCGGAGAATGGATTGAGACCATGTGGGATTGCATGGTGGTGGCAGAGACGCCCCTGTGCCTCTTGGTTTTCCTATCGGTTATGGTGATTGGAAATTTGGTGGTAAGTTTTCAGATATTTGTAAGTGTTTCTGCCACCATCAAGATGTTTCTGTTTGGTTTATTTTTAATGTAAAGGGGATGTGTTTCTGGCAATACATGAATTGTGATATATTATCAAAGGCTTTCATGGCCTGAATCACTGGATTGTTTTCAGTTTTCCAGGCTGTTTGGCCATGCTCCAGAAGCATTGTCTCCTGACGTTTTGCCTGCATCTATGACAGGCATCCTCAAAGGTTTTGAGGTCAGATGCCTGCCATAGATACAGGTGAAATGGCAGCAGAGAATGCTTCTGGAACATGGCCAAACAGATCAGAAAACTCTGACCAACTGCTGATGTTGCTTTACTTGTAGCTTGTTGATTATTTTGAAGGGCAGTTCCTTGTAGAGTACATTAAATAATCTCGTAGGAAAGTTACTTAGAGCATGGACCACAGTGTCTAGAGCAGGCATGGGCAATCTTCAACCCTCCCGGTGTTTTGGAGTTCAACTTCCATAATTCCTGACAGCCTACCAGGGGTATCAAACTCATTTTCATTGAGCACTTATTGTCACCTTCAAAGGCCATTGAATCAATGGAAGGAAAATCTGTGGATACAAAGGACCAACAATATTTATTTTTACATAGTGGTCAGTTATCCTTACTTTTTACCCAGTTTGGGTCCCCAGATGTTATTAAATGACAACTCCCCTAACTTTGGATTATATGCCATGCAGAAGACTAGGGATAATGGGAATTGCAACCCAATGGCAGCAGTGGTGCAATGGGTTACACCCTTGTGACTGCTGAACTGCTGATCTGAAGACATGAAGGTTGGCAGTTCAAATTTGCGAGACAGGGTGAGCTCCCAACTGTCAGCCCCAGCTTCCCATGTGGGGACATGAGATAAGCCTACCACAGAATGGTAACACATCCGGGCATCCCCTGGGCAATGTCCTTGCAAACTGCCAGTTCTCTCACACCAGAAGCAACTTGCAATTTCTCAAGTCACTCTTGACATGAAAAAAAAACCCCTCCAATGGCACTTGTGGCTTTGAGGTTGGGGAAAGGTTAAAAGACATTTTACCATCAGACCTCAGACCACAAGCCTTGTATCTAAATCTAAACAGAACGCAGATGTTACTGTATCACAACTCCTATCAGGTCTAGTCATGATGTCTAATGATGAGGAATACAAGAGTTGGAGTCTAGCATATGGAAGGCCATATAAAATGTCACGGTGGGTTTGATTTGGCCAATGGGCCTTGAGTTTGACACATGTGATATACACTTGTAGAAGGAACACAATTTGACAGCACTGAAAATGCCATAGTTCAATGCGATATAATCATGGGAGTTGTGGTTTGGTGAAGCACCCACACTCATTGGCAGAGAGAGCTCAAGACCTTGTAAAACTGCATCTCAATAACAATATCAATAACAATAACAATAATAATTTCTTGCTAGGGCTAGACATTTTAGTAAACTTTTGCTCTTCCCTTGCTTTGAGGTTCTCAATTTGTTCATTGCGCTACTACTGAACTCCTTCAGTGCTGACAATCTCACTCAACTCCCTGAAGACGACAGAGAGACGAACAACCTCAAGATTGCCTGTGCTCGAATCCACAGGGGCCTTCATGGAGCAAAACAATGGATGTTGGCTTTTTGTTTCAAAGCCTTTGGCTACAAGAAAAAAGCAGTCCAAAAGAAAATCAAATGTGACACTGAGAAAAATGGGCTGGAGCTTACAAAGGACAAGCTGCATTCCAAAGAGAAATATAGTAATGGAGGGAATGAGAAGATTGGAGAAAGGTACTTGGTGAATAATATCCTGGATGAATACATCAGCAATCCCAGTGTGTTTGTCTCCGTTCCCATTGCTCATGGGGAGTCAGACAGTGACGGTTCTGAAGATGCTGCTGATAAGCAAGATACAGTCATGGAGACAGATCATACCAAACAGGTACAAAACTATCCTGAGATCATAGTTCATGTCTAAGGAAAGACTAGCAAATGTACGCATCAAAGTAGGCAATAATAATAATATCCAAATCAGTTCTTGATACTCTGTCCCAGTTTTTGCCACATTGTAATATGGCAGAACCAAGGATGAAAGCTGACAGATACAGAAAGCTGGTTGAGGTTCCACCATAAGTATATATTTAGTTTCTTCTTCAAGAAAGTGAGATCCTTCAATGTCATTGTATTCAATTTGTTTTCTCCCAGATGAGCCCTATTTCCCAGCACTGCCTTTCAGTCTTCCACATCTACCCATGGGATTTTCGTGATAATCTCGTACTCATAGTGCTACATCTCAACCTTCCTTATGCCGCGACCCCTTAATACAGTTTCTCACATTGTGGTGACCCCCAACCATAAAATTATTTGTGATGCTACTTCATAACTATATTTTTGCTACTGTTATGAATTGCAATATAAATATAAATATCTCACCCCAGGAGTGAGAAAGGTGGTATATAAATACTGTAAATAATAATAATATTTTTTATTCACTGGACCAAATTTGGCACAAATACCTGACACGCCCAAATTAGAATACTGGTGGGGTTGGAGGGTATTGATTTTGTCATTTGGGAGTTGTAGTTGCTGGGATTTATAGTTTACCTTCAACCAAAGAGCATTCTAAACCCCACCAATGATAGAATTGGAACAAACTTTCCACACTGAACCCCCATGCCTTGACATGCTCTCCTTGCCTGCTCATGCGCACCACACTGGCATGTGCTGAGCACGCACTTGCTCTCCCCCCCCCCCCGCTTGTAGTCTTAGAACAGCCCTCCCCTTGGCTAAGAGGCCAGCCAATCACAGTGGAGGAGGGCTTTTGATGGGAGGATTCGCCGTCTGTTTCCAAAAAAGAAGAGAAGGTCAGATGGAGAGGTCTTCAGCCTTCTCTGCCAAATGGGATCCCAAGACAATCAGAAATATATGTTCTCTGATGGTCTTTGCCGACCCCTCTGAAACCCCCTCACAACCCCCCCCCAGTGTTCTCGACCCCCCTAGGTTGAGAAATGCTGTTCTATCCTATGAATATCTGAATATTTCAATATGTAGACAAATAGAAGCTTGGTGGAGGGGATCATGAAAAAAATGCTATCGTAGAATCTATCCACTGCAGCTTTTACTAACTGCTTTAAGTCATAACAGCACACACATATACTTTATCTTCAAGAATTTTAAAATCTCAGTGGTTAAAAAGTGTCATTCAAAGGAAATGTTCTGGAGTACAAACTGGTATGACTTACCTTTAGCAGGAAAACCAGTTGCGACTGAGAGGAGAGCGAATGAAGAACTCGGATGCCTGGAGCCGAACCTCTGAAATCAGTTCTCCTGGGGAGTTAAGTATACAGTGGAAAGCTGGATCATCATCATCGAAATTAAAAGAGGTAAATGTCATTCTCTGATATTATAAAAGAATATTGCCATTAATCATTCAGATGAAATATATTCTGTTCACAAAATTCAGGATAACTCCAGATTCTGGTCACAAAATTCTGGGTATCTCCATATGGGTAAAACAATCATATTATTTTCCAGTTCTTTTTGTTTTGATTCTACCTGCTTATCCATCAGAGTTGTCTATGGAGTAATGCTATAGATTTATAGAGAGGTGTTCTCTCAAATGTAAGAAATAGCGTTTTTAAAATATCTTTTTTTAAGGCCGACATCACCAGCTGTTCTGAAGGCAGCACTATAGACATACCCGATCCCGATGAATTCTTGAAGAACATCCCTGAACTAGCTGAAGAGTCAAAGGAGCCTGATAATTGTTTCCCAGAGAGTAAGGCACTATATTTTATGTATTGTTGGCTAGGTTATATTATTTTGGTATTGTGAGTGTCACTAAAAAGGGCTGCCATACATTTCCTCAGAAGTACCCTTCTGCTTTCTAATTGTGAAGTATGTATCATCTAACATAAGATATGTTTTACATCTATACAGTAATATTAATAATAATAATATTTTTTGTTGTGTCAGGAGCACCTTGAGAAACTGCATTTTATTTCTTACCTGCGTCTCCTCATGGCTCGAAGTGGATTACAGAATAATTAAAACACATAAACATTGAAAAAAGGATACACATACACATACTAAAATGTATTTATATAAAACACATATTAAAATACAGTAGAGTCTTGCTTATCCAATCTTTGCTCGTCTGACATTCAGTGTCACCCAACACCCCTAACCCCCCCCCTCTCCCAAAGCACACATACATTGGCGACTGGGAGCACAACTGCATCTGCCCCCACCACTCCTGGCAGTGAGACACTGCAGTGCAAAAATTGTGTGCAGCAGGTCCACCGGATGTGCACCAGCCACATCCCGCCCCTCCTGATGGGCACCCAGCATGCGGCAGGGCCTGCCGCATGCTGCCACTTTTCTAAACAGTGTGTTGCTATTTTTCCAAACAGTGACATGCAGCACCCCCCCCCCCGTTCACCAAGCACCCACCAGAAGGGGTGGGATGCGACTGGTGCAAGCTAGGCACACACGTCCGGTGGACTTGCTGTGCTCATCCCCTGCACCGTGGCACCTCTCCACCCCTCCCAATGGGTGCCCAGCATGCAGCCACTTTTCTAAATAGCGTGTTGCTGTTTTTTCCAAACAGCAACACACAGCGTTGTGCACATAACACCCACCAGGAGCCAAGATGACTGAAAATTTTACGGATTTAACTTCCAACAATGTTGTTACTTTAAGTTCATTTTATGCCATTCAGTCTTTATTTGTAGTCAATTTTTAACATTAACTTCAATATGTTTTCAATACATTATGATGTTTTGGTGCTAAATTTGTAAATACAATAATGACTGCATAGCGTTACCATGTACTGAGCTGCCTTTTCTGTTGATCTGTTGTAAAACATGATGCTTTGGTGCTTAAGTTGTAAAATCATAACGTAATTTGACATTGAATAGGCTTTTACTTAATCCTTCTATATTATCCAACATTTTTGCTTATCCAACATTCTGCCGGCCTGTTTATGTCAGATAAGTGAGACTCTACCGTACACAAAATAGAGATTTAACACATTTAAAATTCATGCTCAAAGACTGTCTCTGTAGGCCTGCCAGAAGAGAAAGGTCTTTACATGGTGTTTAAATTCCGACAGCTCATTGAGCTGTCAGAGTTCTTCCAGCAGGCCATTCCACAGTGTTGGGGTGGCTGATGAAAAGGCCCTCTGGGTGGTGGTTGCCAATTGGGTTCAGGCTGGTTGGAGCATATGCCCCCCATAAGATTGAAATGTTCAGGGCGGATTGTACATGAGGCAATCCTTTAGGTAACTTGGACCCAAATCATGGAGGCTTTAAAGATCAAAACAAACACTTTTTAATTTGCCTGGAAACTAATTGGCAGCCAATTGAGTGACCTTAGCATAAGTGTGATATGCTTACTCCTGGATGTTCCTGTATCCAATCTGGCTGTCATATTCTCAACCTGCTGGAGTTTACAAACTTGGTACGAGGGTAGCCCAATGTAAAGCGCATTGCAGAAGTCCAACCTTGAGGTTACCAGTGTGTGCACTACCATCTTAAAGTCCTCCAAATGTAGGCTGGCGTATCAGCCGAAATTGGTAGTAAGCACTCCTGACTGTCACATCTACCTGGGTTGATATTTGGAGAGATGGATCCAGGAGCCCTTGTCCCAAGCTGTGAACACAGTCTTTCAGGGGGAGTGGGACCCCATCCAGAACTGGTTGACATACCTTCACCCCCAGATGAGGACCCTTGATGGCAAGCACCTCTGTTTTGTCTGGATTCTGTTTCAATTTGTTTTTCCTGATCCAGCCCATTACCTGCTTCAGGCATTCATTCAAAGGGGACACACTATGCTTAACTGTAGTTGTTTTGGAAGACATGGTGAAATATATTTATGTGTCATCAGCGTACTGCTAACATCCCACCCCTTGCAATCTGACACAACTTTAACTTGCATGGCTTAATGCTATGGAATCATGGAAGTTGCAAAATAGTTGCAAAGTACACCTCTCATTGTTCCATAGCACTGAGCCATAGCAGCTAAAGTGGTGTCAAACCACATTAACTCACAGTGGAGATGCACCTGCAGTCTGAACTTTCTAGTTTTCCATCTGTTCATGTCAGTATTAATTTGCACAAAGTTTTCACCAGTTCCATAATGTGCACCATTTCTTTTGTGCCTCATTTAGGATTTACTCGTCATTATCCTTGGTGTTCAGTCAATACCACAAAGTTTCCAGGCAGAATGTGTTGGAATCTAAGAAAGACGTGTTACCAAATTGTAGAGCACAACTGGTTTGAGAGCTTCATTGTATTCATGATTCTGCTCAGTAGTGGAGCGCTGGTATGTTATGGTTCACAAGCATTATATTTCTAAATTGCTGTTGTGTTCAAATAATGAAAAATGTGAGCAAACAGAGGGAACATATTTCACTGGATAGAAAATTGTGAGCTGGGGGTGCAGCCTGCAGTAATTGGGGTGGGGATTTGTTGAATTCACATTTTAATGTAAACTGAATTCACATTTAAATGTAAACCTGCATATTTTATAACCACAATATAAAAGAACAGCATTCACACTTGTCCAAATCAGAGAGTAATAGATTTCACAGAGAAGAGATCCTAAGGACCATCCAGTTCAACACACCATTCTTTGATGCAAGAAGACACAATCAAAGCACTTCTGACAGATGCCTATCCCATTTCTGCTGAAAAGCCTCCAAAGAAGGAGTCTTCACCAGACTCTGAGGCAGCAGCATATTCCAGTTTCAAACGGCTTTTATCATCAGGATGTTGTTCTTCCTAATGTTTCCTTTCCTGTAGTTTGAACCCATTGCTCAATATCTTAAGGCTTGTCAACACTAACTTTATACTTAGTTGTTGTCCAGAAGTTGCTCCTGGATGTTCAAATTACATCTAGGTACTGACTTTGGGTTCGTTTTATACATTTATTGTTGTTTGCAGTGCTATTTTGTGAACCGCTCTGAGCCGTCGGGGAGTGGCGGTGTATAAATCCAAATAATAAATAAATAAATAAATATAATACTGAACTCTTTTTATCTTTCACTAGCTGTACTCGCCACGCATTGCTGTGGCCAACCTTCCCTCCCTTTTTCTCTCCTTCTTTCTCTCCTTCCTTCCTTCCTTCCTTCCTTCCTTCCTTCCTTCCTTCCTTCCTTCCTTCCTTCCTTCCTTCCTTCCTTCCTTCTTCCCTTTTCCCCTTTCCTGCTCTCCTTTCTTCCTTTTTTCCCTCTTCCTTTCCTTCCCCCTTTTCTTTCCCTTCATCTTTCACCCCTTTCTTCTTTCTCTACCTATTCTTGCACTGCAACTCCCAGCAGTCCTCCTGATCGATCTACCTACCTATCTCTATCTAAACTGTCAGTGCCACAGGTCTGGTTTGAGAATAAAATAACAATTGGACAAAATGCACAAATGACTTAATAAAGATGAGAGAACTGTATGGTTGTTCTGGTTGACCCCATGTATCTTTTCTTTAAAAGGCATTTGAAGATATTTACTTGACTGAGAAACCAAAAATTAAAATGATGCTGGAATATGCTGACAAAATCTTCACCTATATCTTCATCTTGGAGATGCTGCTGAAATGGGTGGCGTATGGGTTCCACAAATATTTCACAAACGCCTGGTGCTGGCTTGATTTCCTAATAGTAGATGTAAGTATGACCTTTGATGACTTCAATGGAATTGGTTTCATAGGCTTCTAAGGCTGCATGACTGAACTGTCAGAGAACTTTGTTTCCTATGCAAAAGTATGGAGCTGCTTTATGTAGAAAACATAGGCAGAGGCTACGTGTCAATGATTCAGTATGGGATAACAAAACCACAAGGTCCCAATTATCTAAACGTTAGAAGATAAAAATGCCAAAAGCAGTAGACAACAGAGCTATTGTCGAAGGCTTTCATGACTGGAATCACTGGGTTGCTGTGAGTTTTCTGGGCTGTATGGCAATGTTCCAGAAGCATTCTCTCCTGACATTTCACCAATATCTATGGCAGGCATACTCAGAGCTTGTGAGGTCTGTTGGAAATGAGGCAAGTGGGGTTTATATATCTGTGGAATGTCTCTTGTTTGTTTGAGGCAAGTGCGAATGTTCCAACTGGCCACCTTGTTTAGCATTGAATAGCCTGGCAGCTTCAAAGCCTGGCTGCTTCCTCCCTGAGGGAATCCTTTTGGGGGAGGGGGTGTTTCCTGTCTAGAATTCCTCTAGCACCTCCTAACAAAGGATTCCCCCAGGCAGGAAGCCGCGGGGACATTCCACAGATATATAAATCACACTTGCCTAGTTTCCAACAGGCCTCAAAACCTCTGAGGATGCTTGCCATAGATGTGGGTGAAACGTCAGGAAGGAATGCTTCTGGAACATGGCCATATTTATTTATTTATTTGAAATTTTTGTATCCCGACCTTCTCACCTCCAAGGAGGGACTCAGACCGGCTTACAGCAAAATTCAGTGCCATACAAATTTAAAACATCTTAAAACAGCATATAAAATACATAAAAACAGAGATACATAAAAAACACATTGCCATTAAAACCACATTCAACTCGGTTTATAAAAGTGGTCACCCATTTCAGATTTAAATCAATCTCAGCTTATTCTGGGAAGGCCTTGTTCCACATCCAAGTCTTCACTCGCCTCCTGAAGGGCAACATGGAGGAGGCAGATCTAACATCGCTTGGGAGGGAGTTCCACAGCCGTGGGGCCACAACTGAGAAGGCCCTGTCTCTCGTCCCAACCAGATGCGCTTGCGAAGATGGCGGGATTGAGAGCAGGGCCTCTCCGGAGGATCTTCATGTCCTTGATGGTTCATAAGGGAGAATCCATTCGGACAAGTAAACTGGGCCAGAACCGTATAGGGTTTTGTAGGCTAAAACCAGCACTTTGAATTGCGCTCGGAAACTAATTGGCAGCCAGTGGAGCTGGCGCAACAAGGGAGCTGTATGATCCCTGTACCCAGCTCCTGTTACTAACTTGGCTGCCGAGCGTTGGACTAATTGCAGTTTTCGAGCAGTCTTCAGAGGCAACCCCACATAGAGAGCGTTGCAGTAGTCTATTCGAGATGTAACCAGAGCATGGACTACTGTGGCCAAGTCAGACTTAACTGTGCAAAACCTCTCCTGGCCACCGCCGAGACCTGGGGCTCCAGGCTCAGCGATGAGTCTAGGATCACTCTCAAACTGCGAACCTGCGCCTTCAGGGGGAGTGTAACACAGGCTGTAACCCTATGCTCTGTTCAGCCTTGCGACTGACCAGGAGTACCTCTGTCTTGTCTGGATTAAGTTTCAATTTGTTCGCCCTCATCCAGTCTGTTACAGCAGCCAAGCACCGGTTCAGGACTTGAACAGTCTCCTTAGTAGCAGGTGGAAAGGAATGACAGAGATAGGCATCATTTGCGTACAGATGACACCGCACCCCGAAACTCCGGATGATCTCCCCCAACTGCTTTATGTATATGTTAATTAATATAGGGGACAGTACTGAGCCCTGTGGGACCCCACAGTACAATGGTCGTGGGGTTGAGCAGGAGTGTATGGCCATACAGCTTGGATAACTCACAGCAACCCAACAGGGCTATTGCAAGATACATCCAATCTAAATTGACTGCAATAGACTTAAATGGTTCAATATTCTTGGCTATGAAAAGCAGAGTTTAGAAAGTGACTTTTGAGAAAAATGATTACAATGCCCTGCTAAGCAAAAGTAGGATAATGTTCTAGATTCTGGAGCTTTAGTCTGCAACTTCTCGATTATGAATGACTTCAGCACATTCTTATATCAATTCTTCATAAGCCTCATAACTTTAAGATAGCAGTTGGATCACCGTTGCAACATGGTCTTCCAGCAAGGTGCTTCATGTCTTGTGACTTTGTAATATTCTTGGTCTGGAATAAGATGTTTTTTTCCATGTTGCAATGCTTACTAAACAAAGCAATTTTTCTCCAGAAGGTACACTTCTGATTTGAAATGTAAAACGTGATTCTGTACATGCGTAATCAGCATTTAGCCGACCAGGTGTCCAGAGCTAGTTTCTCTGCAGACGCACGTACAAAACATTTGAAATGCTAAACCTCTTACTCATGCTGGAACTCTTGTGAATTGCCATGAATTATATTCACAATCCTGCTGATGAGGTGTACTTTTATTTGGAAAGCAGCGTCTCTATTTGGGTCAGTTGTCTTCATTACTTCTTGCTCAGGTTTTATGTGTTTCCCATTTCCCATCCATACGTAAAACTACAGAAAAGTTTTCCCTGAACTTTGTTATGTGTAACTTATAAGTAGCTCTTCTCGTGCACTATATTTCTTAAGGGGAAATACATTCCAATGCAGAAGAATGGCACCATCATTGAAAAAACAAACCTTATGCAAAAACATTTTCAACTGCCAAAAAAAAAATCCCAAATGTGCAAACTATTTGCGTGGGCAGTGGCAACATATTTGGGTTTTAGTCCAAGAATATCCAAGGTGCTGAACCCTGTCCAAAATAGTTGGGTGGCTCTTGTGAGATTCAGATTGATTGCCTTACTAACATCAGACCAGCTGATGGTATATTGTGTGAAAGGAAGGGGATGTTGGAGATCAGCCTGAAGCTCCTGAGGCTGATGAGTCCACTGATGATTTAGAGACGGTTGTGGGATTGCCTGTGGGATTTCCTGGGGCTTGAAGTGATGAAGATTCAAGTCAGGGGAATGATGTGAGAAATTTCTGTGAGAAATCTGATTTAGAATCTGATTTAGTGCAGGGCAAGGTCAGTTAGAGGAGCCAGAAATTGCAACTTTAGATAAGGATTCGGGCAAATATATAAGTTATACAAAAGGCTCTCAGAAAAAAAAACACCTGGAGCTACGGAGATCAACAAAGGTCTTTGTTTACAGAGCAGAACAGATAACAGGCATCATCAGTCAGAGATATTGCGTGAGAAAGTTGGGGAGAAAATTCATGGGAAAATACATGACTTCATGGGTGCCTATTAATTTTTTTTAAAATATTTCTTTATTAGTTTCCATATGCAGATAAAATTAACAAGTACACAATTACACAGGATGGTAGTCAAAGGGGCTACCTACCATTCAAACACTAGTATTTCACTGTAGTAAGTGAAACATATGAAGCAATAGAAAAGAACAGAAAGGGGAAGGGGAAGGTTGGTATCAGAAAGGGGGGGTGAAGGGTGAAAGTGTTAAAAAGAAACATAAGTTTAGGATACAACAAATTTATCAAAATTATTAATTTTTTCCATCAGTTCTTAGATCTTCCTTGAGGAGCTCCTGTATTCCTATGGTAGGAGAGAGTAGAGAGTGTCTTAGATGGTGTTCTTTTTGCCAAGCTATGAATTTCTATAATTATATATATATAAATTTCCTCTGATAAAGAGTTTGTGACTATCTCTACTTCTTTAGTCCCTTAAATCTATCTCAGTATTATATTCCTTTCTATAATATCTTATTATTCGCCCATAGTCCCTTGTATGTTTATTTTCCTTCAATCTATCGGTAAGTCTCTCCATTTGTATTGTATCTACAATGGGTGCCTATTAATTAGCAAGTTGCTCACCTAAGAGTTAGTTCAGGCAACATACCGTTCAAGTGAGAAGCTAGGCCTGAGTTTTCTGGTACTGTTTCCACAATAAACTATTTGCTTATATTCTGGACTCTTGTGCAGTGCTGTGGTCATAGGTGTTCCCAGGCCTGGAGTGCAACAGGGAAGTGATATGTAATAATTTAATTATGTGAATTTTTATATTTATTTTTCCCAATTCTTTCTCTAGGTCTCTTTAGTAACACTCATAGCAAATCTGGCTGGGAAATCTGAGATAGGTCCCATGAAATCTCTCCGGACCCTGAGAGCTTTAAGGCCATTAAGAGCTTTGTCACGATTTGAAGGGATGAGGGTAAGATTGGTCAATGCATTGCCATGGTTGCATAGCCTCTGCAGTAGAAATGTATCCATTTTAGAAGGGATAGCAAGAAAAAGAGGCAGAGCTAGCTGAGTAGAAAAGAGGGAACATTTAAAAAATGAGTCAGTCTCTAGCCAAGGGAACTAGAGTGAAGGGGTTCCTAGTTAAAGTTTTCAGTTAAGAGTTTTCAGATGTGATACTGAAGTAATAAAGGGACCACTTTGAGTCAGTCTCTAGTCTGGGAGCTAGAAGGAAGAAGATCCTTGTATAAGATTGTGCCTCTATCCAGGGCCGTAGCCAGAATTTTGATTTGGGGGGGGGGGGGCTGAGACTGGGTGGAAGAGGGTCTACCCTAGCAAACCTTTTGTATTGTTATCCCAATAACCCCATGAATGTGGGATATAATGAGCATGGTGATCAGATCATCATATGAATAAACATAACAGTTTAAATAATGTACCAGTAAGGCCTTCTCGCGGACCACCCTGAGAATTTGGGGGGGGGGCTGAAGCCCCCTAAGGCCCCCTCTGGCTACATGCTTGCCTCTAGTTGTGGTACCGAAGTAATAAGATACTAATTTGAGTATAAGGTATAAGCACCAGGAATGTGGCACAGCTGGCTGGGTGTCAGCTGCATAAGATCTCTACTGACCGGAAGGTAATGAGTTCGAGGCCTGCCCAGGTCGAGGTGGGCTCTCGACTTATTGTGTAGCCTGTTGTTGACCTTTGCAACCCGAAAAACAGTTGCATCTGTCAAGTAGGAAATGAAGGTACCACTAGGTGGGGAGGCTAAATTTAACTGATTTACGAGGCCATAAAAAAAAGATCTCCAGAAAACATGCTGAGGAATGAAGGAGTGCAACAGCTCCCCCTGGTGGCCAGATGTTAAATTGCCTCTGTCTGTCTTGTGTGTTTGTGTATCTAAATGTAATGTGTACATTGTAATCCGCCCTGAGTCCCCTGTGGGGTGAGAAGGGCGGAATAGAAATGAAGTAAGTAAGTAAATAAATAATAAATAAGTCCTCAGGCTGGTGGAACTGAGAGACAAAGAGTCCTTTGAGACTAAGTTTACAATCAGATTATTGATGGAAAAAGTGACTATAAGATATAAGTTATCCAGATGGAAGGCTGAGGAGGTATTACATTTGAAATAGAAGGAAGTTACTTAACCAAGTTGACATAAGTCAAACTGTTCTGAAAAATTATATAATATCAGTTTTATGTATTCTCAAGAGTAAAAGACAGATGTAACAATATCCAGCTGGAACTGAAGTAAAGTACTTTGTAACAAATACACTTTATGTGCACAAGAATTCAAAGAAACATTTCTTTGTTTCAACTAATATATTAAAGTCTCGTGTCAAGTTACAGGACTGAAGTTACATTTCTGAAAGTCAGCTAGAGATTATACTGATGTAACATGTGAGAAGTTGGAAGCTACATACTACAGCATTGGGTTACACATCAAAAAGACATATACAGACATTTAAAATTAAATCCTGTAACAAACAAATATAAGGGACAGAGACAGCGATAGCGTATTTCATGGCGTGAACCACAAGTTGCTGAGTTGCTGCAAGGTTTATTCTTCTTTCCCCCCTTTATTGGCATTATTGCCTACTGCAGTCATTCTCAACCAGTGTGCCGTGGCACACTAGTGTGCCGTGACAGACCTCCTGTTGTGTCGCGAGAAAAGCTCTCTGCCCCCCTTCCTCCCCCCCTCCTGCCGAACTCCTGCTGCTTGGGGGCCGGGCAGTGGCGAAGAAAAAGAAGAAGGGTCCGGGGTGCCGCCTCCTTCGGCCGTTTCCCCAGCCAGCCTCCAATCCGCCATGACTCCCACCATGACTCTCGCCCCTCGCTCGCTGAAGCCGCATGGAGGAGGAGCCCCGCCCACTGAAGCCCGTCCACCGCTCATGCTCCTCCTCCGCGCGGCTTCAGCGAGTGAAGGGTGGGAGTCATGGCAGAGAGCGGCGCTGGGGAGGGGGGCCAAGACTCCCACCCCTCGCTCGCACTGCCTCCTCAAGGCTGTGGGAGGGGGCGGGGCATGGCGGGGCATGGCTCCGCCCCATCCTCCCGGCTTCAGCTCTCCCACAGCTTCTCCAGCCATGAGGGGACAGTGCCAAGCCAGCATTGTGCTGGCTCTGCCACTGCTGGCTTGGCACTGCACCCTCAAGGCTGGAGAAGATGTGGGAGAGCTGAAACCAGGAGGAGGGGGCGGAGCATGGTGCGGCCTGTAGGAGAGCTGAAGCTGGGGGAGGGGCAGGGCTCTGCCCCCCTCCCCCGGCTTCGGCACTCCCAGCAGCTGCTCCAGCCTTGAGGGGACAGTGCCAAGCCAGCATTGTGCTGGCTCTGGCACCGCTGGCTTGGCACTGCCACCTCAAGGCTGGAGCAGCTGCTGGGAGAGGTGAAGCCAGGGGTAGGGGCGGGGCATGGCACGGCCTGGCTCGGCCTTTCCCGGCATCGGCACTCCCAGCAGCTGCTCCCAGCAGGCCACCAACCCCCAGCCGTTCTTTACTGTGTTAGAGTGTCATTTTGTGCCATTTTGGTTGGTGGTGTGCCCCCTGATTTTTTTAATGTTAAAAGTGTGCCGTGGCTCAAAAAAGGTTGGGAAACACTGGCCTACTGCATATAGGTTTATCGGCGGCAGAGGGTGCCATATTAAAAATAAAATAAGAAAAAGAAAGGGAAGTTCCTCTTTCTGCCAAAAAGGGTTTATTGTCATAGCAACAGGTCTTATAACTGTAACTTTGCTCTTTGTTGCTGTTGCCTTCCTTTCTTTTCCCCGTGATTTTTCATTCCTCTTTCTATTCCAACCCCTATATTTCCCAATCTTTCCAAGGTGGTTGTCAACGCCTTGCTTGGAGCCATTCCTTCCATTATGAACGTCCTTCTCGTCTGCCTCATTTTCTGGCTCATCTTCAGCATTGTGGGCGTCAGCCTCTTTGCCGGAAAGTTCGGGAAGTGCATCAACATGACTGAAGCCAATTCCACCATAAACAGCGCACTGATTAAAACTATGACCGATTGCAACAAAAAAAATAATACTCGGTTGTACTGGACAACAGTTAAAGTGAATTTTGACAATGTTGGCTCTGGTTATCTGTCTCTTCTACAAGTGGTAGGTTTTAGAAAGATAAGGCACTTCTATTTTTCCATTCTGTGACCTTCTTTGTCTTTTCCATTATTACTGTCACTCTTGCATTATCTAAAAAACTTATACTGTTTGCAAATAGCTAAAAATAGCTATCTTAGGGTTTATCTACACTATAGAATTAGTACAGTTTGACACTACTTACCATGCATGGCACAGTATGATGGGTTCATGGGAGTTGTAGCTAACCCTCTTACTAATAATCTTCCTGTCAACCCCTTTAATCATAAATTATCCCCTTTTATTGTCTAAGAATAACATATTACCCATGTCATTTATCCCAATTCTCACTTGATCTAAATTCATTTAAATTAGCTATGGTTTTGGCATATATAGCTGATGAATGGTTTCCATATAAAAATAAAGGTTTCCCCTTGACATTAAGTCTAGCTGAGTGAGTACAGCTCTGGGGGTGGTGCTCATCTCCATTTCTAAGCCAAAGAGCCGGCATTGTCCATAGATACCTCCTAGGTCATGTGGCCGGCATGACTGCATGGAGTACATTTACCTTCTCGCCGGAGCGGTACGTATTGATCTACTAATATTTGCATGTTTTCAAACTGCTAGGTTGGCAGAAGCTGGGGCTAAACAGCAAGAGCTCACCCCATCCCACGGATTTGAACCATCAACCTTCCAGTCAGCAAATTCTACACTTAGCAGTTTAACCCACTGTGCCACCATGGCCTGCTGATTTCCATATAACCTCAAACAAATTGTCCTTTATTTCCCCTCTTTCTAATGTAATGTTTTAGATAAATCTATATGTCTTGTATTCCATTTGACCAGTACTGTATCAATATATTCCCTAATGTGCTTCCCCGGTGGCGCAATGGGTTGAACTCTATTGCTCTGAGAAAAGTAGTGAAAGATCTTTCCCAGGAATGTGATCTGGCTCAGTCTTCTCTTTTGAACATAACTCCGGCCCAGGCAAACCCACATCCCCAAGCTCATCATCAGGAACATCATCCCCATTCCCATTATGCACATGAACATCATTCACAACATGAACATCATCATGAATATCATTCCCATCATGAGCGTCAGACACAATCACAGGCTGAAAAGGCTGACAATGTTGGAGAGTGGCCCCTGGTCAAAAAAAAAAAGGTTGGCAACCCCTGATATAAAGACTTCAACTCAATGGCAACTCTTTTGCCATTTCATTGCCTTCATTCTGTTTTCCTATTGGCATACTTTAACAAACTTACCTTACTGTCCTTTCTCTCTAGGCCACTTTCAAAGGCTGGATGGAAATCATGTTTGCTGCAGTAGATTCTGGAGAGGTAAGTTACAGCTTCAGTCTTCTCTTACAGTTGATACAGTTGATAATACAATTATTGTATTATTGTATTATGTGTAATAGCCTCTTAACAGGGCTTATTGTAAGCCGTCCTGAGTCCCCCCTCAAGGGTTGAGAAGTTGACGGGGTGTACATGTGGTACATAAATAAATAAATAAATAAATTCTAATAAGCATTTTGGTTAATATAATCATACAATAGTACAGGCAGCCAGTCCCCTGGTTAGGAACAAGATAGGTTCTGTAGGTTTGTTCTTAAGTTACATTTGTTTGTATATATAGATAGTTTTGGATAGCATAGGGAAGAGTTACAGCACAGGGCTGGAGCACAGCTGGTTAATCACCAGCTGCAATAGATCACTGCTGACCAGAAGGTACCAGGTTTGAGGCCTACATAAGAACATAAGAAGAGCCATGCTGAATCGGGCCTCAGCCCATCTAGTCCAGCATTCTGTGTCACACAGTGGCCCACTAGTTGTACACAGGGATCTCTAGCAGAAAGGAGGGCAGAACCCTCACCTGCTCCCGACCCCCCACAACCAGTACCCGGGGAAATCCTGCCTGCCTCCATCAACACAAAGGTGGCACTTGGATGTCCATTTCAGTAACTACTGATTCCCTTGGTATCCATGAGCCTGAGACGGATTGAGCACTCGACTGTTAAGCCTAGCTTACTGTCCACCTAAGCAGTTTGAAAACAGATGAGCTGTGATTAGAGAAATTAGGAATCTCTTAAAAGCAGGGAGTTAGTTATGATACTATAAAAATGCCAGTGGTCAAAGAGCAATGAGTAAATACAATCAAATGACAGCGTCAGAGTGGATGAAGTGACAACTCCCTCCTGTGACCGGAATCAAGCATAACCTCCAGGCACTGAAGTGGAAATGCCAAAAATACCTCTATCAATCTGCCTGCCTGCCTGCCAGTATGTCTAGAAAACAGCATTGAATGTTTGCTGTGTATGTGTGCATTGTGATCCACCCTGAGTCCCCTTCGGGGTGAGAAGGGTGGAATGTAAATACTGTAAAATAAAATAAATAAAAATAAATTAATACCCCTGTGGTGTTTGTTCTGCTGTTTGTGCCCATCTCAATTGCTGTCTCTGTGATAATTGGATTTTGGAAAATTTGGCTTGTTGAGGAAAAAAAGATTGGCAATCAAGCTTTTCCCCATGATAAGAACTCTTTCAGGAGTGAATTTTCCTTCCAAGGGGAAGATGTCTCTCACTTCCTGTTCTCTTACCCCTGTTCTTAACTATGAATAGTTTGTAAGTCGGGTGTTTGTAACTTGGGGACTGTTTTCAATCCATTTTCCCTAGCTCATGCTATTTGATGTTTCATTCATATATCAATGTGTTTTTTTTCTAATTCTGTAGACAGAATCCCAACCCAAATTTGAAAACAACCAATATATGTACCTCTATTTTGTGATATTTATTGTCTTTGGATCTTTCTTCACTTTGAACCTTTTTGTTGGCGTCATCATTGACAATTTTAATCAGCAGAAGAAAAAGATAAGTATCCAGAAAGGTTTCCTGCCTTCCTATCTCCAGTGGGATATCTTATATTGGACATGCCTTTGTCGCTGAAGTATTATGTGTGCTTTTGTGGTACCCAGAGCCTTTAATTTGGTGGATACTCTTACTTACTAAGAAGCGTGCTCGCTCTCTCTCTCTCTCTCTCTCTCTCTCTCTCTCTCTCCTCCCCCCCACATGCAAGACCAGGCATGGGCAAACCTGGCTCCTCCAGATGTGTTGGACTTCAACTCCCACAATTCCTAACAGCCTCAGGGTCCAAAATACCTGGAAGGCCCAAGTTTGCCAATGCCTGAGCTAGACTTATCCCAAGGTTCATTTTCTCTAGCTGTTAAAACAGAGGGCCACCTAAATGCTGTTTTCCCACTTTGGAAAATGCATAAATTGTTTTTAATTGTTTTTAACTGCTTATTGCCTGTATTTTACTGTGCCCTTCGGCTCCTGTAAGCCGCCGTGAGCCTCAGGGAATCGGCGGCATAGAAGCCCGAATAATAAATAAATAAATAAATAAATAAATTTGACCAATAGAGCACATATAGATTGGGACATAGCAGTATGAGAGACTGCAATGAGACTCATATGAAGGAAACCATGTGTGGGGGTTTGTTCTGAAGAGTCATCAGGGTGAGAATAGTTTCATGGATTTTTTTTAAAAAGGAAAAGTGGAATATATACATTAAAGCTAGGTCCATAGGTGGAATATGTAAATTGATATTTATTTCTCGTGTCAGAAGCAAATTGAGGGTACAATTATAATGTATTTAAAAACACAAATTTAGAAACTTGGCATTATGCTAAATGTCCTTTGACCAGAAGCTGGCCACTTGGAGTGCCTCTGGTGTTGCTGTAAGAAGGTCCTCCATTGTGGATGTGGCAGGGCTCAGGTTGCATTGTAGTAAGTGGTCTGTGGTTTGCTCCCCTCCGCACTCACATGCCGTGGATTCCACTTCGTGGCCCTATTGCTTCAGATTGGCCCTGCATCACATGGTGCCAGAGTGCAGTCTGTTCTACACCTTCCAAGTTGTCCAGTTTTCTGTGTGCCCAGGAGGAAGTCTCTTATCGGTATCAGCCACTGTTTGAGATTCCAGGTTTTTGCCTGTCACTTTTGGACTCTCATTTGCTGAGGTGTTCCGGCAAGTATCTCTGTAGATATTAGATAGCTATTTCTTGATTTAAGGCATTGGCATGCTTACTGATATCTGAGGAGAGGATGGACTGGAGATGTCAATGTCTTGGTCCTTTCATTACTGGCTGCTACTTCCCAAAGGATGCCAGGTGGTACAATACAGGCTAAACAGTATAATTTCTCCAGCAGTAAAGAGTATAGACATCCTGTGATAATGTGGCATGTTGCATTAAGAGCCACATCCACTGTTTTAGCATGGTGAGATGTATTCCACTCTGGGCATGGACACTCAGCAAAATACAAGGGCAGATGTCTTCACTGTGTCTGGTTGTGATCCCCAGGTTGTGCCAGTCAGATTTCATATGCAGAAATGACTTGCAGCATGTACATCAGTAAAAATAAAAATGGAGTAGAAACCTATATGGAGAGATGCTGACGCAGCCCAAGGCTTAAAACAGCACAGTATTGGTCCCAGATGTTGATGCCCAAGATGACTTCTTAGCTCTCCTCCTGGGATATTTGTTCTCAATCATGTATAATATAAGTGGGAATGATAACACCATCAAGTATAGAAAGTTTTAAAAGTGTACATTGATTTTGAAAGGGGCTTATTTTGTAAATTGGGGAGCAGCAATTGACGGATGTTGATTTGTGCTGAATGATTCAAATCTACACCTCAATCTCCAGTGTGACCATCCAGCACCAGGTTCAGCTTTCTAGGACAACATGGAACTTTTGGTATCTCCTGCAAGATCTCTGCTCTGTTCTGGATGCAACAAGGCAAAACCAAAAGCACTTAAATCCTAAGATAAGGAGCATTATCTAAAGTTGGAATTGCTTTCTCTCTGTGTTGAAGACATATATAAAAATACAACCTCCAATAATAATAATAATAATAATTTCTTTTTGTACTTTGGTGGAGAAGACATCTTCATGACAGAGGAACAGAAAAAATACTATAATGCTATGAAAAAATTGGGATCCAAGAAGCCTCAAAAACCCATTCCAAGACCATTGGTGAGAAACACTCTCTAGCAGTTCCTCCATACAAGAGAACAATGCTATTAAATTAATAGGGACAGGACTGTAGCCAGATTTTTTTTGGGAGAGATTAAAACTCCCCCCCATGACTTTTCGGACCAGTGTCTGGCACGAGATCTCAACATGGCCCTGAAATGAACACCATTGTGCATTTTCTGCTTCTCGTATACTTGACAGGGGAATTTGGTGGTGCAATGAGTTAAACTCTTGTGCTGGCAGGACTGATGGTTCGATTTCGGGGAGATCTGGTTGAATTCCATCTGCCTGCTCTATCTCCCCATGTGTTGTCCTCCTCTGGAGATAACAATAATCCTATATAAACAATCAGCTGCATAGGAGCTATTCGAAAGGTTGCTAGACCACTTAAACCTGAAAATTTTAATAATAAACTGTCAATTAATTTTAAGTGTAGATACAAACTGAAATAAAATTTATTGGTTAATGGGTTGATTGAACATAAAAAGACACTGTGATTACAATATAAGTTATCATTGTAATTTAGTAGTTCCGCATCAGATCCTGAACACTGTTTCAACCCTTCCTTCTCCAGAACAAATATCAAGGATTCATTTTTGACATTGCAACCCACCAAGCCTTTGATATCAGCATCATGGTCCTCATCTGCCTTAACATGGTCACTATGATGGTGGAAACAGATGAACAATCTTCAGAGAAGACATACGTTCTTAGCAAAATCAATGTCCTCTTCATCACCATCTTCACAGCAGAGTGCGTCATGAAGCTTGTGGCTCTGAGATACTACTATTTCACCAACGGATGGAACATTTTTGACCTAGTTGTTGTGATCATGTCAATTGTTGGTAAGTAGCCACACAACAATGTCCTTTTGTCTAATTTTGGACAAGCTCAGAAGGAAGCACATTAAACTTTCTTTTTAAGCACTTATTTGTGGTAGCATGAAAATCATGTATAGTTCACATCTTTACCAATCCACACACTGTCTTGCTAGATAAAATATATGCCACACAGATTATCAGTAAAGAATAAAGAGTTTACTTTTTGTTAGGCAGAGCAACATATATACGGTCATGTGAACAGTTGCATTGACTCACACAATGTCCTTTGGGAGAGATTCAAAATGGTCCTTGGGTGTCCATGTGAAGGATCTTCTTCCAACACTTCAGAAACAAAAGTAATAACTGTCTTGGCTTGGCAAGCTTCTGCACAGAAAACTAAAACATGTAACTGTTTACAAAACTCCCAGGCTCAGCTAGCTCCCTGGGCATGGCCCAACCAATCAGCTTCGTGCTTTGCATTTTTCAGTGAACACATTCACCAACTGATTTTTTTATATGCTCCAACATGACTTATCTAAACTTGTCCCATTGAAATAAATAAACTCCATCGCAATATCTCTTTGGCAATTCTGCATTGCAACCAGCTGTTCTGGTATTGATAAGGAATTGACATAAATTGCCTGAAATATGTTGACAAACATCTAGCATTGAAGACCAGGCAACAATGTGGAGCTTTTCTAGTGTTTGTAACAATAAATTAAAGAATGGAACTCACACAATTTGGATGCTGTGCCCATGTGGGTTATCTCCAGATGTCATCAATTAATATATGTGGGATGTGTCTAGATGTCCTGAATGAGATCACTATAGAGAAACTCTTAAGAGATGGAACTAAATTGCTTCCATTTGGCTAACCTACCTACATGCCAAACTAATAATCACTACATAAGTTTTTAGAGAGAAAGATCCATCTTTAAAAAACTGGTCCAAACATCGCCAGAAACATATCGATAGGAAGAATATCGAATGTTATCAATGTGGCACTGCAATGGAAAATTTATTTATTTATCTGGTAGAAGTGAATTGAGGATACGGTTATTATGTATTTATAGACACAAATAAAGTAGAACCTTGGCATTGTGCTAAATGTCCTTTAACCAGAAGCTGGCCACTTCGATTACCTCTGGTGTCACTGAGAGAAGGTCCTCCATTGTGCACATGGCAGGCCTCAGGTTGCATTGTAATAAGTGGTCTGTGGTTTGCTCCCCTCCACACTCCTATGTTGTGGACTCCACTTTGTAGCCCCATTTCTTAAGGTTAGCTCTGTATCTTGTGGTGCCAGAGCGCAGCCTGTTCAGCACTTCCCAGGTTGCAATGGAAAATGAAAGAGGAAGAGAAAACTTATTTGTTTTAGTTTCAGCAATGAAAGGTTAGTTTAAAACAAGATCTCTTGAAGAATAATCTCTTCTCATGACAAAATTCTGGATTTTAATTACCAATTTCTCCTCTTTAGGTAGTGTCCTTTCCGGCATTGTGGTTTCTTTCTCACCAACTCTTTTCCGGGTGATTCGTTTGGTGAGGATAGGACGAATACTCAGGCTCATCCGCTCTGCGAGAGGAATCCGTACCCTCCTTTTTGCTTTGATGATGTCCCTCCCGGCTCTGTTCAACATTGGTCTCCTGCTTTTCCTAGTCATGTTCATCTATGCCATTTTTGCCATGGCCAACTTTGCGTATGTCAAAATGGAAGCTGGTATTGACGACATGTTCAACTTCAAGACTTTTGGGAATAGCATGCTCTGCCTTTTCCAAATCACAACGTCCGCCGGCTGGGATGGACTTCTCAGCCCCATTTTAAACACTGGCCCTCCCTTTTGTGACCCAAACCCCACTTCACAAAGAGGGGACTGTGGGAACCCTGCTTTAGGCATCATATTCTTTGTTACGTACATCATTATAACCTTTCTCATAGTTGTGAACATGTACATTGCTGTCATTTTGGAGAATTTCAATGTTGCCACTGAAGAGAGCACTGAACCTTTAGGCGACGATGACTTTGAAATGTTTTATGAAGTGTGGGAAAAGTTTGACCCCCTTGCAACTCAATTCATCCCATATGCAAAACTTTCTGACTTTGCAAATACTCTGGCAGCCCCTCTGCGTATACCTAAACCAAACAAGCTTGAGCTCATAACAATGGATCTCCCAATGGTGAGTGGAGACAGGATCCATTGCTTGGATATCCTCTTTGCTTTCACCAAAAGGGTGCTTGGAGACTCTGGAGAGATGGATACCCTTAAGTTACAGATGGAGGAAAAATTCATGGCAGCCAATCCATCCAAGTCTTATGAGCCTATCAACACCACTCTCCAAAGGAAGTATGAGGAGATGGCTGCTATTACCCTCCAGAGAGCCTTTCGGAGTCACTTGCTTCAACGGTCTATGAAGCAGGCCTCGTTCTTACACCGACAAAAAACCAGCGACGGAGACATCCTCGAAGAAGATGCTCCAGAAAAAGAAGGCCTCATTGCACATCTCATGAATGAAAACTATATCAGTAGCCCTGACAAAACCCGAACACCATCCTTAGAATCCATCCCTCCATCCTACCATAGTGTTACTGGAGCCCTGGGTGATGGTGCCAAGGGGGAAACGTCCAAGGCTGTTAGACATGAAGAACCTCAAGATGGACATCTGTCTCCAAGGAAGGATAAGGAATCTAACATGTAGATATTTTTCCCCTTGAAGGCAACTTAAAATTATATTAAAACAGACACTAAACAAAAGCTATCACAGCTTGCCAAAGAAGCTAAGCAGTCTGTACCTTCAAGATACCATTTTTGACCATGTTGCTCATTCTTTGGCCTGCATGAGTAAGAAGGATCTGGGAAAGATCATTGTGACTTTCTATCAGGACTATCCCTTAGATCAGGCATGGGCAAACTTTCTAACCTGGGGACCACATGGTGGGCCGGAGTGGGGTGTGCGGGCCGGGTGTATGTGTTTCTCCCCAAGTCCTCTCCCTACCCTTTCCTCCCCTTTCTCTTCTTTTTCAGAGGCAGAAAGTGAAGGAAAGATGGGAAATGTTTGGATCACAAAAGGGTTTGCCTTGGTCAGAATGAGATGGTGGACGGGAGAGAAAAAGTGTATCCCTGAGACCCCATATTGCCTATTCCTGATACAGACTCCTAGAATCCTAGAGCTGGAAGAAACCTGCAAGGGCCATCCAGTCCAACCCCCTGCCATGCAAGAAGGCACAACCAAAGCATTCCCCATAGACAGCCTTTGCAAAAAAAAAAAGCCTCCAAAGAAGGAGACTCCACCACACTCCGAGACAGCCTATGCCAGGGCTGTCCAGACAGCCTATGCCATTCTCCAACAGCTCTTACTCTCAGGACCTTGAGTTGTAGAGTTGTTTCACCTCCATCCAGAGAGCACTGTGGACTCAAATAATGATGGATCTGGAGTCAATATACCCAAATGATGGTGGATTTGGGGAATGTTTCTCTTTCCACACTCTGGGACACCATTGCTCCCTTGAGGCGGGTGCCCTGGGAACAAGGCACAAAGGAATACGAAAAGCAGGGGAGGGGGCGTCAGGTCCCCCCCCTCTTCAATAGGACATCCTTTGAAATCTTGAAATATGGTTCTCACGTCCCCACAGGAAGAGGGCCGGAGCCAGGAGGCTTTCTACCTTCTCTTCTGAGGGAATGGGGGCCAGCTAAACATCCCCCGGAAGAAAGGAGGAAGGACTTGCCTAAACCCGAAGGAAAATGGAAGGAAGGAAAGGTGGAAGAGAATTCTCCAACAGGGAGGTTTCTAATCTTTACAGTGATCTCTTTCTCTGCCAGAGAAAAGGAAAGGTGGAAGATCCTTTGAAATCTTGAAATATGGAACCTTCTCTTCTTCCAGCTAAACATCCCCCAGGAAGGGTGGAAAGGAGGAGGGTGGAAAGAGAGAAGGAAGGAAAGGCAAAAGGGAAGGAAGGAAGGAGAAAGAGAGGGGGAGGGGAAAAAGAGGGAAGAAAGGACGAAAGAGTGGGAGGGAAGGAGGAAGAGAGAATGAGGCAGAGAAGGAAGGAAGGAAGGTTAGAGAGAGGGAGAGAGCCTGAGAAAAGATCCCAAAGAGTTGCATCCAGCTCCCGAGTTTGGATCCTACCTATAGATCCAGAAACCCATCAAGGTAAGAATGGAGCAGCAAAATAGGAGGTCACTTTCCAGTCTCTGTTGAACAAGACTCCAGCTCCTTTTGGACAGTAAATAAAGGGCTCAGCCACTGGAACAGCCTAGAAAACATAGCATGGGGATTGTGCAGCAAATTTATTGCTAGCAGGTTTATGTAGTTGTACACACAGGCAATACTTCGTTAGGCCTAATTTGCTTCGAATTGTTTCTTTAGCCCACAAAGGGTGTGAGTTTAAATGAATTTATTTGGATACAATTCTAAGCAGCTATAGATTAAGTTGAGGTAGCAAGGAAACCAACTTCTTCATCACTGTCTTACAGTATGGTATAGAAAGTTATAATTTCTTAAGTAATTTAGAAAAATACAGGAAAAGTAGAACTAAATGGAAAGCTGGTTATAAGTCAATGCATTATTATTACTACTAATGCACAGCAAACAAGATCACTATATAATTTGTTTCAAAATTATATTATTATTATATTGTTTATATTAATTGATTTTTTTTGAGATCGAACAAAAACTGACCATCAATGATCCAAAGAGCTTACAATGTAGCTATTGCATGTTTTCCTGATATGACACCTTCTACTGGAAATATGAGAACCATACTCAGAATTACCATGAAGTGTATATGATTGTCATCATGTTACTTGCCATTCCTATGAATAATAAACAGACAAAATAATGTTCCAGATTCTTATTGCTTAGCTCAGTTTTTCCCAACCAGTGTGCCATGGCACACTAGTGTGCCGTGAGCGATCATCAGGTGTGCCGTGGAAAATTGGAGATAGAGAGAGAGAGAGAGAGAGAGAGCCCTCCTGTCCTACCAGGAAGCCCTAGCCGGGGCTTGCTCCCTTGCCTGAGTCCCGTAAACACAGCCTCTACTCACCACTTGCCTTTTTGGGCTTCCTCCTCCTCTCCGCTTCTTCCTTGGCCTCGGAAGGGTTTGAGCCGAAAGGCGGGGACTGCGTCAGGCAAAAAGAGCCACGCGGAGAGAGAGAAGATCCTGGAATGGGACTTCCCCGGGTCCCCCGGCTGCCTGGGGGTGGATCTACACCATAGCATTCATGCAGTGAGGCACCCCTTAGTCTTCCAGGGCTCAAGGCTGGGGAATCTCAGGATTTGTAGTTTGGGGAGGCTTAGGATGGTGTCAAACTACCACTCCCGTGATTCCTTCGCACTCAGCCAAGGCGGGTCAAGGGGCGTTCGGGACACAGGGTTGAGGCACCTTTAAGCAGGGCCCGAAAACTAACAGGGTTTGCTCACTTAAGGCAGGCATGGGCCAACTTGGGCCCTCCCTCCGGGTGTTTTGGCCTACAACTCCCACCATTCATATATGTGTTAGAGTGTCATTTTGTGTCATTTTGGTTGGTGGTGTGTCCCAGGATTTTGTAAATGTAAAAAATGTGCCGCGGCTCAAAAAAGGTTGAAAAACACTGCCTTAGCTAAGGACTATCATAAATAGTAACTGGAAACATTTAGTTAAATATAAATGGTTTTAAAATGGGGACTGATCTTTGTAATCAGGGTATTTTTCACATCCTAAGGATATAATTCATAGGAGCATCATGTTTTTTTTTTTAAAAAAGATCTCCACAAGAAAGGCTTGAACTGCCAAGTCATGCGCATGAAGGCTTTGGAGACTGATGGTAGATTTGGTACTTGGCAAATGTTATCCAGAACCAAAGGATTCAATAACTGTTACATTTCTACCTCATTCAGGTCAGTGGGAACGACATTGATCAGACGTATTAGCCATATTCAAGGCTTGTAAAGCTTAACTTGGTTGATTCCTTCCTAGACAAGAAAGGCAGGGATTCAGAGGGCAGGAGTTGATATCTTTGCGTAATTTCAGTGGAAAATAATCCATCATAATCTCATCAGAGGTCATTCTGACTGCATATATTGATATCCAAATTGGAACATAATGTAAGAGAAATTGCCACAGGAAGTCTGCAGCCTGACCCTCCTCTCTATGACTTTCCCTCACATATTCATACACGGCCTTCATCATGTCTCCTCTCAGCCTTCTCTTCTGCAGGATAAAGATGCCCAGCTTGTTCTTCAGACTGTCAATCATTTATTTGCCCTCCTCTGGACACATTCCAGCTTGTCAACATCTCCCTTCAATTGCAATACCCAGAATGGGTCACAGTATGATTCCAGGTGTGGTCTGACCAAGGCGGAATAGAGGGATAGCATGACTTCTTGGATCTAGATACCATACTCCTATTAATGCAGGCCAAAATCCCATTGGCTTTTTAAGCTGCATCATGACATTGTTGGGTCATGTTCACCTTCTTGTCCACAAGGACTGCAAGATCTTTTTCATGGGACCATTGATGTTAAATGCTTGTCAGAACAGTGTTGTTTTACAGGCTCTTCTAAATACCGATATTTCTGTAAGAGCCTGAGTGCTATCTGGCAGAGAGTTCCACAGTGTTGGAGCTACAATAGAGAAAACTCTTTGCCTCGTAGAGGATAGGTGGTAAGTTTTGACCGAGGGAACCATTAATAGGTTTTGATCTCCAGACCACAGTGATCTCTGGGGAATGTATGGGGAGAAACGGTCCCTCAAGTACACAGGCCCCAGACCATGTATGGCCTTAAAGGTTAATACCAACACTTTGAACACAATCCGGTACTCCACTGGGAGCCAGTGTAGCTGCTGTAGGATAGGTGTTATGTGGCATCTTGCCGGAGCCCCGGTGAGTAGATGCACAAGCTTGAGTTTCTGGATCGTGGACAGAGGAAGGCCAATGTAGAGGGTGTTACAGTAGTCTAGTCTCGAGATGACCGTCACCTGGATCACCATGGCAAGGTCGCTGTTAGACAGGTAAGGTGCCAGCCGTCTAGCCGGTTGCAGATGAAAAAATGCAAATCTACTGACCATGGAGACCTGGGTCTCCATAGTCAGCAGTGGGTCCAACTGGACCCCTAGACTTTACCAAGGGCGACGGGCAAAGGGCCAAACATTTCTCCCTGTTGAACTTCATTTTGTTAGTTTTGGCCCATCTCTCTAATCTGTTAAGATTGTTTTGAATTCTGCTCCTGTCCCGTCCCAATTTGGTGCTACCTGAAAACTTGGTGATCATACCTTCTAACCCTTCCTCTAAGTTATGAATAAAGATGCTGAAAAGGACTGGGCCCAGGACGGAGCCCTGCTTATGGCACTCCGCTCGTCACTTATTTCCAGGAAAGATTGACATGCTTAACATATTTTTTAAACATTGACATGCTTAACATATTTTTAAAAGCTTTTTCTTATAAACATAACAAAGTGGCACTTCTTTTGCTAATCTCCTGCATTGACGCTTTGCATCTCAAGAGGTACATACATTTTCCTCTTGAACCAATTAGTTTCAACACTCTCTAGGATTAGAACAAAAGGAGAAAAAGAACATTTCTTTTATTCCTCATATTTTATTGTGGGGAAACTGAATTCCAAACGTAGGTTTAAATTATAATTTCTTCAGCTAACTCAATCAGTCCACCCATTAAGAACTGTAATGGGTGTAAGCATTTTTCTCTTTGCCATAGTTAACCTTTTTTATGTGTTGATTTCAAGGTTCTTTCCACCATTGCCTAGCTCTCCATTGTCTAAAATGGTTTTACAAACCAGTGTCTCTTTACACGTGATGTATTTGAGAAGTTCACCTAAAGCAGTGTTTCTCAACCTGGGAGGGTCGTGAGGGGTATCAAAGGGGTCACCAAAGACAACCAGAAAGCACAGTATTTTCTGTTGGTCATGGGGGTTCTGTGTGGGAAGTTTGGCCCAATTCTATCATTGGTGGGGTTCAGAATGCTCTTTGATTGAAAGTGAACTATAAATCCCAGAAATGACAACTGCCAAATGTCAAGGTCTGTTTTCCCCAAACTCCACCAGTGTTCACATTTGGGCATATTGAGTATTTGTGCCAAGTTTGGTCCAGATCCATCATTGTTTGAGTCCACACTGCTCTCTGGATGTAGGTTTACTACAACTCCAAAACTACAGGTCAGTGCCCACCAAACCCTTCCAGTATTTTCTGTTGGTCATAGGAGTTCTGTGTGCCAGCAACTACAACTCCCAAATGACAAAATCACACACACACACCCAACTCATCAGTATTCAAATTAACTGGCCAAATTTGGTCCACTGAATCCATCCCACATATCAGATATTTACATGGTGATTCATAGCAGTAGCAAAATTATAGTTATGAAGTATCAAGGTAATATTTTATGCTTAGGGGTCATCACAACTATGAGGAAATGTATTATGGGTTTGCGGCATTAGGAAGGTTGGGAAACACTGGTGTATACTCATATAATGCAGTTTGAACTGCACTGAACTGCATTATATGGCTTTACACTGACCATGTAATGCACCTCAAACTGCATTATTTGTCAGTGCAGATCTAGCCTTGGGGCCCTTCTGCACCGCCATATAAAATCCAGATTATTTGCTTTGAATTGGATTATATATGGCAGTGTGGATTTACTGCAACACTCTCTACGTGGGGCTGCCTTTGAAAACTGCTCGGAAACTTCAATTGGTACAATGGATAGCAGCCAGGTTGATAACAGGAGCGGCACTCAGGGAGCATACAACTCTCCTGTTGTGCCAGCTCCACTGGCTACCGGTTTGCTACCGGGCACAATTCAAAGTGCTGGTCTTGGCCTTTAAAGCTCTAAACGGTTCTGGTCCAACTTACTTGTCCGAACGCATCTCTCCCTATGAACCATCAAGATGCTTAAGATCATCTGGAGAGGCCCTGCTTCGCAGGCGCGCCTGGCGGGGACGAGAGACAGGGCCTTCTCAGTGGTGGCTCCTCGGCTTTGGAACTCCCTTCCTAGTGACATAAGATCAGCCCCTTCCCTCCTGACATTTCGTAAGAAAATCAAGACTTGGCTGTTTGAGCAAGCATTCGTAGACGAACTTTAATTAATCAAGATCAAAGGATTAGTATGACGACGAACGGAAACCGATTTTAAGATTGTGGAGCTGAGATTTGTATTTTGTAGTTTTAATTGTTAATTTATATAGTTTTACATGATTGCTTGTATCTTGTGTTGTATGTGGGCACTTGCTGCTGCTTGTTCACCGCCTCGAGTCGCCTTTGGGCTGAGAGAGGTGGTATAGAAGCATAGCAAATAAATAAATAAAATAATCCAGTTCAAAGCAGATCATGTGGATTATTTGCTTTGATAATCTGGATTATATAGAAAGGGCCTTAAACACTAGGAAAAAGCTTGTAGCAGGTCATGAAAGTGGAAAGTGACTTTTCTCTTCTGTTTATTTTGTCTCGTAAAATTTTTGAAGCTACTGGAGACATTCTTCTTCACCCAACCTTATAATGCAATGGTAATTTTATTCTGATTGTATTAAACTAAATGTATCAAGAGCTAATGTATGGACATGCCATTGCTTTAGCAGGCTCTTAGGGAAAGGAAAAGAAATCACTTGAGTTGTGGAATTCAACAGGACTACTCAAGATTGAGGCCATTTTATTAGAAACCGATTCTACCCAAGGAGGCACTGTTAGTATGCACTATTTCCATTTGGTGAAGCTTTGTTGATTTCCCCCCAAAGCATCAAATGACAAATTTGTGTAAAGTCGTATTAGCTCGGTGTTCATCAGCAATGTTCTCTTTGCCCAGCAGAGGAGGATGTTGCCTAACCGGTGAAGGTTATGCAACAGCCTTCTGATCCTTACTGCTCAGGAAATACCCAGAAAGGTTATTTGAAAGTTCAGCAGTTTCAGGATTTTGTGAGCTCTATTCAAACACAGGACCTCCGGCAGGTTTTGTAGGACAACCTTTTGAACCTAGCCAGCAGAGCCTGACTATTATCTAATACTTATGCACCCAGGGAAGTCAAAATCCAAGCTGCAGGTTGCTGGCAGCAGAACTGTGCCAGGGAATGCCACAAAGTAAAGGTGGCAAAGGAGAGGCGAGGAGGCCGTTGTTCAGGCGACTTGAGCCATAAGGGATGAGAAGTTTGCAGCTGAGCTCTGCTTCCCAGGCAGCCATTCACAATATTATACAATGCAGTATAAATCTCTACATACGGGTAGTCTCCGAGTTATAAACATCTGACTTACAAAGAACTCCCAGTTGAGACACAACAAGAAGGGAGAGGAATGTACACCTTGGGAGGGAAATTTACTCCTGGAAGAGTTATTGTCATGGTGAATAGGGTCTCTACTGAAGCTTTATGCCCAATCCTTATTTCCACAACAAGCCAAATTTTATCACAGGGACAGAAAATGAATTTATTTATTTATTTATTTATTTATTTCGACTTGTTCGTCACCCCTCCTGTTCGGCTCGGGGTGACTTACACATGGTAAAAACACAATGAAATACAGAGCACAGTAAAAGCAGATTAAAACAGTTACAACAATTAAAAACATCAGGATTTACATCAGTATTCACACACCCGAAAAGGCGTAACACCCAGTAAACACTCCCATGCCTAAGGCAGGGACAGTTAGCCGAATGCCTGTCCAAAGAGGAAGATTTTGAATGCTTTCCTAAAGGCTAGCAAGTTGGTAAGTGCATGGACCTCGGGGGGGGGGGGGAGCATTCCAAAGAGTTGGAGCTATTGCACTGAAGGCTCTCCTACGTGTCGAGGTCAGATGGAGGGCTTTTGCGCTTGGAACTGCGAGGAGGTTGAGGGACTCTGAGCACAGTGGTCTTACGGGACAATACAGGGAGAGGCAGTCCCTTAAATACACTGGCCCCAGACCATTCACAGCCTTAAAGGTTAGAACCAGCACCTTGAAGGTGACCCGGTGCTCAATCGGGAGCCAGTGCAGTTCGCGCAGGACAGGCGTCACGTGGCAGGAAGATGGTAGACCTGCCAGCAGCCGAGCTGCAGCGTTCTGCACCAGCTTCAGCCTCTGGATCACGGACAAGGGAAGGCCAATGTAGAGAGCATTACAGTAGTCCAATCTTGAGATCACCGTGGCTTGGACCACCGTGGCTAGGTCATGGCGGGACAGGTAGGGAGCCAGCTTCCTCGCCTGCCGAAGATGGTAGAAGGCTACCCCACTGACGGCGGAGATGTGTTTCTCCATCGTCAGTTGGGAGTCCAGTTGGGAATCCAGCGTTAACGGATGACGATGGACGAAGGTGTCACGCCGTCCAGGGTTGGAAGCTGAATCTCACCCGTACCCGGACGACCCAGCCACAGGATCTCCATCTTAGCCGAATTGAATCTTCTGAGAAGAGGAACACGATGTGACCCCTTCCCTATGTTCTCCAAACGTTGTGTGTGTGTGTGTGTATGTGTAATCAGGACTTAAAATGTATCTGTTCTGACTTACAAACAAATTCTGCTTAAGAGGAAACCTACAGAACCTATCTTGTTCATAACTTGGGGAGTGCCTGTACTTGAAATCCTACTGTCAACCTTATCCTCTATCTATCTATCTATCTATCTATCTATCTATCTATCTATCTAATCTATCAGGTCTGGGTAGGTTTGTCGGAATGCTAAAATTGAAATGAATTTGGATTAAATTCACTTTTGAAGCTGTTTTGAAGTGATGTAAGCAACCTGGAAGTGAATTTGGCATTTCGAAGCCACCACCGCCATTTTCGGAAAGGAATTGGTGGGTTTCCCTTCCCTGGCCTTCCCCTCCATGTGCAGCTCTCACCCCAGTTCTGAGCGGAGGGAAGGCATCCACATCCAAACTCGGTGTTTAACCCAGTTTGGACGCAGATGCCTTCCCTCCGTTCAGAACTGGGTTGGATGCAGATGTCTTTCCCTCTGCGTTAGACTTAATGTGGAGGGAAATACATCGGCGTCCAAACTGGGTGTTTAACATGGTTTTTAATGCGGATGTCTTCCCTCCACTCAGAACTGGGTTGGATGCAGATGTCTTTCCCTCTGCGTTAGACTTAATGTGGAGGGAAATACATCGGTGTCCAAACTGGGTGTTTAACATGGTTTTTAATGCGGATGTCTTCCCTCCACTCAGAACTGGGTTAGACACGGATGTCTTTCCCTTCGCATAAGACCTAACGTGGAGGGGAAGACATCGACGTCCAAACTGGGTGTTTAACCAGCGCTGTTTCTTTCTTACTCCACATGCGTGTCTGTCATTAACAAAGCCATTCTGAAATTTCAGAATTTTTTCGAATAAATTTCAATTTTGGGGAGGGGGGGGGGACTTTTCAGAACATAAGAACATAAGAACATAAGAAGAGCCATGCTGAATCGGGCCTCGGCCCATCTAGTCCAGCATTCTGTGTCACACAGTGGCCCACTAGTTGTACACAGGGATCTCTAGCAGAAAGGAGGGCAAAACCTCACCTGCTCCCGACCCCCACAACCAGTACCCGGGGAAAATCCTGCCTGCCTCCATCAACACAGAGGTGGCACTTGGATGTCCATTTCAGTAGCTACTGATTCCCTTGGTATCCATGAATCTGTCTAATCCTGCCTTGAAGCTGTCCAGGCTGACAGCTGTCACAACCTCCTCTGGAAGTGAGTTCCATAACCCAATGACCCTCTGGGTGAAGAAATATTTCCCTTTATTAGTCCTGACTTTCCTACCTTGGAGCTTTAGGGAGTGCCCCCTAGTCCTAGTATTGTGTGACAGAGAAAATATTTTTTCTTTGTTCACCTTTTGTTCACCTTTTCTTTGTTCAGAAGTCATTCAGATTCAAAGCGCCAGCACCCCCTACATCTGGAACAAGTTTTGAACCATTTTTTTTATCAACCAGGCCTACTACCGTGTTTCCCCGATAGTAAGACACCCCCGATTGTAAGACGTATCGGGGGTGTCAGGGGGGTCAGCTAATATAAGCCATACCCCGAAAGTAAGCCGTACCTCGTTGCGCCGCCGCACCGCCGCCGCCGCCGCAACCGGCCCATCGGCCGCGGCACACCTCCGCGGTGCACCTTTCTGCCAGGCCTCCAAGGAAGGGAGGGGGAAGAGAGCCAGAGGCGTGGCGAAGCAGCGCCGCGTCAGAGTGACGCAGCGCCGCTTCTCCACGCCCCTGGCTCCTTTCCCCCTCCCTTCTTTCGTCCAAGGAAGGGAGGGAAAAGGAGCCAGGGGCATGGAGAAGCGCTGCTGCGTCACTCTGATGCGGTGCTGCTTCTCCACGCCCCTGGCTCCTTTCCCCCTCCCTTCTTTCATCCAAGGAAGGGAGGGGGAAAGGAGCCAGGGGCGTGGAGAAGTGCCGCTGTGTCACTCTGATGCGGCGCTGCTTCGCCACGCCCCTGGCTCCTTTCCCCCTCCCTTCTTTTGTCCAAGGAAAGAAGGGGGAAAGGAGCCAGGGGCGTGGAGAAGCGCCGCTGCGCCACTCTGACGCGGCACTGCTTCACCACGCCCCCGGCTCCTTCCCCTCCCTTCTTTCGTCAAGGAGGGAGGGGGAAAGGAGCCAGGGGCGTGGAGAAGCGCCGCTGCGTCACTCTGACGCGGCGCTGCTTCTCCACGCCCATGGCTCCTTTCCCCCTCCCTTCTTTCGTCCGAGGAAAAGCTGCGCCGTGGAGGTGTGCCGCGGCCGATGGGGCCAGTTGTGGCGGTGGCGTGACGGCGGCGGCGTGGGCGTGGCGACGGGGTACGTCTTAGTTTATATAAGACGTACCCCGAAAGTAAGCCGTAGGGGGACTTTTCGGGGGGAAAAGAAAGTAAGACGCTGTCTTACTTTCGGGGAAACACGGTATCTATCTATCCATCATCTATCTATCAGGTGGCTCAATGGGTTAAACCCTTGTGTTGGCAAGTCCTGATAGGTCAGCGTTTTGAATCCAGGGAGAGCAGGTTGAACTCCCTCTGTCAGTTCTAGCTCTCTATGCAAGGATGGGAGAGAACCCTCCCACAAGGATGGTAAAACATCAAAACACCCGTGGGTCCCCTGGGAAACATCCTTGCAGACGGCCATTTTTCTCACACCAGAAGTGACTTGCAGTTTCTCAAGTTGCTCCTGACATGGAAAAAATATCTATCATCTATCTATCTATCTATCTATCTATCTATATCTATCTATCTATCTATCTATCTATCTATCTATCTATTGTATTTATACCTCACTCTAGGCTTCTTGAGGAGCTTGTAAATTATTACTGTGACAGTCTATCAAAGTCCTGCTTGCAATCTCAATAAGAGATGACACATAAGAAGAGCCAAATGGAAAGGACGGTATACAAGTCGAAATAATAAATAAATAAAAATAAATGAATAAAAGAAGGAAATGGCATTTAGGGCTGGGATGCCGGCTGCTTTCTCTCCCTCAGAGGCCAGGGCAATGGCAATTGGAAAGTGGAAGGCGGGCCTCTCACCAGTCCTTTGCTAAGCTGCTTCCTTCATTAGGATTGCTTTCTATGTTTTCTTCTTGGACCGTTCCCTGACCTGGCCAGTCTTTGTGGTTGTGGGACTTCATCTGATGATGCCCCTTCCAGGATAAAGTGTTTCCTACTTATGGTGCCACCAAGGTATCATAGAGGTTTCTGGGGCGAAAGGCATGTAGCATGCCCAGGGTCCCTCAGTGGGTTTTCATGGCCGAGTGGGGAATCCAATCCTACGTGCCAAAGTTGTAGTGGACTTTCCAGCTTTTTGCCTTCACACCTCCACCTGAACCAAAAGCCAGATTGATTTGGGTCAAAGGCATCCTTTCCAACCACTTGGACTTGATGTTGGAAAGATTCAGTGTGCATCTATCTACAACCTGAGACCACTTTAACTGCCATGGCTCATTGCTATAGAATCATGGGAGATGTCTTTGCATTTGGCCTTTTCAGCCTTCTCTGCCAAAGAGTGCTTTCTGTCATCATATAGCTTACAAGAGAAAGCAGCCTAAATGGAAGGGATGGAAGTCATCCTGATTTGTTTCATCAATCTGTATTTATTTCATTCCTTTTTAAAGAACAAACTCTTTTAAAAAAACATGAAATACATGCCAATTGGCACACAATAGACACTATTAGATACCTAACAAAAATAATGAAGCCATTAAGAGCAGCAGAGCAGTCAATAAAAATAAATGTAGTCAAAGCAGTGCAAAACAAATCAGCAAAAGTAGAATTTCATTAGATGTAAACATGGCTTAGCAACAACCAAAAAGGAACCAGTTTAACTTGCATTAGAACATTAAAAAATCTACATTTTTATGATGTGGTGGCTAATTCTGTTTGCCATTAAGCTAAATTGGATTTACTAGTCTCGCTTTGTTCCCCTTCCAGTGTGGTCCTGTCCTTGCAGATGTGGGTGAACTACAACTTCCACCAGTCCTAGACAGTGTAGCCAATGAGGAAGGCTCATGGGAGCTGCTTGGGGTATTTTCCCTCTTTATGATCATAGAGCTATTCTTCCACATTCAGTGCAATGGCAACATGCAGTGGAGTCCTGGGGTTTGTAGTTTAGGGACAGGCATTATGGATTGTTCTGATAAACACTTTGGACTCTTTACACCAATATCTTGCTTATTTTCATTTAAAGTTTTTAATTTGCATTGCTGCGTATGTGTGTAATTTATACACTTTTCAAGCTAACTTCAAACTGCATTAAGTGGTCAGTGTAGATGTGCCACCTGTGTGGAGGGATGGCTATATGTGTTTTACATTCTCTAACCCAATCTAGTAATCTCAATTTGTGATGGGCAGAAAATTTACCAAATCTTAGAATCATAGAGCTGGAAATGTCCTCACAAGTCACCCAATCCAACTGCCTTCTGCTAGGAAGAAAGACACCATCCAAGCCTTTCTGACAATTGGCCATCCAGCCTCGACTTAAAAAGCTCTGCAAGTTTTTGAACTGCTAGGTTGGCAGAAGCTGGGGCTAACAGCAGGAGCTTACCCCCGTCTTGCGGATTATAATTGCCAACCTTCTGGTCAACAAGTTCAGCAGCTCAGCAGTTAAACCTTCTGTGCCTCCAGGGCCCCCAATATATATTTATATTTATATTTATATTTATATTTATATTTATAGTTATAGTTATAGTTATAGTTATAGTTATAGTTATAGTTATAGTTATAGTTTTATAGTTATATTTCTAGTATGCAGAATACATCATGCAATCTGCAGGGCTTGAGGAATCCAAGATTGGAGTTAAAATTGCTGGAAGAGACATTAACAACCTTAGATATGCAGATGATACCACTTTGATGGCTGAAAGCGAGGAGGAGCTGAAGAGCCTTCTAACCAAGAAGAAAGAAGAAAGTGCAAAAGCTGGGTTGGAGTTAAGACTTTAAAAAAAACCCCAAGATGATGGCCACCAGACTGATTGATAACTGTCAAATAGAGGGAGAAAACGTGGATGCAGTGACAGACTTTGTATTTCTAGGTGCAAAGACTACTGCAGTCACAGACTGCAGCCAGGAAATCAGAAGACGTTTTCTTCTTGGGAGGAGAGCAATGACCCATCTCGATAAAATAGTGAAGAGTAGAGACATCACACTGACAACGAAGGTCTGCATAGTTGAAGCAATGGTATTCCCTGTAGTAACCTATGGATGTGAGAGCTAGACCATAAGGAAGGCTGAGTGAAGGAAGATAGATGCTTTTGAACTGTGGTATTGCAGGAAAATTTTGAGAGTGCTTTGGACTGAAAGAAGATCCAACCAGTCCATACTTCAGGAAATAAAGCCTGACTGCTCACGGGAGGGAAGGACATTAGAGGCAAAGATGAAGTACTTTGGTCGCAAAATGTGAAGATAGGAAAGCTTGGAGAAGATAATGATGCTGGGGAAAATGGAAGGAAAAAGGAAGAGGGGCTGACCAAGGGCAAGATGGGTGGATCGTATCCTTGAATGGACTGGCTTGACCTTGAAGGAGCTGGGGGTGGTGACCACCAACAGGAAGCTCTGGCGTGGGCTGGTACAGGAGGTTATGAAGAGTCCGAAGCGACATCCATTGCCAGCATTGCGTTTGCTTTTTAAAAATCCTTTTCACAGGTACTATTTTCAGGTCAGGTGCTTCCCATCTTGTTTGTATATTATTATATTATATTATATCAATCATATATATATGTATATATATACACACACATACATATATACACATACACAAAACATGAACACACATATACATAACATAAAGTTAAAGGTTTTCACCTGACATTAAGTCCAGTCGTGTCTGACTCTGGGACTCTGGTGCTTATCTCCATTTCTAACCCAAAGATCCGGTGTTGTCCATAGACATGTCACAAAAAATTAATGTGCACATTTGAGAAATGTGAATTTAAAATGATGTGTGGGTATGAATGAGTTGAATGGAAGACGACAGATATGAGGAAACGGCTTTATTGTTCTATTAATTGAGTTTGTGGATTGAGCATTGTTTTAATTGGATTGAATGTTTGATCATTTGTTTTAATTAATTGCTATTGTTTAATTCTGTATGTATTTATGGTTTTACATTGTGTATTGTGGCATCGAACTGCTGCCTTTGTTAGCCGCCCGGGGGGGGGGGGGTTGAGAAGGGCAGGGTAAAAATGCTGCAAATAAATAAATATATACATAAATAAATAATCACCCTAGCACACTGATTCTCAAAGTGGGCGGTATCACCCCCTGATGGGCAGTGAACCCCTTTAAGGGGGTGGTGAATGATTGGCCATTTAGGGGTCATGCAGCCCTCTTCTTTGGCCCCACCCCCTTCGCTTTGACCCCCACACGCAGTACAGTGTGAAGGCTGCAGTGCAAAGGCCTCCACGTCCTCTGGCGGAGCCTCCCCGCCACCTTGGAAGAAAGCACGGCCTTCCCCGATGGAGGCAATTCATTCCAAACCCCTCCAGTATTTTCCGTTGGTCGTGGGGGTTCTGTGTGCCAAGTTTGGCTCAATTCCATTCTTGGTGGAATTCAAAATGCTCTTTGATTGTAGATAAACCATAAATCCAGTAACTACAACTCTCAAATGAGGAGGGCTATTCTCTCAAAACTCCATCAGTCTTCAAATTTGTCCATATTGAGTATTTGTGCCAAGTTCCATAGTTGTTTGGGTTCATAGTGCTCTCCAAATGTAGGTGAACTACATCTCCCCTAAATCACTGCCAATTCCTCCTAAACCCCTCCAGTAGTTTCTGTTGGTCATGTGGGTTCTCTGTGCCAAGTTTGGTCCAGTTCTGTAATTGGTCTCAGTGGTCTGTGGAAGTCAGAGCTGAATCGATTGAAGGTACTGAAAACCCCATTATCCGTTGTCCATACTCCCCCAAACATATTGTTTTATTAATTAATCACTATGCTTTAATTATGTTCAATTTGTAACAATGAAAATACATCCTGCATTAAATTAGATAGTTGCATTAGAATTCGCAAGAGTAGCAAAATTATTTATGAAGCAGCAACGAAAATATGGTTGGGGGTCACCACAACATGAGGAACCTTATTTAGGGGTCACGGCATTAGAAAGGTTGAGAACCACTGCATGAATACATATATCTTTCTGTTTAATTGCTATTAATTAAAAAATAATAATTTCTAGGGGGGCGGTGAGTAATTTTTTTTCTGGAAAGGGGGCGGTAGGCCAAAAAAGTTTGGGAACCACTGCCCTAGCAGGAAGTCAGTATGGCAGGACTGGATAGCCCTTGGAGTCTCTTACACTCAACGCTAGGCTTCCGCCATGCTATGCTTCTGACTCCTCTGAAGGGCTTTCCCGACACTTGCTGTGGCTTGCTTGTTGTGCAGTTCCAGGCACGCGTCCTGCAGGGGGCGCTGTTCGCTAACCCTTCTCCCGCGGCGGCAGCGCTCTTTGAGCCGGGCGAAGGCTGGCAAGGCGAGGAGGGCGCAGAAAGAGGGCATCCAGGGAGGCAGCCGGCGCTCTCTCGCTCTCTCGCTCGCTTGGGGGAGGCACCGGACCAGGCTCCCTCCTCCTCCTCCTCCCCTTCTCCCTTGCTTGGACCGGGCAGCCCAAGAGGAAGAGAGAAAGAGAGGCAGGCGGGCGGGCAGGCAGCCAACCCCCCAAGCACCCACCCACCCAGCACAGCCCTGCCCAGCCCAGCCTTGCCCAGCCCAAGCGCTCTGGTTGGCATCCCAAGGCGGCAGGACTCGCAGCCATGCTCTGCCGGGAGAGGCAGCCGTCGGGGATGATGGCAAAGGCTCGCCCCGGGAGCCGGGATTCCCCGCGATGAAGCTGTTTCTGGCTGCGAAGAAGAAGACCCTTTGGAGCTATTAAGCCGGGATCTTAAAACTATGCCATGACCCTGGAAGTGTGCCTACTGGGTTCGGGAAGAGGAGGAGAAAAGTATTAAAAAACCCCACAGTAAGTTTCTTTCTTTCTTCTCTCCATGTCCTGAGGTGAGAACTCACATTCCTGGGAGGGAAAAAGGAAGGACGGAAACCCGACTTTGATGTTTCTTCTCTGAGGTTTGGAAGTTTGCTCTTGAGCCACCCTCTCTCTGGCTGGTGATGGGGAGGCCACCTTTGAGTTGCAAAGAAAGGCATTGGGATATGTTGTAGGGTGTTTACTTTTGGAGTAAAGGGCAAAAGGAAGAGGTCAGCCTGAACCAAGAGAGGACTTTAGTACCCCAGACATAGCTTTCATTCCTAACTAAAATCAGGATTGTTTATGTCTAGGCATAAGTTTGACTTGTCCTTGAAGGTTAGAAAAGAAACTGCCTTGAAATCAACAAGAAATGAGACCCCCCCCCTTCCCCAAGATCTTGTTCTTTCCTGGTCAGAAAAAAGAGTTGAGTTTCTCCTTGTTTGGGTTTTGAGTTCCTTTTTTTCCTTTTTGCCAGCCACCATTTTCTCAAAGCTCAAAAGTTCTCTGCTTAGTTCTGTATGATTTTTTTGGAGCCTGGTTTCGTTCAAAAACAAGGACCTTGGTGCTTACATAATGATAGAAATGCGGATTGCGTATTATCATGGGGGCTGTACGCCCGCCGGGGGATTACCATCTTGGGGCCGGTTGGCATTGTGGGGGCGAGAGAGGAGCAAAGGGAACTTTTTACGCAGGACGACACCGAGGAAAGGATGAAGAAAGGTTATGAATATAGTGCATTGGATTGCCGAAGGCTTTCATTATTTATTTATTTAATTAATTTCTGGTATTTATACCCTGTCACTTTTCTATCCCAGGATGGAGAATCAGGACGGCTTACATAGGCAGCAATTCGATGATAATAATAATAATAGTAATACTGTATTTATACCCCACCACCATCTCCCCAAGGGGACTCGGGGCAGCTTACATGAGACCAAGCCTGAAAACACAGAATAAAATAACACAAAGCAAATAATAAAACAATACAATCAATATAACTCAGACAAAAGACATAATTTGATGCCATTACAATAACAATTTAAACAATAACCATTAAGCCTAACCATTAACCAATAACCATTAAGCCTAACCATTAAAATGCAGAAAAACCCCATAAAAATACATAGGCCATTAATTAAACAATACAAAACATTGAATTACTAAAACACCATATCCTCATATAAATAATCTTTCCAGTCCATTTCAACCAAAGTGCTGCTTTATGTCTGTTGTCCGAAAGCCTGGTCCCACAACCATGATTTTACTTTCTTCCTAAAAGCCAAGAGGGATGGGGTCGATCGTATCTCATTTGGAAGCGCGTTCCAAAGGCGGGGGGCAGCCGCCGAGAAGGCCCTGTCCCTCATCCCCACCAACCGAGTTTGTGATGTTGGCGGGAGCGAGAGCAGAGCCTCCCCAGAAGATCTTAGGTTACGAGGTGGGACGTAGGGGCAGATACGTTCGAACTAGTAAGCTGGGCCAGAGCCATATAGAGCTTTATAGGTCAAAACCAGCACTTTGAATTGAGCTCGGAAGTGGACAGGCAGCCAGTGGAGCTGACACAGCAGGCGGGTGGTATGCTCCCTGTATGTAGCTCCTGTTAGTAATCTGGCTGCCGCCCGTCGGACTAATTGCAGTTTCCGAACCGTCTTCAAAGGCAACCCCATGTAGAGTGCATTGCAGTAATCTATACGGGATGTGACCACAGCGTGGACCACCGTGGCCAGATGAAAGTTCCCAAGGTACGGGTGCTGGGTTGGCCGGAATCACTGGGTTGTTGTAGGTTTTTCGGGCTGTATGGCCATGTTCTAGAAGCATTCTCTCCTGACGTTTCACCTGCATTTATGGCAGGCATCCTCAGAGATTGTGAGGTCTGGCATTCGCTTTTTTTAAAAAAAAAAAAAAACCACTGTTTGAAATTGTTATGTACCTTCTAGTAAACTCAGGCTTAGGACAATTCTACTTTATGATTTGCCTGGGATAGTATTGGTCCCAGGACAAAACCTTGTGTACTCTTAAATCTTTTTCACAGGTACTGTTTTCAAACCAGGTGCCTCCCATCTTGTTTGTAACTTGGGGTTTCTTTCACAACCTCTGAGGATGCCTGCATAGATGCAGGCAAAACGTCAGGAGAGAATGCTTCTAGAACATGGCCATACAACCTGAAAAACCTACAAGACCCCAGTATAGTGCATTTAAATATATGGAAATTTTTAGATTATCAGGATCTACACATGTGTGTATGTGCTTTGCAAGGAAAAGAACTTCAAAACAGTGACCACAAAACCAGAATCACTGGGTTGTTATGAGTTGGCCATGTTCCAGAAGCATTCTCCCCTGACATTTTACCTGCATCTATGGCAGGCGTCCTCAGAGGTTGTGAGGTCTGTTGGAAACTAGGCAAGTGAGGTTTCTATATCTGTGGAATAATGTCCAAGGTGGGAGAAATAACTCTTGTCTGCTTGAGGCAAGTGTGAGTGTTGCAATTGGCCACCTTGGCTAGCATTGAATAGCTTCTCAGTTTCAAGCCCACGGCAACACAATGGGTTAAACTGCTGAGCTGCTGAAATTGCTGACCAAAAGGTTGGTAGTTTGAATCAGGGGAGCGGGGTGAGCTCCCGCTGTTAGCCCCAGCTTTTGCCTACCTAGCAGTTTGAAAGCATGCAAATGTGAGTAGATAAATAGGTACTGCTTCTGCGGGAATGTAATGGCGCTCCATGCAGTCATGCTGGCCACTTGACCTAGGAAGTGTCTACAGACAATTCTGGCTCTTAGAACGTAGAAAGGGAGATGAGCACCACCCCCCAGAGTCAGACACAACAAGACTTAATGTCAGGGGAAACCTTTACCTTTACTTTACTTCAAGGTCTGGCTGCTTACTGCCTGGGGGAATCCTTTTGTTGGGAGGTGTTAGCTGGCCCTGATTGATTGATGTTTGGAATTCCTCTGTTTTCTGAGTGTTGTTATTCATTTACTGTCCTGATTATAGAGTTTTTAAATACTGGTAGCCAGTAAGCAGCCAGACCTTGAAACTGAGAGGCTATTCAATGCTAATCAAGGTAGCCAATTGAAACATTCACACTTGCCCCAATCAGACAGGAGTTATTTCACCCACCCAGGACGTTCCAAAGATGTATGAACCCCACTTGATTAGTTTCCAACAGACCACACAACCTCTGAGGATACCTGTCATAGATGTGGGAGAAATGTCAGGAGAGAATGCTTCTGGAACATGGCCACACAGCCCGGAAAACTCACAGCAACTTAGAAGGTGAGGGATCGCACATTGGGAGATTATATGGACCAAAGTGACTCCTAATGATTGTTGTGATGGGATTGTTGTAATGTACTCTATAACCCCTTGTCTGCCTTTGGAGTTGTGCTCAAGAGACCCGAAAGCACCCCGGGAGCCTACTTTGACTGCCAGCCTAGATGTCAGCGAATTCCCCACAAAGACAGAGGAATAAACACTGCCCGGTCCAAAGAGGATTTGTCAATCCTAAAAATAAACAGACCCTCAAATGTCTTCATCGGGCAGAGGTCCAGTTCCAACAATATTTCAAGAATGATGAGCAGCAGATCTGCCTGGAGCTCCCTGTCTTCTTTCTTTGGTGCCTTGTCCAAGGTGCTGAAGTCCAGCTTTGTTGCTTTCCCCTTTTCCTTAGGTCCCAAAGCCTTCAAAACTGGTGTCTCTTGTGTTTGTGTGAATCCAGCCTCCTTCTGTCCTGCTTTGCATTCCAAGGGGAGCACGGTTTGAGCAGGACACAAAGAGAGGGGGGCAACCGGGGATGTGTTTTCAAACACGTATAGCTGATCCCTGCTTTTGGCCGGTGAAACCAGGGCAGGTGGAGTCACAGATGGAAGAGGCAGATCCCATAAGCTTTTGGGAATGAGAAAGGTCAGCCCAGTGGGGGAAGCCAGGAACAGAGGCTTTCCATCCAAGAGGATGGAACATTTGGGGGGAAAGCCTCAAATCCGGAGGATATAAATAAGACATCTAAGGGAGGGGTTTGCCAAGTGGGAGAGTCTTTGAGCGTGATCGGGAAGACTCATTCCTCACCTTCGGAAAGAGCTTTACATTCGATGGATTTCTTTTTATGTCAGGAGCGAGTTGAGAAACTGCAAGTCACTTCTGGTGTGAGAGAATTGAATGTCTGTGGGGACGTTGCCCAGGGGACACCTGGAGTTTTAATTTACTGTAGGAGGCTTCTCTCACATCCCCTCATGGGAAGCTGGAGCTGACAGACAGGAGCTCACCCTGCTCCCTGAATTCGGACTGCCAGCCTTTTGGTCAGAAGTCCTTCCAGCACAAGGTTTAACCCAGTGTTTTTCATCCTTCCTAATTACGTGACCCCTTAATAAAGTTTAATTATTCATTTAGGATATATGTACCCCGCCCTTCTCACCCCCTGGAGGGGTCTGGGGTGGTTTTCAGCTTGCATGTATTCGATGCCCACACATAAAATACAATAAAATACACATCAAAATCAATAATTAAATAGTCAAAACGTTAAATTAATACAGTAAAGTTTATTAAAAAGGGGGCCAGTCTGGTGGCGGTCACCCTAACCCTAACCCTAACCCATTTTGCTACTGTTATGAGTCGTAGTATAAATATCTGATATGCAAGACGTATGTTCATTCACTGGACAAAATTTGGCACAAATATCTGATATTCCCAAATTTGAATACTGGTGGGGTTGTGGGGGGATTGATTTTGTCATTTGGGAGTTGTAGTTGCGGGATATATAGTTCACCTACAATCAAAGAGCATTCTGAAATTCACCGATGATGGAATTGAACCAAACCTCCCACACAGAACCCCCATGACCAACGGAAAATACTGGAAGGGTTTGGTGGGCATTGACCTTGAATTTTGGAGTTGTTGTTCACCTACATCCAGAGAGCACTGTGGACACAAAAAATGATAGCTATGGACCAAACTTGGCACAAATACTCAGTATTCCCAAATATGAACACTGGTGGAGTTTGGGGAAAATAGACCTTGACTTTTGGGAGTTGTGGTTGCTGGAATTTATAGTTCACTCACAATCAAAGAGCATCCTGAAACTCACCAATGAGAGAATTGGCCAAACTTCCCACACAGAACCCCCAAGACCAAGAGAAAATACTGTGTTTTCTGCTGGTCTTTGGCGACTCCTCTCACACACCCCTCGTGACCCCCCCAGGGGTTCAAACCTCCAGGTTGAGAAATGCTGGCTTAATCCATTGCAACAGCTCTATTTGAGAGATATAAATGAGGAATACTGGGAATGAAAGACTTTGGGTTGAGTTGGAAGGTTCCTTTGTCTCCAGAGAGGAAAGGCCTTCACATTGTCAGGTCATTGCACCATTATTTTATTTCTAACACCAATAATGCACCCCATTTCTTTAAACTTGGACCCAAACAAACCTAAGCTGTTGGCTGGTGGTACGAGCCATGCTATTTTTAGATTTAAACATCCAAAAGGTTCCAGCGCTGTGAGTGTTGGGTTTACATAATTACATAATTTGCTCAACGTGACCGGTCAAAGTTAATGCTCAGAATAATATTTATACACACGACATGGAACCTGGGAGATTATGGGTTTCTCTCTCTCTCTCTCTCTCTCTCTCTCTCTCTCTCTCTCTCTCTCCCCCCCCCCTGCTTTGCCTCTTGATATTTAGCAAAGGATTAAGACATGTAGTGTCGGCTTCCCTTGAGGATCTAACAAGCAGTCAGGGGACCCTCAGGGACAACCAGGACTCGCAGTTAGAAGAGATACCCAAGGCAAAGTAGAGAGTGTCAATGCTCTGAGTAAATTTGCACACATTTGCTCCATTTCTTCTGCTATTTCTAGATATAGAGAGCAAGAGAAAAGCAGTATAAAGTCATGGTTAGGGTGGTTTAAAAAAATATTTTCCCTTATCCTCTGTTTAGACCTGGGACAACTACTTTACTTTACTTTATTTCGGATTTCTATGTTGCCGACTCCCAGAGGCTCGCGGCGGCTTACAAGAACCGAAGGCACAATAAAACAAGCAATAATACAATAAAATGGTTAAAAACAGGTGAACACAATAAAACAATGGCACAGTAAAAGCAGTGGCACAATTGCAATGTGGGGGCCTACCCACCGAAGGCCTGCCTAAATAGATGGGTTTTACAAGCCCGTCTGAATGGGAGCAGGTCCTTCATTGCCCAGGTTTCGGTCGGGAGGGCATTCCACAGTGTGGGGGCTATCACAGAGAACGCCCTCTGGCAGGTGGAAGTCAACCATGCCACCTTTGCCAAGGGAACCTCCAAAAGGTTAGCATCTTCGGACCGTAGTGATCTCAAAGGGCAATATGGGGTGAGGCGGTCCCTCAGATATGCTGGCCCCAGGCCGTACAAGGCCTTAAAGGTAAGAACCAACATTTTGAAGGCGATCCGGTGCTCAATTGGCAGCCATATGGCAACCTGCTGGTGAGCCAGACAGGAGCCGGGCGGCAGTGTTCTGCACCAGCTTGAGCTTCCGGATCGCCGACATAGGAAGGCCAACTTAGAGCGCGTTGCAGTAGTCTAGTCTTGAGATGACCGTGGCTTGGATCACCATGGCTAGGTCGTTCCGGGAGAGGTAGGGGGCCAGCCTCCTTGCCTGCCGTAGGTGGAACAAGGCCACCTTGCTGACCGCAGAGACCTGGGCCTCCATGGTCAGCTGGGAGTCCAGGTGGACTCTCAGGCTCTTCACGGAAGATGATGGGCATAACGCCTCACCGTCCAGGGTCGGAAGCTGGACATCCACCCCGCCCGGGCGGCCCAGCCACAAGATCTCCGTCTTCGCCGGATTCACCCTCAACCTACTGGCTTGCAGCCATCCAGTAACGGCTTCGAGGCAGTGTTGGAAATTATCGGGGATGGATCTCGACCTGCCCTCCATCCTCAGAATGAGCTGGGTGTCGTCCGCATATTGGTGACACTTCAGCCCATAACTCCGCACCAGCTGTGCAAGCGGCTGCATGTAGATGTTAAATAACAGAGGGGAGAGGATGGCCCCCTGCGGAACTCCACAAACTAATGTGGAGCCCTCGGAGACCACCTCGCACCTCCTCACACGCTGAGACTGCTGGTGGAGGAAGGAGGTCAGCCATTTCAGGGCTGTCCCCCTCACTCCAGCCATGGCCAGGCGGTGGATCAATAGATTGTGGTCGACCGTGTCAAACGCTGCCGTGAGGTCCAATAACACGAGCAGCGCAGACCCGCCTTGGTCAAGCTGGCAGCGGAGTTGGTCTGTGATGGGGACCAGAACCGTCTCCGTCCCGTGCCCCGAACGGAAGCCGGACTGGAAGGGGTCTAGCTATGAAGCACCTTGACTGGACTTGGGCCAATTATGCTTTCAATCTGATCTGCTTCCATGGCAAAATGAGCCAAATGCATCTATAGGGACCTTTGATATCTACTGAGGATTGGGTCCTTATAGATCAGGCATGGGCAAACTTTGGCCCTCCAGGTGTTTCGGACTTCAACTCCCTAACAACAACCAGCTGTTGGAAATTGTGGGAATTGAAGTCCAAAACTCCTGGAGGGCCAAAGTTTGCCCATGCCTGCTAGAGATGCATCCCTTTAAATACCAAAATCTACGGATACTTAAGTCTGATTATATACAATGCATAGTAAAGCGTTCTTTAAGTAAAAAAGGTCAAAATAAAGGATTTTTTCTGGGTTGTTTTTGGAATATTTTCAAGCCTTGGAAGGTGGAATCTGTGGATACAGATTTTGAAGTTATGTGGAGCTTCAAGGAGCTCAAGGTAACGGACATGGTTTTCCTGACTATTGCTTAGCCCAGGTGTTTTGGATTACAAGTGGATGTCTATATGATCTCTTTGGAGGAAGCATTGGATAGAAACCTGAAAAGCACACAGGGAGAGGCAATAACCTCTTCGTAGCCCCAGAATGTATTTCAGTTTTTTTCTCAACTATTTTCTGTAGCATTTAATAGAATCATAGAGTTGGAAGAGACCTCATGGGCCATCCAGTCCAACCCCCTGCCACGAAGCAGGGAAATCACATTCAAACACCTCTGAAAGATAGCCATCCAGCCTCTATTTGAAAGTCTCCAAAGAAGGAGCCTCCATCACACTCCGGGGCAGAGAGTTCCACAGTTAGGAAGTTCTTCCTCATGTTCAGGTGGAATCTTCTTTCTTTAGTTTGGAGTGTATAACAACAGTTTGGAGCAAAACATTTAGTAAACAGTCCATCAGATAGGTCAGATCTATACACACACACATATATAGTCGTCCCTCCAGTTTGGCAGTTTTGGCTTTTGTGGATTGCATTATTCACAGATTTGATTGAAAAGGTTCTCTTTAGGGATCTCTAGGTTGATTCTCCAGGATGATTCTGTGGTCAACATCCTCCACTCATGCTAGATGTTTATAGAGAGAAATTCCTCTCTATGAACTCCTAGGCCTCCCAATACAATTCTGTGGTTAGCTTCTAGTAGAAGAGCTGGAAAATCTTAGAAAGGTGTTCCCTCAGGTTAAAAAAATTGCATTTTATTTTTGTGTGTGTGAGATTGTTCACTTTCACAAGGGTCCTATGTCCCTAAATCTACAAATGTAGAGGACTGACTGTGAGTACTTTTCTTATTTGTACCCTGTATGTCCTTCAATGAGCTCAAGGTGATGGACATGGTTCTCCTGACCATTGCTTAGCCCAGTCATGGGCAAACTTCAGCCTTCCAGGTGTTTTGGACTACAACTCCCACAGCTGTTAGGAATTGTGGGAGTTGTAGTCCAAAACACTTGGAGGGTCAAAGTTTGCTCACGCCTGGCTTAGCCTCATAACATTCTTATATGGCTGAGAAGTCATGAGAGGCTCAAGGTCACTCCAATGTGTTTCATGGTCTGTTGAGCCTGGCCTGCTTAGTCTTTGCCTTGGAATTTGGTGCTTGCAGGGTTTTCCTCCAAATGGACAGTTGGATCTTCAACTTGGGCTTTGAGGTAACCAATGACTAATGGGCATGGCTGCCTGGGCTGGCATGCAGGACCGTTGTTTTGTTTTATTTTTGGCCAGGAGCTTTTAATGCACTTTGTACAGCATGAGAAATTAAAGGACAGGGGCATTAAAATAACCCGATGACTGCTTAATGGGGTTTAAGCATAAATCAATAATAACACCATATAACACGATTTTTGTTCCTGGGTTATAAATGTCATTTCCTAATTGGTTCTATCACAAAGACATGGGAAAAGTTTATTAAATTGCAAAAACTTTGTTTTGGCAGGATATCCTGCAGCACATTTTGCACTAGTCTTTCAATGAATATCTCATAGAGTTGCAACCAATTCAACATAGTTTGTGGCAGACACAAAAACAAAGTTTCTGGAGAAGAACAACTACTTTCAAAGTAAGCACCACACAATTAAACAGGAATTAACACTTTCAAACCAGGAACAGAACATTTTTCAAAATGTGTTAGTGTAATTGGAGAATCATATAGCGTTGTACAGTTCTCTACATTTGTTCCTGCACTTTCTAATCCATCTTTATGTCTGTAAGAACTGGATATTGATGGGTCTTCCTCCTATTTCATGCTGGGCCTAACCTAGGTCTGGTTTAGACATGCTTGGGCTTCTATAGATTCTTGTACATTTGGTTACTGAACTTTGGAAATTGTGTTTTAAGGTAATGAGTCAGCATAAGAAACTTTTGTTATTTATTTATTTATTTATTTATTTATTTCAGGATTTTACCCCGCTCTTCTCAACCCCCGAGGGGGGGATGTACCATCATCCACATATACTCATGTGAGGTGCAGTGACTAAGTGAAGGCTCTGGAGAAACTGTGAAGAACATACAGTATATTTCAATACTAAGTCAAAGATGGCTTTCTCTCGCTCTTCCAATGTCATGAACAAGAACATGGGAGGACTTGATGTGGTCTCATTGAAACATTGGGACGCAATGGGTCAGAGCCCAAGACAGAAACCATGCTGTAGACTATAACTCCCAGAATCCTTCACCCAACATTCTTGGGGGATCCTGGAAGCAGCAATCTACGAACTTCAATTATCCATGTTCTAAGCGGGCAGAGCAAAGAGAATATGAGGCAACTTGATGTCATTTCTTGAAAACAATGGGATTCAATGGGTCAAACCTCAAGATAAAAATTGTATTGTGGACTGTATCTCCCAGAATTCTTCATCCCAGAATCCAAAAACAGCTCCCACAACCCCACCAGTATTCAATGTTGGCCACGTAGTTAGTCTGCCAAGTTTGGTGAAAATCCATTGGGGGCTGGGTTCCAAATACTCTTTGATTGTACGTGAACTATAAATCCCAGTAATTACAACGCCCAAGTATCAAGATCTATTTCCCCAAAACTCCACCAGTGAACGCATTTGGGCAGAGTTTGGTCCAGATCAATCATTGTTTGAGTCCATAGTGCTCTCTGGATGTAGGTGAACTACAATTCCAAAACTCAAGGTCAATGCCCACCAAACCCTTCTAGTATTTTCTGTTGGCCATGGGACTTCTGCGTGCCACATTTGGTTCAATTACATTGTTGGTGGAGTTCTATGATTGTAGGTAAATTATAAATCCCAGAAACTACTACTCCCAAATGACAAAATCAATCTTCCCCCAACCCACCAGTATTCAAATTTGTGTGTATTGGGTATTTGTGCCAAATTTGACCCAGTCAATGAAAACACATTCTGCATATCAGATATTTACATTACAATTCATGACAGTAGGAAAATTACAATTATGAAGTAAAAACCAAAATAATTTTATGGTTGTGGGTCACCACAACATGAGGAACTGTACTAAGGGGTCGCAGCACTAGGAAGGTTGAGAACCAGTGGGCTAGCTGGTTGTGAGCCCTTTTCAGGCTTTTTTCTGTATACATACCCATAATGTTCTCCTCTGACTCAAGGATTATGTCGGCCTTTGGAGAAGAGGCGATCAGCAGGACCATTTAATTGGCAAGAGGGAGAAAGCCAGGCGCGTTTGCCAATGGAGGGAACACCCCAGAGTCCTTTGATGAGATGATTCAAACAAGGAAACCAAAGCCGGCTGCCAAATACAACATGGTTTTAAAGGGTTTCATGCAAATTCAGCATCTGTTTCTTTCAGCAGAAGGCAATAACAAGTGACACTAAGACTGCAGAGACAGCATAGACCATGCCATGGCTCTCAGGGCCATGGTCCAATTTTGTGGCAAGCTCTTTTTTTCTTTCCCCCCTTTCTCCAAACAGAGTTGCAGAATGTATATCATCCGAAAACATTTACCTTTTTTTCAGTACAAGGAGATTCCAAGGGCAAAGCTAGTTCTGTAGGCTTTCTCTGCATTGCATTCTTCAATGTCAAACCTAAATTGTGGAGAAATTCTGCATCGGAGCTGGGCCACCTTTGGCTTTCTTGATGTTCAAGGCGGCATCTGGAGGGGCAAAGGTTCTGTAAGGGGAAACCATCTTCTTCCAAGAAACTGCGCCTGAGTTTCCTGAAGTTCTTTTTACCCCTTTTCCTTCTGCAAAATGAACCTTCTCTTATTTCTGTAATAAAAGGAACTTGTCAGGTATCAATGTTTTGTCGACAAGACAGTGGCTCAAGTGCCATTCAAGCTTAATATTACTCGATCCTGCACATTGGAGTGGAGTTTTTTTTTGGATCACGCACAAAGCATCTCATGGAACCTTCTTTCTTTTGCATCAAGGTCAGATCTCCTAGGTTTCAGTTTTTATAGATATGTTTAGTCATAGCTCATAACGTTAAAAATGTAATGTAATGCCTGTTGAGAGAGCCTCGCTGTATCTCATGCCTTTGCTATTCTTTTGACTTATTTATTATCCTTTCATATTTTAATAATTGGTCCCATCAAGCTGATTTCAGATCTTGCTTGGTGCTCTTAAAATCAATTTCCAGTACTGCAGTATCCACGTGCGTGCATATATATACAGTATATATATATCTTCTCTTATTTCTGTAGGACAACACTACCTTTCTCTGTGTGTGTGTCTCTCTCTCTCTCTCTCTCTCTCTCTCTCTCTCTCTCTCTATATATATATATATATATATATATAGAGAGAGAGAGAGAGAGAGAGAGAGAGACACACACACACACTTATATACAGGGTTTTAAAAAAGAAACCTGCTAGGAATCCAAAGATCCAACTGGGAAACTTGCATATGGTTATGTATGATAAACACATTGCAGACCCGGTGATGGTTGTATAGGAGGAGAAACATAGGTTGCATCTACACCATAGAATTAATGCAGTTTGATACCACTTTAACTGCCATGGCTCAAGGCTAGGGGATCCTGGGGGTTGTAGCTTTACAAGGACTTTAACCTTCTTTGCTAAAGAGTCCTGGTGCCTCCCTAAACTACAGCTCCCAGGATTTCATAGCATTGAGTCATGATAATTCAAACTGTAATAATTCTATAGTGTAGGCATAACTGTAGACACAATTGACAGCACATGCTACACTTTGCATTGCTGTACTATATATATTTTACCAGATATAAAACTCTTTCATGAAAGATATCCCATTGCATAAGAGGAGCTCCCAATGTACAACAAAGTACACTCAATGGTGAGAGCTTTCTATGGCGCGCAGAACTTCCCACCATCCTGTCTTCTTGACTACCAATGCCTTGTGGCCCTATGAGGGGCCTTTGCCTCTCCTCTCCTGGGGTTGTCATTGTCCAAGGGCAGCTTGTCCCACAAAGTATTGTGCTACTGTACACTGCGACTGTTGTACAACATCCCTATCACTCACGTCACTTGTGCAGTAGTCTCATTGGCGCAGCTAGGACAACACTACCTTTCTGGAAATATCACTATGTCGCAATGCTGCAGTTCTAAACCATGCAATATTAAATTGTATTATTGTTGTCTTAAATTACAAGCTGGGCGCCGGGCAATGTTTCCAAACTTTGTTGAAAACTGAGAAGACAGGAAGGGAGGTCCATAACCCTTTCCTATTGTTCCGTTTCCCCAGTCAAAATCCAACCCAGAGTTGATATTAGTAGGCTATTAAATGCTAATCAAGGTGGCCAACTGCTCCAACAGACCAGAGTTCTTTCTCCAACCCTGGACATTATTCCACAGTTATACAAACCCCATTGTCCTAGTTTCCAACAGACCTCACAACCTCTGAGTGTGCCTGCCATAGATGGAGGTGAAACGTCAGGAGAGAATGCTTCTGGAACATGGCCATACAGCCCGGAAAACTCACAACAACCCAATGATTCCATCCATGAAATCCTTCAACAATACATTGATATTGGTTACTCTTTCATATAGGGAGCAAATACAGTGAAACCATGGTTATATTGGACCATGGTTATATGAAACTGGATACAATGGAATACTATTAGATTGTCTCAGTACGAGTCCCGTAGAATTGTGTTGGAAGACCTACAGATTTCTAGAGAGGTATCTTCTCCAGGACACTTTTACGTAATCCACCACCAACACAACAACGGGGATCAATACTAATCTCAAAGATATGCAGTATGTGTACAAACCTTAAGAAGGCTTAAGAATCTCATACGGCTTGATAAAAGCGGATACATCAATTAGTATGCAAATTATATCAATATATTATAAGCATTGTAATATATTCGTAACCAATATCATAGAACATATACACATACAGCATAAACTTCACACTGGTGCGGTGTCCCAAAACAATATCCAAATCCCTTGTATTATCCAAAGTTGGATAATACAAGGGATTTGGATATTGTTTTGGGACACCGCACCAGTGTGAAGTTTATGCGGATCTGCTGTATGTGTATATGTTCTATGATATTGATTACGAATTGAATTATATGCAGCCGTGTAATATGTATACATTTTGAGATGCTTACAATATATTGATATAATTTGCATACTAATTGATATATCCGCTGTTATCAAGCTGTATGAGATTCTTAAGCCTTCTTAAGGTTTGCACACATACTCCATATCTTTGAGATTAGTATTGATCCCCATTGTTGTTGTTGTTCTATAGGTAGCTTGCCTTGTTGTGTTTGCGACTTTTACGTTCTCCAACACAATTCTGGAATGCCTAGAAAGACCATTCTTTCCCCTTGGTGTTGGTAAGTGAAACCATGGCTATAGGTTCCATGTTTATGAGGATTGTAGAATGGTAACAATAATGGATAAGATGCTTTAAATAGGAAAAATGCATATCTCAATAACACAATATAATAATCTATATCCATAATAAAAGTGAAAATGTGTATGTATGTGTGTGGCTGGGGTACCCACTTCCACAGACAGGCTCCCACTTCCACAAACAGCTTTAATCCACAGTGCTGAGGAGCCACCAAAAGCCATCCCTCCAATGACATTTCAGGTTATAGTGAGCGCCATGAATATGTAGCCCAACCCCTCCTAATGTTCTCCCCAAACAGTATACTTCCCAGTAACCAAGGAATGCTTTCATTTGGAGACAATTTCATTCTAGATTTTGGGTGTTTCCTCCACCGCAGACATCCCAGTGTTTCTTACTCTCTCAATTCATGTGGAATTTGCATGACATATCAGAAATCAATAATTATATATAGTTAAAACATTGTGTTAATACAGCTAAAATCTACTAAAATATACCAGTCTGGTGGCCATTATCTAGCCGAATTCTGTAATTGGAGACTCCATCAAGCTTGTCCATAGTCCATTACCATAGCCATTGTCCTCATTGTCATTGTCGAAGTCCGCAAAGTTATCGAAAGGCCTGGTCCTATATCCATGTTTTTAATTACTTTCTAAAGAAGAGGAGGGATGAAGATGACCTAATTTCTCCAGGCAGCGAATTCCATAGGTGGGGGAATGACCAAATTAAAATACTGGAGAGGTTTGCGGGGAATTGACCTTGATTTATAGCTGTTGTACATACTGGGATTAATGCAATCAAAAAGCACTCTAGACCCACCAATGATGACCATGGACCTAACTTGGCACAAAGAACTCCCATGTCCAACTGAAAATACTGGAGGCATCTGGGGGAACTGACCTTCATTTCTGGAAGTTGTAGTTCACTTACATCCAGAGATACTGTGACCACCACCAATGACGGATCTGGACCAAAATTGGCACACAAAACCCCCATGACCAACTGAACCTACTGGAGGGATCTGAGGGGACTGATCCACCATGGAGGGAGCTGTAGTTTATCCTGTAGCCAGAGATCACACTGAACCCCACCAATGATACATCTAAAGCAGTGGCTCTCAATCTGTGGGTCCCCAGATGTTTTGACCTTCAACTCGGAGAAATCCTAACAGCTAGTAAACTGGTTGGGATTTCTGGGAGTTGTAGGCCAAAACACCTGGGGACCCAGAGGTTGAGGACCACTGATCTAGAGCAAACTTGCACAACATGTCAAACTCTAACTACTGATGGAGTTTCAGGGGGCACCGAGAATGTGGCACAGCTGGCTGGGTGTCAGCTGCATAAGCTGGCTGGGTGTCAGCTGCATAAGATAAGGTCATGAGTTTGAGGCCTGCCCGGGTCAGGGTGAGCTCTCAGTCAATTTGTGTAGCTCATTGTTGACCTTTGCAACTCGAAAGACAGTTGCATCTGTCAAGTAGGAAATTTAAGTACCACTTTGTGGGGAGGCTAAATTTAACTGATTTCTGGAATGTTAAATTGCCTCTATGTCTGTCTATATATGTTGTATGCCAATGGCATTGAATGTTTGCCTGTATATGTGCATTGTGATCTGCCCTGAGTTCCCTGCGGGGTGAGAAGGGCGGAATATAAATGACATAAATAAATAAATAATAAATAAATTAACCTGGCATGATGTGAGTTGTAGTTCACCCATAGTCTTATGTATCTCTAGAGCAAAATGACTTTTTCAAATAACCCAGGCATCGCTGGGTACCCAAGCTAGTAGTTGTAATAATAATAATAATAATAATAATACTTTATTTGTATCCCGCCACCATCTCCCCGATGGGGACTTGGGGCGGCTTACATGAGGGCAAGGCCAACAACACAACAACAAAGTGAAAACAGTCATAAAACAATATAATCAATTACACAGAACATAGTAATAATAATAATACATGCTCATCTCGCAGATATCTCGGTTACTGACCTTGTGTGTCTTGTTGGGTTTGACCCTCAGAAACATCTTCTCATGCAGAGATCTAAGTCCGCTTTCTCAATCTCAGCCCTAAAGTTTTGAAACTTGAGGAAACACAAGCTGGTTGAATTCAGTCTCAAGAGCTTGCTGGCAAGTGCCGGTTCTAATCAAAGCAGGGCACATTTTACTGAATGATTTTTAAATATTCTGCAGTGGATTTCCCCCCTCTTTTGGTTAAATTAGCATTTCATGAATTTCTCTTTGGATTCCACCTGCTGGGTTTCCAGCTGTACAAAGCAGGGGAGGGGAAGCCATTCAGACAGAACATTTGCAAAGCAAAAAATGGTTATAGTTATAGCTGTGGCCAAAAGCTTATGGAAAGTGATTAGTGATTAAGGCTTTGGGACCAGTCCACCAGAAAATGTTCTTGCGTAAGCTTCAATGGAAGGAAACCCGAAAAAGCCTTTCTGTGGGTCTGCAAGGCCCCACGATTGATTTGCTTCTTTATTAAAATATTCCTGGTTTTCTTCCCCCCATCAAAGTAGGTTATACTCTCTGAAATGAGGGCTGTACAATCAAGAGAAACAATAAAATATTTTTTTTTACATTATGTCCTCTAAGCAATCCCAAGGTGATTCTCCAATTCTGTATCTATATATGTCTGTGTTGCTAGCTATACAAATGAAGATGAACTGTTTGTGCAGCTTGCTTCAGCTGTTTCCCGAGTGGCTGAATTTAGATAGTCCTACCTACGCTGCAAATCCCAGAATTGCATATGATGGACCCATGGTGGCTAAAATGGAACCATAGTGGTATAACTGTGTCCTGTCCTGTTCCCACTGACTTTGGAACTCATTGACTAGTAAGATTAGGAAGACCCCTACTTTAGACACTTTTAAGAGGGATCTTAAAACCTGGCCTTTCCATTACACTTTTGGAGAGTAGCCATACTACCATACATAGTTGCACTCCCACAACATTTTGTCCCCAGAGTATATTTCTATTATATGAAAGCCTCTTACAACCCGGGCTTTTACGAGCCCTCTTTCGCAAAGAATCTACTCCTGTTGTCTCACCCTGAGTTTTTAATCATTTTAACTTTTTATCTTGTGCGTGCAGCCCGCCTTGTCATTTGTGATGTGAGTCACTTATCTGTTGATTGTTTTTATTGATATGCCTGTATTTTATTGTGTTTGTTGCTGTCGTTTTGATTTTTATTTACTGTATTTGATGTTTGGGCCTGGCCTCATGTGAGCCACCCTGAGTCCCCTTGTGGGGAGATGGTGGCGGGGTATAAATAAAGATTATTATTATTATTATTATTATTATTTCCCCACCTGTCTATTTATATGACCCCTTTTCTTTATGATTTTCTCCCTCACAAACAATCTGCTCCATTCCTATCTCTCCCTGAATTTTTAAGTATTTTAATATTTTATCTTGCACATGCAGCCCGCTCATTGTTATTTTACTGCAGGGGTCATTAGGTAGATCGCAATCTACTGGTAGATCGCATAGGGCATCCTGGTAGATCGCAGGCAGGGCGGGAGGAAGGCTCAGTCCCGCTCCGCGGGTTCCCGCCGCCCCCCAAGTGCTGCCGGCCCTGGGTTATCTGAGGTCCTTTCCACACAGTTAAATAAAATCCTATATTATCTGCTTTGAATCAGATTATATGGCAGTGTGGACTCAGAAAACCCAGTTCAAAGCAGATATTGTGTTATATGTTTCACATTTTTGTAGTGGGTCGGTAGATCATTTTGACTTGGTTGTTTTATAAGTAACTCGCATACTGAAAAAGTGTGAGTACCCCTGTTTTACTGTGTCTGATTTTGTTTTGCATTTTATATAGTTTTTTGTATTCATATGTTGCATGTATTTTAGTGGGTTGTTACTGTGTTTTGGTTTTTATTTTATTGTAATATGCTGTTGGGCTTGGCTTCATGTAAGCTGCACTGAATCCCCGTTGGGGAGGTGGTGGCGGGGTATTAAATAAATATTATTATTATTATTAATATTATTATTATTGTTCTGTTCTCAAGGAGGCTATTACTTCTTTGCAACCTTGTTTGTCGGGATGGATTCAATAGAATGGCTGACGTCTACCTTGAAGACAGTCCATGTGAAAAGGATCTAAGAGCCTTGGACCCCTTCTACACAGTTGTATAAAATCCACATTGACCTGGATTATATGGCAGTGAGAACTCAGATAACCCAGTTGAAAGCGGATATAGTGGATTATCTGCCTTGATATTCTGGGTTATATGTCTGTGTGGAAGGACCCTTAGTAAACCACAAGGTGAGCATGAGTCAACAGTGTGTGTGTGTGTGTGTGTGTGTCTCTCTCTCTCTCTCTCTCTCTCTCTCTCTCTCTCTATACACACACACACACACACACACACACACACACACATACACACATACACACACACTAGCTGTACCCGGCACGCGTTGCTGTGCCCTATTTAGGAGATGCGAGAAAGTCTGAGTATGTAAGGGTTGGAATTGTTGTTAGTGAATTGGGTGTTTTATGTTTGTGACTCAGCTCTTTGCCTGCAGTCCATCGGGTTTGACTTGTACCATGGCCAGGACGGATCAGCTTGGGGAGGGGTTGTCCTGTCAGGGGATTTCTATCTTCACAGGTGCGTCCAGTGTCTGTTGGGGGACTGTTAAAAATCCTTTCCGTATCCTTTTTAGCCACCTTTCTCAAGATCTTCATGTCTAGCTTACTTTCTGCTCCTCTCTTTTTCAAGATGTCCTGCTCTGTGTCTTTTGTCCCCTTGAATGGTGTTGATCTCCATCATGGTCTTTTGATCTGAAAGTGTTGGGGGAGGCTGTGGCACTCATCTGACAGTTTGTTATGGGTCGGAATGTTCATGTTGGCTGGCCAGTACAGCAGTTATGCAAATCTGCCCTTATTGGCAGCCAATCATGTTGTCAGAATGTAGAGGCTGGGGGAGTCTTTGGCAGCCCCGGAGGATGCTGGGAAATGTAGTTTTTTACTCGTTGTTTTGGGGGCCGTTTAGGTTTTGGGGGAGTTTCTTTGCTACAAACGTACTTTGCTTGAGGCCTATTTCTGTTGGCAAGTTTTGTGTTTCTGCGTTGTAAGGTTTCTCTGTTTGAAGTAGTCTTCACATGACGACTGTTCCTTTATATATATAGATATAGGCCTGGTTGATCCACAACAAAAAAGTTTCAAAACTAATTTCGGATGTAGGGGGCGCTGGTGCTTCGAATCTGAATGCCTTTCGAAAATTTCCCCCCAAAATTTGAAATTTGTTTGGAAAACTTCTGAAATTTTGGAATTAATTCATTAATGCCGGACACGCCAAGCGGTAACCTTGTCCCTTTTCTTGAAGGGAGGTGGGAGGGAGCCTCTTTTCCTCCCCATCTTTGGCCCGCAGGTTAACACAAGGAGGCCAGGAACGGGGCGGACAGCCACCTATTCAGCAGCCAGAGAGTCTTGGGGGTGGAGTGTTGTTTGTATTTGACAGGGTGAATTAAGCCTTCATTCTTTCTAGCCACCTTTTGTGAAGTCCCTTCTCCGCACTGGGTCGCTGCTTGGACTGCAATCTATGAAGGACTTCGCATGGTTCCTCGCTCTGCCTTGTCTCCTCCTATCAGAATGCATATGGATTTCCCCACTTCTTCCCGCCCATGGGAATCCCCGTGGGTGGAAAAGTGGAAGGACCCTGCCTTCTACTGTATTGGCTGTGTTTGAACCCTGCCTTCTTCTGTAACTGGGTGTTTGAATGTGGGTTGCTTCTCTCAGCCTGAGAACTGGGAGGCAAGCCGGCTTTCACAAGTGAGTTAATTCTGAATTTATTCTGACTTTTGGAGCTTTCCGAAAAAAACCTAACCAGGTCTAATACACACACACCATACATACACACACACACACACACAGAAATACAAACACACACATATACATACACACACACACACTCTCTCTATAAATAACCACGCACATATTCTCTCTCTCTCTCTCTCTCTCTCTCTCTCTCTCTCTCTCTCTCTCTCTCTCATATTATATGAAGGGTGTTTTGCATCCTATCCTTCTCCCAAGGAGCAAGTCATATTCTCTCAACCTCAAATGAAAACAATAGCAAACCTCTTTTTAACAACCTGCCAAGAAAACCCCATGATTGCTTGTCCTTGGAGTTGCCATAAGTTGAAAACAACTGCTAAGTGCACAACAACAATAATAGGACTGACATCCCTCCCTCCCTCCCTTTAAAAATATGTACATTAAATCTGTGAGAATTTTAAAACCCAAACCCCCAAATGCCTCTGGAATATTCGGGATCTTCTACTTAAATAGAGCCCACTTCTCATGCACAAAGGGCCCTAGGTCAACAAAATACGCAAATGTCTGCCTGAATTTTTTGTGACGCATGAAGCTCAAAGATCACAAAGCTTTCTCTTAAACAGAGGGCTCCTTTTTGAAAAAGTTAAACAACTGACCCAGGAAGCTGGAAGTTTTGGACTATTCACAATTTATTATATAGTCATAAAGTCAACATCGAAGTTACACAGTTAATTTTTGGAAAAAAATACAGACCAATTGGAAGATTATGCGACACACCAGATGCTCAAAAACAGAAATGACTACAATGTCCAGCATGTTTCTGCCAGCAAATAACGGGCCCAAATAAAAACCATTTTTCCCAATAGAAGCAACATGCTGTATGAGGAAATGGGCAGTAGGCTTGTGCAATACAGTGAACGTCGATATGCTTTTTCTGTGCCTCTCGTTTTCGGCCTGTAGCAGAAAAACGCGGCTCAATTTGGCCCATTGGTGGCAATGGGGAACTTATGAGGCTTCCCTTTCCATACCTGGAAGCCTTTACTTTCCTCCTTCAAGGGAGGCTAGGTATCAGCCACGGGGTTAAGGATCCACCCTATGCGGCCCATTATGGTGGGGATTTCCCACAGGTTCCTTTTCTACATCTTTCATAAAGACCTGGATTAAAAGCAGCAGAGTTAAAATACCACTCTTTCTGTGATCCTTTTCCTTCTGTCTGTAGAGGAGACCACCTTTAATGTTCCATTAAAGCTGTTTCTTTCTACTGTAGAGGAGGCAGGCTGCAGGCGCACGTGCTATCTCCCTGCATGCAGCTTTCCAAGGCATTTAAGGAGCCTTCCCAATTCCCAGGGAAGAAAGAGTGATCGACCTGGAGCTATCTCCCTGGGCTCCCTTAAAAAAACCCTCTGTTTCTCTACTGCAGGTCCTGTCTGGAGTGGGCACAGTTCAATCTCTGTGTTCATTGCTTCCTTAAAGCTGTTTCTATTTTTTCTACTTTAGAGGAGAGGTAACTAGGTGGTAGTAGTTTTCACAGAATGAGGGTTTTTTGTTTGTTTGATGGGAATAACAACAATTTTTATTGTCTTTTAGAAGTATTTGAAGGAGGGGTAGGGAAGGAGAAAAAAAGCTAAAAGGGCGACTTTCCCAAATGCATGTGCACACTCCACCCACATGTCCCTGCATGTTCCCAACTCCCAGTCAGTCCCCTAAATAAAAAGAATCAAGAAAATAAAGAAAAATGGAGGAAAATCAAAAATATTAAACTATGGTGCCAAATTGGGGGGAATGGGGGGAGGAGACTGAGACAGGAATCCGTGATGGCTGGCCCCTTGCTGATATGGGCACCTGAACAAACCAAAGAAGCCAGATTGGCCAAAGGAAGAAAAATATACAGGCTGAAGCCAGGCCCGGATTACCCATAAGGCCACTCTAGGCCATGCCCTAGGGCAGCAGCCATGGGGGGCGGGGGCGGCAGGTCTGGACCCCCCAAAGTTAAAAAAATATTTTTTTTAAAAGTTCGATCTTTGGGCGCTCCTGCGCCTGCGTGCGGAGCGCCATAGGCCCTAGAGCCTCTGACGTGGCTTCCCCCCGCCCCCTCCTCGCTTGTGTCAGCCCCGCCCCTCCTTCCTTCACTGAAGAAAGGTGGGGCGGGGCCGACGTGAGCAAGGAGGAGGTGGAGGGAAGTCCCGCCGCCCCTCCTCGCATCGGACCCGCCCCTCCTTCCTTCAGTGAGGAGGAAGGAAGCCCCCCGCAAGCGCCCCCCGCAAGCAGCCCCGCCCCCAGGGCGGGGGGCACCGCTTCCAGAGTGTGGCCTAGGGCGCCACAAACAGTTAATCCGGGCCTGGCTGAAGCCTAGGGCCAAAGGAAAAGCCTGAAAAAAGAAGATCCGGGCTCAAGCCTAATGGGTAGGCAGGCAACCTTCTTTGCAGGCACAACCCTAATTTATCCTCTCACTCCACCCCTCACTCCACTTTTCTAACTGCATTAAGACTGTACCAGTTTCTTCCTCTTCCTCCAACTTTCTGTATTTGTCTGAGTTCAGATATTAGCATTGTGGCTCAATGGTATACACTCCTGGGAGCTGTAGTTTTACTAGGTCTCAAGTTTTCTCTGCCAAAGCGTGCTTCCCCAAACTACAATTCTTAGGATCCTATAGCATTGGGCCATGGAAATTAAAGTTGTGCCCAAGTGCATTAATTCTACAGTGTTGATCAGGCATGAGCCAACTTTGGTCCTCCAGGTGTTTTGGACTTCAACTCCCACCATTCCTAACAGCCTCAGGCCCCTTCCTTTTGCCCCTCAGCCGCTTAAGCAAAAGGAAAGGGCCTGAGGCTGTTAGGAATGGTGGGAGTTGAAGTCCAAAACACTTGGAGGACCAAACTTAGCCCATGCCTGGTGTAGATGCACCCAGAACTGAGGTCTAAACTAAGAGCAAAGTTTGCTGCTTTATTATTACCACCATTTTGACAGCTTTGCATCCATAATTGAGGCCCGTTTGTTTCCAGGATGAATTTAGGACAACAGAAAACAACCCACTTCCCACTAGAACGTAACCTCCCAATAACACGGATCATGTTCACCCCTGAGCTTGGCTGGCTGTGTTTTAATTTGTGCCGAAATCCATGCCGGGGACCGACCCTCCGCTGAAAAAGCTTCTCTTCAGGCTTATCTTCTTGCCAAGTGACGGTTTCTAAATCAGGCTGGAAATCAGGCCACATTTCCTGCTCTTATAGGATTTATCTCATTTCACTTCTTTCAAAGTAATTAGAGTTACTAATAAAGGGGGAGGAGGGGAGGAGTGGGGAGATTTGCTCACGCTGAGAATATACTTCTGTTCTATTGCTCTGGATGGAGGGGAATGTGAGATGCAGAGATGACCCGGGCAAAAGTATTAGCAGATGGAGTTGATTTTACATTTTTAGACACTGGCTGAAATAAGTGCAAGATTTGAAAAGCTGTGCCCTGCTCAGAGTGGCTACAATGAAGTGGGATGCATCTACACTGTAGAATTAATGCAGTTTGACACTGCTTGGACTGACATGGCTTAATGCTATGGAATCCTGGCAGTTGTCGTTTGGTGCGGCACCAGCACACTTTGATGGAGGAAGCGAAAGAACTTGTAAAACTAAAAGTTCCAGGTTTCCATACATTAAAGTGGTATCAATCTGCATTAGTTCAGTGCAGATGCATCCCTTGTGCTTCTTTTGGAAGAGTGCTGTTAAGATCTGTGATTTGGGGTAGTTAGGCAAGCTGAGCCTTAAAAAGGTCAGGAACAAACGATACTTTATACAGATGGGATGTAGTGATATTTCGAATGTTTTTGAAGCTTTTCCTTATATTTCCAGACTTTTAAAAAAATTGTCCAATGATTTATTGTGCTGCTCACTTTATAGTAGCCATAAAGAGGCAGTATGACTTAAATCAGTGTTTCTCAACCTGGGGGTCAGGACCCCTGGGGAGGTCGTGGGGGGGGGGGGTCAGAGGGGTCACCAAAGACCATCAGAAAACACAATGTTTTCTGTTACTCAAGAGGTTCTGTGTGGAAAATTTGGCCCAATTCTATCGTTGGTGAGATTCAAGAGGCTCTTTGAGTGAACTATAAATCCCAGCAACTACAACTCCCAAATGTCAAGGTCTATTTTCCCCAAACTCCACCAGTGTTCACATGTGGGCATTTTAAGTATTTGTGCCAAGTTTGATCCAGATCCATCATTATTTGTGTCCACAGTTCTCTCTGGTTGTAGGTGAACTACAACTCCCAAACTCAAGGTGAATGCCCTCCAAACCTTTTCAGTGTTTTTTTTATTGGCCATGGGAGTTCTGTGTGCCAAGTTTGGTTCAATTCCATCGTTGGTGGAGTTCAGAATGCTCTTTGATTGTAGGTTAACTATAAATCCCAGCAACTACAACTCCCAAATGACAAAATCAATCCCGCTCCAACCCCACTAGTATCCAAATTTGTGCATATCAGGCATTTATGCCAAATTTGGTCCAGTGAATACATCCTGCATATCAGGTATTTACATTACAATTTATAATAGTAGCAAAATTACAGTTGTAAAGTAGCAATGAAAATGATGTTATGGTTGGGAGTCACCACAACATGAGGAACTGTATTAAGGGGTCACAGCATTAGGAAGGTTGAGAAACACTGACTTAAATAAAGCACAGGTGGGTGAAAATCTGTCTTTTGACCCCATGTGGTGGTTTGAGCTTTGAGGGTTCAAATCCCATCTCAGCCACGGAAAGACACTGATGGCCTTTGGGAAGCCACACTCGCTCAGCTTTGGACAAAGGCAAAGACGAACTCCCTTTGAACATACATTGTTGAACAAACCTTGCTATACATTCATCTTGGGATCTGCCATAAGTCAGAAACAACTTGAAGGCACACACAACAACCGGAAAAGCAATGTATCATTTGCCTCCAAACTGAAATAAGAGCATGGGGTGTAAATATGGGTTTGGAAGCGAACTGTGATTTCAACAACAGTCGTTTGCTCAGATTGGACAAAACAGCAAATAGTAGTCATTGTGAATCAAGTAGAAAGAAGCAGAATGAAATTAAATGGAACAAGGAGAAGAGGCAAGGGGAAATATTTGAGCACAAACAATGAAACAGTGTTTGTGATATCAAGACTTTTGTTGAATAATTTCATAACAATTTACAGAATGACATTCTGGATCTGCTGTCATCTCACTTTTTTTTTGCCTCTTCCCACTTTACCTCTTTATTCTGAGTTCACTTCAACTGCTTTGACTGAGTCCAAAGTGCAAGAGGATTTTGTACTCCATTAGTTCAATTAAGAATGGAGGCAAGAGAACGGAATTTTGCTCAGGCAAATGCTATGGAATTGTGGGAGTTGTAGTTTTACAAGCCAGGCCCATGTGCCTGATGCAGCCCCTTGGGCTCTTTTCTCAGCCCTCCTCTCTCTCATCATTCTATCCTTCCTTCCTTTTCTCTTTCCTTCCTCCTTCCCTTCCTCTTTCTCCTTCCCTTTCACCAATTGATCCTTCTTTCCTTTTCTCGTTTCTGCCTCTCCTTCCTTCCTTCCTTCCTTCCTTCCTTCCTTCCTTCCTTCCTTCCTTCCTTCCTTCCTTCCTTCCTTCTTTCCTGCCTGCCTGCCTGCCTGCCTGCCGCCCGCCCGCCCGCCTCCCTTCCTTCTTTCCCTCCCTCCCTCCCATCCTTTTGTCCTTCTCTCTTTCCATTCCTTTTGTCTTTCCTTCCTTCTCCATTTTTTTCTCCTTCCATCCCTCCCTTCCCTCCCTCTTTCTCCTTCCATCCTTCCCTTGTACCCTTTCAACTTTCCTTCCTTCCCTCTTTCCTCCCTCCCTCCCTCTTTCTGCTTCTTTCTTTCCCTTTTGTCTTTCCTTCCTTCCCTCTTTCCTCCCTCCTCCTCTCTCTCCTTCCATCCTTCTCCTTATCCCTTCCTTCCTTCTCTTTTGTCTTCCATCCTCCCCTTCCACTGTTTCATCCTTCCTTCCTTCCCTTTTGTCTTTCCTTCCAGGCATGTAGCCAGGGGGGGGGGGGCTAAGGGGGCTTCAGCGCCCCCCCCGAAAATCTCAGGGTGGTCCAAACTCAGCCCCCCGAATCAAAATCCTGGCTACGGCCCTGTTTCCTTCCTTCCATCTTTCCTCCCTCCTCCTCTCTTTCTCTTTCTCCTTCCATCCTTCCCTTCTACTCTTCAATTCTTCCTTCCTTCCCTCTTTCTTCTCTCCCTCTTTCTCCTCCCTCCCTCCTTGTCTTTCTTTTATCCTTCTCTTCCTTCCTTCCTTCCTTCCTTCCTTCCTTCCTTCCTTCCTTCCTTCCTTCCTTCCTTCCTTCCATCCATCCATCCATCCTTCTCTTTATCCCTTCCTTCCCTTTTGTCTTTCCTTCCTTCCCTCTTTCCTCACGTGTCCTTTCCTCTTTCCCTCTTTCTCCTTTCATCCTTTCCTTTCCCCTTCATCCTTCCTTCTCTCTTTCCTTCCCCCTTCCCTTTCTTCTTCCATCACTGGGCAGCCAGTCCTCCTAGCAAGTTAGAAAGTTTGCCCATGCCTGGTGTAGATGTACCCCAAGTTGCAGGAAATTTCTTTGGAGGGGAGAGGTTAGCTAGTAATGCATTGTTTGGAAATTAGCTAGTAATGCAATTTAGCTAGTAATGCATTGTTTGGAAATTGGTTACATGATTGCATTAGGGAGCTGTGTTCAGCGATGCTTGCTCAACCTGGCTTCTGAGTTGTGAGCACAACTCTGATCAAATGAACTTGAATTTATGTGTGTGTATATATATATATTTCTCTTGTAAGCATGGGAAGATCTGGGGCTTTCCTTGGTATAAGCCAAGGACTTTCTTCTGTGGCAGTTGCGTTCTTGTAGTAACAGCTCTTAAGGGGCATTAGCACAAGCTGCAAGACGGAACAGTTTTTTCGAGTTGTGAGCGTCGTCACTAGAAAATGCCTGCGCTGCCGGTCATCTGGCAATATTTGGAATTAGGAGCTGAGCTCCGGCGCGTCAGGAACTCTTATATAAGACCCAGCTACTCAAAACATGGAGACAATCTTTCCAGGGGACGGGTGGGATGGCCAACTCAAACTACACATCCCGGGTTTTAAAAAATGGCAATCTGCATGTGTTTTGATTCAAATTTCCCTTTGGGATAGTCCTACTTGAGGCTGCTGGATATGTTTTGCTTTCACAAATAATGAAAAATTAAAATATTGAGGAAGTGGGTTCAGGAAAAAACAAAGAGTTTGGTGTCACCTTGAAATTGAACCAATTTATTGAAGAATATCAGTTCCATTTGCATGGACTGCAGCCCAGCTCTTCCGAGGCAATTGAACTATTATATTCTGGTTAGACATTTGAATAGATATGATCATCTGTATATTAGGTTCTGATTAAAATTCAGGTTAAAATGCTAGATGGGATTTATTATGAAGGGGACGTCATTCTGGAGAAGGTGAGCTTTCTTGACCTTTCAAAGGGACTGAATTTTTCTCTATTGATATAATTTCTATTCTTCGACCGAAGGTTCTCTAAGTTCAGCAAAAACAAATCAATTCTCCCCTGCAAGTTTACCATCCCCAAAGGCAGGAAGAAAAGGGGGAAAGGGAGGGGAGAAAACAAGCAAGGTCAGGTCCCAGTTCTGAAATAAGGGGTCCACTGACATTGCAGAATTGTTGCAGCTTGACACCATTTTAACAGGATGGCACAATCCAATAGGATCCAATCCTGTAGATCTTCACTCTACTCAAGCAAAGAGCGCTGGTGCCTCTCCAAACTACAACTCTTGTGATTCCATAGAATTGAGCCATGGCATAGAATCATAGAGTTGGAAGAGACCTCATGGGCCATCCAGTCCAAACCCGTGCCAAGAAGCAGGGAAATTGCATTCAAAGCATCCCCGACAGATGGTCATCCAGCTTCTGTTTAAAAGCCTCCAAAGAAGGAGCCTCCACCACACTCCAGGGCAGTGAGTTCCATTGCTGAACAAAACTACAATTTCATGATTCCATAGCATTGAGCCATGGCAGTTGAAGTGGTGTCAAACTGCATTATTTCTACAGTGTAGATGCACCACTCCTGAAAAGCTCCCATAGTTAGGAAGTTCTTCCTCATGTTCAGGTGGAATCTCCTTTCCTGTAGTTTGAAATCATTGCTCTGTGTCCTAGTTTCCAAGCCTGCTCCTTCCTCCCTATGACTTCCCCTCACATATTTATTTATTTATTTACATCATTTATATACCGCCCTTCTCACCCCGCAGGGGACTCAGGGCGGATTACAATGTACATATACAGGCAAACATTCAATGCTATAGACACACAACATATATAGGCAGACACTCAGAGGCTATTTGACATTCCAGCTTCTGGCCACCAGGGGAGCTGTCGCATTCCTTCATTCTTTGCATACTTCCTGGAGATTTTATGGCCTCGTAAATCAGTTAAATTAGCCTCCCCACAAAGTGGTACCTAAATTTCCTACTTGACAGATTCAACTGTCTTTCGGGTTGCAAAGGTCGACAACAAGCTACACAATTTGGTTGAGAGCTCACCCCGACCCAGGCAGGCTTCGAACTCATGACCTTCCAGTCAGTAGTGATCTTAATGCAGCTGACTCCCAGCCAGCTGCGCCACAGTCCCTGTGCATATTTGTACATGGCCATCATGTCTCCCCTCGACCTTCTCTTCTGCAGGCTGAACATGCACAGCTCGTTAAGCTGCTCCTCATAGGGCTTGTTCTCCAGACCCTTGATCATTGGAGTCACCCTCCTCTGGACATTCCACCTTAGAGTCAACATCTCCCGTTTTGGTGCCCAGAATTGGACACAGCGTGATTCCAGGTGTTGTCTGACCAATGCAGAATAGAGGGCTAGCATGACTTCCCTGGATCTAGACACTGTACTTCTATTTATGGAGGTCAAAATCCCATTAGCAGTTAAGTGGTGACAAATTGCATTAATTCTACAGTGTAGATGCACTCTAAATTGGACTTCTCCTACAGTTTGAGCAGTTGAACAGTCATAAGAACATAAGAAGAGCCATGCTGAATCGGACCTCAGCCCATCTAGTCCAGCATTCTGTATCACACAGTGGCCCACCAGTTGTACACGGGGATCTCGAGCAGAAGGGAGGGCAAAACCCTGACCTGCTCCCGACCCCCACAACCAGTACCCAGGAAATCGTGCCTACCTCAACCAACTCCGAGGTGGCACTTGAATGTCCTTTTCAGTAACTACCGATACACTTGGTATCCATGAATCTGTCTAATCCTGCCTTGAAGTTGTCCAGGCTGACAGCTGTCACAACCTCTTCTGGAAGTGAGTTCCATAACCCAATGACCCTCTGGGTGAAGAAATATTTCCCTTTATTAGTCCTAATTTTCCTATCTTGGAGCTTCAGGGAGTGCCCTCTAGTCCTAGTGTTTTGTGACAAAGAAAATAATTTTCTTTATTCACCTTTTCTATCCCATGCATGATTTTATACACTTCGATCAAGTCACCTCTTAAACGCCGTCTTTCAAGGCTGAAAAGACCAAGGCGTTGCAACCTGGTTTCATAAGGGAGCCGCTCCATCCCTTGGATCATTCTTGTTGCCCTTTTCTGTACCTTTTCCAGTTCCGTTATATCCTTCTTAAGGTGCGGAGACCAGAATTGTACACAGTACTCCAAATGTGACCTTACCATAGATTTGTAGAGAGGTAATACAACATTTGCTGACCTATTTTCGATTCCCTTTCTGATCATGCCTAGCATAGAATTTGCTTTTTTCACTGCTGCTGTGCACTGGGTTGACATCTTCATTGAGCTGTCCACCAAGTCGGAGGACAAAACTGGGATAAAAGGAGGTTGGGTGGCAAACCAGATGGAGTTGTCTCCAACTCTGTTGATCCTTTGACTTCACCTCCGGTGACACCCATCAATGGCCACCCATAGCCAGCCTTGTTTTAAATGGCTCCACTGGAAACAGTTCAGGAAGAAGGTGAAGAATCCAATGGAGCAAAACCTCCAACACATTGAAAGTAGCATTCCTCATTTCTGCCTCCTTTGGATGGAGGTTTTCCTTTGGCACCATTCTGAGTTTCTTTGCAGATTCTGAGTATGGGTTGCTGTGGGTTTTCCATTCTGCATGGCCATGTTCCAGAAGCATTCTCTCCTGATGTTTCACCCACATCTATTGCAGGCATCATTAGAGGTTGTGAGGTCTGTTGGAAACTAGGCAAGTGAGGTTTATATATCTGTGGAACGTCCAGAGTGGGAGAAAGAACTCTGGTCTGCTTGAGGCAAGTGGGAATGTTGCAATTGACCACCCATTGAATGGTATTGTAGCTTCAAAGACTGGCTAATTCCTGCCTGGGATAATCCTTTGTTGGGAGATGTTAGCTAACCCTCATTGCTTCATGTCAGGAGTTCCCCTGTTAGAATCATAGAATCATAGAGTTGGAAGAGACCTCGTGGACCATCCAGTCCAACTCCCTGCCAAGAAGCAGGAAAATTGCATTCAAAGCAATTTTCTTTAAGATTTAGATCAGAGTTTGGGAAGTACAATCTTTGGGATTCTAACTCCCAGAATCCTCCCATATGATTGTGTGAAATTCTGATAATCCCAAAATCTGTTTTTTAAAGCCCCAAACCAGAACCTCAAAAAGCAGGTGCATTTTAAAGCAACCTTGTAAATAAATACTCTCTTGCTTCTGACCAATGACCCCTGATTGTCAACTGCATGGATTTATTGCAAGGCTGGCTTTAGCCAGTCTCACAAATGGGTCGCCACCCAGTGTGAAATCCGTGTTTGGCTCTCTTTATTTGGTTAGCTTAATAGCAGCCACTGAAGTGGGCCAAGGGATGAAAGAATCTCGCTGGGACTTAGTCATGACCAAGTACAGATATTGATGCTTGTGTCCTTTATCCTATGAGTCAGATTGTGAACTTTGGTGCCATGTTCCTGGTGAGACATCCCTCCATGTTCCTGCCATTGTTGTTGTTAAACTTTTCAAAAATTATTGGGGACCCACTTGTAGGTTGAGTTTCTATGCCAAGGTTGTATGGAGTGAATCTCTGCATACATTGATTGCGGTGCACAAACGTGGTATTAAATGACCATCTTGTGCACATGAACTAGGGTATCACACCTGCCGAAATCCATCGTTAAAACCTTGAAGTTGATTTGTATGTTTTGCATCAGAGAAAAAGGTTTGTTGCTATAGGGGAACTCACAAAATTCCAGCCATTGGTTTTATGTTGTTGTATCTGAATTGTATCTGGTGGCCACCGGTGGCGCAGTGGGTTAGATTGCGGAACTGCTGAACTTGCTGACTGAAAGATAGGTGATTCAAATCCAGGAAACGAGGTGAGCTCCTGCTATTAGCCCCAGCTTCTGCCAACCTAGCAGTTCGATAACATGCAAATGTGAGTAGATCAATAGGTACCACTTCTGTGGGAAGGTAACGGCACTCCATGCAGTCATGTCAGCCACATGACCTTGGAGGTGTCTACGGACAACGCCGGCTCTTCAGCTTTGAAATAGAGATGAGGACCACCCCCTAGAGTCTGACACAACTAGACTTAATGTGAAAGGAAAACCTTTACCTTTATCTGGCTTGACACTCAGTTAAAATAATATTGGAAAATAGTAAAAAAATAAATAAATGAGCCCAAGTACTGTACAGAATCTTTATGGAGCTCCCACTGAGCTGCTGATCAAAAGGTTGCAGATTCGAATCCAGGGAGTGGCATGAGTTCCCACTGTTAGCCCCAGCTTCTCCTAACCTAGCAGTTCAAAAACATGCAAATGTGAGTAGATCAATAGGTACCGCTTCTGTGGGAAGGCAACGGCGCTCCATGCAGTCATGTCAGCCACATGACCTTGGAGGTGTCTATGGACAATGCCGGTGATTTAGCTTAGAAATGGAGATGAACACCAACCCCCAGAGTCGGACACGACTGGACTTAATGTCAGGGGAAAACCATTACCTTTACCTTTTTACAGAATCTTTGTAGTCAGGACATACTCTGCACAAAATTCATTTTGTGTAGAAAACAGTGGTTTGTTTGCTTGAAACAGCATTTTTGAACCAAGATACTGTAGTTAGGAAGCTGTGCAAAATTTAATATAGTTTTTGCACAGACTCCACCACACTCCAAGGCAGCATATTCCACTACAAATCAGCTCTTATCCTCAGGAAGTAATTGTTTAGATGGTATCTCTTTTCCTGTACTTTGAACCCATTGCTCCATGTTATAGTCCCTGGAGCTGTGGGAAACAAGCTGGTTCCATCTTCAATATGACACCCTTCCATAGATGTCTCTCATGTCCTCTGTTAACTTTCTCTTCTCCAAGCTAAACTTACCTAGGTTCCTTTTCCGTTCCTCATTCATGGTTTTGACTATTTTGGTAAATATAAGTATTGATGTATAATTTTAGCTGGTTTTATTATGAAAGCAATGGTAGAATTTTTGAGTCTCTCTCTCTCTCTCTCTCTCTCTCTCTCTCTCTCTCTCTCTCTCTCTCTCTCTCATCATATTTGGCAGAATCAGCCACGATGAGCAGGTCAGGGGTGGTGAATTTCCTCCAGGTTTCAGGTTGACCTTTAAAGAAACTCTTCAAGCTGCTCCACCTATTTTGGGCCTTGGATTCAACCCCTTTTCTAACTGCTTTAAGGTCCCAGAATGAATTCACCGCCCCACTGACAGAGAAGATGCCAGGCATCACTGGTCATGATGAACCAATCTTAAGCTTACATGATTTCCAGCTATCCCTGGGATCAACCACTCCAGGCTTGAGAAGAAGAGAATCACTATGAGCCGCACAGTGGCTTCAAAGGCCAGATGCTTCAGAACCAGATTCAGAGACCGGATCCGATACCAAGCAGACCTGTATCTGGTGGCAGCCAATTGCTTCCATGCCAGCCGAGAGGAGGATCCATGCCAGGTTTTGCAGTATATGAATAAGGAACTGTCCAAGGTCCTATCTCCCAATACATTTCAGCACTTTGGATAGCTCCTATAAGATTTTGAATAGTGCCCTGTTTCTGTGGATTCCACCAATTGCTGTGGCCTGTATTATCTCCCCAAATTACCATAGCCAATTTCGAAAAAGAGGAAACTGCTTATAAGGATGTTAGAGGAAGGAACTTCCGATGTAAGCAGGGAGCAACCTTTTGCAAATGACGCAGCTGTTTCTCTCCCTTTCTCCTTCCCAGTGGCTGAGCTTTGAGACTGCAACGGTATTCCCTGCGCACGACTGACAAGCCGATTTGAAAACTCACGGAGACGAGGGCAGCGCTCGGCTTGGACACTGTCAGGCGAGGCAATTGGGTTGTCCTATGCTCAGTTTGCTGCCAAAATAAAATCTCCCAAATGCCACGGAAAAGGATCTTTCCAAGCCGGCAAAGGGTTTTCTCTTTTCGGGTTGCAGTATTAGAAACATAATCGGTTCCCTGCTGCTTCCATCTTTCCTCCCACTCTTTTTCCTTCTGTGAGCTTGGGGTTCCCATTCTGCCAGTTTCTTCTTTTCTATCAAGTTTGAAAAGGTTATTTTTATTGGACTACAGTTTCCCGAATCCCCCAGCCATTGTGGCCATTGGCTGTCGGTCATGCAAGCTAGGACATTTAGGGAAGCATAGTCTCAACGACAAAAACTCTTTCCAAAATTACAATAACAATTATTGTTGTTCTTATTATGATGGTGGTGGTGATGATGATATAGCTTTTCCCTAAACGCATTTATAAAGCATGTATAAATATCAAGAAATATCTTGTAGTTTCCAACTCACGTACAGTCAATTCTCCATTGAAATTTCTCACCTCTACGGCAGAAACAAAGGCACAAGCAGACACCCCAACTCTCTGTCTCTCTTAATTTCTCTCTTTCTCTTTGTATATAGGTATAGGAAGGTTGCAAAACCAAAGGCCCTTAAATGTTGTTGTATTACAAGTGTGTGCTTAAGAGTGTAACTCTCCTTCAGCCGCATGGGAGATGCAATGGGGTTCTCCAGCCCTGTCTCCTTCAGAGGGCCAGCCAAACACCCATCCTGTAATCTCTCAAGAGGATTTTCATGGGATTTACGACCAATTTCCTGGTCTGGCTTTGGTTTCTTTCACCCAAGGGGCACATTTGGTTTGGAAAGGGGTACATAGCAGCAGCCGAGAGTGGTTTGCCTTTGGCTATGAAAATATGAAAACTTGGGTCGGAGAATGTGGTTCATTGGACTGTGGCTTCAGTGGCACTTTAGTGCTAGGTGGATTCCCTTTGAGTTTTCCATTCCAAAGATGAGCCCCAGGTCCATGGAGCAGTGAGTCTGCCCCGGGTTTCCATTTGTGCCAAGAAATAGCTCCTAAATAGGTTCAGTACCTTGGAGAGTTCCTATAGGGAAACCACCTTTACCTTCAGGTAATAATTAAGGCCCCAGGCCCATCAACAGTGTTCTTTTTCTTTCTTTCTAAATTTGGTAAGCATCTTTAATTGCATATTGTTTCTTCTTTTACACAAAATAGCATGTTGTTGAAATAGTAAACCTCTTACCACCGCTTTTCCTGCATCCCAATGGTCTTTTCCGCTATGTCCTCCTTACAATTCTCTATTCTCTTTAATGTAATTTTGTATTCTTCACCTGATCTTTTCCTTAATTTTTGATCTTTCAGTATACAGTGTTCCCTCACTTATTGTGGGGTTATGTTCCAGGACCACCCACAATAGGTGAAAAACCACAATGTAGGGACACTATATTTATTTTAATATTTATACATTATTTTAGTAGTTATACACTATTGTAAGTCTTTATAAACTTAAAGTAAAGTGAAGGAAAGGAAGGAAGGGCCCTTCAAGGCTGGAGGGAGAGAAGGAAGGACTGAGGAGGGAAAAGTGCTCTGGAGAGCAGCGGCAGCAGAAACAGCGAAAATATAGCGATACATATATTTAAAATTAATATTTTTTGAAAACTGTGAAACAGCGAGTCTGCTAATAGCGAACAGTGAAGTAGTGAGGAAATACTGTAGAATCGTTTAGTCTTCAAGGCTTTCTTTCCCAAAGTCCCCCTTTTAATTGTAACAACATTGGATTATGGCCTGCAAACACTCTGGGAAGGGATTCCACTTTCTCTATTTTGATTACCAACTCCTTCGTTGCAAAGATATATTCTGGATGACAATCTGTGTCTATGGGAATAGTATGAATATTCCCTTGTACCTAGCTTTTGTATCCTTCAGAGGTTATATAATTCCCAGTGTTTTAAGTCTCCTAGTTGGGTGTGCAGTCAGTATAGGCTCATATAATGAAGTTCAGTGCTGTCAAGTGTAATGAGTATACTCTCTCGGCATTACTTCGTGAACGAAGATTCTTAGGAAGGACTCATCCCACACTTTTTACAAGCGCGTTGATGACTAAAAAGGCCAATCTGAGATAGGCAAGTTCGGTTGCAGAAAGCACAGCAGAAAGTATCCTTGGGTGATGTTGTTTCCAAGTTGCGATTCTTTCTGCGTTGTCATTTCTCTTCGAGGCCCATTCGGCGTGTCTTCTCGAAAGAGGCCGCAGCATTGTGGATAGGCCTCCCGATGTGAGGCCAGGGTGGACCATTGTTGGTGATCAATCTGGCCGAGCCTGAGATGTTGTTTCAGGGAGTCCTTGTATCTCTTTTTGGGGCGCCTCTCTTGCACTGACCCGTGGCAAGTTCACCATATAATGCATTATATGGAACTGAAGGTGGGCCCTGTGTCCAAATCTCCAACTCAGCTAGGTGAGCAGCAACTTGCGGCAACTTGTAAGACTGATTTGATTTATTGTCGGAAAGTTGACCCTAGAATGACTGCATGACTAGATTTTCTAGACATTTTCTGGGTTCTCTGTAGCAACTATATAGTATTTTTAGCCATAAGACATGGTTCATTTCAGGCAAAAAATAATGTTTCCATATTACAAAAAAAAAGTATTATGGTGAAGGGTCCTGGAATGGATCCCTCACGTAATACACAGATTGGCTGTATTTACTCATCTCAGCTCTGTTCCATTTCAGCATGAACCTGTTTTTTCTCTCTTCTTTAAGGCTAATTCATCTTAGTATTTAAATATGCATCTTAAAATGTATTTAAATGCATATTCCTTTCCTCCTCCTTCTCTCTCTCTCTTGAAATATGTATGTAAATGCCAATTTTGCATGTTTAAATTTCTGAGAGCTGCTTTGCAGCGTTCATATGCAAAACTTCTTGCATAGCTAAATTCCAAGACGTACATTCAGCCGAGAGAGAGACACAGATCAGCTTGGTTTGTACAGCAATTTGCTGAAGGTACTTCATCAAGCATTGAGTTTTGTGCAGTTACTTTGTGGGACTCCACCTCCCAGAACCTCCAGCCAGAATCTTCCATTCAGTGGTCATGCTGGTTGCGAGTGTCTGTGAGTCGAAGGTTCTTTGGAGCGTTGGTGCTATTTATAATCCATTTACTCACGTTACAAGCTGGAGGCTCCCTTGTTGGATGCAGAGTTAATCCATTACCATTTTAAGTCTGAAATTTAGAAGATGCCGAACTATTTGGAGGATGGGATTTGGCTCCATCAGTAGATCTTTCGATGTTTGGACTAAAACTGAGAACAAATTCACTGCTTTGTTGGCGTGGAAGCATGAACTCCAATCGTTTCTTGATTATTGGATGGCTCTTAGAACAAAGTTCATGTCCTTTTCTGTTTATGACTCTCTCAGGCACTTAAATAGCACTGCATTGTTGTTGTTGTTTGCTTTTAACTACCTTCTTTGTTTGCTTTTAAGTGCCACCAGTTGGACCATGGTGGGTCAGCGCTGCTGGTGTTGTTAGATCTCACAGCAGCTTTTGACACGATAGATCACACATTATTGACCCACCATTTAGCCGTGACGGGAGTTAGGGGGACTGCCCTTAAATGGGTAGCCTCCTTTCTTCAAGACCGGGGACAGCATGTGGAGGGGGGGGGGGGGTGGTCTCTGGGAGACTCCCATTAAGTTGCGGGGTCCCCCAGGGAGCCATCCTCTCCCCTTTATTGTGTCCACTTGCCCGACTGGTCCGCGATTTTGGTCTGGAGTGTCATCAATACGCTGATGACACCCAGCTGGTGCTGAGAATGGATGGCAGGCCGGACACTGTACCCGATTGTTTCCATTAATGCCTTGAAGCCGTGACTGGATGGCTGCGTACCAGCCGGTTGAAGGTGAACCCATCGAAGACGGAGATCCTATGGCTGGGTCATCCTGGTGTTGGTGAGTGCCGGTTTCCTACCCTGGATGGCAAGCGGTTAAGCCCGTCGTCTTTGGTAAAAAGCCTGGGGGTCCAATTGGACCCACTGCTATCGATGGAGACCCAGGTCTCCACGGTTAGCAGGTCTGCATTTTTCTATCTTCAACAGGCTAGGTGACTGGCTCCTTACCTACCCAGGAATGATCTAGCTACGATGATCCAGGTGACAGTCATCTCGAGGCTAGACTACTGTAACGCCCTCTACATTGGCCTTCCCTTGTCTACAATCTGGAAACTTAAGCTGGTGCAAAATGCTGCTGCTCGATTGCTGGTGGGAGCATTGGCAAGAGAGCATATAACATCAATTTTACAGCAATTGCACTGGCTACCAGTAGAGTAGCCAGTGTTTTCAAGGTGCTGGTTTTGACCTTCAAGGCCTTGTATGGTCTAGGGCCAGTGTACCTGAGGGACCGCCTCACCCCATACGTTCCCCCGAGATCATTGCGATTAGAAGAACAAAACCTTCTGGTGATTCCATCAGCTCGTTCCTGCCGCCTTTCAACAACAAGACAAAGAGCTTTCTCCATGGTGGCGCCAACTCTATGGAACGAGTTACCAGATGGAGCTCGCGCTATTGCAGAGTTGGCCTCTTCCCGGAAGGCGTGCAAGACGCTCCTCTTTAAGCAGGCTTTCAATCTAAGCGCCTCCTGATAATTTCTATCCATGTCCTTGTGTTTTATGCAATTAAATGGTTTTATATATGTTTTATAGTTTTATGTAAACTGCCCCAAACCTGCAGGGAGGAGCGGTATATAAAAGCGAATAATAAATAATAATAAATAAATAAATGGTGACCTGAGGCTGAGAGTGTGTGGCTCACCCAAGACCACTGTGGGTGCATCTGTACTGTATAATTGATTCAGTTTGTCACCATTCCATGTGATGGATTGGGAGTTGAAGTTTGGTGAGACACACTATTCATCAGCAAGGAACTCTAAAGACCGTGTAGAACTACAACTCCCATGATAACATAGCATTGAGTGATGGCAACTAGAGTGGAGTCAAACTGCATTAACTCTACCATATAGATACACTCCAGTTTTCATGGCTGAGTGGGGAATCAAAACTTGGGAGTACATCTACATACACTATAGAGTTAATGCAATTGGATATTATTGCGGCATGTAAGAAATCAGTTGGTGTGTTAACTGTAAAATGCAAGGCATGAAACTGATTGGTTGAGCCACACCCAGGGAGCTAGCTGAGTCTGGGAGTTTTGGCTATAGTTACATTTTCAGGCTTGCGCTGTGCAGGTGCTTGCAGAGATAGAGAGACATTTTGGAGTGTGTTCTTGCTTCATGAGCTGCTGGAAGGAGTTTTTCCACATGGATAAAGAAAGACAATTTTTAATCTCTCCAAAAGGGACATTGAGTGAGTCAATGCAACAGATCACATATATTTTCCCCAAACTCCACCAGTGTTCACATTTGGGCATATTGAGTACTCATGCCAAGTTAGGTCCAGATCCATCATTGTTTGAGTCCACAGTGCTCTCTGGATTGCGTATATATGTTGTTCTGCATTGTGAAGAGTAAACTATTTGTTCTTTATTGATCACCTGCGTAGCATATTTTCTTTCTCTGGCAAGACAGTGTGTGGACTGATAAAACATGGACTGTGTGTGATTTTCATTACACCACAGATACCACTTTACTCAATGCATTGGAATCCTGAGAGTTGTAGTTTGACAAAGTATTGAGCTTTCACTGCCAAAGTGGGCTGGTGCCTCACCAAACTACAACTCCCATGATTCCTGAGCATTTAGCCATGGCAGTTAAAGCGGTGTCAAACTGCATTAATTATACAGTGTAGATGCATGACTGATCTCCAGATTCAAGCATTTTAACAACAACCTTTCTGGAAATGTTAGTTATGGAAATTATGCTTCATGTGTTTGGGGATTGATATGGCTTTTCTGGCTCTTTCGTTCCAATGAACTCAAGCACCATATTTGAGTTACGAATGTGCCCTAAAGTGCAAAGTAGCCATTACACATCAGTGATATATGCAAGAATAAAACTAGAGGCTGATTGTTCATTTAGGATTGTTTAATCCAGATTAAAATCACAGTAATCCTTTGAAAAGGTGCTTGTAGGCATTGGAGGAGGGGGAGGAGGGGGGAAAGTGGTTTTCTCGCTCCAGCTTGCAAACCAAACACAGTCTGAAGAGCCGGTATGCTGTTGGCAGGGCTTTTAAATGCATCGTACTGAAATGAGAACCCTCTTTGCGTTAACAAGTGAAAACACTGTTAAAGTAGAAAGCCCGGGTGAAGCGCATGCATTTAAGGCTCAGCTGGCACACTGGCTTTCAAGTTACATTGGGTTTGCAAGCCTGAGTGGGGAAGAAACCTTTTAAATATTTTATTATTTGTTTGTCAAAAGTATCAAGGGAGAAGTTAAATTGTTTATTAAATTGCAAAGGGAGAAGTTAAGGAAACAAGAGGGGAGCACGAGCCAGGCAGAGAGAAACCAATCCTGCAATTGCAAACCTTGAGATTTTACCTGATGGAGAGCAACCATCATCTCCAACTCCCAAGGGTTTAATGTCTGGGGCTTCTGGGGCTTGTGGTCTAAAATGTAATGTTTCTCAATTCTAAGACAAAGGTTTAGATCTAGCCTTCCCTCTACCCTTCTTTCCCTTTGTTGCTTCAGAACACATGACATGGCATGGCATAATGATTATTGGATGTGTTAAGAGTTGTGGCTACACACGCTTTCATGGCCTGCAAATAGAATAGAAAAGAAAAGACATTTCATTTTGGAAGATCAAGATATATGGTTATGGAAATAGTGAGGAAAGCTGGCAGGAAGAGGGACAACCCCTTTGGTACTGTGCAGGGCCGTAGCCAGGATTTTGATTCTGGAGGGGTTGAATTTGATTTGGGGGAGGGGCTGAGTCTGTGTGAGAGAGGGTCTACCCTAGCAAACATTTTGTATCATTATCCCAATACCCCGTGCATATGGGATATATTGAGCATGATGATCAGATCGTGATATGAATAAACATAACAGTTTAAATAATGTACCAGTGAGGCCTTCTCACGGACCACCCTGAGAATTTGGGGGGGGGGGGTGAAGCCCCCCAAGCCCCCCCCCGGCTACATGCCTGGACTGTGCTACCCACAGATCACCAAGAAGACAATAAATGCCTCTTTGAGAGCAAAGTAAAGCAAAACTCTCATTGGAAGGCCTCTGTCTATATCAGTGTTTTTCAACCTGTGGGTTGGGAACCCTGGGGGGGAGGGAGGGTTGTAATGGGGTGTCAGAGGGGTCACTAAACACAGTCTTTTCTGATGGTCATGGGGGTTCTGTGTGGGAAGTTCGGCTCAATACTATTGTTGGTGGGATTCAGAATTCCCTTTGATTGTAGGTGAACTTTAGATCCCAGCAACTACAACTCTCAAATGTCAAGGCCTATTTTCCCCACACTCCACTAGTGTTCACATTAGGGCGTATTAAATATTTGCGCCAAGTTTGGTGCATATCCACCTTTGTTTGAGTCCACAGTGCTCTCCGGATGAAGGTGAAATCCCAATTCCAAAACTCAAGGTCAATGCCCACCAAACCCTTCCAGCATTTTCTGTTGGTCATGGGAGTTCTGTACACTAAGTTTCCACAGTTGGTGGAGTTCAGAATGCTCTTTGATTGTAGGTGAGCTATAAATCTCAGCAACTACAACTCCCAAATGACAAAATCAATCTCCCCAACCCCCACCAATATTCAATTGGAGTATATCGGATATTTGTGCCAAATTTGGCCCAGTGAATGAAAATACATCCTGCAAAGCGGATATTTACATTATGATTCATACCAGTAGCAAAATTACATTTATTAAGTAGCAATAAAAATAATTGTATGCTTGGGGTCACCACATGAGGAACTGTATTAAAGGGTTGCGGCATTAGGAAGGTTGAGAACGACTGCTCTATATGGATTGGGTCCATGTATTTTGGTGTGACACCAGCACTCTTTGTCAGAGAAGGCAAAAAGCAATGTAAAACTGCAACTCCCAGGATTTTCTATGTTGGAACCATGGCAGTTAAAGCGGTGTCAAACTGCATTCATTCTACAGTGTAGATGCATTTCAACTTTAAGTGTCAAGTTAATTATGGAATTTAGGGATTTGTAATTTGGTGGGTGAAATATTTGAATTCTCTGCCAGAGAGCTTTAGTTCAGGAGGAAAATGCTTAAACTCTCTAATGGGGGAGCTAGGCATCCTCCTAAACTACAATTCTCAGGTATTCATAAGACAGAGCTATGGCATGTAATATGGTTTCAAATTGCAATAATTATGCAACGTGATATCCCCAATGTGGTTGTTGCTTTGTCTACTGTCCTAGTGTTACTATTTTTAAATCCTTTGTCCTGATTTTCACCCTCAAGTGTGACATATAGTGGCATGTCAAACTAGGAATCTGGGCAACCGTGGTTTGAATCTCTGCTTGGCCATAGACAACCCACTGATGGTTCGTCTAGGTAGGTAAAAGTTTTCCCCTGACATTAGTGCTATCTCACATTACAAGATTTATTATGTTCAATGACTAGCATCAAAAATGTATAAACATCAGGATGTACAAACTTGAGGGTACACACACATGTACAAACACATGTACACAAATGTACAAACGTCAGGGTACACACAGGCATGGGTATCAAGAAACAATGTCAAACTCTCTCCCCTGACATTAAGTCCAGTCGTGTCCAACTCTGGGGGTTGGTACTCATCTCCATTTGAGTTGGAGTGCTGGTGTTGTCTGTAGACTCCTCCAAGGTCATGTGGCCAGCATGACTGCACGGAGTGCCATTACCATCCTGCTAGAGCAGTACTGATTGATCTACTCACATTTGCATATTTTTGAACTGCTGGGTTGCCAGAAGCTGGGGCTGACAGTGGAAGCACACCCTACTCCCCAGATTCGAACCTGTGACCTTTCGGTCAACAAGTATAGCAACTCAGTGGTTTAACCCACTGTGCCACTGGGGCCCCATCTACAATGGCACCAAGAATGTGGCATAGCTGGCTGGGAGTCAGCTGCATAAGATCTCTACTGAGCAGAAGGTCATGAGTTCGAGGCCTGCCTGGGCTGGGGTGAGCTCTTGACCAATTGTGTAGCACGTTGTCTGTCTATATAGGTTGTTATGTCTATGGCATTGAATGTTTGCCTGTATATGTGGATTGTGATCCGCCCTGATATATAAATCTCATTTATAAATGATATAAATAAATAACATTAATGTAGTGTGATGCTACTTTAACCGCTATGGCTCAGCACTATGGAATCCAAGAAGTCATAGTATTATGAGGTCTTTAGCCTTCCCTGTCAAAAAGTGTTTGTGCATCGCCAAACTACAGCTCCCAGAATTCCATTGTTGTGAGCCATGGCAGTGAAAGTGATACCAATCTGCATTAAACCTACAGTGTTGATGCACCACCTTGGCAAGTCACACTCTCTCGGCTTCAGAGGAAGGAAGGCAATGGAAAACCTCTGTTGAAGAAATCCTTGCAAGGAAACCCTGTGATAGGTTCAATTTAAGGGTTACCCAAAGTTGGAAATGAAACTAAGGCACACAACAACACCAAAAACAACCTATCATTTCCTCAAAGTAAGAAGGCAAAGAGTTTGCTCAGACCAGACACAATGGCAAATAGTAAACTGAATCTAGCTGGACTGAGATCTGTACCCCGGGACAGGAGTGTTTTTGCTTCTTATGCTCTGGACTGGATTGTTGCATGCATGTTGCTGATGATAATGCTTTTAAAAAATCAAGCCGGTTGCCCTTGGTTTGCTGTGAATTGCTCAGCTTAGAAGCTTTATCTCTATTGCAGCTGTTCCTGTGGAGGGTCTGACTTGTTTATCAGGATCAGGAAAGAATTTCCCTCCCTCTAATGTTATCTTTAGCCTAGGTTCAGCCTTAGGCCAGTTGACTGTGACAGTTCCTCCTCAAAACATTTTTCAGAAGAGATTTCCATCTCGATGGGCGAGACCCAACGTTAGGGGAGAGGATGCCATGATGCACTGCAATCGGCATCGGTCTTCCTCATTCCCCTGCCCCTCCGAGTGCCGAATCCTAATGAGAAATCACTCTGGAAATCAGTCATTGCATTACACGTGTCAAGAAATGAGCAGAGCCAATCTTTATTATTTTTTAAAAGAGTAGGATATTAATTCTAACCTTTTGGTACTAACATGCTACTTTTTGCACTATCAGTGTTGTCTTAAGGTGCATCGACACTGTAGAATGAATGCAGTTTGAGATCGGTTTAATTCTGCCATGTAGGAAGAAACAATTAAAGCCGTCCTAAAAGATGTCAATTCCGTCTCTGTTCAAAAGCCCTCCAAAAAAAGGAGACTCTGAGTGCATCTACTTTGTAGAATTAATGCAGTTTAATACCACTTTAACTGCCATAGCTTAATGCTATGGGATCATCAGAGCAGTCGTTTGAAAAGGCACCAGCACTCTTTGGCACAGAAGGCTGAAGACTATGTGAAACTACAACTCCAAAGATTCCATAGTATTGAGCCATGGCATTTCAAGTGGTGTCAAACTGCATTCATTCTACATTGAAGATGCACAATTAATAACATACTGTTAATGTAGTAGTTAGGAGTTAGGACCCCCCACCCCCCAATTGGCACAATGGGCTAAACCCTTGTGCTGACAGGACTGAAGACTGACAGGTTGGAGGTTTTGAATCTGGGGAGAGTGTGGATGAGCTCCCCCTGTCAGCTCCAGCTCCCCATGCAGGGACATGAGAGAAGCCTCCCACAAGGATGATAAAACAGCAAAACATCCAGGCATCCCCTGGGTAAAGTCCTTGCAGACAGCCAATTCTCTCACACCAGAAGTAACTTGTAGTTTCTCAAATCACTCCTGACACACACACACACACACACACACACACACACACACACACACTCCATCTACATTGCCATCTGGGCACATCTCACACTCTAGGCCCCAAAGGAAAAAAAATGGAGGGTTTCCTCTGAAGAAATCTTTCCAAGGAAACCACCAAGTAAAGTTGACCCAAAGGCATAAAACAACTTTGCACTGGAGAATGAATTTTTCCTGCAAACACATTTCTGGCAATGTAAGTCTGTATTGCTAGCTTTCCAAATGAAGATGAATGGGTTGCACTGTTTGCTTCAGCTGTTGTCTGGATTGCTGTGTATCTATCTCTTCCTGCAGACTGGACTGGATTCAGGGAGAAGTGGTCCAGACAATCTCTTGGAGGATCAGACTTGAGAGGGAACTTGTCAAAATCTCTTGTGATCCAGAGCTTCATGGCCAAGGATGCATCTACACTGTAGAATCAATGCATTTTGACTTTAACTGTAATGGTTCAATGCTATGGGCTCATTGGAATTGTAGCTCTACGCGATCTTTTGCATTTTCTGCCAAAAAGTGCTGGTTCTTCACCAAACTACAGCTCCCAGGATTCTATAGCATTGTCATATGGTGTCAAACTGTATAATGGAGATGTACCCCGGGAAAGCCCTTGTGAGGGCTGGTTCTTCACCAAACAACAACTCCCAGGATTCCATAGCATTGGCAGTTAAATGGGCATCAAACTACATTAATTCTGCAGTTTAGATGCATCACTCATACAGTAAAAAGTAACATGTGTTGCAGCCCAGCTGCCTACTTGATCCCTTTTTCACCCAACATCACACAGATGAAAAGTAATAGTAAGTTCATTAAGAAAAGAATATATAATATAAAAACAGTTTCAAAATACATCCATGAGCTAGATTTCCAGAAGCTTAACAGAAAGCAATGACCAACTCTGAATATAATTCCAAAAATCATTTAAGACAAAAGCAAGCGACTGTAATCCAAGGTTTGTTGCACAAACTAGGATTATATCCAAAGGCTTGAAAGCATGAACATCACCACAATCCAAAAGCTTCATACTTGACTAGAATCCCAAAGGCTTGAAACGCAAAACCAGATTTGTAATCCAAACAGGAAGCATGGAACATAAACAGGAAAACAGGATACAGACCCAAGTACTAGGAGCTCCCACAAGACAGGTAACTTGACACATGAAAATCCAACATTGATTCCAGTTCTTTAAGAATACTCCCTCTGGCCCATGACATCACTCTTTCTCACACCTGGGTTCCCTTTGTTTATCTTTTAGTCTCTGGGAACACCAGATTTGTCTCTGTTTTGCACTATCCCATCTGGTCTGTAGTTGGTGGGTTATTTGTAACCTTCCTGTCTCCTCCACATTCCTTTCAGAGTCAATCCCTGGCTGATTCTCATGAGAATTGCTGTCTGTTTCCCCAACAACGCTCACATCGTCTCAAAAAACTCTTTCACTTTCTCCTGCAGAAACACCAGGCTCAATCAGAAAATCCTCATCCTCAGAGGCTTCATGATACTCCCAAAAAGTAGCCCTTGCTAAATCAGGTAGCAAAGCAGTTCCTGGCCTCAGTCTAAACCAGGGGTGCTCACACTTTTCCAGCATGCGAGCTACTTATAAAACAACCAAGTCAAAATGATCTCCCTACCACTACCCAGAGAGCCATAAAAGCAAAATATTTGGAAATTTATTTCCGTGAGACTGAAATAATTTTAAGACTGAATTCAATTAAATGTGAATATAATAAGCCCCTGAATTTATTCATAATAATAATGGTGATAATTTTCATTCAGCCTCTGCTACTACTACTACTACTACTACTACTACTACTACTACAACAACAGATTCCTAGAGTAGGAGACCTCCAAGGGCTATCCAGTCCAACCTTCTTCTGCCATAAGGGAAAAACACAATCAAAGCATTCCTCACAGATGGCCATTCAGCCTCTGATAATAATAATAACAATAACAATGGGTTCCTAGAATAGGAGGAGACCTCCAAGGGCCATCCAGTCCAACCTCCTTCTGCATCTGGGCGGCGGCGGGAGCCTGCGGGGCGGGACTGAGCCTTCCTCCCATCCTGCCTGCGATCGACCAAGACACTCTACGCGATCTACCAGTAGATCGCGATCTACCTAATGAGCACCCCTGGTCTAAACTTTCAATAAGCTATTCAAGATCTAAGACCTATTCCTCGAATATATTCAGTACCTTGGATTGCTTCTTTACTGTTTGTGTGAAAACCCAAGCTCATGGTTTCCCAGAACCCGCTCAAACATTTTTGAAGAAATGGGATTTCTCGGTTGTTTCCCCTGAGTTTTGCTCTTTAGAGACCTTCACGAGCCATCTCCACCTGTTTTTGAATTGAGAGGGATTAAGTGGCATTTCCTTTAACCAAACATATATTGTAACTTGAGATTTGAATCTCTTTTGTATATAAGACTTGAGGGTCACAAAAGGAGAGTTTAGTTCCAAGATCACAATCTGACAATCAGTACTATTTAATCCCGGATTGGAATAAATAAGTAAGGGGGAAAAAAGAGAGCAGCGGGAGAGAGGGAACAAAAAGAAAAAAAGACGTCGGGACCAATCAGTTCATGTAAGCATCTGATATTCATATGCCTCTTTTAGCTAGGAAATCATAACAGAGATTGCATAAGATTGGGCATCCCTGCAAGAATTGCAATTTTCGGTTATTATTTTCAGCTGCGACAGCCTTCCTGCGTATATTTTGGTCCTGGCTGAAATGACATCAGGATGACAGAAGCCGGAAAGTGACAGAGTGGGATCTGCATGTATATATATTTGTATGTGTGTGTGTGTGTGTTGTAGTCTAATTAGACATAAATCTAAAATACAAACATACATAAATAAGTTCTATCAAAGGATTCCCTTTTGTCAATTTCCCTATAGTTTAACATTTTTCCATCCAACTTACACCCAGCAAGTTATTGACTTCTGCTTGTTTATACTATACATTGGCAAAGGAAGATCCCAACAGTTTACGGCTGGATCTACATTGCCATATAATGCAGTCTGGAACTGTATTATATAGTCACTGTTGACCTATTTAATGCAGTTTAGCTGTCATTATAGGGTCTACCACACTGATCATATTTAATGCAGCTCCAAACTGCATTATTTGGCAAGGTATATCCAGACTGTATTTTCAAATCTGTACATAGAGTATTTTTTTCTCTCCCTCCAATTTATATCAAAAAAAGGTTTCCATTATTCTGAAAATATGTCAATTGATTTATTGATTAAACTAAGTTGTTAATTTAGTGCTGGGATTCATAGTTTGCTGAGGCACCAGCACCCATTGGCATAGAAGGTTAAAAATAATAGAATCATAGAGTTGGAAGAGATCTTGTGGGCCATCCAGTTGAACCCCCTGCCAAGAAGCAGGAAAATCACATTCAAAGCATCCCTGACAGATGGCCATTCAGCCTCAGCTTAAAAACCTCCAAAGAAAGAGCCTTCACCACACTGAGAGTGAAGAGAGTTCCATTGCTGAACAAAACTACAATTTCATGATTCCATAGCATTGAGCCATGGCAGTTGAAGTGGTGTCAAACTGCATTATTCCTACAGTGTAGATAGAAAACTTGTTTTTTTGGAATGAAATCCAGTAGCTTGCATGTTATCACGGCTCAATGCATGAAAGCCTTGGCCGCAAACATACATTGGTTGCATTCTTAAATTATATAGTGTGAACTGTAGTGGATGCTAGTTTTGCTCAATACAAATGGAGCTTTGATGGGATACATAGTGCTACTTTTATTTGAAGCATCTCAAGATCACTAGTTCTTCAAGTACATCGCAGACCCAATTTATTTTCCCCTTTCTCTTTCTAAAGAGCAGCATTACAGATAGCAGGCTGGCATCTGCTTTTCTGGAAAAGTAATGCAGGCGTATTGATCATCCTTCTACGCTTTGGTTACTAAACAGCCTGCCAAATATAGAAACCTATCATCAGGATCAATGCCCCATTGATTTCCATTTGCGGAGTCCAGTTAGAAAACAGGAAGAGTGCTTTTTGGATTTTCCCCAAGCGGTCAGTGGCTTTAGAAAAACCACCCAGAGCAAGTGGGTTTCTCTGGCAGCCGTGGAGGGGATGTGTTAATTTAGGATTCCTGCAACCATTTAGAGACTTAAATGTCAAGAATAAAGTTCAAGTGTTCCATCGGAAGGAGGCTTGGCAGCGTCGTTGGCGGCATTCCTGCCGAAAAACGTTGCCTGTTGGATGAGTCGGGGGAATTGTGGTATCCTCCGCCAGAACAGGGAACGAAAATGCCAAAGGCCCCAGAGAAAGGATGGGAGTGATGGACTCAATTAAAATAATGATCAAGCAATTGCCTCCCTGTTGGGTTTTTGCTCCATTCTCATTACAGATGGGCAGCACAGAATTGCGTAAGGGTACAGCCTCTGGGTCTCTAGCCAATAGGGGTCTCCATTTGATTCCCTCCCAAGGGTGTATCTACACTGTCGAATTAATGCAGTATGACATCACTTCAACTGCTGTGGCTCAATACTATGGAATTAAAGGATTTGTGCTTTTACAAGTCTTTTCTGCGTTAGAGTGATGGGGCCGCCCTAAACTACAAATCCCAGGATTCCTTAGCATGAAGCCCTGGTTTTGACAGAGTTAAATTGCTGTCAAAGTGCATTAATTCTGCAGTGTAGATGCTATGGTGTGATGAATTCCCTACTTGTTAGGCTTGATAAAGCCTGGAAAAGTAGGCCCAGGAAGTTCGGCAACCATTTTAGAAGGGTGCCTGGGGGCTTCCATCTTGGATCTCATTTATTTATTTATTTATTTATTTATTTATTTATTTATTTATTTATTCAGCTTAATAGACGGCTCTCTCCGGAGCTCAGAGCGGTTTACAGCAATAAAATATACCAGATAAAAACACATAAAACAACATTATAAAACCAATTAAAACCCCGCTCCCAACAATAAAATTGCAGCAGAACAACAATAATGCAAGCGGCAATGACGCGGCAGGGTGGCAAGTTATGGCGGGCACCGGCCAAGGGCCGAATGCCTGTCTAAACAGCCAGGTCTTAACGGATCTGCGAAATGTCATCAAATCCCGTAGGGCTCGCGTCTCCTCAGGCAGTGAGTTCCATAGGGTCGGCGCGAACACTGCAAACGCCCTCTGCCGCGTACTGGATAGCCTGTAGGTCTTTATGCCAGGCACCTCCAACATGTTGAGCCCCTCTGAACGCAGTGATCTTCTGGGCACATATGGGGTAAGCCGCTCCCTCAGGTACACTGGCCCCAAACCATTTAAGGCCTTGAAAGTTAAAACTAACACCTTGAAGGAGACCCGGAATTCAATTGGGAGCCAGTGCAGTTTGCACAGGAGTGGAGTTACATGAACAGTTCTTGTGGCTCCTAAAAGCAGGCGTGCTGCTGCATTCTGCACCAACTTGAGTTTCCAGATCGCTGACAAAGGTAGGCCAATGTATAGCGCATTACAGTAATCGAGCCTCGAGATGACCGTGGCTTGGATCACCGCGGCCCGGTCGCAATGGGAGAGATAGGGAGTTTTGCCTGTCACAGGTGGTAAAAAGCTGTCTTGCAGGTGCAGGCAATCTGCACCTCCATAGACAGCTGGGGGTCCAGTCAGACCGCCAAGCTCTTGACTAAAGGCTGCGGGCATAGTGCCACGCTGTCAAACGTCGGCAACTGGATCTCCCCGGGTGGCCCAGCCACAAGATCCCCGTCTTCGCGGGTTCACCTTCAACTTACTGGCTCACAGCCATCCAGTTACGGCTTCTAGGCAAAGATGGAAATTATCGGGTACAGATTCCACCCCAGCGTCCATCCTCAGAATGAGCTGGGTGTCATCAGCGTACTGATGGCACTCCAGCCCGAAACTCCGCACCAATTGTGCGAGTGGTCACATGTAGATGTTAAATAACAGCGGGGAGAGGATGGCCCCCTGAGGAACTCCACAATGTAAGGGGGAGCCCTCAGAGACCACCCCTCCTCACTTCCCTCGCTGCAGGTGGTTTTGGAGGAAGGAGGACAGCCAGTTGAGGGCTGTCCCCCTCGCCACCGCCACCGCCAGGCGGTGCGTCAAAAGCTGGTAAATTTCCTGAAGGGGGCATGCTTAGGAGTAAGCTTGGAAAGAAATGAGGGGAGTTAGGATTGGCTGCGGGAGAGAGGGCGGAGCCCAACTTAGGAAAAGAAAAAAAATGACTTGAAGGGGGCGTTTTAAAACCCTGGCAGAGAGTTGGAGTCGGTGTGTTAGAGAAGAAGGAGTTAGGAGTCTGGAGTGGAGAAGAGAATAGGGAAGGAAGCCTGAAATTGGTCAGTTAGCTAGCAGAGTAAGCTAGTGAGAAGATTTTACAGCGATTAGGGAAGATAGTTGGTGGAGGAGTGGAGAGATAGATCCTGGGAAGGACTATCTGTAGTGGAGTTTAGAATTGCTAGGCAGAGAGGAAATCCTGTCAGTAATTCCTGGACGGAGAAAGGAGTGTTATTTGCAACTAAGACTCAAACTGCTTAAAGGAACCATACGCTTTTATGCCAATATTTCTGAATCACTAAGCATAATGCCTATTTTGTTCAAGTTCTCGTATATAAACATTATTGTTTTATTGTTCAACACATCTGCCTCACGTGTGCCTCTGTCAGAGAAGTTTTAAAGCAGTTTCCTGCAGTAATCAAAAGTCTAATGGTGGCAGCATACATCTTAAAGAAGTAATGTCTTCAGTGTTACCTCAGTACACAAGCCTGAGTGTGAATCCAGCACATTCTTGCCTAAGATACCTCAAGTAAGCCAAAGGCTTAATATTGCTTATAAGTTTGGTGGTGGCCAGTGGTCTTTCAAGAGGTTTTCCAGCCAGAATATTATTCCAGTTTTATCACAGTTTTGATTTTGGGGTTTAAATACTCTGATAAGCCTCATTCCTTTATAATTGGTATACAGTGATGGAATAAAAAAAATAAGAAGGATCCGCCCTGCCTAAGTCGTCTCTTTATATATGGCTACAGGCATTTTTTGGAAAGCCATTGGTCCATTTTGTCTGAGCAATGGCTTTAATGGGGCAATGTATGTGCATATTATACTTACAATTTCAATAGACAACAGTTAGGGAGAAGAAAACACATTGTAGTGAAATTAAGCATCTATTTTAGGCAAATGACATCATCCATCATTCCCCACATTTGCTCCAATGAAGGCTTGGGACCATTATTATTTGACAGACTGTATCTCCCCTTTTTACATACAATATACACCAGCTACATTTAAAAGGCACCATTGGAATTGCATGACCACACGATGGCACCCCACATCATTCTCCCCCCCCCCCCAAAAAAGACCCCAAAGCCCTCCAACCTGGCATCCTCCCCTGGCTACACTGGCTGGGGTGGACGAGAGATGTAATCCAGCATATTTTGAGAGTTGTTCTAGTTGTGTACCTTCAAATCATTTCCATCCTATGGCCACCATAGGGTAAGCTTATCACAGGGTTTTCTTGGCCAAGTTTGTTCAGAAATGGGAGTATACTATTTCGAAATATCATCTCATGCGATCAACTGGGGGAAGAGTGGCAATAGCTTTTAAAAGTGGTTTATACATCACCAGAATAATACACAGGGTGTTTCTGCACTATAGAATGATTACAGTTTGACACCACTTTAACTTCCATCGCTCAAAGCTATGGAATTATAGAATCATAGAGTTGGAAGAGACCTTGTGGGCCATCCAGTCCAACCCCATTCTGCCAAGTAGCAGGAAAATTGCATTCAAAGCACCCCCGACAGATGGCCATCCTGCCTCTATTTAAAAGCCTCCAAAGAAGGAGCCTCCACAACACTCCAGGGCAGAGAGTTCCACTGCTGAACAGCTCTCACAGTCAGGAAGTTCTTCTTAATGTTCAGGTGGAATCTCCTTTCTTGTAGTTAGAAGCCATTGTTCTGTGTGCTAGTCTCCAGGGCAGCAGAAAACAAGCCTGCTTCCTCCTTCTAGCTTCCCCTCACATATTTGTACATGGCCCTCATCATGTCTCCTTTCAGCCTTCTCTTCTGCAAACTGAACATGCCCAGCTCTTTAAGCTGCTCCTCATAGGCCTTGTTCTCCAGACCCTTGATCTTCTCTGGACACATTCCAGCTTGTCAACATCTCCCTTCAATTACGGTGCCCAGAATTGAACCCAGTGTGATTCCAGGTGTAATCTGATCAAGGCAGAATAGAAGGGTTGCATGACTTCCCTGGATCTAGGCACTACACTCCTATTGAGGCAGGCCAAAATCCCATTGGCTTTTTTAGCAGCGACATCACATTGTTGGCTCGTGTTTAACTTGTTCCCCACGAGGACTCCAAGATCTTTTTCACACATACAGCTACTGAGCCAAGCATCCCTCATTCTGTATCTTTGCATTGGGGTATCTTGCATTTGTCCCAGTTGAACTTTGTTTTATTAGTTTTGGCCCTCTCTCTAATCTGTTAAGATCATTTTGAATTGTGCTCCTGTCTTCTGGAGTATTGGCTATCCCTCCCAACTTGGTGTCATCTGCAAACTCAATGATCATGCCTTCTTGGAGTTGTAGTGTGAAAAAATCTATAACATAATCTGCTAAGGAATCCTGGTGCCTCACCAAACTATGAATCCCAGGATTGCATAACATAGAGCCATGGCAGTTAAAGTGGTGATAAATTTCATTCATTTATTATTTATTTATTTCAAATATTTGTACGTTGTCCTTTTTGAAGGGGGACTCAGGGCGGCTTACAGCCGGCAGCAATTCGATGCCCCAATATACAATCAATAAAAACAACAGTTACATAATAAATAACACATTAATCAGATTAAAAAACATTTTAAAAAGTACAAATAGTCTGAGTTCTAAAATCACAACTTAATCTGAAGCCAGTCCACAGTATGTTTTCCATAGAATTGTCATCATTTTATTGTCTGCCTGCTACCCGAATGTCTAACCAAATGCCTGGTCCCATAGCCACGTCTTAAACTTTTTTCTAAAGTAAAGGTGGGAAGAAGTTGACCTAATTTCACTGGGAAACAAGTTCTACAGGTGAGGGGCCACCACTGAGAAGGCCCTGTCCCTCATTCCTACCAAACATATTTGTGACGAAGGTAGGATTGAGAGCAGGGCCTCCCTGGAAGATTGTAAATTTCGAGATGGAACATAAGGGGAGATACGTTCGGACAAGTAAGCTGGCCAATTTCTGCGCTGTGTACATTGGAAAGGTAGATGACCTTTTGGGTACCTTCCAACTCCATGTTTTGTCTTTCTTTTGTGGATGGAAATCTCTCTTTCTCTCTCCTCCTCCTCCCTCTCCGAAAAGGATGGGAAGTTCATTAGTACTTACACCAGGTACTTGCTTATGAAGAAAGAGTAATCGGAGTTGATGGTCTGCTAAATGAAAATTTTCCCTTTTGTTTTTGGAGATGCGTCTAAAGAAACAGAAGCTTTCGTTGCTGTACAATACTGTTGGAATTTCCCCTTCTCAAAGTGTATCTTTGGAGTGGGGGGGAACTCTTGGCAAAATCAGCTCAGTTGCCGTAATGGAAATAGGGAAGCATCAAGAAAGAGAGAACATTAAGATAAGAGTAAAAACAAAAGCCGAGCAGCTTGTTCGTTCAACTGCAAGCCTGGGTTGAGAGCATCCTAGTAACAACTTCCCTGCCGTCAAAACACAGGCGCTCTCGAAGCACAAGGTCTTTTTCTGGCTTGTCATAATGGAAACCTTATCCCCTCCCGAGGCGGTTTGTTGCATTAGTGCTAAAAATGTAGTCTGGAACCAAAGGGCTTGGCACAGCCACTGTCTGGGCACAGGGTAAAGTCTGGGGCTTCCTCCACTCTTCTAGTTCAGCTTCCACTGAGCAAAAAAGGGAAAGGGAAAATGCTGCCAGACTCTGTGATCTGAAATGAGCAAATCTAGGTGAGCAACACCTGGTTTGCAAAGCAGTCTAGTTGGCTCTGTGTCACGGATTTGATTATTCGTGGATTTGATCCATATGTGCTCTCTTGGAATCCCTAGATCCTCCAGCTCTAGCTTTATAGTCAAATGGAAGTTAACTATAAAGCAGGCATGGGCAAACTTTGGCCCTCCAGGTGTTTGGACTTCAACTCCTACAATTCCTAATAGCCGGTAGAGCCAAGGTTTGCTCATGTCTGCCCTAAACCCAACAGATGTGGAAGCACATCTGAAAAAGACCTCAGGATCGTACCACACCATAAGCTCAACTTGTGTCTTTGGTGTGGCCTAGCAGCCAAAAAGCCAATGCAAATCTACTGCATCAACAGGATTAGAGTGTTCAGATCATCAGAAGCCCATCTCTTTCTGCTTAATTCAGATCTCATTTAGAATATTGTGTCCGGTTTTTAGATGGCACAATTGAAAAAGGATGGCGAGAAGCTGGAACCTTTCCATAGGAGGTTGACCAAGATGACCAAAGGTTTGGAAGCCAAGACTTATGAGGAATGACTTATAAGGCTTTTTTACTTTTGAGGGAAATGATGGTTGTTTTCTGCTGCTCCAGAGACTAGAACATGATAGCTGTGCAATGAGGCCCTGCTCTCGGTCCCACCACCTTCGCAGGTGCGTCTGGTGGGGACATGAAGGAGGAGATCGTGAAGGGACTAAAGTCGCTAACCACATGATATGGACCGAATATATGGGTTAAGTTGGACTTGATTTTACTTTGGCGAAAGGCTTTAAAAATGTATTTATTGTATTTTATTTTATTGTAAATTTTATTGTAAATTTATGATGTTTTTAGATTTTAAATGTTAGCATTGAATACTTGCTGTTTGCCGACCTGAGTCCCTCTTCGGAGGTGAGAAGGCCGGGGTATAAAAGTTTTAAATAAATAAATAATAAATAAATACCTTGGGGATGAGATTTTTTTAACTACAGCTACCATCACTCTAGTTCATTGGCTGTTCTGGTTGCAATCTGGCAACATCTAGAGCAGTGGTTCCCAACTTTTTTTTTGACCAGGGACCACTTGATCAGGGACCACTCTCCAGCATTAGTACCAAAAAGGTTACGAATAAGTTTTTGGTCAACTTTAGATTCAGTTTGGTTATTTGGGGTGCTGATTCAGAAAATTGAATTGGAAATACCACATCAGCTCTAGTTTCTGATACAGAACATATGCCATCCAGTAGTCATCATCTGCTCGCCCACAGAAAACCATATTTAATAATTTAGAGCTTATGTGATATATCCAATGCAATTTTCTGAATCAGCACCCCAAATAACCACAGGAACAGGCCTAAAAATGAAGACGCCAAGGTGCCCCTTCTTCCAGGTGCCACATGGAATGGCTCTGCACAGGGGGAGGGAGGAGGAGGAGAAGCAGCACTCAGGAGGCTTGTTGTCGTGCTTTTTGTGTGTAGTCAGCCTCTCCCCTCCTAACATACCCATTGCCTCAGCAGTATAAATGGTGTATTTTAATTTTTTAGATAAATGTTTTTAATGTTTATGCATGCTATAATAAGTTACAAATTTGTGGTATTTTAAAGAATTACCAAATTCAAAGAATCATGAGTGGGAAGAGACCTGAATCTTCCTACCATTAACACTGGAATTACTAGTTTGGAATCACTAGTTTCTACACTCTAGAATTAATGCAGTTTGGCCCCCTTTTAACAGCCACAGACAATGGTATGGAATAATGGAAACTTTGGCTTTCCCTGCTAAAGAGTGCTGGTGTCTCAGCAAATCACAAATCCCAGGATTGCATAGCATTGAGCCTCAGCAGGTAAAGTAGGGTCAAAGTGAATTAATTCTAGAGTGTAGATGCATTCTTTGAGTTCACTGCTCGAAAGCTCAAATATACAGTAGTAGTCCAGGGCAATTGGAGGAAAACTATTAAGCAAAGAAATAGAAACTACAAATCCCAAGACTCTGTAAGTGAAAACTATGGCAATTCAAGTAGCTCCAAATGAAACTACCATAACTTTATGGTGTAGACATAAGTGTTAGCTGAGTTTGGTAATTATGAGTTATCTTGCTTCATCCTTCTTTCCACGCCCCAGGCAGAGACAAAATAATCAGTTGAGCTTGGTTTCATACAGATTCTCACATTTCAGTATTCATTCCATCTCATTTCCACATCAGATTATGTATTATTGCTTTGGGAGACTGCATGAACAATTGTGAATACATTTTTCGGGGAGGAGAGATATACACATTTTTTGTAGGCATTTTCAAGCTACACATTATTTGTGTCTGCCTCTTTCTGGGCATTATGGGACAACTATAACATAGCCTACACAATATAAGTACTAACTCAAATACATACAACAATACAAAAATGATATATTCAGTGTGTGCACTGTCCCCAAATTTAAATGCATCCAATGAGATGCCATTAAGATACATTTTTAAATCCCCTTTTTGTACTCAGTGTTTTCATGTATTGTGGACACTAATCCTTCTCTCTATTGTGTTTCTACGTGCCGTCCCCAAAATGTACTTTTTTTGCATGCAACTTAAAACATGCAAAATCGAATGGCAGCACAATATTTGAAGATGCATGGCATCTGAAGGATATCTGAAGGATGACTAAATATTCATCCAGGGTGTGAGAATTAGGTTGGTTTGCTTTGAAGTGCGGACGAAAATAGTCCAGTGTTTCTAAGAAGACCGTCAAAGGACTTGCATTATCATCCTTCTTTGTTAACAGCAAACTTTCTTTAGGCATACAATACAATTAGCCAGGCCCAAATCTTATTTTCGCAACTTAATTGTATGTACTGATGCTAAATTGGGCTTGGTTTCTCAACAATGTAATGTGGCACTGGTTCACGGTCGAGCTTCTGTTTGTTTAGTGCAGAATGTTTGCCATTTTCCCTGCTAGAATCATAACAACCTGAGCTTGCAGTTTTGATAAGAAGCGGCATCTGATAAGAAGCTGTTGCCAGGTGCTGGATGGTTCTACGGGCTTCCTGTTTAAGGTTTTGGATCTTGCCATCATGAAACATTTAGAAAGTCTAAGGGTGCATCTACATTGCAGATTTAATGCAGTTTGATATCATGTTTGATATCAATGCTATGGAATTCTCAGAGATGTAGTTATTCATGCTCTTCAGGCTTCTCTTCCAAAGAGTTCTGGTGTTTTACCAAACGACTACTCCCAGGATTCCATTTACAAAAATTGTAAAGAACAAACTAAAAGGAGCAGTAAAAAAAATCAAAGGAGCAGTAAAAAAAATCAAATCCCTCCAAAATGCTTGGAAACTGTTTAAAAATACCTTAAAACAGGCCGAACTAAAATGCATTCCAATAAAAAGAAAGAGGCATGGAAAGTCCAAAAGGACACCAGTATGGCTTACAAATGAAGTAAAAGATGTGATTGGAAAGAAGAAAATCTCATTTAAGAAATGGAAGGCTCTTCCTACCGAGGAGAACAGAAAGGAACACAAGCTCTGGCAAACTAAATGCAAAGCAACAGTCAGGAAAGCCAAGAGAGATTTTGAGGCACACATAGGAAAGAATATTAAAAAAACAACAAAAACTTCTTTAAGTACATCAGAAGCAGGAACCCAACTAGAAAAGCAGTTGGGCCACTCGACGACAATGGTCAGAAAGGGAAAATCAGCGAAGACAAGGAGATTGCTGAGCGGCTAAATAACTTCTTTGCCTCCGTTTTCACACAGGAGGACAGACAACATATGCCTGCAGCTGAGTCAGTTTTTTCAGGGAGGGAATTAAAAGAATTAAAACAGATAGAGATAAACAAGGAGGATGTTCTCATATGCCTTACTAAACTAAATGTCAACAAATCACCAGGTCCAGACGGCATCCACCCCAGAGTTCTTAAGGAACTCAAGTGTGAAATTGCTGAACTTCTAGCCAAAATATATAACCTTTCTCTAAGATCAGGCACTGTACCCGAGGACTGGAGGGAGGCAAATGTAACACCGATCTTCAAGAAAGGATCCAGAGGTGATCCAGGAAATTATAGACCAGTCAGTTTAACCTCAGTTCCAGGCAAAGTGATGGAAACCATTATTAAAGAAAATATTACTAGGCACATAGAAGAACAGGCATTGCTGAAAGAAAATCAACATGGTTTCTGCAAAGGCAAATCATGTCTTACTAACTTGTTAGAATTCTTTGAGGGTGTAAATAAACACATAGATAAAGGGGACCCAATTGATATTGTTTACCTTGACTTTCAAAAGGCTTTTGACAAAGTCCCTCACCAAAGGCTCCTAAATAAGCTCTTCAGCCATGGAATCAGGGGACAGGTCTTGTCCTGGATTGGAACCTGGCTAAACTGTAGGAAACAAAGGGTGGTAATAAACGGACATTTCTCTGGGTGGAAAGAGGTGAGAAGTGGCGTACCCCAAGGTTCAGTTTTGGGTCCGTTACTTTTTAATTTATTCATTAATGATCTGGACGTAGGAGTGAATTCTGAGGTGGCAAAGTTTGCAGACGACACTAAATTGTTCAGGGTAGTTAAAAATGAAACTGATTGTAAAGAGCTCCAGAAAGATCTCTTGAAATTGAGTGAATGGGCAACAAAGTGGCAAATGCATTTTAACCTAAACAAGTGTAAAGTCATGCACATCGGGGCAAAGAACCCCAACTACACCTACCAATTGATGGGGTCAAAGCTTTCCGAGACAAACCAGGAAAGGGATCTTGGGGTCTTGGTGGACAGCTCAATGAAGATGTCAACCCAGTGCGCAGCAACAGTGAAAAAAGCAAATTCTATGCTAGGCATGATCAGAAAGGGAATCGAAAATAGGTCAGCAAATGTTGTATTACCTCTCTACAAATCGATGGTAAGGCCACATTTGGAGTACTGTGTACAATTCTGGTCTCCGCACCTTAAGAAGGATATAACGGAACTGGAAAAGGTACAGAAAAGGGCAACAAGAATGATCCAAGGGATGGAGCGGCTCCCTTATGAAACCAGGGTGCAACGCCTTGGTCTTTTCAGCCTTGAAAGACGGCGTTTAAGAGGTGACTTGATCGAAGTGTATAAAATCATGCATGGGATAGAAAAGGTGAATAAAGAAAAATTATTTTCTTTGTCACAAAACACTAGGACTAGAGGGCACTCCCTGAAGCTCCAAGGTAGGAAAATTAGGACTAATAAAGGGAAATATTTCTTCACCCAGAGGGTCATTGGGTTATGGAACTCACTTCCAGAAGAGGTTGTGACAGCTGTCAGCCTGAACAACTTCAAGGCAGGATTAGACAGATTCATGGATACCAAGTGTATCGGTAGTTACTGAAAAGGACATTCAAGTGCCACCTCGGAGTTGGTTGAGGTAGGCAGGATTTCCCTGGGTACTGGTTGTGGGGGTTGGGAGCAGGTCAGGGTTTGCCCTCCCTTCTGCTCGAGATCCCCGTGTACAACTGGTGGGCCACTGTGTGATACAGAATGCTGGACTAGATGGGCTGAGGTCCGATTCAGCATGGCTCTTCTTATGTTCTTATGTTCTTATTATATTGAACCACGGCAATTAAAGTGGTGTCAAATTGCATTAATTCTACACTATATATCAGTGGTTCTCAACTTGAAAGTCGGGACCCCTGGGGATGTCAGAGGGGTTATCAAAAACTGACAGTCTAACTGTATAAACAAAGCTTGTAATTGATTTAATAAACAAAATATTATATGCAATAGTTAAACTATTGCATATAATATTTTGTTTATTAAATCAATTACAAGCTTTGTTTATACAGTTAGACTGTCAGTTTTTGATAGTATTGAAATGGTAGACCCAGTGTTATAACTGATGTCAGAGGGGTTGCCAAAGACTATAAGACACCACAGTATTTTCTGTTGGTCATGGGAGTTCGGTATGCCAAGTTTGGTTCAATTCCATTGTTGGTGGAGTTCAGAATCCTCTTTGATTGTAGGTAAACTATAAATCCCAGCAACTACAACTCCCAAATGATAAAATCAATCTCCCAACCCCCATCAATATTCAAATTTGAGTATATTGGGTATTTGTGCCAAATTTGGTCCAATGAATGAAAATACATCCTGCATATGAGATATTTACCTTACAATTCATAACAGTAGCAAAATTACAGTTGCAAGAGAGCAACAACAATAATTTTATGTTCAGGGGTCACCACAACATGAGGAACTGTATTAAGGGGTCAAGGCATTAGAGAGGTTGAGAACCATTGCTATAGAATAGATGCACCAAGTCTTGACTTGGTTGAGAGTAATTTGACTGTGTCTTCCTACATAGCAGATTGGATTGGACTTGGGGTCTCCCACAACTGTATGACTCTATGCGTTGAACTACTCTTCCCATAACCCCCTGAGTAGCATAGGGAGAAGCCTGGTATAAGATATCTTCCAATTCTCAATATCCTTTGGTTCAGTGAAGGTTTGAATCTGGCTTTCCCAGATTTCTTTCCGTCACTCTCTTCACTAGACTTCACCCATAAGATGGAAACCATTGCAAAATGAAAAATTAATAATGGGAGACTAGCTAGCAGAGAAACATTGTTTATTACCATCCTAAAACCCCTTGAAAACCACCAACGTGGGAAATTTCTGTGTTGATAGAAGACCCCACGTTTATTATCACTATGGTCAGACTTTTTTCTCTGGTTCTGAAGATGGACCCAGCCACAATTCTGGAGATCACTTATTGCCATCTTGCGAAAGCTACGGCAGTTTGCCAAACAGCTTAAAAACTCATTTTCTCCACTTTGGTTTTTGGATAGTGTATTGATTCCATCTTTGGTGCTTTAGCCTCCGGGAACGTTTTGTACCGTATACCTCTTGTGTCCTTACCTTGCTAACTTGGCTTTCGCTAGAGTTTAGGGCTGTAATGCTTAGTGGGATTTGCTTTGGGTTTTAGTCTGAACCAAGGGCTATCAAAGATTTTAAGCTGTGAAGCCCTTTTTGAAGCAAAAGCTTTTTGTGGAGCCCCAATAAATGTTTATATATTATACATTATATTATACATTATATTATATATTATACATTATATTATACATTATATTATACATTATATATAATGTATATAATATATCAGGCGTGGGCCAGGCCAGGTGCCCTCAGTGGCACAGTGGGTTAAAGCGCTGAGCTTCTGAACTTGCTGACTGAAAGCTCACAGGTTTGAATCCAGGGAGCAGGGTGAGCTCCTACTGTTAGCCCCAGCTTCTGCCAACTTATCAGTTCAGAAACATGCAAACGTGAGTACATCAATAGGTACCGCTCTGCCGGGAAGGTAACAGAACTCCATGCAGTCATGCCGGCCACATGACCTTGAAGGTGTCTTAGAAATGGAGATGAGCACCATCCCCCAGAATCGGACATGACTGGACTTAATGTCAGGGGGAAAGCTTTACCTTTACCTTATGGGCCAGGCCAGTGGCAAATGGATGGAGAGTGTTTGTGTGAATTAATTCACAGTAAAAAAAATACAATGTCAAAAATTTATTTATTTATTTATCATTATCACATGAGAAGCGAACCAAGGGTATTGTCATGCCCCAACCTGACTCTAGCCCGCCCCAAGACCCATGCCATGATGAATCTCAAGTTAGAACCAAAGTTTCACAAAGGCCTACCAGGCCTGAAAGGCCCAAGCGGCAGAGGCAAGTTCATTCCTTGTTCAAGGCCACAGTCGCCCAAGATTCACCTCAGGCTTCAACTGATAAACAGTGCCTAGAAAACCAAGCGGAGTTAACTCCCTATTGCCAGCTGCCCTTGCTAATTGGGAGCACATACCAATCCGATGTGGCAGGGATAGGCAAGGCCCAGCTGGGATCTGTATTGAGAACTGACTTTCGATGCACCTTGGCATCGAAGGGATTAAAGCCTTTGAGACCTACTTAAGCTGGACCCCCGAGATAGAAGGTATTCTTCGTCAACGTTCAGAACTCCACATTTAAGCTACCACAGAACCGTGCCTGGGCCTTGGGCCTTCCAGCTTCCAAAGACTCTGTTTGCCAAGCTTTGTGCCAAGACCCTTTCCTTGGATTTAGCCCGTTTGGGGCAAGAAGATTCTCTTTACTTTTGTTCCTGTTTGCCAATGGACTATAACCTTGTTCCTGCTTCCTTTTGGACAATTTGCTGCTATCTATTGCTGTTTTGAGAGCATCAATAGACTATAATTCCTAGCCTCTTTCCTTTAACCATTTATTCTAAATAAAGCATTTAACCTTTTGCCAGTGTCAAGCGGTTTACTGAGGGGCCTTCAGGTCTATGGTGCAACAGGTACAGTTGTAATGTATTTCAAAAACACAAAGTTTAAAAACTTGGCATTAGACTAAATGTCCTTTGACCAGAAGCTGGCCACTTGGAGTGTCTCTGGTGTTGCTATTAGAATGTCCTCCTCTGTGCATGTGGCAGGGCTCGGGCTGCATTGTAATAGGTGGTCTGTGGTTTGCTCTTCTCCAGACTCGCACGTCGTGGACTCCACTTTGTGGCTCCATTTCATAAGGTTGGCTCTGCATATCAGAGTAACAAAGTGCAAGGGCAGATGTCTTCACCGCATCTGGCTGCGATTACCAGGTTCTGCCAGTCAACTTTTGCATGATACTGTTTCCAGCACCCAGCACTAAAATGAAGAACAATGTTAACCAACATAAACTTAGCAGTATGTCCATGAAAGACCCCCAGGGCCATCCAAACCAGCCCCCTTCTGCCATGCAGGAAAAAAAACAATCAAAGCATCCCCAACAGATGGCCATCCAGCCTTTGTAATAATAATAATAATAATAATAATAGCAAAAATCCCAAGAGGAGGTGAGGTGCCTATGGACCCCACAGCACCTCTCATGGAGCCCCAAGGGTTCCCTAGAGCACAGTTTGAGAACTGTTGGTATGAACTATCACAGAGTTCTCCAAGACACTATGGTTAAGGTTGCCGAGTTAATCCAAATTGTCAAACCAATGTGGGTTTTAAAGGCTAAACCAACTGAATACTTCTTTTTTTGAAAGACTGAAAACCATTTAAAGACTTTGTGAGCAAGAAGAAATCCAACCGTGTAATGATCTGTGGCTATGGTTACTAGCAACTTTAGTAGGATTACTCAAAGGGAAATGGTGCTTTTGCTTTTAGCACGGCTAAATGGGGAAAGCGTATTATCTGAAGTGCTAGTGGGAGAGATTTCTGTTGCTGTTGTTGTGTGTCTTCAAGCTGTTTCTGGGTTACAGTGACCGTAAGGCAGTCCTATCACTGGGCAAGATTTGTTCAGAAGGGTTTTCTTTCCTTCAAGGCCGAGAAAGTGTAACTTGCCCAAGGTCACCCAGTGGGTTTCAATGCCCGAGAGAGGATTTGAACTTCAGTCTCCAGAGCCAGAGTCCAATGATCAAACCACTGCATCATGCTAGCAGAACAAAATTTGTCCTAAAAAGTCATCACATATCCCTGAGTTGTTTTGGCAGCTCATAGCTTTCCCCTTCTTCCTGAACCATCCTTTTTCCAACAACAACAACAAAGGCAAACATCTCTCCTGGAGGGGAGGCAATTCATCTCTGGCACAAGTTGCAAGGTACGTTATACTGTTTAGCATTCCAAAAATTAACCAGCAAACATCAGCTATCTCAATGCTTTATTTTTAGCCATCTTTAAGATCATTGGTGGGTCCCAAGGGGAGACATGTGGCTACCACCCAACCATTTGCAGTTTCCACCCTTTATTGGTGAACTGGGGGGGGGGGGTTGATCTCACTTTGGGAGAAAGGTGAGACATAAATCCAAGAAAGAAAGAAAGAAAATTGACATGAAGCATACTTAGTGACCCTTGACTTGTCCTGCTTTTATTCCGACTGGGACTCAAGGTGGCTTATATAGATCTGAGCCTAGCCTACTTCCATAGGGTTTGGGTGAGGCTTTAAATGGGTCACAGATGCTGAGGTCCTTGTAGATCCAAGCCATGAACAGAGTTTTGCCATGGGACACCTTATCCTGATGCCCCTCATGCGGCTTGTACTACATTGAGTGAGATCATTGACCTGAACGCCATATAAGGTAAAGGTAAAGGTAAAGGTTTCATCTTGACATTAAGTCTAGTCAAGTTTGACTCTGGGGTGAGGTGCTCATTTCCAATTGTAAGCCGAAGAGCTGGCATTGACTGTAGACACCTTCAAGGTCATGTGGCCAGCATGACTTCATGGAGCACTGTTACCTTCCCACCGGAGTGGTACCTATTGATCTACTCACATGTGCATATTTTCATACTGCTAGGTTGGCAGAAGCTGGGGCTAACAGCTCCCCGGATTTGAACCACCGACCTTTCAGTCAGCAGATACAGCAGCTCAGCAGTTTAACCTGCTGTTCCACCATATAATAATGTTCTTAAATAAGCTGCTCTGGTCGTCAGTTAGGTTTCAATCTCAATTCATGGTGCGCATGATGACATTTAAAGTCCTAAATGGTTTGGGACTATGATACCCAAGGGAGCATACTCTATACGAAGGTGGAGAACTTGGAACAGGACCTTCTCACCTGTGGCACCTTTATTATGGAATATCCTCTTCTTTGAGGTCTGATTGGTGCCAGTGTTGATCTCTTTCTGATACAAAGCCAAAAAATGGCTTTTCATTAAAAAGTTTGGAGACAAGTGCATTTGAAGTCAACATGCTCATTGTTTTAAGCTGTAGTATTTCAAGTGGTTTTAGCAATTGCTTATAAAATGATTGTAACCAGCCTATCTCTCAACTTCAAAGGAGGGCAAAGGCATTTCCCCTGAACATACCTTGCCAAGAAAAACCCATTATAGGTTCATCTTAGTTTTACTGTAAGTTGAAATTGGCTTGAAGGCACACAACAACAAAACATTTAGTACTCTTTTACCTTGTTCAAAATCATTAGTCCAAGCAATACTGGAAAGCTTTTCAATTCTTTACGTTGCACGCTGAACAGAGATGCTCTGATAAAGTGTAGGACAGAAGCATTTGAATAAACAAGCAAACAAACAAACATTCTCTGTCATCCCCAGATGGCTCAGCCTTAGGGGATGATGAGAGCTATAGTCCAACCACTCCAGCGAGTGACAGATTGGGAGAGGCTGGGCGTTTTCTCTGTAGGGAAATACAGAGTTCTCCTCTGCATCAAGCTGTCACCCATCTCCTTTGCTTCCTGGCAAAGATGGCTGGGCCATTCCTGTCCCCGGCTGCCCTTCCTTGCCTTCTTCTTCCAGCCATTCCCTCCCAGGGCTGGAGGTTAGGTGTGGTACGCACTGATGCAGCATCTTGGGTCGTCCTTGGCATCTGATGGCATCACATACCGCCTATGAAACCTTATAGCCTATGAAACAATCAAACAATCACTCTCTGGGGCACGGCATCAATTTTTTATTTGTGTTCTCGGTACCCATCTGTAGGTAAATTTAAAATACCAGTAAACTCTACAGCACGAGCAAAGGAAGGACATTCCAGTTGATGGTGTGTAGCACTTGTGGGATGGGCGAGAATGCTTAACTCTGGGCATGAAATGGAATAAAGACATCACTTTGGAGCTATAAACTGAGAAAGTTGTTGTTGTTGCTGCTGCTGCTGCCGCCCTCCTCCCCCTTCATCTTTCCCTTTTTCTCCTTCCCCCTCTCCTTCGCCTTTTTGGGATTTGTATGCTGGCTGGGGGAACATGGGAGTGGAACATCCAAAAATGGGGAACTTTCCCAAACTTTGGTTAAATCACATGCGTTGGAAGCTTTCTGGATCTTATTGATGAAGGCTGATTTGGAACCGACTTCTGTCTGATACCCTGGGGAGCTATTGCTTTTTGGAGCTCAATATCCCACTGGCTTACACCCATTGTGCAATCTTATGGGCCTGGTGTTTTGTGGTTCACATTGCTTGTTGTAAACAAAAGGGATGTGTATTTCCAAAGCATCCCCTATTTTGGGCAATAGCCATTGTTAATTTTACCTGTGCAATAAACAATTGTTTTTGAGGTTGCTGCGAGTTTTCCGGGCTGTATGGTCATGGCAATTGTGCTTGACATGACTATGGGTGTTCAATTTTTACTTCCTGAAGAAAAGGCTGAATCCCCTTCTGAATCTGACACTGGAAGTCCATGTAAACTAGGGTCATGTTTGCTTTACTGACTGATCATCCGAATCTTGAGGGTTCAAATATAGACATGATGTGCTAAAAATGGATTTCTGAATTTCTCTAATTTGGTTTTCAAGCTGTGTGTGCTATTCCTGCTTACTGCATGTTTGGGCATCTTATTCCAGGAATTGCATGTTGTGCGAAAGGTTTTTATTTTAATCCAAATCTACTGCCAACAAACCAAGACAAGAACTCTTTCAAAATATGATCTACTGATCTAAGTCTGGTAGAAGCTGTTTTCCTAGACTACTACTCTCAGTACCACCCAGTCATCACAACCAGTGGCCTTTGACATTTGATGGGCTATGACTTCCATCCTCTTCCAAACTATTAGTCCTGTCCATTGAAGATGATGGGAGCTGCCAGGCATGTAGATGGGGGGGGGGGGGGGCTTAGGGGGTTCCACCCCCCCCCCCAGAAATTCTCAGGGTGGTCCACGAGAAGGCCTTACTGGTACATTATTTAAACTGTTATGTTTATTCATATCATGATCTGATCACCATGCTCATTATATCCCACATTCATGGGGTTATTGGGATAACAATACAAAAGGTTTGGTAGGGTAGTCCCTCTCTTACTTAGACCCTGCCCCTCCCGAATCAAACTCAGCCCTCCCCGAATCAAAATCCTTGCTATGGCCCTGGGAGCTGCCATCCCACATGTGGGAAGGGCTTTACGTTGGGGAAAATTGGCATGCAGACATTAAAAAGATATAGCAAGAGGTAGATGGTTCCCCATCCTTCTCACATACACGGTGTGACAAAATACCTATCCCTTTTCCCATAAGTACCCTTGTAGGTACACTTTCTGCAGGAGATGTTTACCAATGATAAAGCAGATTCTTTCTCAAAATGAATGGGTCTACTCAGGTTTGGACAAGCCAACAGGATCCCAGCCCAGGGGTGGTAGTACAGAGGAATAGCTTCCTCCAGCTCTGCTTTACGCTCAGCTTACACTTCCCTTGCTGTGGGGTGCATCTTGTTATGTTGGACCTGGGGAGCTGCTTTCAGTTCTTCGGCTACCTGTTGGCCACTGTTGTCTAGTTGAGTGCTTCTCTGTTTCTGAGCTCTTGGTTGTATCTCAAAGTGGAGATGGTTTGCTTGTGGGAAGAATCACCAAGAGAAAGGGTTTGCTTGGCCTGTACATTAGCCAATGTCAGGGGCATCTGGTGAGCCTTTTCACTAAGCAGAGTCCTTGCATGTTTAGCAGGGATAGGATTTGGTCCCAGATGTTCATCAGGTGGCCTACCAGGGCCACAGATCCTTGCGGAGCTTCTCTTCCATGTCAAGTGGCTCATATTTCTGTTTCTTAAACACTTACATATTCATACATTATAGCTATCACAACATGTGAAATTTATCATACAGGTGAAGCTCATTTTTGTTTTGCTCATCTTCAGATAGGATTGGCACATTAGGTTAGGTGTATCAGGTTGTTCATTCACTTCCACATCCATTTTCCCATTCAAGTGAACAGTATTTCCATTTTACACCAAGGCTGGGTAGGACAATCAGTATGTTTCTATGTGTGGAGACATGTGCATGATGCAACCCCAAAACTGAGTCTTAAGCCCAGAATCCTCCATCTAGCCTGGTCATGGCCATAAAGGTGGAGAATTTGGGGAATGATAGTAGCCAAGATATAACTTTTCTGAAGTCTGCTTTCAGATCTAGAGATGGAAAAGATGAAAAAGCATGACTTAGAAATGTGCATTCCTTTAATAAAAAATATTTGAGTGCAATGGACCAGGGAATAATTTTTTTGGTAAAGTTATTCTGATGAAAGCCAAAAAAAAGGCAAATAATATGTTATGAAAGAGATCTTTAATATCTGCAGTGTCAACTAAAGAGGAAGAAGGATCAGAAAGAGTCATTGCTGTATTGGAAAACATCAGATGTCCAGACAATGGAAAGTTTCAGGAAGGTGTCTCTCATCCTAGAGATGGTCAGTGGATTATTGTGGAGAAGGACAATATTGCTCAGAAAGCTGCCTTGTTTTCAGAAGATCTGTTTAGTACTGAATCATATACCTCAGGAGTTTTTAATACACTGTAGCATAAAGTCATGGGGTGTATTTTTAACCGTAAGTGGGAGAATGCATTTGGGAGGCTTTGGAACAGCTATTGTTCATAATGCAGCAGTGGAGCTTTTACAGATAAGAAGCATGCATTATTTGTCATCAAATCCCAGTGAAAACAAGGCTTAACATGGATTGGGAGAAAGTTTGCTTCTCCTGGATATGTTGGCCTACAAGTCCCATCTATCATAGTAGGATAGCAGGAAATGTAGTCCAAAATATCAGCTGGATCAGAAGTTTACAACAAGAAAAATAGTCAAAAACCCAATGTATCCCTGTGAAATGTTATTGTGTGCTTTCAAGTTGTTTCTTACTTATGGCAAACCTAAACTAAACCTATCCAGGGAGGTGGGTTGGGGGGTCTTGGCAAGATTTGTTCAGAGGAGATTTGCCTTTGTCCTTTTTTTTGAGGCTGAGAAAGTGGCTCTTCCAAGGCCATTCAGTGGGTTTTCAGGGACAAATGGGAATTCAAACCTTGTTCTACAGCATTGTAGTCAACACATGAACCACTACACCATGCTGGCTCCCTTTATGAAAAACATATTTTGAGACATCCATTTCAATATAGTCAGTTGACAAATTTGGTATTCAAGAAAATCTCTGGATTTGGAGGAACTCTGGAGTCTGACAGCAATTTAAATGCTCTCTCAAGAAACCATTCTCTAAAGAATCTCTTCAACTTCCTTTTGGAGAAAGCTCACATCACTAATACGGGTTGACAGAGGCATTACCTGGTTGACTGCATGGGATCCCAACAGGTTTCTGCAGAATCTGACCACGAGGATCCCATGACTTTAGGAAAAGGAAAATACTTATTTCCCTTTTTTTATTTGGGTCCTTAGATTGGCAATGGGAGAGTAAAAGGACCCCGGTTTGGAAAAAATACTTTAGAAAAGTAATTTCTCCCTGTGATGTAACACTGTGTGGAAAGTAACTAATTGCATATGAAGCAGTTTCACCCATTGAGCAGCTGGTGGCTTCCATATTGGAGGAATGCCAGGTTTAGTCCAGGTCTTTGATTGAACTTCAGATGAGCTATCCAAGGTGCTGAACTTATTTTAGGGCTTGGTTGCAGCCTCTTGTACTACCCACTCTGATTCTTCTCCCTCTTTAGTTGACACCTCAGATACACTGCTCTCCTCAGAAACCATTGAGATACCTGGCAATGCATGTTTGACCCAAAAAGCTTGTTGCACAGGTGAAAATATTCTCATTTCGTGTCATGGGCAAAGCCATCCTTTCCCATTGTTCAGGGGGCATATTATAAGTTGATCTATGAGTAATCTTGGCTCATCACAAGTCTTCCAAGCACATTTGAGAGACAGCTTTCCCTGCAGGTGCTGTTTGTTGCTAGGGAATTTGATCATTTCAGCTTTCAAATAAGAACATAAAGCCCAACAACACAGGGAGCCAGATTATAACCACTTTGGAAGGCGTTGTCTAGAGAAAGGTTTCCCTGCCACCCATCACACGGTGCTCCTGCCTCCTCACTTTGATGGGACTTTGACTCCTGTCAATAATAACCGTATGGCCCTGTGATCAAGTGCTATTAGCAAACATCCCATGGTTCTTAAAAAAGCATCATTAGAACAAGGTTAGTGTTAGCCAAGGCTTTTATCTCAGGGGAAGTTGCTGGGAGGGGAGCCAATGGCAGTTACGAGAAGAAGGTGAAGTGCAAAGGCCAGAAGGACAACACAAAAGCGGGAGCCGAGAGAGGAAAATGTACACAGGCACACAAGGTGTGGGCTTTGCACCTGGCCAGGCAAACTGGCAAAACATTGTGCTTATTTTATTTGTTATTTGGGGGAAGCCAAAGATAGCCACCCACCTAAGTCTCTTTGAATTGACGAGAAATATAACTCTTGTGTATTTCAAGAGTGGCAAATCTATCAAGTTCCCTTTCTTTCACATTTGAATTTTGTGTATTTTGGTGAATCCCACCTGAAACTGAAATCGGGGGCTATCGTACAAGTGGGTTACTGAATCTGCACTGGCTTTTAAACAGCTGAACTTTGAAGGATCTATCTTTTGCTGCTGAAGTTATTTTGGGATAAGGTTTCAGCACCCTGGAGAGCACTAAATGCACTAAATGCTGGAGTGGATTCGCCACCCCATTGGCCTCGAAGGCACCAGCAGCCACCAGCTAAAATGGCATTCTCAAGTATTCTTAGGTTAGTTACAAAATGAATAATCATCTTTAAATTATTTTTAATCAAACCATGCATTTTAACCCAATATTTTTAGCCTTTTCATGAGTTTACCATCTATCATAGAAAGACCCTTCTTACATTTTTACATTATTTATTTATTTATTTGGATTTATCCGTCGCCACTCCCATCCGGCTCGGGGCGACTTACACACAATAAAAACACGGTTAAAACAGCTTATATAAAGTACATTAAAAGATCATAAAAACAATACAACAACCTGAATACGCATGGTAGCAGGTGTCAGAGAGCCTGCAGTTTCCAATAACAGAGGGCCTGCAGTTTTAAAGGTCAAACGCCTGTTGGAATAGCAAGGTCTTGCAGGCCTTCCAGAAAGCCAGCAAGCTGGGAAGAACACAAAGTTCTGGAGGGAGCACGTGCCAAAGTGTTGGTGCAATAATACGGCAGGTTCTCCTCCGTGTTGAAGTCAAATGAAAGGACTTACAGCTTGGGATTACCAGGAGGTTATGTGACTCTGAACGCAGTGGTCTAGTGGGACAGTATAGGGTGAGGTGGTCCCTTAGGTACACTGCCCTTAGACCATTCAAGGCCTTAAAGGTCAATACCAGCACTTTGAAGGTAATCCGGAATTCCACTGGGAGCCAGTGCGGTTCACGTAAGATGGGAGTAATGTGGCAGCATGTTGGGACACCTGCCAGCAGCCAAGCTGCAGCGTCGTGTACCAGCTTGGATTCCTGGATAACCAACAAAGGAAGGCCAATGTAGAGAGCGTTACAGTAGTCCAGCCTTGAGATGACCATGGCTTGGACCACTGTGGCTAGCTCATGGCGGGACAGGTAGGGGGCCAGCTTCCTTGCCTGGCGGAGATTTCCAATGGACATTCAGTGTTCCTTTATACATACTATCACTCTAGTGTCATGTGGCAACAGTGGAAATTTCAGGAAGGGCTAAGATTTCATCAGTATTCAGGTAGAACTTGAAAGTTTGATATAGGATGTAAGACTTCATTTAGTTCAGTGGTTCTCAACCTGTGGGTCCCCTGGTGATTTGGCCTATAATTCCCAGAAATCCCCGGCAGTTTACCAGGGGACCCACAGGTTGATAACCAATGATTTAGTTTATTTACACATAGAAGAAAGAGGATTTCAACATTTTCTTTTCTATTGGGCAAGTTTTTTTTAGAGTTCTTGTACATTTTTCAAAAATATCTTCTGCCTCTCAGAGCTTGTGCAAAAAAGTGTTGCACTGGCCCATCCTCCAAAAAAACTGGGTGCCCTGACAAATTTGTGGACATCCTGCGGCTCCTCCTTGATGACATGATGGCAACAGTCTTGGACAGCAATGGCTCCCAAAGTGGACCATTTAAGGTGGAATCAGGTGTCAAACAGAGATGTGTTATTGCTCCAATCCACCCTCATCACTATGATACTTTATCTTGTTGATGGAAAGCTTCCCACCAGAGTGGAAATCATCTATCAGACAGATGACAAGCTATTTAATCTCAGCAGACTGAAAACCAAAACCAAGGTCACAACAACATTTGTTATAGAACTTCAATATGCTGATGATAATGTAGTCTGTGTGCATTATCACCTTTGCAGAAGCATACAAGAAGCTTGGCTTCTCATTGAACACCATGAAAACCATAGCAGTCACCAGACAATCCCTCTGAAATGCCAGAAATACAGCTTAATGGTGTAATATTAGAAGATGTTGACAATTTCCTCTCCTTTGGCAGCCACTTCTCCACAAATGTCAATATTGACACTGAAATACAACATCGCCTGAGCTCTGTGATTGCAGCATTCTTCCAAATGAAGCAGAGAGTGACTGAGGATGGGGACATCCATAGGGAGATTAAGGTGCTTGCTTATAAAGCTATTGTCCTCCCAACCCTGCTATCCGTCTACAGATGTCACCCTCAACTCCTGGAACAATTTAATTAGAGTTGCCTCCGAAAAATTCTGCAAATCTCTTGGGAAGACAGGTGGACAAATGATAGCGATCTGGAAGAAGCAAAGACCACCAGCACTGAAGCAAGGCTCCTACACAATCAACTTCACTAGACTGTGCATGTTGTCCGAATGCCCAAAGATCACCATCTCACAAAGTAGTTACTGTACTCCCAACTTAAGAATGGGAAACACAATGTTGGTGGACAGGAAAAAGGATTTAAAAAATAGGGTCAAAGCCAACCATAAAAATTGTGGCATAGACACCAAGAAATTGGAATCTCTGGTCCTTGAGCACTCTAACTGGAGGTCAGCTGTGACCAGCAGTGCTGCAGAATTTGAAGAGGCATGAATGGAGGGTGAAAGGGAGAAATGTGCCAAGAGGAAGACATACCAAGCCAACCCTGACTGGGACCGCCTTTCACCTGGAAACTGATGTCCTCACTGTGGGGGGAACACGCGGATCAAGAATATGACTCCACAGCCACCTACGGACCCACCAAGACACTCCTTGGGCTACGAGGGATCACCTCAGTAAGTGCCAGGAATTGTCTTGGTGAAATTGTTGTTGCTGTGCACCTTCAAATCTTTTTTGACTTATGGCAACTCTTAAGGCCATATAATGATTCCATGACATACTTTGGCTGAAACCACAAGACATAGGATTCCATGTTATGTAGAAATCCTGGAATGGATTCCTTGTGCAGTACATGGACCGATTAGATATCTTTTACACGATTGCAAAAAAAATTAAAAATGTAACTACATGCATAAGGGAAGGCCTAGAGAGATATGACAGCACCAAGATTCTCTCTGATACTCTTAACTCAGGAATAAGTCCCATATTACACCCTGGAGAGCTACTCCCAGAAAACCATGTACAGAAGTGATTTATCATGCTAGAGATAGTAGGAGTGGTAATAATGGCAATAATTGCAGTGTTAAATTGGCTTTTACTTGAGCTCTCCTTATACAAGACAGGTCTTCTGAGGTAGGTCAGGTGTTATGCTGCAGATTGAGGAAGGAGAGATATTATGAAGGAGAGAGAGGGACTGGAGTTTGCCCAAGGCCAGCGTATGTGTTCTGCAGCATAGGAAAGGGCTGAAATGTTTTGTCGAAAAGCTTTCCGACACTACCCTTTGGCAGGTAATTGCTAGACGGCATCAGGGGTGACACAATGGCTTTTCACAGCAGTACAAGCCTCCAGCGGGCCAGAGTCTATCTCTTCCTTCTCTCTCTCTCTCTCTGCCATATGAAAATCTAGACGTCGTTGTTGGTAATCCCAGGAAAAAAAGGGGTGACTTCCAAAAAGCAGTGCTACGCAAAGATTGCAGCTGCCCAAACACCTGGGAAAAAGTAACTGGGCTGGGCGGCGTAATCAGAGCGTGAAAAGAAAAGTGCTTAACAAACAGTCAACATCTGCTTATTCATGGGGCTGCCACTTTTCCCCCGAGGAAAGGGGAGATACCAAAGATCTGCTCCTTTTGCAAAGAGAGTACATTTAAATTATGCACTTTAAAAAATTTTTAATGCCTGTGCTCTGAACTAGAGGCCGGTTGTCTCCTTCTAGTTAAGATCCAGAAGAGATCCGGATGGGAGCTAAAATGCTCACTCAGCTTCAAAATATTATTGGTTCTGCATGAGAGTAAGAAAGGCCGCCGCTTTCTGTGTTTTTGACATTATTTAATTTATTTATTTACAGTATTTATATTCCGCCCTTCTCACCCTGCAGGGGACTCAGGGCACATTACAATGTACACATACATGGTAAACATTCAATGCCATAGACATACAACATATATAGACAGACAGTCAGAGGCTATTTAACATTCCACTTTTTTGGCCACCAGGGGAGCTGTCGCCTCACTGTCCATCTGCAACACCTCCTCATTCCCCACATGCTTTGCTGGAGATTTTTTTATGGCTTTGCAAATTAGTTAAATTAGCCTTCCCACACATAGGTGGTACCTAATTTTCCTACTTGACAGATGCAACTGTCTTTCGGGTTGCAAAGGTCGACAACAAGCTACACAATTGATCGGAAGCTCACTCTGACCCGGGCTGGCTTCAAACTCATGACCTTTCAGTCAGTAGTGATCGTAATGCAGCTGACACCCAGCCAGCTGCACCACAGTCCCGGTGATCACCCATTATCCTCACTCACAAAATATTGTATTTGGTGTAAAAATCCCAACAATATAAACTGTCATCATAAATATGCAAAACCTCTTGTTCTGTGCAGATTTTTTTTTATGCCTCCTATGTTTGTGTTTGAACATGAAATAAGCAAAGGCTTATATTGAGTTTCTGTGAGTTTTTTGGGCTGTATGACTATGTCTGAGTCCCTCTATGGAGGTAGAGAAGATCGGGATATAAAAGTTTAAAATATAAATAAATATGTTCCAGTAGCATTTACTCCTGATGTTTCACCTGCATCTGGGGCTGGCATCTTTAGAGGTTCTGTTGGCAATGAAGCAAGTGAAATGTATACAAATATATCTGTGGATTAATGTCCAGAGTGGGAGAAAGAACCCTGTCTGTGTAAAGCAAGCGAGAATGTTGCAATGAGCAAGCTTGATTAGCATTGAGTAGCCATGAAGCTGCAAAGTCAATCAGTGAGGGTGTCTGCATAGAGGTAGCCTGTCTGTTGTTGCCTGGAGGCACCTTCTGTTTGGGAGGTGTTAACTGACACTTGATAGTTTGTTGTCTGGAGATCTCCTGTTTCTGAGTGGTGTTCCTTATTTACTGTCTTGATTCTGGTGTTCTTTTATAATATTGGCAACCAGATTTTGTTTACTTTCATGGTTTCCTCCTTTCTGTTGAAATTGTCCACATGCTTGTGGATTTCAATGACTTCTTTGTGTATTCTGACATGATGGTTGCCAGAATGGGCCAGCATTTCTGTATTCTCAAATAATATTCTTTGTCCAAGTATGTTCACCAAATGCTCTGCTATAGCTGGAAGAGATCACAATAATAATAATAGCATAATAATATAATAACACTTTATTTATAAACTGTCCTCTCTCCCCAAAGGGACTCAGGGTGGTTTGCACACAAAAAGGCAAACATTCAATGCCCAACTCAAATACAATCATTTAATAATTGACAGAATAATACCAAAATAATAACCATAAACTTGGGACAAAAGAGAACTTAATACCAAAATGATACGAATAAGAGAATAAACCTATTTAGACATAAATCCTAGAAAATGCCATTAAAATACATTGAAGTGACTATTAAGATTGTTCTTCTCATGTACCATAGCAGCAGTGGAATACAGATAGGTTAGCCAGCACTCTGGTAGAACTGAAATGTCCTAATCCTCCTCCTCTCTGTACGCCAAAGCTCACAAGTGCATTTTCAAGAATTTTTCAAAGGAGAGAAGGGTGGGTGCTGTTTTATTTCTTTGGGGAGGGAGTTCTAGAGTTGGGGAGTGACCACAGAGAAGGCCCCTCCTCTCGTTCCCACCAACTGCACTTGTGATGACTGTGGGACCGAGAGGAGGGCCTCCTCCACTGACCACAGTGCATGGGATCGTCTGTAGAGGGAAATGTGATTGGACAAATAGCCTGGACCCAAATCATTTAGGGCTTTATAGGTAATAAGCACCTGGAATGTGGCGCAGCTGACTAAGTTAAACACACAATACAGTGGTAGGAATATACAACCAAACACACGAGGGAAGCAATATACACAATGTAGCAAAATAGCAGTGTAATTTTTCAAGTGTCAATATATGCACATTAAAAGGACGCCATGCGAAGCCCATAAATGTTATACATCACCAATGAATGACAGGGTTTTGGAGGAAAAAGTTCAGCGGGTGGGGATGCGTAGACCAGGGCGGAAAGAGTTCAAGGAAGCGATGGTAATCCCAATTGGAAAGCGGTGGTAATCCCAATAGAGTCAATGCGGTGTAATTTCAACCGGTAAAGCCAAAGGCCACGCAAAGTCCCAGTTCCCCGGTTTTCCAACAAACACTCAAACAATAGCGAGAATGATGATAATCCAAACGGTGGGCTGGAAAAGCGCCCCTGCAAGGGCCGCAACGGTCTGACTACAGGCCCGATCCATTTCGCCCTGAACGGGCTTTCTCAAGTGGCAAATGATAACATGGGAGGCGTGACACAGAAGGATTCATAGATCAGTACATGGTTGGTATCCAACGTAACATCTCCTGTGGACCCGAGGTGGATGCTCGACTTTTAAATGTAGCCTGCTGTCGACCTTTGCAGCCCGAAAGACAGTTGCATCTGTCAAGTAGGAGATAAAGGTACCACTTTAAGTGGGGAGGCAAATTTTGACTGAATTATGAGGCCATTAAAGAACTCCAGGAATGCTGAGGAATGCGGAAGGAAGAACAAGGGATGCTGGGAACGCTGAGAGATGAGGAGTGCGTCAGCTCCCCCTGGTGGCCAGAGTTTGCCTCTGTTCCTCTATATGTGTGTATGTTGGAAACAGCAGGGATTGTCTGCTAAGTATGTGTACCTGTAATCCGCTCTGAGTCCCCTTCGGGGTGAGAAGAGCAGAATATAAATAAAGTAAATAAATAAAAAAAATAAATAATGACCAGCACTTTGTATTTGGCACTGAAGCAGACTGGCAGCCAGTAGAGCTGCTGCAGCATGGTATGGCACTCATGATATGGCACTCCAGTTACCAATAAGGATGTGGGTGAACTGCAACTCCCAAAATCGTGGGCCAATCCTCCCCAAATCCCACCATACTCACAGTTGGCCATGTTGGGTCTGTGTGCGAAGTTTGGTCCCTATCCATCTTCAACTGGGTTCAGTGTTCTTTGGATGCAGGTGAACTACAACTCCCATATGCCAATGTCAATTACCTCCGAACCCCACCTCTATTCTTAGTGGGCCACGTTGGGTCTGTGTGCCCCGTTTGGTTCAGATCCATCAGCGATGGAGGTCACAGGGGGTTCTCTGGATGCAGAGAGAACTACAATTACCCTCATGCTGGGTCAGTTCCTCCCCCCCCCCACACCATCAGTATTCAAAGTTGGTCATATTGGGTATTTGTGCTAAGTTTGGTCTGTATCCATCAGTTGAGTGCACATTGCTCTGTCAATGTGGGTGAACTATAACTCCCAAACTCTGAGGTCAGTCCCCCTGAAATCCTACCAGTACTCAAAGTTTGGCATGCACACAAGACTCATCCAGTCCAATTCTGTGTCATGCAGGGTTCTGACAAAGGAAATTCTTATGCAAACTGGAAAATTCATTTTTGGACTACTGCATACAGCATCCCTCCTCCTTCATATTGTTGACTTTATGAATGAGATACTTACAAGTGACCCTGTCTTTAACCACCCTGCTTAGGTCTTGAAGAGGGTTATAGAAGCCATGGCTTCTATAACGGGAGACGGGTTAATTCGGGCAGGGTGGAACTTTCCTAATCTATCCCACCTGCTGTATACCAATTATAAAGGGACGAGACTTATCAGGGTATTTAAATCCCCCAAATCAAAACTGTGATAAAGTTGGAATAATCTTCTGGCTGGAAAACGTTTTGAAAGACCACCACCAACCTTATAAGTAATATTAAGCCTTTGGCTTACTGGAGATATCTTAGGCAAGAATGTGCCGGGTTCACACTCAGGCTTGTGTACTGAGATACCCTTGAAGATATTACTTCCTTGATGGAGTCTCTCCATCTATAATACAGTCTTCCTCTTTTCCTCCTGCGTCCAACCTTCCCAAGCATTATAATATGTTCTATTGACTCATCTCTTCTCATGATATGGCCAAAATATGACAGCTTCAGTTAAGTTACCTTGGTTGCATGTCAACCCCCGAAATAACGAGACCACACAACATTATTTGGGTTTAAATATGGGCAACTTTTATTAATTGTTACCGATAAAGTTTTGGACTGGATTTAAACCTATGGATCCTGAATTTGGTGGCAAAACTGAGGTAGCGTCCCCGCCCGACCTACCCTCGGCTAATTAGGGCAAAATATCTAGGTCACCAGGGAATCTAATCCGGGCAACATCTAAGGGAAATGCGTTGGAGAAGTTCCTCTCATGGTATCTGAGACCCGACTCTCACATTCATAGGCCATAGGCCAAATTGGTGGTTAAGATCTAAGACTTTGGATGGAACTTTGTTTTAATGGTGATTAATGTACATGATGTTTTTAATATTAACTGTATTTTAATGTATTTAATTCTAGGTGTATTCTAATGTATTTTAATTTTAACTGTTGTTTACTATGTATTGTGTGGCATCGAATTGTTGCCGTCTGTTAGGCCGCACTGAGTCCCCCCTCGGGGGTTGAGAAGTAGCGGGGTATAAACACTGGAAATAATTAATAATAAATTAGGATTCCCCTCATCTCATGAAATTGGACCTTAGGTGAGTGTCTTAGTCAATGGCCTTCCCCCCTTAAGGGGGTGCCTTGGGCGTATACCAAATTTAAGCTTTTTCCTAACTGTTTTCCGTGACCACCTATTTAATGACACACCGTCCCAATTTGCCCCATAACAGTATAGGGTAGGCGAAAGAACCTCCTAGAACAGTGTTTCCCAACCTTTTTTGAGCCGCGGCACACTTTTTACATTTACAAAATCCTGGGGCACACCACCAACACAGTAATACAGTAATACATATAGTTAATATGTTTTAAAATGTATTTATACACTCAGTGTGAAACCTGGGCCTGTTTCGATGAACACAACATAGATATCCTGGCAGGAATGGCAGAAAGACACAAATGAAGGTCTTGCTCAACAGCTGTCAGTCTCTCTCTGTGTTTAGAAAAAATGTGTCAATATAGCTTCAAAGCAGTCCACTAGTACTGTTCTTATGCATCAGTAGTACAGTACACCTCATGGAACAATAATGAGGCTTCCACCTTCAATATATATGCTCCTGTATCATTCCAGGTGGGCATTAGATGAGCCCCTCATGTATAACTGGTGAACAGGAGAGTTGTTACACAGTCACTAGAAAGGCTATCATGTTCAGCCAATGCCAAATGTAGTAATAGTTGGTACACATAAACACAAAAACGGCCAAAGGAGGCGGAGCCCCAGCCCCTTCTTCTTTGCCGCCACCTGGCCCTTCCTCCTCCCCCCACAAGCAGCAGCAGCAGGAGTTTGGCAGGAGGGGGAAGAAAGGGGGGAAAGAGAGGTTTTTCCGCGGCACACCAGGTGATCACTCATGGCACACTAGTGTGCCGCAGCACAGTGGTTGGGAAACACTGTCCTAGAATATAGGAAGGGGGAAAAAATCCTACCCAGCTCCTTAACAGCAACCATAATATACTGTTTAATGGGTGGAGCAGTGGTATTGGCAGCACTCTTCTCCAGCACTACATTACAAATGAGTTAATTTTCTTCCTTAAACCAGAATGAAGGCTGGTAAGAGGGCAGGCCAGGAAAATAACACAACCCCGGTTCTTACTGACCTGTTCAACATCTAGTGGCATGGGTATAGCGTTACAGGAAGGGATGCCCCCAATGTACTCCTGGTGATTATAGTGCTCCCATCAAAGGCAGAACTGCTGCGCATGGATGGGAAAGGTTATTCTAGGGAGAGTTCAGACTTGATTTGCTCTAGTGTTCATCCATTTTCCTTTTGAGCAGTCCATGGTATTGGCAGCACTCTTCTCCAGCACTACATTACAAATGAGTTAATTTTCTTCCTATCAGCCTTTGGACTTAACACCAATATTTCCCAGCTTACATGTTGCTAAAGCAGACTTTCACCTGGTCATTCTTGCCTTTCTTATTGGTGAATTGTTTTTGATTGCTTTGACTGGGAAACATTAGCATTTGCTGTGTTTATCTTTTGGTTATCATGTTGTTGCTTTATTTGTTTTTCTTTTCCACCCAGCACACTAATGGTCGTGGAAAAGAAAAGCTACAAACAAAGGAAATGCCAGTCCAGTGAAAACATTACGAATCTGTACCGACCCTTAAGCATTTTGAACTCTCTGAATCTCATGGGAAGTTCCTTTTTTAAAAAGGAAATCCATCATGCCCACCTTGGCTCAGTTTCCTAAGAGGTGGCAAGCCTGCTATTCCCTGGACGACTTATTAATTCTCATCCCTTTTCAAATCCGACTCAGGGAGTCCAATATGAAACTTGGCTTTTGCTTGGTGCTCCTAAAAATGATTATGCTTCCTGTCAGTCTTTAATGTTATCCTTGCAATTGTGCAGTTGGAAGGCACCTGTCTATGTGACCACCTTAATAAATCAGTCCAGCATGGGCTGACACTTGATGCCTGAGGATCGCTGGAACTGGAAAATAACCCAAATGCTTGAGGGCGTTATTTGGAACTGGGAGAAACCAGAAAGCCTTGCTTGATGCTGAGCTGGCCGACTCATCTGCTTTTTCCAGCTGCATGGATATCTTGATAATCACATTTAGCTCCAAGGCCACTGATGTATTGATAGTTAAAGATCAAAAAGGCCATCACTTTTCATAACTGACGTGGCTACCTTTTCGTTAATGGATGTAGAAATATAAAGAACAATGGAGATCTGAAGGGAGAGCTTTGGGACTGAGGTTCAATACTGATCAAAGTGGTAGTCCTGGTTCATGGTCAGAACTGAGTGGCGGTTCGTGGCTCTGATGTTCACAAATCGGCCAATCTCTTTTGGGTTTTAGTCTGAACTTTAAAACGAGCTCCCTAAGGCAGTGGTTCTCAACCTTCCTGATGCCGCAAGCCCTTATCGCAGTTTTTCATGTTGTGGTGACTCCCAATCATAAAATTATTTTCATTACTACTTCATAACTGTAATTTTGCTACTGTTATGAATCATAATGTAAATATCTGATATGCCGGATGTATTTTCATTAACTGGACCAAATTTGGCACAAATACCCAATACGCCCACATTTGAATACTGGTGGGCTTGGAGGGGGGATTGATTTTGTCATTTGGGAGTTGTAGTTGCTGGGATTTATAGTTCACCTACAATCAAAGAGCATTCTGAACTCCACCAATGATGAAATTAAACCAAACTTGGCACACAGAACTCCCATGACCAACCAAAAATACTGGAAGGGTTTGGTGGACATTGACCTTAAGCTTTGGAGTTGTAAATCACCTATATCCAGAGAGCACTGTGGACTCAAACAATGATGGATCTGGACCAAACTTGCCACAAATCCTCAGAATGCTCAAATGTGAACCCTGGTGAAGTTTTGGGAAAATAGACTCGACATTTAGGAATTGTAGTTGCTGGGATTTATAGTTCACCTATGCTCAAAGAGCATTCTGAACTCCACCAACAATGGAATTGAAGCAAACTTGGCACACAGAACTCCCATGCCCAACAGAAAATACACTGTTCCCTCACTTATTGCTAGGGTTATGTTCCAGGACCTCCCGCAATAAGTGAAAAACCGCAATGTAAGGACGCTCTATTTATTTAAATATTTATACATTATTTTAGTAGTTATACACTATTTTAAGTTTTTATAATAAATAGTTTTTATAAACTTAAAATAAAGTGAAGGCCCTTCAAGGTTGGAGGGAGGGAGGGAGAGTGGACTGAGGAGGGAAAGCGCCTTGGAGAGCGGCAGCGGCAAAACCCCACAAAGCAGAGAAAATACGTACCATGATATATATTTAAAAATATTTTTTGAAATCCGCAAAACAGCGAGTCCGCAATAAGCGAACTGCGAAGTAGTGAGGGAACACTGTACTGGAAGGGTTTGGTGGGCATTGACCTTGAATTTTGGAACTGTAGTTCATCTGTATCCGGAAAGCACTGTGGATTCAAACAATGGCACGAGTACTTAATATGCCAAGATAGACTTGACATTTGGGAGTTGTAGTTGCTGGGATTTATAGTTCACCTACAATCAAAGAGCATTCTGAACCACACCAATGATTGAATTGGGCCAAACTTCCCACACATTACACCTATAACCAACAGAAAATACTGTTTTTTCTTATGGTCTTTGGCGACCCTCTGACACGACCCCCCCCCCCAGGAATCCTGACCCCCAGGTTGAGAAACTCTGCTCTAAGGTGAGATCGGGGTTTGGCATTTTGGAAAGCCCCTTTAAAGTTTGGATTAAATCTTAGAACAGATTCACTATCCTCCCGATATTGGCGCAACATGTGTGGAACACTTGTTCTGGGCTCCTTTCCCAGAGCATAGAGCAAGTCCCACATGGAAGCACTGATATTAATGGGAGTATGTGACAGTCATGCATTCGCTAGGCTTCTTCCGCTTGTCACTCATGACTCTTAGAGGCACATTTCTAGAATTCTTGCTTACGCTGTTGGGAGAGGCTGTCAAGCCTAGCCCAAACAACTTTACTTCTTCCCTTCCCACATTTGCTTATGCCAAAACTGGCAGCAGTTCTGCAGAAACAAAAGACTTTCTTCCTCCAACAAGGTTGGGGGAAGAGAGCAGTTTGCCTCCCCCACGAAGGAGAGAATGGATGGTTCCAAATGGAACTATCCAGAGCAGGGGGCATGGCCAGCGCAGGGCTGGCCAGCCCCTTAGGTCCTCATTCGGACCTGAGCTTCGGCCCACCACACCCGCCCATTTAACAGTATAGTTTGGTTGCTGCGGAACCGGTTGAGGAATTTCCCCTTCTCATGTTCTGGGAAGTTTTTTACCTAACCCTATACTGTTTAGGGGTTAGATAGTATGATGGGTTTATATAAATAGGTTTAGCGAAAACTAGATAGGAAAATACAAAGTTTGTGTTCACACAAGGTCCCCCACCTTTTAGGGGGGTGGGTCATTTGTAAAAACACTCACCGGAAAGTTAGATAATCGGTGAGGTAAGATTTGATGGCCCAGGAATGGCAGAGTCTGATATCGACATGTTCGAAAAGACTTCTGTCAATTTTCCTTAACAGTTGCCCGGTTTTGGTTACCAGGGAAACTAGGTTTTCGCCCCAGTTAGCCGAGGGGTATAGGCAGCTGGGATACCTCCTCGGCTTTGTTCACCAGGTTCTTGACACCTATTAGTTTAGGTTAAGGCAAAAATTAAATAGGTAACAATTAAAAATAAAAGTTGCCCAAAATTTGAACCCAAACTTACTTGTGTGTGGTCTCGTTATTTTGGGGATGGGCAGGCAAATGCACTACTGAAATATGCCAATGTAAGGGAAACTGTGTCTTTTCCAGAAGTGAAGGAAGTTTTCCCAGTCTGCTTACAGAGATTTATGGCTGGATGGGGATATTCTGCCTCTCTTTTTCATCATAGTGAGGCGGTTATATGTTGTTGCAGAATTTCTTTACCATGCATGCAGGAATCAGCTCTGGTCATCAAACTTGACAACAATCACTGATTTTGGAGTAGTATCCAATCCATGCCCTTCAACTAACCCAATTTGCTGGGACAGTTCCGGTTATTCCCCTGTCACCCTGCTTTTACCACTACTTTAAAAATATCTCAGATTCCCCCTTCATTTGCTGTAGAATGACTCTAAAGTTCATTAATTAAATTTAGCATTGGAAAACTAAGGAGGTGGCATCTTGCCTTCCCCAGTAGGTTCAAGCAAAAACAAACTGCTGCAGCCTCTCTTAGCTTTCCTGGAGTTCCTACAGAATTCATAGAGAGGAATATTTTTTTGGATGTGGTAGCTGAAAGCACAGGTACAGGGCCCATATTGTAGTTAACCTGAAGCTACATAACAATATGTGGCCACTATATACTTTATTGCAGGGGTTACCAACCTTTGGTTGTCCAGGTGGTTTGGACTTCAGCTCCCATAATTTCTAACATTTGGTAATTATGTTGGGATTTCTGGGAGTTGAAGTTCAAAATACCTGGAGGACCAAAGGTTGGAAAGCACTGCTTTAGTGGCTGTGGAATTTACTATAAGCCAAGGGCAGGAAATCAATGTAGCAGTGGGCACCACCTTGAAACTAGATAATAATACCAGGAATGCTGACTTATTTTCACATTCAATATTCCTGAATTGTCATGCTTTTGCAGTGCCAGTACAGATGGCATCTTCTAGCCAGCATGCAGGGAAACAGCTTCCCCCTGGAAAGTAGAGTATTGTATTACAAGGAATGCATTGTAATATATGACATGGTGATGTGGATGCATTCTGTAAAATGAAAATAAATATGTGCAATTCAACAGTAGTTAGTTAGTAGCTACTTGAGGCTGGGGATGTCCCCTATGTAAATAAAGCCTTCTTGCTGACCATTCTATCACTTTTGAGCTATTCATATTAGAGCTTGGGAAAATTACTTTTTCTGGGTTACAGCTCCTTAAGTCTCCCGGCAACAATGTCCACAGCAATGCTCACTGAGAGATTTGGGGAACTGCAGTCCAAAACCAGTAAGGTTCAGAAGCTTTGGTTACAATAAATATCCACAGAAGTTGTGCAAGCCACAGAATGTAGTTGTGCACTGGGTCGTGTGTGAAATTTGCAAGCAGAGCAATGTCTTGGAAAGAAGAGGCATGGAAAAGGATGTGTAGTTCCCCCCTTTGCCCTAAAAGATCCCCGAGTGAGCTTTTGTTTCAACCCTAATTTCCTCTCCCTTTTTTTTCCTTTTTGAAGATAAGGGTCTGGATGCGATTTCATCCATCAGGAATCCTTGCCTGTGGCAGTAATGCACATGTTTATTGGAAGCCAGGTGCTTTCAAAAGGGTTTTTATCAGATCTTTGGGCTCTTCTTCCTGCATTAGCACTCGAGATTCACTTCGGGATATCTTTCAGCCTTCCTTCCTTCATTATGGGAGAACCTGAGTGCTTTCGCAGTCATTCTTTCCACGGAGGATGAGTGGCAGCCAGGTTGCAAGGAGGGTCAGGAGAGATAAGGAGCAGAGGGAAGGCCGGAGTGATGCAGGGAGAGGGAAGCTGCTTGGGGCTTTGGTGTCTTTCGCTGAAACCTGGGAGCCTCCTTAATTGGTTGCGGTGGAGACTCCTAGTGAGCCACAGAGTCATAGAATCACAGAGCTGGGAGACACCACAAGGGCCATCCAGTCCAATCCCTTGCCATGTAGCAAACCTCCAACCTAGGCATGGGCAAACTTTCGGTCTCCTTCCAGGTGTTTTGGATTTAAAATCATAGAATCATAGAGTTGGAAGAGACCTCATGAGCCAGTTCAACTACCTGTCAAGAAGCAGGAAAATTGCATTCAAATCATCACCCCCGACAGATGGCCATCCAGCCTGTGTTTAAAAGCCTCCAAAGAAGCAGCCTAGAATCACGCTTTTTAAACTGCCTGATCACATTGTAGCTTGTGGTCTACTAATACTTTTAGGTCCCTTTAAAATGTACACCAGTTACACTAGCTAGAAAGTCCACTCTAGCCAGTAAATGTGCAGCCAGTTTGGAATAGAAATTATTCAGACTGGTCCCGTAGGTAGCCACACACACTGTGCCAAATGCAAGATTTCCTCTAGATCAGGCATGGGCAAATTTTGACCCTCCAAATGTTTCAGGCTTCAACTCCCACAATTCCTAACAGCCAATAGATTGTTAGGAATTGTGGGAGTTGAAGTCCAAAACACCTGGAGAGCCAAAATATGTCCATGCCTGTGCTAGACTGTGTCACTATGTCTTCCATGTTACCATTGTTGCTCCTAGATGTGCCCTGTTCTGACATCAGCAGAGGCTCCAGCATGACCAGGGAGGTGTGCCCACAATGACTAGGAGCTCACTTGGAGCCTGAAAGACAGTCACATCTGTCAAGTAGGAAATGTAGGTACTGCTTTACGTGGAGAGGCCAATTAAACTAATTTATGATACCATAAAAACTTCCAGCAGTGTGCAGAAGAATGAGGAAGTACTCCATCAAGGACTCGGTGTCACAAGTGGAGCGTGAAGTAGCAGCTCCCCCTGTGGCTGGAATCATGCATTCCCTCATGAAGCCGGAAAGCTGGAATGTTAAATTGGCTCTGTGTCTGTTTATATATGTTGTTATGTCTAAATCGCATTGAATGTTTGCCATTTATAGGTGAATTGTCATCTGCTCTGAGTCCCCTGCGGAGTGAGAAGGGTGGCATATAAATACTGTAAAATAAATAAATAAATAAATAAATTCGGACCAATTGGGAATAACGATGACCGTGACATAAGAACAATCCATTTCCTTTTTCCAAATTGAACATGATACAGCATTCCACACGACTCTGAAGCTGTGGGATATTCCTGAGTTTCAAGCAAACTCCAGAGTGTCCACTGACTTTGCTTGAATCATAGAATCCTAGAGTTGGAAGAGAATTCATGGGCCATATAGTCAAACCCTCTGCCAAGAAGCAGGAAAATTGCATTCAAAGCACCCCCAACAGATGGCCATCCAGCCTCTGTTTCAAAGCCCCCAAGGAAGGAGCCTCCACCACACTCTGGGGCAGAGAGTTCCACTGCTGATCAGCTCTCATTGTTAGGACGCTCTTCCTCATGATCAAATCAAAGCCAGATCAACCCAAGAAAACCTGCAATAATCACTAGAAGTACAGGCATCCCTGAGTTACAAACACATGTCTTACAAATTACTCATAGTTACAAACATGGGTGAGACAACAGGAAGTGAGAGAAATATACCCCTCAGAAGGAAATTCCACTCCTGAAAGAGTTATGTGGAAAGGGGTCTTAAGGAAATTCCACTCCTGAAAGAGTTATGTGGAAAGGGGTCTTAACGGAAACTTTATCACCAATTCTTGTTTCTCCAACAATCCGAATTTTTCAAAATCCAATTCTGACAGGGACAGAAAGTGAGGTGAAATCTTCTGAACAGGGGACAGACAACAAAGCCAACACCACACATTTCTTTTCAATCTCTCAGCTGAATGACACTAAGGCAGAGATTATTGAGTCATATGCTTTCCTCAACAACCAGCATAGATTGTGTCTTTGTTTAGTTCAAGGTAACAACTTGTTGTATCTCTAAACTTCTGTTGAACTCTATTCTTCCATGGTTTGCCAACAACTCTGCAGCTGCCAAACCTCTCAAGCCAACAACCTTCTCTGTCTCACTGTGCTACATTCTCTGATCGTTCAACAATCTTTCCTTTTATATTATTCACACTCCTATGGTGCTGGGATTGGTTGTTCTCTCTCTCTCTCTCTCTCTCTCTCTCTCTCTCTCTTTCAATTCCCCCCTTCTACTGCTTATGCTTTCCATCTTGCTCCCCTTCAGAATGGGTTTCAGAAAGTTCTTATCCTCTTTATGGGGTCTAAGCCAGGCCAGGATTAACACCTTTTTGCGCCCTAGGCCACACTTTGGAATTACGCCCCCTTTAAGCCAACCTCTACCGCCCCCCACCACACAGACCCACACTTGGCTGGCTTTTGCTATGGTGCCTCCGGAGCAGAAGAGAAAGGCAAGTAGGCACCATCCTGCCATCTCCAAGGTCCCCATTCCCACTGGCTGGAAAGCTCCGCTGTGCTCTGAAGGTCTCCTCGGGAGGCTTGGGGAGAGCACAGCGGGTGCAAACTCGCTCCAAAGGCGCGCATGAGAGAGAGAGAGCGTGCAAGAGAGAGAGAGAGCAAGAGAGAGGAGAGAGAGAGGGAGAGAGAGGGAGAGAGAGATGCCCATTTGGCATGCACTCCCGCAGACCGAGGGAGGATTCAGGTTGGGGTTTGTGCGGCTTTTGTTCAGCTGCTCCCGAAGGCAGGAGAGCCAGACCCTGGCCTTGATCCTTCCCTCCCTCCCGTGGTTCCCTTTGGCCAAGCAGGCCGCCCCGGTTTGGTCCGAGAGCACAGGAGCCAGCCTGGGTTGGTGTGGTCTTGTGCTGGGGACCTGGGAGAGGTCCACCCAAGCAACGCCCTTTCTCTCCCCTCTTCCTCCCTCCCTCTCTTCCTTCTTTACTTTCTTTCCTTCCTCCTAGTTGCCTCCTTCTCCCCTTCCTCCCACCGCCCTCTCCCGGACTCTGCTGCTCGGCTCTGGCTGCAGGAATTTACAGTCTGCCACCGGGGGAGCCGGGCGAGTTGCCATGGAGACGGCTTCCCCGGGAAATCAATGGATCAATGCGATGGCCCTGCCGCAGCCCAGAGAGCAAGAGACTTTGCTGGGAGAAGGAGCGAGGAGGGGCATGAGAAAGGGGGAAAGAGGGGCGTGGACCAGTTTTTTATTTTAATTTTTTTGGTCTGTGATCTGTGCCCCTCGTTGGCATGCACCCCTAGGCCATGGCCTATGTTGGCCTTATGGGTAATCCAGCCATGGTCTAAGCAATGAGAAAGAATTGCAATGGATCTTGGGTTTGCAGGATTAAAGCCCTGGGATTTTTCAGTCAGCAAAGTTGATGGCGTTGATTTCTATCTTGCTCTCCAAGACTGTTTCCTCCATGCTTAGCTACATGGTATCTGAGGAGAGCAGAGGGTAAGGATGTAGGGTTGGATTTTCCATGCAATTGTGTATTGTATTGCAAAATATTTTGGATATGTATCTGTGTGTAGTCTTGGTCTTGCATAAGCAATTACCATTAGTTTTGCAAAATATGGTCTTGGCAAAGGTCTGGGCTTTAGCGCAGCTGGTTAATCACCAGAAGCAATAGATCTTACCAATCAGAATTTTGGCAGTTCAAAGCCTGGGTTGGGGTGAGCACCAGCTTCAGCCCAGCTCACTGTCCACCTAAGAAGTTTGAAAGCAGTTGTTAGCTGTGAGCAGAGAAATTACACATTGTTTAAGCAGGGAGGTATTTTACAGCACCATAAAAGAAATACGAGAAAATGCAGGCGATCAAAGGAAGGAGGAAGTCTGTGATCAAGGGCTCTTCATCATAGAGGATGGAGTGACAGCACCCCCCTGTGGCCGGAATCAAGCATAATCTCCAGAATGCTGCAGTTGGGAAAAATGCTGACATAATACCTCTATCTGCTGTCTGTCCTGTCAGTTTAACGGCATTGAAGGTTTGCCGCGTATGTGTTCTGTGCTCTACCCTGAGTCCCCTTCAGGGTGAGAAGGGAGGAATATAAATGCTGTAAATTATAGTAATAATAATAATAATAATGAAGATAAGGAAGTAAACAAATGTTGGTAGGCATTGATGCAGGGGTTTTTTTGGATTGTCTTTGGGGAATTTGCAATGGATACTTCAAAATGTATATGCCTTTAAATTGTTTTTGATTTGGCAAACTTAACATGGATTTTTAATGGCAAAATTTATTCAGAGAGGGGTTTTCCTGGGATTTTGGATGATGCAATATTGATGAAGTCAGAGAGGCTGTGAGAGTGCAATGGAGAGAAGCGGGTTTCCCCAGAGGAGCGCATCTTTAATCCAACAGTTGGGCTCATATCACCCATGCCTCCTCCCTCTCCCCCTCTCTCTCTTGCTAGATAACAATATAATTTATTCATTGTACTCAAAGTGCTACATGGCTACTTAGGCCCTTGCAATATCCTCTTCCTTCCTTTCTTCTTTTGAATTTGGGTGCAATTTTATCACAGCGTGCCATACAAAGAAAGGAGCTTGGGGTCTTTTCCTCACAAATCTAACTTTCTATGTGTGTGTCGGGAGAGAGGGCTTATTGCTGCTATAACGATAATGGGAATGCACACTCCAAACCTCACTTTGAGGTTTTTGTGAAGCCCCGGCTCTTTTTTGCGTGACAGGCTTCGTCAAATTGTGTAAAGAATCGAATTCTATCTTTTCTACCTGTCTCCTGTCAAAGACTCTTTAAAAGCCCGTATTTTCCCACTTGCCTTAAGTGGTCCTGATTACCCAGTTTGGGAACTGTCAGCCTAATCCTTCAACTATCTGTCTTTCCTGATCTCTCATTAGTATCCAGCCTGTCTTTTATATGTCTGATCTCTCCACTGCTTCATGCCCTTTAATTCGCACATGAATAGATCAAGCTGCCTTTGACTGAGTCAGGCTTTGTTTCCATCTACCCAACTCTGACCTGCAGCAGATCTCAGGGGTTGAAGGCAAGTTCTTAGAGTCACAGAATCATGGAAGAGACCACAGGGCCATCCAGTCCAACCTCATAGCTATGCAGTAAAACAATCAAGCACCCCCAACAGATGGCTATCCAACCTCTGCTTAAAATCTTCCAGAGAAAATGGGTCCACCACACTCCCAGGCAGGACATTATGTGGTCCAACAGCCATTGTATTGTCGAAGGCTTTCGTGGCTGGAATCACTAGGTTGTTGTGTTGCACATTCTGTGGTCCATCAGCCATTGTATTGTCAAAGGCTTTCGTGGCTGGAATCACTAGGTTGTTGTGTTGCACATTCTGTGGTCCAACAGCCATTGTATTGTCAAAGGCTTTCGTGGCTGGAATCACTAGGTTGTTGTGTGGCACATTCTGTGGTCCATCAGCCATTGTATTGTCGAAGGCTTTCGTGGCTGGAATCACTAGGTTGTTGTGTTGCACATTCTGTGGTCCATCAGCCATTGTATTGTCGAAGGCTTTCGTGGCTGGAATCACTAGGTTGTTGTGTTGCACATTCTGTGGTCCAACAGCCATTGTATTGTCGAAGGCTTTCATGGCTGGAATCACTAGGTTGTTGTGTTGCACATTCTGTGGTCCAACAGCCATTGTATTGTCAAAGGCTTTCGTGGCTGGAATCACTAGGTTGTTGTGTTGCACATTCTGTGGTCCATCAGCCATTGTATTGTCGAAGGCTTTCGTGGCTGGAATCACTAGGTTGTTGTGTTGCACATTCTGTGGTCCATCAGCCATTGTATTGTCGAAGGCTTTCGTGGCTGGAATCACTAGGTTGTTGTGTTGCACATTCTGTGGTCCAACAGCCATTGTATTGTCAAAGGCTTTCGTGGCTGGAATCACTAGGTTGTTGTGTTGCACATTCTGTGGTCCATCAGCCATTGTATTGTCAAAGGCTTTCGTGGCTGGAATCACTAGGTTGTTGTGTTGCACATTCTGTGGTCCATCAGCCATTGTATTGTCGAAGGCTTTCGTGGCTGGAATCACTAGGTTGTTGTGTTGCACATTCTGTGGTCCATCAGCCATTGTATTGTCAAAGGCTTTCGTGGTTGGAATCACTAGGTTGTTGTTCTGTTCCATCAGCCATTGTATCTGTGGTCCATCAGCCATTGTATTGTCAAAGGCTTTCGTGGCTGGAATCACTAGGTTGTTGTGTTTTCCGGGCTGTATGGCCATGTCTTCTCACCCAACCTATTCAACTTGTATGCAGAACACATCATGCGATGTGTGGGGCATGATGAATGCAAGGCTGGAGTTAAAATTGCTGGAAGAAACATTAACAAACTTAGATATGCAGATGATACCACTTTGATGGCTGAAAGCGAGGAGGAGCTGAGGAGCCTTTTAACCAAGGGGAAAGAAGAAAGTGCAAAAGTTGGGTTGCAGCTAAACATTAAAAACCCCAAGATTATTGCAACAAGAATTATTGATAACTGGCAAATAGAGGGAAAAACGTGGAGGCCATGACAGAAGTTATATTGTGGTGCCCAGAATTGGACACAATGTTCCAGATCAGGGGTGCCCACACTTTTTCAGCATGCAAGCTACTTATAATAAATCTAAGACAGAAAGATCTACCGAGAGAAAAGCAGGGCGGAGTGGGGGCGGGGCCTGGCGCCGCTTGGCTCCGCCCCCTCCGCCCCCTGGCTGGAGCTTCTCCAGGGCAGAGGGGGTATGCCAAGCCAGTGATGGTTAGCTATGCCACCACTGGCTTGGCATACCCCCCTCTGCCCTGGAGAAGCTGTGGTATAGCTAAACTGGTGGGGAGGGGTGGGGCCTGGCACCGCTTGGCTCGCCCCTCCACCCCCTGGCTGGAGCTCTACCACAACTTCTCAGGGCAGAGGGGGGTGCCAAGTCAGTGATGGCATAGCTAGCCACCACTGGCTTGGTAATACCCTCCTCTACCCTTCTCAAGGTTGCAGCTGCTGTGGGGTGGGGCTTAAGCGGTGAGGAGGGGTGGGGCCTGGCCTCAGATCTTGGCTCCCCACCCCTGTAGAAGTGCCGCATCAGCTGGGAACAACTCCAAGATGGCCTCAGGAGGGCGACCAAAATAATCGCGTCTCGAGAACGTCCTGAGCACCCCTTGAAGGGTGGGGTGTTGCGTCGGCGTCCTGAGGCTGGTTAGACCATCCATTGCACTGGAGTGTGTCCAGGTGTGCTAACAAGCCCTATGAGGAGCGAGGGGAGACCCCATGATCATGAAGGTGTTTTTCCCAAATGCACTCCAGGGAAACTCAACTGCATAATTTGTGGTATCCAACAGGATTCCAGCCAGACTTGTTGAAATTTTCGCACGTACATTCTTCTGCAACTTTTCAAAATGAATGTTTTAAAAGAAAGGGATTTGATTAGCGGTTGTATTGCTTAACAATGGGATGATTTGAAATGGTATTTGTTGTTTCAATTTGTATATTTTGAACTACTTTGACAGTTTAATTACACTTTAATCAGAACCTTTCGTGTGTTTTAGCCAAATGATGAGTGTTTTAATTTGTAAGCTGCCTTGAATCCAAGGAGAAAAAAAATGATTATATAATTAAAGTTCATTTCCAATATTTGGGAGCTGTTGAAACTATGCTTAGAATCCTTTTGATGACATATCACTGGCAGTTGGACATTTTGTAATGTCGCGCAAGGACAACATCTTGCATATAGTTATGCAGGCAGAACTTTGTCTAAACAATTGTGCATTTAAAGGCATCATGTAACTGCAATGTGACTGGGGTCTAGAAATGGAAATCTGTGACTATTTTGTTCTCGCTTGTGAGGGCAAATGCATTTCTGCAGTTTTTACCCTATTATGAGGGAAGCAAACACTTCTGTGCCATTTCTTTTCTACCAGATATTTAGACATTGCAAAATGTTTCCACCAGTTCTGCACATTTATGTACTGAGTGACTTCTCACAACTCTTCGAGAAGTCTGTAAACTAAGCGGAAGATGACCATACATTTTTTCTGTGTTATTCTTCCTGAGCAGAGAGAAACCCAATATCGATCCAGAAAGCAAATACCACTGGCTCTCCATATCTATGGTTTCTGTATCCATAGATTCAACCACCACAGCTTGAAAATTTTATTTATTTATTTATTTACTTCATTTATATTCCACCCTTCTCACCCCACAGGGGACTCAGGGCAGATTACAGTGTACACATTACATTTAGACACACAAACACACAAGACAGACAGAGGCAATTTAACATCTGGCCACCAGGGAGAGCTGTCGCACTCCTTCATTCCTCAGTGTTTTTTCTGGAGATCTTTTTTATGGCCTCATAAATTAGTTAAATTTAGCCTCCCCACTAAGTGGTACCTTAATTTCCTATTTGACACATGCAGCTGTCTTTCGGGTTGCAAAAGTTGACAACAGGCTACACAATAGGTCGAGAGCCCACCTCGACCCAGGCAGGCCTCAAACTCATGACATTCTGGTCAGTAGAGATCTTATGCAGCTGACACCCAGCCAGCTGCGCCACATTCCCTGTGCTTCAAAATTCCTAAATTAAGGTTTGATTTTGCTATTTGATACAATCAATCCCGTTTTACTACACCAATAACTTATCTTGTCTTATCTTTATTATTATTAATAATAATAATAATACTCTGCTTTACCTCTCCTGAAGGAGACTCAAAGTGGCTTGACATGAAAGCATTAGCATACAAATATACAAGCATTAAAACAAAATTAATTAAGCAGTATTTAAAAATTCACAGTTAAAATCCATTAAAACATATTCAAAGTCAAAGTATGTATGTATGTATTTTGTCTTTCTGTCTGTACCACAAAGGCTGTTGCCAGGTGAGACACCCCTCTGTGATGTCATTGAATCGGCTGTTGCCAGAAGTGGCCATCAGTGATGTCACTGGATTGGCTGTTGCCAGGTGAAGTGGCCTTCTGTGATGCCACTGGATTGGCTGTTGCTTGGTGAATGGCCCTCTGCAATGTCAATAGGAAAGAAAGGGGACACGCGTATGAGGGGAAGGGAGGAAGAAAGGAAGGGGCCAAAAAGAGCCATGTGAGGAGGGACTTTTTAGAGCTGGAGAAGAGGGAAATGGGAGGGAAAGGAAAGAATGAAAGAAAGAGAGGGAGGGAGGAAGAGAAAGGATAGTGCAAAAAGTATGAGGGGAGGGGAGGAAAGAACGCGAAAGAAAGAAGGGATAAAAGCAGAGGGCAGAAGCCCCTATGGCACCTGGGCAACACCAGGTATAAATGCTATTTGCATATAATGGGACCAATTTTGGTATCTATATGGGCTCCTGGAACCAAACCCCAGTGAATACCAAGGCTAGAAGCAGATTGTTCTTTTCATCCATACTGGGAACCTTGATTGTTGCACAACGAGGGTGCACGTCGGTCTGATATGAGCTGTTCTATCCGTTGCACAACAGTGGGATCTAATAGGCAGGTGGCATAATGGAACCTCTCCATTGAAACGTGGCCTTGTCTGTGTCAATTCCAGGATCCAGGCAACCATTTAGCATGATGTGGAATTGCTTTTTGGAGTGCAATTGACACGCGCTGTCTGCTTCCCCAGAAAAGAGGACACAGATTTGCATAACATTTGTTGAGCTGTAGATGCACATTTTGGAAATAATTACTACTATCTATACAGAAATACAATATATCTCACCCTCATGGGAAAAACGGTGAAACTCAGTCGGCTGTCTAAGTGCCAACTGTTGATAGGCAGCGTCAGTCCCCTCGCTGTCTCTTTTCATTACAGTTATTTTGCGTTAACCCTCAATAATCCACTCAGTGCTTTTATTTGGGGTATTTTTTTAACTCTAGTGGGGATTCAAGGATATTAAGCGCATAATGGCAGATTGTTTAGAAGTGTATGCTAAATTTGCTGTTCTACTTTGATCAAGGATCTACACCTTGAGAACCACATTGGTATTGAAAGAGCCCACCCATCATCTTGTATGTTTTTCCTCATTGTCAATTCCTGCCACACATGTCCTGGGTTTCCTCTATGAAAGGTTATGACCTGATAGATTGGACTACTGCAATGCACTCTACATGGGGCTACCCTTGAAGACGGCCCAGAAATTGCAACTAGTGCAATGCTCGGCAGCCAGATTAATAATTGGAACGACATACAGGGAGTGTCAACCCCCCTGTTTAAGGAGCTCAATTGGCTGCCGTTCACCTTCTGGTCCCAATTCAAGGTGCAAATTATCACCTATAAAGCCCTAAACGGTTTGGGACCTGCCTACCTTTGTGACTGTATCTCACTCCATGAATCAGCCTGGGCCTTTCAATCTTCGGGGGAGGCCCTTCATTCGCCCCTGCCAGTTTCTCAAGCTCGTCTGGTGAGCACAAGGGAGAGAGCCTTTTCCTCTGTGGCCCCCCAGCTCTGGAACTCTCTACCTGGAGAGATTAGTAAAGCCCCTACTTTAGAAACCTTAAAACCTGGCTCTTCCACTGCGCTTTTGGTGAGTAGGCACATAACCTCACACTACTGTTTCCGCCAACATGTCTGTCACTGGAGTATACATCCCCCGCTCCCCTCAGGGAAAGTTTAGTTCTACAACCCCGTTCTCTCCTTTACCTGTTCCTCCTTATCTCACACCTGGGCTTATAACTTTGTAAACTTTTTATCCTGCACATTTGGCCTGCCCATTGTCTTTGTGATTGTTTTTATTGTAATTTTAAACTGCTCAATGTATTCCTGTGTTGTTACGTCATTGTGATGTTGTTATTTGTTGCTTAGTATATTTTGTTCTTATTTTGTTTTTATTTTATTGAACTCTGTTCTTCGGGCTTGGCACAATGTAAGCCGCCCCGAATCCCCATTGGGGGATATGGTGGCGGGGTATAAATAAAGATTATTATTATTATTATTATTGGTACTGAAGTTGTAAGGCATTACAACTTGGCTTGGTTATTAGAGTCTTGGTGGATCAGACCAAAGGTCTGTCTAGTCCAGGGGTGGGCAATTACCGGCCCTCCAGGTGTTTTGGACTTCAACTCCCAGAAATCCTAGCCAGTTTACCAGCTGTTAGGATTTCTGGGACTTGAAGTCCAAAACACCTGGAGGGCCGGTAATTGCCCACCCCTGGTTTAGTCCATCATCTAGATGGCCATCTGTTGGGGGGTTGGACTGGATGGCTCATGAGGTCTCTTCCAACTCTGCGATTCTATGATTCCACTGGCTTTAGTCCCATAAAGATCGAATCATAGAATCTTAGTGTCATTGAGTTGGAAGAGACCTCATGGGCCATCCAGTCCAACCCCATTTTGCCAAGAAGCAGGAAAATGACATTCAAAGCACCCCCGACAGATGGGCATCCAGCCTCTGCTTAGAAGCCTCCAAAGAAGGAGCCTCCACGACAGTCTGGGACAGAGTGTTCCACTGCTGAAGAGCTCTCATGGTCAGGAAGTTCTTCCTCGTGTTCAGGTGGAATCTCCTTTCCTGTAGTTTGAAGCCATTGTTCCATTGCATCCTAGTCTCGAGTGCAGCAGAAAACAAGCTTGCTCCCTTGTCCCTATGATTTCCTCTCACATATTTATACATGGCCCTCATCATGTTCCTTCTCAGCCTTGACTTCTGAAAGCCAAACGTACCCAGCTCAACCAGATAGCTCCAAAAAGCCCACAAGGAGGATAGGCCTGGTGTAATAAAATGGTATCCCCTCTATAAAATGGAACCCCCCAGTGCTTCCCTTTTTAATGTAATATTTTTAAGACATGGAGGGTTGAACATGTGAATGCAGAATTTGTAGATACAGAGGGCTTGACTGTGTCTATACCTGCATTGTGAGAAGATCCACTTGTCTGTCCCCCAGCATCATCATCAGCTGCTGTGTTTCAAGTCATTTCCAATGGAAGGCAACTCTAACACAAGCTTTTTTTGTCAAGTTTTTTTGTGACTTTCCCAAGGTCACTCAGTGAGTTTCATAGTCAAATGGGGATACGAACCCTAGTCTCCAGATTCGTAACACTATGTAACATGATTTTTGCTCCTGGGTTATAAACGTAATTTCCTACTTGGTTCTATCATAAAAGCATGGGAAAAGTTTATTAAACTGCAAAAACTTTGTTTTTGTGGGACATCCTGCATCACATTTTGCTATAGTTTTCGAATGAATATCTCATTCAGTCCCAACCAGTTCAACATAGTTTGTGGCAACCACAAAAACAAAGTTTCTGAAGTAGATCAACTACTTTTAAAGTAAGCACTGCACAACTAAATAAGAAATAATACTTTCAAACCAGGAACATATCAAATTTTGTTACATAGCGTAATAGTGACTCTGGGAGGTGGTGCTCATCTCCATTTCTAAGCCGAAGAGATGGTGTTGTCCATAGATACCTCCTGCATGATTGCATGGAGCATCGTTACCTTCCCGCATAAGCAGTACCTAGTGATCTATTCACACTTGCATGTTTTCGAACTGCAAGTTTGGCAGAAGCTGGGGCTAGCAGTGGGAGCTCACTCCGCTACCCAGCATTCAAACCACTAAATTATATTGGCATTCCTCCATATATACATGGAAATAAACAGTTTCCGAATGTGTGTAAAAAGGGTTTTATCAAATTGAGTCCAATCTCTCACATACTTGATACAGTTTACCATGTTCAGATGGATCAAAGCATGAAGACCCAGTTCTGTAAATAATGGATTCTCCTTCTTTATAAGTTGGAAACGCTGCCACATTTTCTCTGTGTTTTTGAGAAGGAAACAAAGCCCAGTTCCCTCCAAATGCATTCATGAGCCATTATCTCTGCCTTTGGTGGTAAAGGACTAGGACTTCTTTTGTCATGACTGTTCTGCCATACTCGAAGGCTATTATCATCTCTTCTCCATGAATCCTGAAGATGTCTATTACTTTCGACCTTTCCGCATATATCTTGCAATCTATAGACTTTGTCGTCTTTTGTTCTCTGCATTCTGTCTCTTCTTTTTAATCTATGCATCTTTTTCCCCTTGGGAACATAGCAACCAAATCTGTTTGCAACACCTGAGTGCGTTATTTTAAAGATTTTTCTTTTTCAAATTCAAATTTGATCATTTTTTGAGGAAGATCATTGTTTAGTAATGGTCTGACATTAAAAACAAACAAATGACTTTGATGGAAACTGGCACAACTTATATACAATGGAGTAAACAAGACTTACAACTGAGGTTACATCTACACTGTGGAATTAATACAGTTTGATGCTGCTTTAATAATAATAATATAATAAACTTTATTTGTACCCCGCCACCATCTCCCTGATGGGGATTCGGGCCGAGCCCAATAACACAACAACAAAGTAAAATCAAACATAAAGCAATATAATCAATTACATAAAACATAAGCTATAAAATACTACATAAGCTATAAATTGCAGCTTTAACTGCTGTAGCTCAATGCTGTGAGATTCTGGGACTTACAGTCTGGTGAAGCACCTGCACTTTTGGGCAGATCAGTCTAAAAGCCTTGTCAAACTAGAGGAAAGGGCAAGACATCTTTAGGCAGAGCTTGATCTGAATTCACGAGGCCACCAAATGATTTAGACCTTTAGCACGCACACCCTCTCTCTTTCATAGTAAAGGTAAATGTTTTTCCCCGACATTAAGTCCAGTCGTGTCCAACTCCGGGGGTTGGTGCTCATCTCTATTTCTAATCCAAAGAGCTGGCATTGTCCGTAGACACTTCCAAGGTCATGTGGCCAGCATGACTGCATGGAGTGCCATTACCTTCCCGCTGGAGCAGTACCTATTGATCTACTCATATTTGTATGTTTTTGAACTGCTAAGTTGGCAGAAGCTGGGGCTAACAGCAGGAGCTCACACTGCTCCCTGGATTTGAACCTGTGTCCTTTCGGTCAACAAGTTGAGCAGCTCAGCAGTTTAACCCACCGCACCACTGGGGGCTCCGCTCTCTTTCCTAGGAACCCAGAAATGGAATAAACGCGACAAACACCAAGGAAAAGAAAGAGGTGCCCAGTGTTAACATTGGTCTTGTCCATTAACAGTAGGGTTGCTTTTTGGTATCCATCCACGGGGGTAAATCATAGAATTATTGCGTTGGAAGAGACAAGAAGTTCTTCCTAATGTTCAGGTGGACTCTCCTTTCCTGTAGTTTGAAGCCATTATCTCCAGGGCAGCAGAAAACAAGCCTCCTCCCTCCTCCCTATGACTTCCCCTCCCATCTTGATTCATGGCCCTCATCATGCCTCCTCTCGGCCTTCTCTTCTGCAGGCTACACATGCTCAGCTCTTTAAGATGATCCTCATAGGGCTTGTTCTCCAGGCCCTTGATCATTTTAGTTACCCTCCTCTGGACACATTCCATCGTAGAGTCAACATCTCCTATTAATTGTGGTGCCCAGAATTGGACACAGTGTGATTCCAGGTGTGGTCTGACTAAGGCAGAATAGAGGTGTAGCATGACTTCCCTGGATCTAGGCACTACACTCCTATTGATGCAGGCCAAAATCCCATTGGCTCCCCCCCCCCCCCCGCCACATGACATTGTTGGCTTATGTTTAAGTTGTTGTCCATGAGGACTCCAAGATCATGTATTTTCACATGTATTGCTGTCGAGCTAGATGTCCTGATAGCAGTGCATGTGAAAAATATCTTGGAGTCCTTGTGGACAAAAAGTTAAACATGAGCCAACAATGTCATGCCACTCCTTCCCTGTCACTGACCATAGCAGATGTTCTTTATCAGAAACTAGAGCTGATGTGGTCTATCCAATGCAGTTTTCTGAATCAGCACCCCAAATAACCAAACCAAATCAAAAGTTTATTTATTTATTTATTTATTTTATTGTTTCGATTTATATACCACCCTTCCCAAAAAGGCTCAGGGTGGTTCACAACAATGAATACACAACACAACATAGTTAAAAACAGAATAAAAACAGATTAGGACCAGAATGGAAAGCACAACCTTAGAGATTAAATGCCTGGTGGAGCAGGGTGGTCTTACAGGCCCTCCTGAAGGCCTGTTAACTCCGTAATTGCTCGTGCCTCTGCCGGGAGGGCGTTCCACAGGGTAGGCACTACTACAGAAAAGGTGCGCTGCCGAGTCAATGACAATCGGCAAATCTTGAGTGATGGAACCTCCAATAGGTTTTGATCCATGAACCGTAGTGGTCTCTGGGGAATGTGCAGGGAGAGGCGGTCTGTGCTCTGGGGAATGTGCAGGGAGAGGTTGACCAAAAACGGATTTGTAACCCTTTTGGTACTAATGTTGGGGAGTGGTTCCTGGTCAAGTAGTTCCAGGATCCTTCATGGATATCCAAATCCATGAATGTTCTTGTCCCAATAGATACCATGGCATAGTCAAACGTTTAAGCTGTGGATGGTTGAATCCATGGATACAAACCTGTGGATATGGAGGGCTGACTGTATGCAGACTATAGTAGGTTTAACAGTTTTGGACAAAACCCAGCATCCCATGCTGTCTGGGGAATTCTGGAAGTTGGCATCCAAAGAGAAACCTTCCTAAACATTTTTTCAATAGACACTGTATGGTCATCTGTCATGAGGGCTTTGATTGTGTATTCCTGCAGGAGGGAGTTGGACTGGATGGCTCTTGGGAATATTTTCCAATTCTAGGAACTCCGCTGATGACTTCTGAAGGACATGCACATTTATTTGCAAGTGATCCCCAATTGTTTACTTCTGGATTGACATAGTTCATTTATAGGGTTGCATTGGATGTCATGTGTAGTATATCTTGTTGTGGGCTTCTTGGCAGTCTCAGAAATTATCAGCTCAGCACAGGCCTTAATGTCTAGTAGAAGGCATTCTCTTATCTCTCCCTAATGTCTCTCCATCCTTTGCTCTCAATTTATTAATGTATCTTACTCCGCTGACCAAATTGCATGGGCATTTGCTTTTACTTTTCATTTCTAGGAGAGAGGTTGTTTGGTGCAGTAAATTACCAGCCGTGCTCCTGGATAGCTCCAGACATCCAAGCCTTCACATCTCCATCTGATCTTTGCATGTCTTTGCACAGAGAGGCAGCCAAATTGAAATTTGTACCTAAACAGACACAACTCTATAGGGCTGTATATGAGATGCACAACCAACACTTTTGCCTTAAGTTTCAGTGTTACATTTATTTATTGCATACCTGTATGTTTTTTTAATGAAGAATAAAGAGCAGGCCTTTCACATGTTATTGGAGTACTTACCACTGGCTATGCAACCAGGGATGATGGGAGTTGTAATCCAGCACTGCCTGAACAACCACACTTTCCTGATAAAAGCTAATTATTTGAAGCTTGCTTGTCCAGGCAGTAGAGCCCCTGGTGGTGCAGTGGGTTAAACCGCTGAGCTGCTGAACTCGCTGACTAAAAGGCCAGCAGTTCAAATTTGGGGAGCGGGGTGAGCTCTTGCTGTTACCCCCAGCTTCTGCCAACCTAACAGTTCGAAAATGTGCAAATGTGAGTAGATCAATAGGTACCGCTTCTGCGGGAAGGTAATGGCTCGCCATGCACATGATCTTGGAGATGTCTATGGACAATGTTGGCTCTTTGGCTTTATTTATTTATTGATTTATTTACAGTATTTTTACCCTGACCTTCTCAACCCCAGAAGGGGGACTCAGGGCAGCTAACAAGGCAGCAATTAGATGCGGGCAACAATACACAATATAAAATCACAAATACAAACAAAGTTAAAAACATCAACAGTTAAACAAATTATCAACAATCAAATTAAAATAAAATATTCCATCTATATCAAGTCAACATCCAATCAATAGCGGTAAGAAATGAAGATGAGCAACAACACCCAGAGTTGGACAGGCTGAACCTTAACCTTACCTGCTCAAGCAATATACCTTTAAGTGTTTCCCTCCAATACTTCTTCCTCTGAAATCCATTTGTCTATTGAAAGAAGTAGCTCTATTAGTGTCTTGCAGCATAAAAAATGAGCAAAGGGAGGGGAAGAAAAAAGGAATGTGACATTAGCTTTAAGACTAACTAATTTTTATTTTAGCATGAGCTTTCATGGATATAAACCCACTTCTTCAGATGCAGTATCAAGTAGTCTTTGGGAACACTTTAGCTTTAACCAAAGTCAACTCAAACTAACAAGTACTGTACTGCACCTGAAGAAGTGGGTTTATGTCCATGATTGCTATCCAGAGGATACTGTTTTAATTTACGTTAAAGGTAGGAAAGAAATTATTACTAAATAAGTCCTAGAGGAAATCAGGCCTGAACTCTTCCTAGAAGCCTAAATGGCTAAACCAGTGGTTCCCAACCTTTGGTCCTTGAGATGTTTTGGACTTCAACTTCCTGAAATCCCAGCCATCTTACCAGCTGTTAGGAATTGTGAGCACTGAAGTCCAAAACACTCAAAGGACCAAAGGCTACACTGGACTAAATGGAGGCTGCTGTACTTTGGCCAGATCATGAGAAGACACGACTCCATACTTGCTAAGTCAATGGTTCTCAACCTGTGGGTCCCCAGATGTTTTGGCCTTCAACTCCCAGCTGGTAAACTGTCCGGGATTTCTGGGAATTGTAGGCCAAAACACCTGGGGACCCACAGGTTGAGAACCACTGTGCTAAGTAGAAAGTAGAAGGAGAAAAAGATCGCTTTCCAGGTGGACGGACTCTATCAAGGAAACCACAGCCCTGAGTCTGCAAGACCTGAGCAGAGCCAATAAAGACAAGGGTGGCTTGGGGTTTTTTCATTCATAGGTTAGTCAAAAGTTGAAGTTGATTTGACAGCAGTTAAACAAAGACAGGGTCTCAACCATAGATTTGCAACCACAAAATACCATAACCAATACATAGACAAAGCATACAACCTTACATTTGATAGTGTTCTCTCAAAGATTTCTCTTGGGTTAGAAGTATATAGATTTTCTCATATTCTTGTTCATTTGTTAGCCATAGGGCCCTTCCACTCCGCCATATAACCCAGAATATCAAGGCAGAAAATCCCACAATATCTGCTTTGAAATGGGTTATCTGAGTCCACAGTTTAAAGCAGAAAATGTGAGATTTTATTCAGCTCTGTGGAAGGGGCCTTATTGAATATAAACCAGGGGTGCTTATTAGGTAGATCGCGATCTACTGGTAGACCGCGTAGGGCGTCCTGGTAGATCGCAGGCAGGGTAGGAGGAAGGCTCAGTCCCGCTCCCAACGCCAACCAGGTGCAGAAGGAGGTTGGACTGGATGGCCCTTGGAGGTCTCCTCTTATTCTAGGGACCCATTGTTGTTGTTGTTGTTCTTCTTCTTCTTATTATTATTATTATTATTCTCAGAGGCTGAATGGCCATCTGTGAGGAATGTTTTGATTGTATTTTTCCCTTATGGCAGAAGGAGGTTGGACTGGATGGCCCTTGGAGGTCTCCTTCTACTCTATGAGCCTACTGTTGTTATTACTATTATTAATATTATTATTAGTAGCAAAGGCTGGATGAATATTATCATCATTATTATTATAATGAATAAATTCAGGGGCTTATTATACTCACATTTAGTGGAATTCAGTCTTAAAATATATTATATGGCTCTCACTGAAATACATTTCCAAATATTTTGCTTTTATGGCTCTCGGAGTAGTGGGTAGGTAGATCATTTTGACTTGGTTGTTTTATAAGTAGCTCGCATGCTGAAAAAGTGTGAGCACCCCTGGTAAACGATATACTTACTTGAAAATGTTGATCTGTGCTTTTACATGCATTGTCTTTGTTTTTGTGAGCCACCTGTTCAATTTATAGAGTTGGAAAAATCCCAAGTGATGTCTTAGTTCAACCCTATGTAGGGCAAGAATTCAGAGCTAAAGCAACTCAGTTCAGAAGAAAATGCTCAAGCTCCATTAGAAATGGCTCCAAAAGCAAACACTATATTTCAGTGGTGGGGAAACTCTGGAATTGAACTGGACTTGTGCAAGATCTCAAATAAGTCTCTCAGGTTCCCTAGAAGACCCATGTTTTGTAGTTGCATTCATTTATATCCATCCCACTCATTCTGAATGTTGAAATGTCTCTCCCAAGCTTTTGTTATGGGAAGTATGACTTTTATGGTGGTGTTTTTGGGTCCCTTCTCTTTGCCTTTGGCTCCTAATGTAGGGCAGGAATTCACAGCTAAAGCAATTCTGTTGAGAAGAAAAGGCTCAAGCTCCATTAGAGAGGGCTCCAAAAGCAAACACTCTATATTTCAGTGGTGGGGAACCTCTGGAATTGAACCGGACTTGTGCAAGATCTCAAATAAGTCTCTGAGGTTCCCTAGAAGGCCACAAGACCCATGTGTTGTAGTTGCATTCATTTATATCCATCCAACTTACTCTGAATGTTGAAATGTCTCTCCCAAGCTTTTGTTATGGGAATTATGACCTTTACGGTCGTGTTTCAGGGTCCCATCTCTTTGGTTCCACTCATCCTGGAGTGCATCCTTCAAGAGGTTGAGATTGAAGCTGAAGGAGGTCATTGTGTTTGTTATGAAGGATAAAAGTCCCATCTACTGCTTGTGTTTATTGTTGCCAGGTCCTCAATAACAAGAAGTTGAGTGGTTTAATGATGCCACTTGTTTCGCAATTAAGCTGCTTCGAGGTGGATTGCCAGCATTTTGCTTAATGGTGACTCAGGCTCCCTTTTTGAGCACTGACAGAGCTTTCAATGGGGGAACATGTTCCATCGAGAGATGGGCAACAATGATTCAGATAATGCACTTCTACCAGTGCGTATGGGGGTGGATGGCTCTCTCAGTGCATGCGCATGGGAGTGAATGGGGAACATGGTGTGCAACCACAGAGAACAGTAGCAAAGCGATGCGCACAATTTTGTGATTGACTTCATCAGGTAGGCTAGCGATCACACCTCCACTTGTGTACATCACACATCCCAAATAATAGAGTAGTGGAGAGGTGGAAATCTTCAGGAAAATAAAAGGTTTTTACCGAGTCATATATTTAAATAGTATTTCTGATTTCTGCATATGATTGTGAAAGCTGGAAATTGAAGAAAGAAGTTGGAAAAGGAATCCACTCATGAAATGTGATGGTGGGGACATTCTGCAGATCTTGTAGACTGCTAAAAAGACAAATAAGTGTGACCTGTAGCTTTGCGAGAGAATTTTCCCACAAAGCCAAGATGATTAAACTGAGGCTGTCATGCGATGAATATATTGTAAAAGTACAGGATTCATTACAAAAAGAAAGTGTTAATTCTACAGTATAGATCAGTGGTTCTCAACCTGTGGGTCCCCAGGTGTTTTGGCCTACAACTCCCAGAAATCCCAGCCAGTTTACCAGCTGTTAGGATTTCTGGGAGTTGAAGGCCCAAAACATCTGGAGATCCACAAGTTGAGAATAAGGGGAAAGTAGACTGTTCCGTCTATACAATGAGCAAAAGAAAAGGTAGCGCAAACGCTAAGCAGTGCAATAAATCACACTATAAGTATATATGTGTCTGAAGAAAGAATCACAGTCTGCTCTAGTGGATATACACACATATAATAGTAACAATAGCAATAATAATATCACAAATGCATGAAGGAATCATAGAAACATAGAAACATTGCAAGTATACATTCATATAATAGTGAAGTCACATTCATAGTAGTAAGATACAAGCGGTGGCTGGGCTCACATGGGAGTGAGCCAGGGCGTGAGCTCGAAGAGAATTGTTGGAAAGGCAAAGGCACAGTCCCGGACACCTTCCCAATGCAGTGTAAAAGTTCAAAATAAAGTTCAAGAGTGGATATTCTCACAAATGGAAGGGAGGGCGTCAAGGGGCCGGCGAAAAGGGTCCGCGCGGCCGTTTCACCCCCGTAGGGGCTTCCTCAGGGCCGGGGGCGTGGCCTAGATGCCGAAATCTCGCGAGCGTCCCAATGAGACCAGGACACTGGAGGTACAGTAATACATGAATTAAAGTATGCGAGTGCTATATAAGCTGCATTAATACAAATATATAAGGCGCAACTTGAAAAGGAGAACAGTCAGGGTCACAGGAAAAACATACAAACAATGTAATGCGAAAAGAGACAGGCAGGTACATACCAACGCCGGGAGCAACAGGAGCACCGCAGATGGAAGCAGTATCCGTGGATACTGGGCAAACAGCACTGCGGTTGGGGTGATTAACCCTTAAGTAGTCTCTAAAGCAGGTGTGGCAGTCCTTAAGGACCCTATTACGTCTAGAAAATAAATGGATAATTTCCCTAAACAGCGAGACCCCCCAAGGCCTCAACGACCGGTTATCCGTCAGTGAACTATTAGTGTAACTGCCACACCTGCTTTAGAGACTACTTAAGGGTTAATCACCCCAACCGCAGTGCTGTTTGCCCAGTATCCACGGATACTGCTTCCATCTGCGGTGCTCCTGTTGCTCCCGGCGTTGGTATGTACCTGCCTGTCTCTTTCGCATTACATTGTTTGTATGTTTTCCTGTGACCCTGACTGTTCTCCTTTTCAAGTTGCGCCTTATATATTTGTATTAATGCAGCTTATATAGCACTCGCATACTTTAATTCATGTATTACTGTACCTCCAGTGTCCTGGTCTCATTGGGACGCTCGCGAGATTTCGGCATCTAGGCCACGCCCGGCCCTGAGGGCGCGGGACCCTTTTCGTCGGCCCCTTGACGCCCTCCCTTCCATTTGTGAGAATATCCACTCTTTGAACTTTATTTTGAACTTTTACACTGCATTGGGAAGGCGTCCGGGACTGTGCCTTTGCCTTTCCAACAATTCTCTTCGGAGCCTGGGCGTCCTGGCTCACTCCCATGTGAGCCCAGCCACCGCTTGTATCTTACTACTATGAATGTGACTTCACTATTATATGAATGTATACTTGCAATGTTTCTATGTTTCTATGATTCCTTCATGCATTTGTGATATTATTATTGCTATTGTTACTATTATATGTGTGTATATCCACTAGAGCAGACTGTGATTCTTTCTTCAGACACATATATACTTATAGTGTGATTTATTGCACTGCTTAGCGTTTTGCGCTACCTTTTCTTTTGATCCACAAGTTGAGAACCACTGGTGTAGATGCATCTGTTGTTATCAGTAGCCCTGCTTAGCCCTGAGCTTGCAATACTCAAGCAGGGCTATTGATAACAAAAGGTGCATATACACTGTAGAATTAATGCAGTTTGATACCACTTTAAGTGCCCTGGCTCAATGCTATAGAATCATGGGAATTGTAGTTTTGCAAGGTCTTTAGCTTCGTTTGCCAAATTGTGCTAGTCCTTCACCAAACTGCAACGTTCCCAACGGTTATTTACAGGTTTCCATAAATGGAAGTTCATTTGATGGCAATGAACAACAACAGTAGTAGAAAACTTTCTTATATCAGTTGCAATCCTGGAAAATGGTAATGTTTGGTCCCAGGATCCAAAGAAGTGGATTTTGGCAGTTGTAGTCAAAAAGGACATCAAGTGTGGAAAGGTTCTAGAGCAGTGGTTCCCAACCTGTGGGTCTCCAGGTGTTTGGCCCACATCTCTCAGAAATCCCAGCCAGTTTATCAGCTGTTAGGAGTTCTGTGAACTGAAGGCCAAAACATCTGGGGACCGACAGGTTGAGAACCACTGTTCTAGATGAGAGCTGTCCAACTGCCGGCCCTGCAGGTGTTTTGGACTTCAACTTCCAGAAATCCTAGCCAGTTTACCAGCTGTTAGGATTTCTGGGATTTGAAGTCCAAAACACCTGCAGGGCCGGCAGTTGGACAGCCCTGTTCTAGATAAATTGCTGGTTCCTAAAATAAAAGCAGAAACAAACCTCAAATCGGACAATACATTTAAGCCCTGGACTTTCCCAGGGTGGGGATGGGAATGAAAATGAAATGGGATAGGACAGTGGTTCTCAACCTGTGGGTTCTCAGATGTTTTGGCCTTCAACTCCCAGAAATCCTAACAGCTGGTAAACTGGCTGGAATTTCTGGGAGTTGTAGGTGAAAACACCTGGGGACCCACAGGTTGAGAACCAATAGGATTGGACAAAAACCCCAAGAAAATAGTTCTTAGAAAACTATTGATAGGGTTGTAAACACTCACTAGGAGTGGCATGCATTAGCATCAGTTGTCTTTATTCATTAGTGTAGACCAGTGCTGTCCAACTTCTTCCGGCCCAAGGGCCGGAAGAAGTGTCACTGATCACCTGGGGGGCCACAGGTGATCAGTGAGGGGGGCGTGGCCGCTCCCGGGGGCGTGGCCGGCCTCCTGCGCGGCCCGCCCAGGCTTGCAGGAGGGTTTCCCTGGGTGACGTTAGGCTGGGTGATGCCTGACGTCACCCAGCCTAACGTCACCCAGGGAAACCCTCCCGCAAGCCTGGATGGCTGGTGGGGGAAGCGAGAAGCGTCTCGAGTGCCGGGTGAAAACCCTTCCCCAAACCTGGAAGGCTCGTGGGGGAAGTGAGCGCCGCTTCTCGCTTCCCCCGCCAGCCATCCAGGCTGGCGGGGGAGTTTTCACCGCTGCCGTGATGCCTTGGAAAGGAGGGAGGCGGCGCGGGGGACCCCCTCCCTTCCAAGGCATCGGCTCCAGAGAGAGAGGGAAGGAGAGGGCGGTGCAGGGAGGAGGAGCTAGCTCTCTTCCTCCTCCCTGCACCGCCCCTTGTCCTTTCTCGCCGGCGCCGATGCAAACCGGTTTGCATCGGCGCTGGCGAGAGAGAGAAAAAAAGAGGGCGGTGCAGGGAGGAGGAGCTGGCTCACTTCCTCCTCCCTGCCCCGCCTCCCCTCTCCCCCGGCCGCCATTTAAATTTTTTAAAAAAATTTAAATGGCGGCCGGGGCATAGCTGGGGCCGGAGCCAACAGGCTGGGGGCCGTGTACGGCCCCAGGGCCGCCAGTTGGACAGCCCTGGTGTAGACCAGTGATTTTCAACCAGTGTGCCGTGTAACACTAGTGTGCCATGGGAAATTACAGTGGAGAGAGAGAGAGAGAGAGCCTAGCAGGAAACTTCAGACAGAAGAAATTAGGCTTTCCTGGCCAAAGCAGCAATCCTAGCCAGACTGGCTGCAGTCAGGGAAAGCCCTTGGCGTCCCTCCCTCCTCTCTCTCTCCTTCCCTTCCTTCCCTCCCTCTGCGCGCCAAGGGCTACCTGGCCAGGCTGCGGCTCCTCCTGCTTCCTGGCTCCTGGGTGCTCTTCTGCCCTCCTCCCCTCCAGCAGCAAAGAGGAGGAGAGGGAGGAGGAGTCTGCGGGAGCTGCCCCTGTCTGACCCCGCTCCCGGAGGCTCAAGGTGAGGCTTTCTGCCCTCTAGCCCCTCCATGCTGGGGAAGGGGAGCAACTCTTCATCTTCTGGCCTCTCCTGGCTGGGCTCTGGGTTTGCTGAAGAGCAGAGCAGAGGCCAGGATGCGCAGCTCCACAGCCCAGCTTGGTTCCTTCCCAATCTGGCCCCAAGGCACCAGCAGGGAAGCTGAAGGGACATGGGGGGGAGGCACTCATGGGGGGGCTGAACCCCTTCGGGAAGGAGAGCTGGGGGTGGTGATGGCTGCGAGCCTCCGCAGCAGTTTGTTCCGAGGTTCGAAGCCACCCCGTGTGCTCAATTCCTATTCGTCCTGCTCAGCCGAGCCCGCATGCGCTTCGGCCACTCAGCGCAGCCCTTCCCCGCGGGACGGTGACGGGCCTCCTGTGTGTGGGCCTCTGGGGAGGGGGGGGGTTGGCGGAAGAAGTGGCATCATGAGGGGGGAGGGTGACAGTTAGTAAAATGACAGAGTGTCATTTTGTGTCATTTTGGTTGGTGGTGTGCCCCAGGATTTTGTAAATGTAAAAAATGTGCTGCGGCTCAAAAAAGATTGAAAATCACTGGTGTAGACAATACATACAGAACTTGCTGCATTGGATCGAAATTTTACATTACCAGTGAATGTCTGTCAGGAAGAGTGGTTACTGGGTGCATTAATTTCTTTGCTCAGGAACTAGTTGAAGACCCACAAGATCTAGATGTGTGGAGCTGAAGGTGGATGGTGATGTCTCATCCCTAAGATTGTGTTTCAGTCTCTGCTTCTGGCATTGTTCACCATAATTACATTGTTCTCAGATGATTGCCCACTATACAAATGGATGTAATGGCAGCTGGCAGAACGTTGTTGTTTTTGTTGTTGATTATGATGATGTCATGCTTTTCTCTCTTAACTGAGGTCTAATGTTATTAGTGGCTCTATAAAACTACTAAAATAATGTATACATATTAAAATAAATAGAACATCCCTACAATACGGTTTTTCACTTATTGCGGGAGGTCCTGGAACGTAACCCCAGCAATAAGTGAGGGAACACGATAATCCCACAGAAATTACTAGCCATTTTGGTTAGGAGATACTGAGAGGTGTCATTCCAAAAAATGTAGTGTTTTCAAGCCGTTTTCCTCTTCTGCTGTCTTCTCAATTTTTTTAGAAAGTGCCTTTTCCATTTAGGCAGAGGCACACCTGTCATCATTACCCATAGATTTGCAGAGAGCTAGGTTTGGTTGTTCCTCCAAAAAAATCAGAGGAGTTGTTAATTTGCAACCAAAGTACATTGGGAAGGTTAGGTTATATTCTTAGAGAGCATCTACACTGTAGAATGAAAGCAGTTTGACACCAATTGAATTGCAATGGCTCAGTGCAATGGAATCCTGGGAGCTGTAGTTTTACCAGGTCTCTAGCCTTCACTGCCAAAGAGTGGTGGTGCACCAACTCCCAGGATTCTGTAGCATTCAGCTAGTTTTAGTTTTAATGGCTTTTTACTGAATTGTTTTTAATGATAATTATATTTAATTCTGTTCTAATATTTGTATATTTTAAAACTGTATTGAATTGCTTTTAATGCAAGCTGCTTTGAGTCTTCTTGTGGAGAGAAAAAGCAGGATAGAAACAAACATAATAATAATAATAATAATAATAATAATAATTCATCCATGAGAATTAAAGTGGTATCCAACTGCATTCATTCTATTGTAGGGACACCCTTATAAAGCCTGACAGGACAGGGATTTGGGAACAGGAAGTGTTTAGGGCAAACTGAATAACATGATTCCTTTCATACACTGAGCAATTGGATGCATAATATATTGTAAATGGTAACAGCCTTTGGGGTCACAATCCAGATTGGAGGAAAGGCTGAGGGGGACATACTCCAAATCTTTGGTCCTAATCCAGATGGAATCAGAGATGAAATTCTTTGCTATTTTCATTCTGGATGACTTGCTTTAGTCATTTTTTTCTGAAATGAGAAGGCCTACAAAAGTTTTTGCATAGTTTTTGAAGCCTGTTTTCAGCTCAAGATTAAATATGTGTAAAAGTGACATATGGGTTTTGGGTTTTTTTGCACAGAAAATTGCAGGAAAGCTCCCATGCCCAGACACCAGGACCACCAACTGCTCCTTATTCTAAGGCAGTGGTTCCCAACCATTGGTCCTCCAGGAGTTTGGAACTCCTTTCCCCAGAAATCCTGAACAGCTTGGCCAACAGTGGACCTGAAGTCCAAAACACCTGGAGGACCAAAGTTTGGGAACCACTGTTCCAAGGGAGGGATGTCCATTACTAAGTAGACCAGAGTTTCTCAAATTGTGCTCCTCTAGATGTTTTGGACTTCAGATCCCACAAATCCTAACAGCTGGCAAACTGGTTAGGATTTCTGGGAGCTGAAGTCCAAAACACCTGGAGGAGCACAGTTTGAGAAACAGTGGACAAGACTACAAACTAATCTTGAGCCAATATTGTGATGCAGCAGCCAAAAAAGCCCCAGTTCAACTTTGGTCTTTATCAACAGGAATATAATGTCTAGATCAAGAGATGTATGAAGATTATCTGGAAAGTAAGGTTACAAGGCATGTAGATCTCGTGGGGAATTTTCGCGGGGGAATTGGTATCTCTGCCATGCAGAAGTGAACAAGCAGTGCCAGTCATCAGTAGCTCATCGACTGGCATTGTGGCAAAGGTTAGAGAAGAGAGTCCTCATTCCATTTCCCTCCAAGTGTGAAGTTTGTACTGTCCATACCTTGGGAAGTCTGTTCTGGCTACGGTCGTCCACACTCTAGTTACATCCCAATTAGATTACTGCAATGCACTCTATGTGGGGCTGCCTTTGAAGACAGCCCGGAAACTACAGCTGGTCCAACGGGCGGCAGCCAGATTGCTAACTGGGGTGGCATACAGGGAACATAACACCCCCGTGTTGTGTCAGATCCGATGGCTGCCGGTCCATCTCCAAGACCAATTCAAAGTGCTGGTATTGAAATATACGGTTCTGGCCCAACTTACTTGTCTGAACGCATCTGCCTCTATGTCCCATCTCACAGCCTAAGATCATCTGGGGAGGCCCTGCTCTCGTTCCCACCCACATCGCAAACACGTTTGGTGGGGGTGAGAGACAGGGCCTTCTTGGTGGTGGCCCCCCGCCTATGGAACGCACTACCAAATGAGATAAGATCAACTGCATCCCTCTTGGCTTTCAGAAAAAAAATAACATCGTAATTCTGGGACCAGGCCTTCGGGCAGCAGACATAATTTGCACCTTAGTGGACATTGACTGGAATGGCGTTGCAGCAGATGACACTGCACGTTGTTTTATGGTTTTAACTAATGTTATTTATATTGGTTTTTAATGATTATGTAATTTTAATGCTTATGTATATGACTGTCATTATATTGTTGTAATTGTGGTGCAGCAGCCTCGTATGGAACGTTGTGGGATGCTGACGGTGGGAGTCTGTCTCCTTCATGACAATGCGCATCCGCACACTGCATGCAACACAAGAGTTGTTGACTTCATTTGGTTGGGATGTTTTTAGCCACCCCTCTCACAGCCCCAGTCTCGCACTCAGTGACTATAAACTGTTCACAAAATTGAAGGATCACCTGGGTGGAAAACACTTTTCCGACGATGAGGAGGTGAAAATCAAAGTGACCAATCTGAAAAAGGTAGAGGGAAACTTCTATGATACAGACATCCAAAACTTGTCCCACAGATGACAAAATGTATTGAACTGAATGGTGATTATGTGGGAAAATAATGCAATACCTATGCTATAATCCATGTAAGTTTTATTAAAATATTCTTTGTATTTTTTAAAAAATCTTGTAACCTTGCTTTCCAGATAACCCTCATATATGTGATCCTCTAACACAGGGGTGGGCAACCTACAGCCTGCAGGCTGGATGCGCCCCCTGGCCGATTCTGTCCGGCCCGGGGAGAAGGGGGTTGGGGGTGGGGCCAAGAGGAAGGGGTGCCACTGCCACCATCCCATTGCGGGCTGTGGGGCCTGCGTCGGCAGACAGCCCGCCGCTCAGGAGAACAATAGGAGGAGCGGCGGATTTGAAGTGCCTGCCATCCCGGGAGGCGATCCGGGCCTGTAGTGGGAGCAGTCGGCAACCTGCGGCGGCTGATTGCCCTGGCGACCCGGAAGACTTGATCGTCTTCCGGGTCGCCAGGGCGATCAGCCGCCTCAGGTCGCTGACTGCTCCTGCTGCAGGCCCGGATCGCCTTCCGGGATGGCAGGCACTCCAAAGCCGTGATGGCAGGCACTCCATGGCAGGGCGATCAGCTGGGGAACGGCTGGGGGTGAGAGCGGGCAGAGTCCTGCAGCCTCCAATAGTCTGTTGCTCTGCTGTGCTGCGGCGGCGGCTGTGTCCGCTCTGTCATCCTCTGGACTGGGTTCATTGGGCCATTCCATTTTGGGATCCTTCCTCTCTTGAGAATGTCAGCCTCCATCTTGGTTCGCACCTTGTCTTCTTGAATTTCATTTCATTTTATTTTAGTGGTTTTGATTATTGATTTATAATAATTTTATTATAATAATATAATAAATAATATAATATAATGTTATATTATATTATAATTTCAATATATTATAATGTCTATATATACTATAATATAATAATTATGATATTAATACTAATAAAATATGAATATGTCTTGATATATTAATATGTTAATATTAATGATGTGTAATATATAGTAAATATAGTAAGTAAATAAATTATGTAGATTAGAATGTAGTTCAGCCTTTAGGTGCAGCCCTCTATAATATTTTTGGCTCTCGTGTGGCCCCTTGGGAAAAATAATTGCCCACCCCTGCTCTAACTGCTTTGGTCAGCTGGAATATTGTGCCTAGTTCTGAGCATCACAGCTCAAGAAGGGTATCAACTAGCTGAGATGTGTGCAGAGAAGGGCAAGCAAGATGGCACAACGTCTGGAAACCAAACCTTATGAGGACCAACTTAGGGAGCTGGGGATGTTTAGCCTGGAGAAGAGAAAACAGAGAGGTGACGCAATAGCTATCTTTAAATATCTGAAGGGATATCATGTAGAAGTTGGAGCCAGCTTTATCCTGCTGCCCTGGAGACTTGAATGTTAACCAATGGATTTGAATTACAGGAAAATAAATCCCCTTAAACATTAGGAAGAACTTTTTATTTACTGTAAAAGTTGTTTGATGGTGGAATTGATTACCCCAGACCATGGTGGGTTCTTTGGAGTCTTTAAAGCAGATATTGAATGGATGTTATTCAGGAGTGCTTTAGCTGAATATTTCTTTCTGCATGGCTAGATGATCTCATTGGTTCTTTCCATCTCTAAAATTATTTGATTTGAGGGCCAGAGATCTCGTTCTTTTGCTCCTGGAACTGCTGAGGCTTTTCAGAAATGGTGCTGAACTTCTTGACATAGAAGTCCTTTCTTCCCATTCTTTTCAGTTTGGTCTCTGTGTTGAATGCTCCAAACATTGATCCTTTCTGGTTCTTGGTGAAACTGTGTAGGAAGCTCATGTCTTGACATTCCACGCTTTTTGTCTGCTAATGCCGAAGAGCCTGATGTTCTGTTAGGCAATCTGCATTGCATCAAAGGAATTGGTGAACCATCTGGCTTCAGCGGCATCCCTTCCTGTGGCCATTTAAGGCGCAGTTTTATATTGCAAAGGCAGCAAGTGGATTAACTGTCCCCAGCTTTATCAAATTTAATTTATAGGAAGCGAAATGCCACTGGTCTGCAACGACAGCCAGGTCAAAGAGCAGCTGTATCGAAAGACAAGGACCCTGGTACAGTTTTGAGTATGGCAGAGGGAGAGAAAGCATGATCCATTGATATAGTGGATGCCAATCTACATTGGAACAAATATCTTAATTCATTTCTAAGTATACATTTGCCAGTCCCATTAATTTCCCCATGGGTAGTCTTCCATATTCACTCAGCATTGGATTGGATTGTGAGATTTATTTTCTCTCTTTATGAAAATCTGTTAAATGCATTTACCATCTAGGCATTTCTAAAACATGGATTAAAACCGTGTTTGTTCACCTGACTGAATTGTATGCATTTTTGTTGAGTGCATTTTGGAAAGGTATGCATCGCTTTGTGCACATGTTTTTCTTTCAAATGCCATGTAAGTTTCAGCCATTGTGTGAATTTCTGAGTCAAGGTGTTCTTTGTTCCATCTGTAGTCTTAGAAAAGCTGCAAAAGTATTTCTTTGCTGATTATACACACACACACACACACACACAAACCCTGTGAATTTCTTACCTTTTCCTTTCAAGGCCACATATTGGACCTCAAGCATTGATTTTCACAGAACTTCCTGAAAGCATCATTAAACAGAAATTTTGTGTCTTTTATGAAATGTTCATCCAGCAACCTTGGTGGTGGAGAAGGTGTCAGTGATAGGATTTAGTCATTTTTTGCATCTGTTTCCCAGGACGTACACAAGTGTTTTTCTGATCCCTTGCTGCTCTCATCAGGGTCAGCATAGCAGAGATAGGGAGGACTGCAGCAACTCTATTGTAGGTTTAGAGGCCATTGAGTTTTGCATGAAGGGGTTACTACACTACTTTGATTATTACTACGCTACTCTGATTATGACTATTTGACTATCTGGCTTTGGATCTATGCACAATAGTTGTCTAATGTTTGCATATTTTGTTTTGAATTGTTATTTAATTGCTTTTAATTGTTGTTGTTTGGGCATGGAATAATGCCAATTATGTCAGCTGCCCTGAGTCCCCTTCAGGGTGAGAAGGGTGGGGTATAAATGGCATAAATAAATATTCTGGACATACAAGATTGTGGCCAGGGATCGTTAAGGCCATAAATTCCAAGTGGTACTCAATGCAGGATGCAATGATAGCAGGAATGGGGAGCCTTTGAAATGGTCAACATTTCCTAGCTCTACACCATTAAGCTTTATTGCTGGCATTGCAGAGGGGTTGATTGGTGCCTTTTGCTGGTAGAACACTTTGGTTTTCTCGATGTTCAGTGAGAGGCCAAGTTTTTCATATACTTCTGCAAAGACATTTAAAGTGACTTGTAGGCCTACCTCTGAATGAGCACAGGCTAAATTATCATCAGCATATCAGAGTTCTATAACAGATATTGTTGGGGCCTTACTTTTGGTTTGCAGCCAGCTGAGGTTAAAGAGCTTGTCATCATCTCTCTGATTTTCACACTGGTGGGAAGCTTCTTGACAACATTGAATCGCTGCTTGTTGTAAGGCCACCCTGAGTCCCCTTCAGTGTGAGAAGGGCAGGGTACAAATGTGGGAAATAAATAAATAAACTAGATGTAGAATCATTGCTATGAAGATTTTTTTTCATGTCAGAAGTGACTTGAGAAACTGCAAGTCGCTTCTGATGTGAGAGAATTGGCCGTCTACAAGGACATTGCCCAGGGGATGGCCAGATGTGTTACCATCCTGTGGGAAGTTTTTCTCAGATCCCTGCATGAGAAGCTGGAGGTAACAGACAGGAGCTCTCCCTGTCTCATGGATTCGAACCACATAACCCATTGCGCCACTGTGGCTCTAGCTGTGAAGATTGGTTGGGCAATAACATATCCCTGTTTGACACCTGATCCCACCTCAAATGGGTTGCTTTGGGAGCCATTGCTGATCAGGACTGTTGCCATCATGGAGGAGCCACAGGATGTTCACAAATTTATCAGGGCATCTGAATTTTAAGAGGATGGTCCAGGGAACATTATGAATGTGGCGCAGCTGGCTAAGTGTCCGCTGCATAAGATTTCTCTGACTAGTAGGTCATGAGTTCGAGGCCTGCCTGGGTCGAGGTGGGTGCTCGACCTTTAAGTGTAGCCTGCTGTCAACCTTTGCAGTTGCGTCTGTCAAGAAGGAGATAAAGGTACCACATTAAGTGGGGAGGCAAATTTTGACTGAATTATGAGGCCATTAAAGAACTCCAGGAATACAGAGGAATGCGGAAGGAACAACAAGTGGTGCTGGGAATGCTGAGAGGTGAGGAGTGTTTCAGCTCCCCCTGGTGGCCAGAGTTTGCCTCTGTTCATCTATATGCTCGTCTATATGTTCGTATGTGGAAACGCCAGGGATTGTCTGCTAAGTATGTGAACATGTAATCCGCTCTGAGTCCCCTCCGGGGTGAAAAGAGCAGAATATAAATAAAGTAAATAAATAAAATCAAGAATAAATAAATATTCACTATGTCAAAGACTTTTGCAAGGCTCTGTGGAGCCTAGTGAACCCAAAACTCCTTTTTCCAGGCTACCAAGTCTAAGGGAATTCAGAGTTCAACGCCATGCTCAGGAGGACTACAGCTTCACTAGTCCTGACCCACAGCATCCTTGTAAGATGGTTATCCATGCATTTTCACCTTTGGAAAAAGGAAAGCCTACCAGCTGCAAGAGCAGTCTTTTCTACTGTCAAATAGCTTGTACAGCTAGGATGTTACTCAGAATGTTTATCTGAGATCTCCCTCTGAAGTGACTGTTTAATTTCTTGTGTTGTGCACCTTCAGATATTTGAAAATAACTGTGTCACATACTTCCTACTTTGGGGACTTTAGTCCATGTGACATGAATCCAAGACAAACAATTTCCGATGGCTTGTACAGATCCAATAAATCGGTTTGTGAATGTTTTCCTTTTTGACAAAAAGTGTTGTAATTTCCTGGTTTCTCACAAAGAAAGAGGTTAGCTATCAGGAGATATAAAGGCAAAGTCTGAATAGAAGGATGCCATCCTGCTTTAACTCCAGGCTTGTGAGTGATTCATTACATATTTTTTTTGCTATATTAAAGTACACAATGTGGTAAAGTCCGATTAAGGAAAAAAATATGGAAGTTGTTTTCCTCTGCGATCAATAAGAAAGTAATGAGTTCATCGTAAAACCATGTCAGAATGGGGATAATTGGTGATGGGAAAGGTTGGTTCATTCACATAAATTGAGTCAATAAATACTCCCTTTGTCATGCTGGGATTGGTTGAATCTTTGTTTGCTAACCTGTGGGTGTTTCGGAGAATAATGGCAGTGAACTATCTTGAACCGATGGCCACACAGCAGGGACTGCTGCAATATGGTCCTGAAGACACAATTGTTCAGCTATCAGAGATCATTGCAAGTCTCAGGGTCTTTGTTTATATGAGCATGCAATTGTTTACAAGGTGATGCAACCAAAAAGGGAAAGAAGAGGGAATCACCAGACCAGGAAAACATCAGCTCCAGGGACCAGACGTGGGAGGAAGAAGGGGAAACCCATCTCAGAGTTTGTTTGAGGGCACCACAATCCCTTAGCTGCACTTCGTATGCTCTTTGGAGCAGGTGCTGCATTCTTCTTCATATATAGAAGGTTCAGTGCTTAGGCCCAGTTGGTCATCAGAGCTTTGAAGTTCATGAATATGTGTGAAGTCTTCCAAGTCTGGGTTGCTGTGAGTTTTCCGGGCTGTATGGCCATGGTCCAGAAGCATTCTCTCTTGACGTTTCGCCCACATCTATGGCAGGCATCCTCAGAGGTTGTGAGCTCTGTTGGAAACGAGGCAAGTGAGATTTATATATCTGTGGAATGTCCAGGGTGAGAGAACGAACTCTTGTCTGTTTGAATTCTTTCACTTCCCCAGTTTCCAACAGACCCACAACCTCTGAGGATGCCTGCCATCGATGTGGGTGAAACATCAGGAGAGAATGCTTCTGGAACATGGCCATACAACCCAGAAAACTCTTGACAACCTAGAGATTCCAGCCATGAAAGCCTTTGACAACACATCTTCCAGGTTTCTTTTCAGAGGCACCGATGACATCCATTTTAATGGAATAGTAGAGATTCACAGTGCTGGACTCCATCCATCACATAAGTCTGTCACCTAGAATACCTCCATTAAAGTTATAAGGAGCATATACTGTTGAAACGCCATATTTTCAGATTTAGCTTTTGTGGATTTGTTTCTTCATAGATTTGATTGATATGTTCTCACTAGGAATCTCTAGGTTCTAGTGATGCTAGAGGTTGACCATTGAATCATGATGGAGGAACTAGAGAGAGTATATCTATATACGAGGGTACCTCTCTAGATACTCTCTAGGTCCTGCAGTAGACATTTGCTCAAGTTTTAAAAAGTTGCATTCAAAAATTCAGTTTACCCATTTTTGCTGAGGCCCTGTGTCCCTAAGCTTTGCAGAAAGTGGACTTTCTACTGTAACTCCTTCATTGAAAACACATTCTGGTGTCTGTACTCAATTAACTCAATAAATTGAAGGTATTAACCTTCAAGGCCTTATATGGTCTAGGGCCGGCATATCTGAGGGACCGTCTTACCCTCTACCAGCCCCAGAGATCACTTCGTTCTGAGGGCTTGAACCTGCTGGAGGTTCCCAGTTTCAAAACCATTTGTTTAGTATTAACTAGACACAGAGCCTTTTCCGTTGTGGCCCCATCATTATGGAACACCTTGCCAGTTAAAGTTCGGGCCCTGCAGGATCTTCTGCCCTTCCACAGGGCCTGCAAAACCCATTTAATCCAACTGGCATTTGAATGTGGTTTTTAACTCTTTTAAAATTGTTGCCTGTTTAATTGTATTCGGGAGTTATATAACGATGCTGTTATATTGCTTTGTTGTAAGCCGCTCCGAGCCCTTGGGAAATGGCGGTATATAAAACCGAATAATAAATAAATAAATAACATAAATAGTTGTTTTAGTTGCAGTTGATTTTTTTTTAAGTAGTGGATTTTGTAAAAAATTCTGATATTTCACCTACAATATTGTGGTCTGGTCTGGTACAGAGGGAGATCCAGGGAAGGAGACACCCATGAATTATTACACTGGGGATTTTTGTGTGTCAGGAGCAACTTGAGAAACTGGTTTCTGGTCTAAAAGAATTGGCCGTCTGCAAGGACGTTGCCCAGGGAGTGCCTGGATGTTTTACCATCCCATAGAAGGCGTCTCTCATGTCCCCGCATGGGAAGCTAGAGCTGACAAATGGGAGTTCCCCAACTTCCCAGATTTGAACCGCTGACCTTTCAGTCAGCAGTCCTGCTGGCATAAGGGTTTAACCCATTGTGCCACCTGGGGCTCCTGTCAAACTGGGTGACACCAACCCTAGTGATGTCACTTGTTGAATTCATGCTAGTTCTAGTCTGAACTTGAAATCTGTCCAACACACTGAATCTTTATGAGGGACCAAGCTCAACCATCTGGACATCTGCTTTCAAATTTGGACTAAAGCCCAGCATGGATGCACCAAGTAGCCCCCATTAACTTAATGTACCTTGGTTGATCTTCTGTTTAACTCAACCCCCTTCTCTTTCTCTCCCCAGATATTTTTTTACTATTAGGAGTAAAGGCCAGTACAAAGAAGAATCAGGATGAAAAGATGGCCAACTTCCTGTTACCACTGGGTTCCAACAGCTTCCACCGGTTCACACCCGAGTCCTTGGCTGCGATCGAGAAGCGAATCGCGGAGAAGATCGCCAGGAATGCCAAGCAGGAATATAGGGAACAGTTGCTTGAAGAGGAAAAACTGCAGCCCCAGTTTGACTTACAGGCCTGCAAGAAGCTGCCTGATCTCTACGGGTCTCCTCCATCACAGCTCATTGGCGAACCGCTGGAGGACATTGATCCTTTCTACAGTGATCACAAGGTCAAACCCATCAGCTCTGCATTTATTCTGAGAGAAGGTTGAGGGAGTTGAAGAGGAGATGGAGTGGATCTCCCTCCCTTTCTCACTGTCTTTAAGTGCAAATAATCCGTGGTTTAGAGATCTGAGAATTAGCGTGAAGTTAAATTATGGCTGCTTAAAGTTTTGAATTTGGATGACTTGATTTCAGGTGGTGGAGATTGTTGTGCTTTCAAAATGATGGCGGCCCATACCTTCCAATGGTCTCGACTTGTCAGAGGGTGCCCCAGTTAATCCTCTGCTACCCCATTCTTTCAGCAACTTTTGTCCAATTCCTCTCTTTTCATGCTTTTTGACTGTGTCCTTCAGTCACCGCAAATGAAGTTCAAAGTGCAAAAGTAGTTTGCACTCCTGTAACTCACCCAAAAGTAGAATCCTGCCCTTCCCAGTAGGGTCAGGAAAAACAAATAATATAATAGTAAAATTATATAGTTTATTTATATTCCACCATATCACCCTCAGGTGACTCAGGGTGGATTACAGTATACATATATGGCAAATATTCAATACCAAGATAGTACATAAACAGAGGTAACGGCTTCCCATCTTCCACCTCTGGCATCTGGAGGCTGTGCTTAACTCCAGCCATGGAGTTGCTCCATCTCCCATGCCGATGAGCTTTGTTGTCCTTAGATGCTCTCCCAATCAAATTGCCAGCACCTTTTATTATCTACCTGCCAAAGCAGTACCTATTTATCTGCTCACATTGCTGTTTTCGAACTGCTAGGTGGGCAGAAGCTGGGCTGACAGTTGAGAGCTCACCCCAACCCAGGCTTGACATTTAGCTTGTGTGTTTTTCATCATTGATAATTTTTGCCTTTGTGATGTTGCTTGGCTACATGTATCCCAGTTTTCCTCTCTGAAATATTGCAAAACATGGGGAGCCTCGCACCAGTGGTAACCTGCTTGTTTCATCTCACTCAGAAACTTTGGCTGGTTCTGTTTTGATGGAGTGCTGCCTCACTTCTACTGATCCAATGCCTGAAAGCCAGCTTGGAGCCATTTAAAGTGCATTCATACATGGCAACTAAAAGTGAAGCATGAATTGGTAACCTGAGCTTTTTGGGGGATCCTAGTTGTTTCCATGTATTGGGTAAGAAGATCTATCTCAAGCATGGGCAAACTTGGGCCCTCCAGGTGTTTTGGACTTCAAGATCCACAATTCCTAACAGAGTCAGGCCCCTTCCTTTTTGTCTCCATTTCTGCTTAAGCAACTAAGGGGGAAAAGGAAGGGGCCTGATGTTGTTAGGAATTGTGAGAGCCGAAGTCCAAAACACCCGGAGGGCCCAAGTTTGCCCATGCCTGGCCTATCTGGAGGAGCAACTGGGCAGCAGTTAAAGCCCAAAAAGTTAAGATGGGATAGAGATTGGTCCCCTTTTCCATCATAGCTAAAATGTGCAAGCAATGGCATCAGTAGGGTTGGTGTCACCCAAGGTTCTTCTTTGAAGAGGAAAGGCCCTGTTGAAGGACAACAACAGCCAAGTTCTACTGTGTGGTTGTATCACTTTGGCTTAATCCATGCTGTCCTACAGTAGACTCTCAGTTAACTGGAATTCAACCAACTGGATCTCAAGCAACTGGTAAAAAAATTAAGTAAAAGTAAAGGTTTCCCCTGACATTAAGACTTCTCATGTTTGACTCTGTGGGGTAGTGCTCACCTCCATTTCTAAGCTGAAGAGCTGGCATTGTCAGTAGACACCTCCAAGGTCATGTGGCCAGCATGACTGTCCACAGAAGTGGTACCTATTTATCTACTCACATTAGCAGAACCCACAGAAGTGGTACCTATTGATCTACTCACATTAACAGGTTGGCAGAAGCTGGGTCTAACAGCGGGAGCTCACTCTGCTCCCTGGATTCGAACCACCAACCTTTCGGTCAGCAAGTTCAGCGGCTCAGTGGTTTAACCTGCTGCACCACCAGGGGGCCCAAAATACAAATTAAAATACAATCAATGTTGACTACCGTTATTTTAAAATTCCATACTAAATTCCCAAAACTGTAAATCTGAGCAACGTAAGTTAACTTTGTCCTTAATTGTCTTAATGTGCTTTTAATAACTACATGCCAATATTAATACTGTAACTCTCAAATAACCAGGAATGACATTTGTCCCGCATCTATCAATCCCCATGGTTGCCAGTTAACTGAGAGTCTACTGTATTTCCTTGTGGTTCTGGATCGGTGCCTTTACTTCTCTGCCAAAACTGAGCAAAAAGCAGAAATTCTGTAAGACTCTAATTTCCCAGTCCCATCTTTCAGAAGTTACAATGGGGAAGCGTTTAACCTGCTCAGCTTCTGCTTGTCAGTTGGCTTTTCAAGACAGAGAAGCCCTGAAAAAGAGAGTTATTTCAGGGTGGGTGGGAGGAGGGTTCCTGGTCCAAAAGCGAAAGGTCCTTTGTGCCGTTAAAAGACACAGGGAAAGTAGGCTACCGCAAACCTCTCCATCTTTCTCCCCACCCCACCTTTTCTTTTTTGTTCCTGAAGCAAGAATAGCCATTCACACTTGTGGATTTGGTAAAAGTGAAAAATTTGGTCAGCCTGTTCCTTTGGAAGGGGAAAAATAAGAACACTTTGCTATATAAAAAGGGACGCGTACCCAGCCCACTCTTATGGAAGAAAACTCTGGATAAAATCCGATTGGAGACTTATGTTTGCAAAGTTTGCTAGCTTGCATAAAGAGCTCTCTGCAGGTGCAACTACACAGTAAGAATACTGCATAGTTTGACACCACTTTTAACTGTCATGGCTCGGTGCTATGGAATCACGCAAGTTGTGGTTTGAGGAGTCGCCTGCATTTTTTGGCAGAGAAAGCCGCTAAAACCGAGTCGATGGATTTCACCATTTTGAGCCATGGCACTTAAAGTGGCATCAAACCACATTAATTATATAATGGAAAAGCACCTTGAGATCCCTTTCTGCAAGTCCACAGCACTGTGTGGCCCCATCTACACTGCGATTCAATGCAGTTGAAACTGCATTACATGGTCAATGTAGACTCATAATGCAGTTCAATGCAGTTGAAACTGCATTATATGGTCAGTCTAGATTCATAATGCAGTTCAATGCAGTTGAAATTGCATTATATGGTCGGTGTAGACTCATAATGTAGTTCGATGCAGTTGAAATTGCATTATATGGTCAGTGCAGACTCATAATGCAGTTCAATGCAGTTGAAACTGCATTATATGGTCAGTGTGGATTCATAATGCAGTTCGATGCAGTTGAGACTGCATTATATGGTCAGTGTAAACTCATAATTATTATTTATAACACACCCTTCTCTACCCCCGAAGGGGGACTCATGGCGGCTAACAAAAGGCAGCAATTCAATGTCACATATACAATCAATAAAACAACAATTACATCATAAAATACATTAAACAGATTAAAAACCAATTAAATAGAAATAGTTAAAAATACACATAGTCCAAGTTCTGTAATCACATGTTTGTCCGAAGCCAGTCCATAGTCCGTTTTCATAACACTGTCATCATTTTGTTATCCGCCTGCTGCCCAGTATCTAACCAAATGCCAGGTCCCATAGCCACGTCTTCAACTTTTTCCTAAAGGAAAGGAGGGAAGAGGTTGATCTAATTTTGCTGGGGAGCGAGTTCCACAGGCGAGGGGCCTCCACTGAGAAGGCCTTGTCCCTCGTCCCCACCAAACGTATTTGTGACGAAGGTGGGATTGAGAGCAGTTCAATCCAGTTAAAATATGGTCAGTGTAGGCTCATAATGCAGTTATATGGTCAGTGTAGAATCATAATGCAGTTCAATGCAGTTAAACTGCATTATATGACAGTTTTGATAGGGCTTGAGACAGGTCTGTAGCCAGGATTTTGATTTGGGGGTGGGGTGGGCTGAGTCTGAGGATCTACCCTAGCAAACCTTTTGTATCATTATCCCAATACCCCCATGCATATGGGATATATTGAGTATGGTAATCAGATCATGATATGAATAAACGTAACAGTTTAAATAATGTACCAGTAAGGCCTTCTCGCGGACCCCCCTGAGAATTTGGGGGGAGCTGAAGCCCCCCCCAGCAAAATGCCTGACTTAAGACATGTTACACTGTTCCTCTTTAGCTTGTTTGTTCTGGTTTCTCCACTTTCTAGCAGATTGACACCTGTGCTAGACCATCTCGCATTTGATCTGGGCTTTGCTCTCCCCTTTTATCCTCCAAAATCCTGACCTTGGCCATTAGGCACCATTCCTCTTCCCCCCAGAAAATAAAAGGTAAAACTCTGGACTACTGAGCACATCCCTTTGCCTGGTTACCCTTTTGCTCTCCTTTCCTTTTTGCAAATTATATCATGCTCAGGCCTCCCGATTTCTAAAGTGGAAAGGTGATAGAGCAATAACCTACTTCCCTGGTTTCCGAAGGATCTTATGGTGCGAGAGCTTTGAATGCAGACCTTGAATGTTTCTTTCACTCTCTCTCTCTCTCTTTTGTTTTCCAGACATTTATAGTACTGAACAAAGGGAAGACAATCTTTCGCTTTAGTGCCACTCCTGCCTTGTATATACTTAGTCCTTTTCATCGAATCAGAAGAGCAGCAATTAAAATTTTGGTACATTCATATCCTTTGACTTGGATTTTTATCCATCGCCATGTCTGTTGGGTACAAAATGATACGGGTGGCGTGACTGTGGAAGAGAACCAGTTCATTCCAAAGTGTGTTCGGTGTTGCATTTATTGAAATTTACAATGAAATATTGTGTGTGTGTGTATACAAGGGAATAGTAGTATTCCTAAGGTTAAAATATGAAATAAGCCATAAGATGAATTCTGCAGTCTGTACAAATGATAGCAGTTGAATCGTCTTGCATACTTGCTGGCTATGAGAGGATCTATATACGTAAACAGACATATGAATGATCAAAATGTGTAGGTTAAGTCCATCTATTTCTTCCAGAATGGAAGGTAAACTCTCATCAGGTATGTAATTTTCTGCAAGTTTTCATTATTGCCGCAAGCAACAAATAATTTTAAACAAAATTTCTGTGAAAAAGTCTTTGAAAACTGCCCAAGTGTCTGCACAGAAAACTTTGTGCACTTCATGGTGTTTTCTATGCAAAGAAACCACATAGGAATGTTGTTCAGAATACGTTCTGAGCTGTGGGGAAAAAACCTGTGAAGGATCCTCATTGACATGGTTTCCTGATACTCAAAGCCCACACTTGGGACCATCTTTCAAATATTTTTCAGTATTTTTTTCCATCTCACAGGCTCTTCCTATGAAAAGTCCCTAGAGCTAGATCCTGAAAGAGAGTCCAAAAATACAGGTGGATATTAGACATGTGCATTCAGGATAAAACTTGTCCTGTTTCGTGTGTTGGCTTTCATTGGAGGACCGTTTTCTGTAGGCCTCTTGAAATTGGGAGGGTTGTTTTGGGGCTCGAAAATTGGACAATTATGTTTTGCCTGGCCCTTGCTGTTTCTACTCTAGAGTAAGAGGCACTCAGCTGTAGATACTGGCAGGTGTGCAAGCTTTCTTGGCCTGCCTGCACACCCCACCACACACGCACTCCCCTTGCAGCTGAGTGCTTCTTCCTGTAGAGTAAGAGGTGCTCAGCTGCATGCATGCTCTGGGCCTGCATGCATGCCCCATCACCCATGCCCTGCGACACGCTCTTAGAGTGTATGTGGCGGGGCGTGCAGTCAGGTCCGGAGCACGCCTGTAGCCAAGCTCCGGGCCTGCCTGCCTGCACGTCCCGCCACACGCGCACTCTCTTTCCAAGGCAAGGAAGCAAGTTTGGATGTAGGCTTTTGTGTCAAGCAGATTTTCATGTGCGGAGGGGCCTTCCTGTTTCGTGCTTACGAAGAAATGGAAGACACAAAATAAACAGTACAAATGGTAGAAATGGTAGGAAAGAATTTCACTCACATGTCTAGTGGATACATTGAGCTATATATTTGTGCTATATATTTATTTTTAATCAAAAAGTTTCAGTTGTAGTAGAAGCAGGTATTTTGTACAGCAAACAGGTCTACCTTGTACATTCAGACTCAGCCTCTCTCTCCACTAAACACTTTGGATTCATAACTACAGTAGGCCCTCCTTTTTTCCAGGAGTTAGGGACACAGGATACTCAAATGGAAAGGATCGTGGATAACACCCCTTCCCCCCATTTTGTTTTAAAGAGAGAAGTCTAGGTTCACCTTCTTCTAGAGTCGCCTTGGAAGACCTAGAGCAGGGGTGCTCACACTTTTTCAGCATGCGAGCTACTCTTAAAGCAACCAAGTCCAAAAGATCTACCTGCCCCCGCCGCCATGCGCTCCCACTGCCGTGCGTGCTCCTGCTGCTGTTTTCCACCCGCGCAGCGCTTCTTCTGCCTGCGGGGCATTGCAGGAAGGAGAAAGCACGAGGCGGGGCATCCAAAGGGATCGCTCCGCCCTGCCTGTCTCGCCCACAGCTGCTTCTGGACGAGAGAGAGGGCAGGGCGCTCCCTCAGCTGCTCCTTCTTCCTGCAATGCCCCACAGGCGAAAGAAGCAGCACGAGAGCGGAAGCCAGCAGCAGGAATGCGCGTGCATGCAGGGTGTGCGCGCACATGGGAGGAGCACCCCATCCGGCTGGTGAGGCCTGAAGATCACCTGGAAGAGGGCCGAAGATCTACTAGTAGCTCGCGAGCTACCTAATCAGCACCCCTGACCTAGAGATTCCTTGAGAAGTGTACTCACCACAAATCTCTGGGACTTCTAGCATGACTTTATGGTCAACTTCTCTTGGCATTTTGGATAAGGGATATTCAACATAGAGTCACAGATCTTAGGCGACCTACTCGAAATGCCCTAGGGAGATTTTCCAAAGATTTCCCTTTCTGTCTCCTCCCCAGCCCTGTTGTAAAGTGTGAGTGGTCTATTTTAGTTCTGCCCAAGTTCTCCTTGACCTCGGAATGATCCTGTCTGTCAGCTCCTTCCTTGCATCAAGTTCACTTCAAGATCCGGCTAAAGGCTCTTTAGCTTTTGGGCAGGAAGTTTTTTTTAAAGGAGGCGAAGCTTTTCCAAGTCACTTTCCTTTACCTTCAGCACTGCTCCTTCCGAGCAGAGGAATGTCAAAATCTCCTTGGTTTGGAGTGCCCTGTGCAAGAAATATCCTTGGGAGAAGATGCACATAGAGAATATGTTTTCTTAAAAAGAGAGTCAAGAGTTAGTCTAGACTTTCCCTATTTGATATACTTCCCATCATTCCCATCTAGCAGAAGCAGGTTGCCCCAATGTCAGTGGGTGCAACACCCACACCAGATGTGTTGTACTTTGAGCATTAGACTTGGAGTCTGGAGAACAGGGCTTGAATCTCTCTGTTCAGCTATGGAAACCCACTGGATAACCTTGGACAAGTCACACTCTCTCAGCCTCAGAGGAAGGCAAGTGAAAGTCCTCTCTGAAGCCCCTGTTAGTGGATAGTGAATACCGTGTGTTAGTCCAAACTGTAGAGGTGCATCTACATTGTGGAATCAAAACAGTTTGACACCACTTTTATCTGTGGAATCCTGGGATTTGTAGTTCGATGAGGCACCACCACTCTTTGTCAGAGAAGGCTAAAGAGTTTGTGAAACTACAGCTCTGAGGATTCCATAGCATTGAGCCACGGCATTTAAAGTGGTGTCAACCTGTATTAATTCTGCAGTGTAGATGGACCCAAAGATGTACCTACTTTGTAAAACAGGATTCTGTGTCCCTGAATGCTCCTTTGAAGTTCAGACTGAAACACACTGTGGATTTATAACTACTCCAGTGGTTTAGAATCATCCACCAGCTGTGTTTTATTTCTCCTGGCAAAAAGCAAATCAAATAGAAATGGATATAAAATTCTAGAATATTTTGCCCAGACTAATCTCACCCCAGGAGATAAATTCCACAGTCTTAGCCAAAAGGAAATGTGGCTGCTTGATTTTATGTATTGATTTTGCCCTTTGCTCTGTACTGTTGGGGTCAGTTTTCTCTCTTCCAACTCTATTCATGAGCCACAAGACAAGCACACCTCATGACATTTCCCGTGAGTCCTGGAGGGCGTTGCTTTTGGCTCGGTGGAGGATGTCAATGCAATCAGGTTCAGACCGTAAGGCAAGGCAAATGTCATTCTTTATCCAGATCTGAAGGCCTTCCATTTGCAATCTCTTCTACTGCCTAAGTATATTCTGGAGAGGAGAGAATTCACTCTGCCTTTGCATGAGAGGTTCTCCCCTTGTGCTTGAAAAGTGAAGATTGGTTTTAGCCAGGCTTGAACGTACTCTATAAACTCATGTATAAGTCTAGAAATTTCAGTGGGTGGATGCACCCCCATATTAATGTGAATACTACTATATTCCAGCTATTCTTTTTTTTAAGAACCATCTCCTTCTGTGAGCAGAGTGGTTAAAGGGTCATCCTTAGTCCATCCTGAATGATGATGTTCCTTTTAGAGATCCTTAAATAAGCACCAAACCTCTCTGATGTGGTGCTGCTTCTGGCCTTTTTGAGGAAATAATGGCATTGGCATCTGAAACGACACAGGTACTTTCCTTTCTCTGCATAATTATCCTAAACTTTTCCACGGATCATACCAAAATCCATCATTTTGGTCCCTAAATGCACCCTAGATTTAGTCATGAGTTTCCACCTGGCCCCTGAGATGACATTGTTGCTTTTTTTCTCCACAGATTTACTTACAAAGGCCTATCAAATAACATATCCATGAGTTATAATTTTGGCCCCAGAACCTGTCCTAGACTTATACATAAGTTTGACTTATACATGAGTATATATGTACGGTAGTCACTCCGTTCAGCTGTAAAACTCAAGTACTTGGAGGAGCATGTGTTTGTCCAAGAGAAGCTTAGCTACCCAACTCCGTATCCAACCCGAACAGTAATATATATGCACAGATCTGTATGCAAAAGCACAGGCCTGATAGCTCTAATTCAGCAAAGTGCTTGCATTATGGGTTGCTTTTTAAACAGATTATTAAAATGCATGTCACTCATGACTCAGCAAAGCATGCATTTTGCTTCCGTTTGCCTTTGATGCCTTACCAAAAAGGAGGGAGTTTATACGGGATAAATGTGCATTTAATGAATCCACCTTGTGTTTCAAGAAACATAGAAATCTGGAGCCTGGAGCCGGGTTTCGTGTCATGTGCTCTATTTAGGCCAACAGCAACAAATCACAAACAAAAACATCTGTTGACAGCCTGTATTAATTACTGATTGAACCAACAAGCTCTGTATTTACCATGAACATGGGACACCCCAGAAGCTGTCAAGCTACAACAATTATTATTCATTCCCCAAAACATGGAGAATTTATTTTTTGGACTCCAACTACCAGAATGATAGAGCTGATGTGGCTAATAGTCCTGTTGGTTGGGTATTCTGGGAGTCTTAGTCCAAATAACTAACTTCAGCAAGCTCCATCCTTGTTGGTCCTCCCCTGTGACTGTATGATGACATTTGTGTTTCATGTTTCCACTGTAAGTATTATCTCACATGAATCCATGGGCTGTACTGTCTCTACTCACACTAAATGCATTCATGGTGATAGGGCCTGAAGAAAGGGATGCTGGCATACTCAATGAATGCCCAGAAGTTATCTCGGAGCCCCTGCCTTCTCTGTTAGGAAATTCTTTGCAATTCTGACAGTAGTTCTTCCATTTTCAGATAGGAAGATGGAAATAGGAACTAGAGTCCTATCTAGATTGACCTGTTATCACAAAGGTGGCTGGTGTGTGTGTGTGTGTGTGTGTGTGTGTGTGTGTGGAGGGGATTAGCTCTGTAGTGGTTGCATGAAACATGGAGCTGATTTTGGGTCAACATGGCCTTTATTTCATGTCAGGAGTGACTTAAGAAACTGCAAGTCACTTCTGGTGTAAGAAAATTGGACATTTGCAAGGATGTGGCTCAGGGGAGATATGGATGTTTTCCCATCCTGTGGGAGGCTTCTCACATGTCCCTGCTGGAGCTGACAGACGGGAGCTCACGCTGCTCCTCAGATTCAAAACACTGACCTCTTGGTCAGCAGTCCTGCTAGCACAAGAGTTTATCCCCTTTCGCCACTGGGGGATTCTACGTGGCCTTAATCACATTAACAAAAGTTGTCGGTGGCTCTGAATTCTCCCCAAGCAAACCACGACTTTGGGCGGCCAGTGGGCACAACATGGCTAGTGTTGGTTGCTCATCACCTGGATTGATGTTGCTAGGGTGAGAGAGTGAGAGAGAAACTTGTATGTATGTATGTATGTATGTATGTATGTATGTATGTATGTATGTATATAGGCACGCTAATTTAATGTTAATGAATCTATTCAATCAAAACTTTATTACGGTCACAGACCAGCACAAAGCGGGCACAAGCGCCCTAAGAGGAGAAGGACAACTCCACATTAAACAGTTATTTAAAATCAGACTAGAAATCAGTATAAAAATATATTTTAAAAGACAGGATATTGTTGCCTTAAGGTGTCAATCATCACCCGTCTGATATTAAGGGCAGCAGCACAGAACTTAGCAACACTGTAAGTCAATGCAGTGTTAGAGTCCGAAAGCAGCAGGGTGGAATAACATCTTTCACTGCGCCCCGGGTACTTTAAAAGCCATGGTCCAATGAGATTGGATCTAAGATCTCTGTAGAACATGCATTGAAGAAGCACGTGCTCAGTTGTTTCCACATGACCAGACTCACAGGGGCATAGTCTCTGCTTGAATGGGGTCTTCTGATACCTCCCCTCCAACACAGCTGAAGGGAGGGCGTGGCATCTTGCCAGGGTAAAAGCCCTTCGGTGTTTGGGCACTTCCAGGTCTGTTAGGTATGCCATGGGGACAGTGAGGTATCTAGTGGCTTCACTAACAATGAAGGCTGGGGAACAGGCTAGGTCGGATTGGCGCTCTATGTCCAGGATCCGTTGCTTAATGAGATCCTTGGCTTGGTCCCATCTCATGCTTAGCAATTGTCCTTGGGAGAAACCTAGTGTTGCGATCTTTGCTGCTACTGTTTTAATCCATGTGGACTGGAAGTCATCTCTCATGATGAGGGGGGCAAGACCACATGGGGAGAAGCATAGGTGTAGCCAGTAATTGAGAATAGCTGTCCATATTCTCGCTTCCACTTTCACGAAGCCTGTCTCCAATCGCAGGGTAGCGTTAGGGACACATCTGGGAGCCTGTAGAGCCGCTCTTAGGGATTTTGATTGGACACGCTCTAGTGGGGCATAATTTGAGAAGGGTCCAAGCTGGGCTCCATACAGCATTTGTGCGACTGATTTTGCTTCAAAAAGTTTAAGAGCCGCCGGTATAAAGTGACCTCCTCCCGTCCTGAGATATCTTAGGATAGCGGATGAACTCTTTTGTGCTGTTTCTGCTGCACACTCTGCATGGGCTTTCCTGCTGTTGCTGCTGTGGAGGGTAACACCAAGATATTTAAAGCTTGAGACCTGCTCTATTTTGTTTCCACCTATTCTCCAGTTGTGCCTCTTGGGTCGTTTAGCAAACACCATAATTTTAGTTAATGAATCTATTGTTGAATTGTTGATAATGTTTTAAATGGATTTTATTGTTTAAAATGGATTTTATTGTTTTAATTTGTATTTTAATATATGTGGACTGCATCTCTGGATGCTTGTGTGAGGCCGCCCTGAGTCCACTTGTGGGGAGAAGGGCAGGATAGAAGTATATGTAATAATAGTAATAATAATAATAATATGTAACAGGTTTTAATTTGTATAGCATTGAATTATTGCTGTAAGCAGGTCTGAGTCCCTCTATAGAGGTGAGATGGTCGGGGTGCAAAAATTTTAACTAACTAAATAAATAATAATGGTCATCTGGTAATAATGTTAAGAATAACTTTCCCACATTGGAAAAGTACATCCCACTTCTGACACCAATTTTTCATAAATAACTTTTCAATAACTTTAAAGCATAGGTTTCTTTTATTGCAATTTCCAGTGTGAGAGGGGACATCAGATTTCAGAACTTTTAAGCAAACAATGATATTAGACATACAGACATACAGATTATATGCAACTACATTGGTTTTACAATTACATGGCAAACTAACTAACAAAGGAGAATTACATTTTCAATCACCATTCCCACACATGTACATGCATTCATCCTCGTTCATCCAAATATTACCATATCATTTTCTCCCTTCTTGGAGAAGCACCTGTTAGGCCAGGCCCAGTTTCCTTCAGCCTGCCAACACATAGTTCCATAACTTCCATAACGCCAAAACTTCAAAACTCCAAAATGCATCCTTTCCCTAAGCACAGTGCCAAGGACTGGATCTCTGTTTTCCACACAGCAGAATTTGACTCCCTGCACAAAATCCAAGACTCCAAAAGCACACTTCTGCCTCTTCCATTGAAAAAGAAACCCCAAAGTGACCAGGATCATGCTTTCCCATAGTATATCTGAGGCTCTCTGAATACACCATCTCTATACTTCCCATGGACCAGACTCCTCAGGTCGGTCACACTTTGAGCATTATTAGACTTTGTCTCTTATAGGAATATTCTGTTGATGTCGTCCCAAATGAATGATACACGTCTTCCATCCTGGCTCCATCTCAGTTTTCTGGCCAGATGTTGACTCTTCTTGATTGGTGTTGACAAACACAAGACTTGTGTTGACTTCCTTCTTAACATAAGGAATGTTGTAAACATTTATCTTATCACTGCCCCGTCCTCATCACAGTTTACTTTTCAGTTCTTATTAGCAACTTTTAATTACAGTCCAACAAGCAGGTAGTTAGTCATGGCAGGCCTTCATATTATACTGATGTTTCCAAAATTATTAACTCCATCCATACATTCTTTCATTCAACTCCATTTATAACTACATATCATTAAATTCACATTGATCAAATCTGCACATTAAATTTTTGTGACAATCTGGTGATATCATATTGAGTTTAGTGCCACAAGACAGTTGGGACTTTCTCCCATTTCAGCAATGTCTGAGGAGCCATTGATTAAAATCATCCCGGCGCCGATCTGGAATTTGACACTCTGGATTGGCCATGAGGGTCACTGTAGATCTGCCCTAGATCCTATGGGCCAATTAACTTGCCATCCAAATCTAGAAAAGTTATAGAATGGGGTGAAGAACAGGAAACCAATGGGGAGTCAAATACCCACATCTCATGCTCTCCAGAGTTCAAATGAATACCCTTTCATGTCATCCCTTGACCACATCCTTGATCTCATGGGCACATAATTGAATCATTAGTTGAAGCTTTTCAACCTGGTACTTCTTCCAGAGACCAGGTTTCACATCTCATTTCATGATGGGAAGGGGGCACGGAGGAAAGCAACTTTTTGTGTAGCTCTCCAGGTGCTCTTAGTAGAACCAGTTGAGAAGACTTCATTGTGTTTGCCTGGGGAAAGAGATGAGGTAGTACTTAAATGTAATTTGACTTGGAGTATATTTGCATAATGTATCTACAGCAATGTGATACTCTTTCCTCCAACAGATCCCTGGGATCTGTGGTATTGTGTGGTCCTTAAAGTTCTCTACTCTGATATTATGAGCCTAGAATAATGCTGTAGTTCAGGAAAGAGTAGATTAGATAGAATTAGGGATGGAATGGAAATATGTCAATTTCCCAACAGGATTTGGATGGAGTTTCTAGCCCTTAATTCCCATGTCAACATCCTATGGAATACTGGGATCTGTAGTTCAACAAGGGCCCTTTCCACATCTGTATAAAATCCACATTGAACTGGCAGTGTGGACTCAGATAATCCAGTTAAAAGCAGGTATTGTGGATTATCTGCCTTGATATTCTGGGTTATATGGCTGTGTGGAAGGGCACAAGGTATCTGATTGAGAACTCCAAAATCCTTCCCAAAACCCCAAATTTTATTTATTTCTTTATTTACAGTATTTATATTCCGCCCTTCTCACCCCACAGGGGACTCAGGGCGGATTACAATGTACATATACATGGCAAACATTCAATGCCATAGACACACAATATATATAGACAGATACTCAGAGGCTATTTAACATTCCAGCTTCTGGTCACCAGAAGAGCTGTCACTTCCTCATTCTTTGCATACTTCCTGGAGATTTTATGGCCTTGTAAATCAGTTAAATTAGCCACCCCACTGTTAAGTAATTTCCTACTTAACAGATGCAACTGTCTTTTGGGCTGCAAAGGTCAACAACAAGCTACACAATTTTTAGTCGGGAGCTCACTCTGACCTGGGGTGGCTTCGAACTCATGACCTTTCGGTAAGTAGTGATCTTAATGCAGCTGACTCCCAGCCAGCTGCGCCACGGTCCATAGGACTCAACAATGACAGTTAAAGTGGAATCGGGTTGCACTCATGAATGTGCTTATGATGATGACTGGGATGATGATAATGATAATACTAAAAACTACTAATAATTAAGCACACAGATAAAACCATAAAACCATTAATTGAAAGACATCAACATACAATTAAAACATTCATATCAGTAAAATGCTAATTTAAATGTATATTTAAAACAGAATATATTGAATCATATTTGGAAAACGTGTCCATATGGGGGAGATTTGCTAGCGACTGGAGAGAAAGCTCAAAGAAGGTGGATATATAACTCTAATTACTTAACCCCATTATCGAGATTTATGTTAATCAAACAACAACAGCAGAAAATGAGGCTCAGCACTTGCTCCTCTCCGTATCCATTCGGTCGGAACAATCGGTCCCAGTTGTGGGATATGTTTTTGAATAACTCCTTAAATTTGCCCTCTGGAGTCCAATTATTAGTTTCTAAGTTTCCAGGTGGGAATAACCAGGCTAGTTAGCAACGGTGCTGACTTTTGATGGTGCACGTGGGGCCGAAGCAGCAATCCATCCTGTTTTAAGGATCACATTTGTGCCGTTTTGATGACTAGTCTGGAAGGGATGCTTCTCAGGTGGATCTTGGATCTTTCTTCTCGGGCCAAACTTCAATGTTCAAAGGGACTTTGAAAAATATTGTCCAAAATGTTGTTTCCTTGCTGCAAGAATAATTAAGCAGGATGCCAGAGCTGTACATATTTTTTGAGCTTCTTGTGACCTAGTGTTGCATGAACTCCAAATAGATGTCCAAGTGTGCACCCACACTGTAAAATTCATGCAATTCGATACCACTGTAACTGCCAAGGTTCAATGCTATGGAATCCTGTGATGTAATGTTTAGTGAGGTACCAGCACTTTTGGGCAGAGAAAGCCAAAGACCTTGAAAAGCTACAGCTCCCAGGCTTCCACATCATTAAAAGGTAAAGGTTTCCCTGACATTAAGTCTAGTCACATCCGACTCTACGGGGTGGTGCTCATCTCCACTTCTAAGCCGAAGAACTGGCATTGTCTGTAGACACCTCCAAGGCACTCGGGTCTGTGGCACAGCTGGCTGGGTGTCAGCTGCATTAAGATCACTACTGACCAAAAAAAGCATGAGTTCGAAGCCAGCCCGGATCGGAGTGAGTTTTCGGCCAATTTTGTGTAGCTTGTTGTCGACCTTTGCAACCCGAAAGACAGTTGTATCTGTCAAGTAGGAAATTTAGGTACCACCTACAGTATGTGTGGGGAGACTAACTTAAACTTACGAGGCCATAAAAAATCTCCAGCAAAAAGCATGCGGGGGAAATGTGGAAAGTACTTCATCAGTGTCACAGATGGACGGTGAAGTGACAGCTCTCCTGGTGGCCAGAAAAAAGTTATGAGCCTCTGACTGTCTATATGTGTTGTGTGTCTATGGCAGGGGTGCTCAGAATGGTGATCGGGATCACCAGGGTGATCTTCGGGCCTCATCCTGGTGATCTTCAGGCCCCTGACCAGGTTTTTTGCTGTTGGTCCTCTTCACGCGCCCCTGCATGCTGCAAAGAAGTCCTCCGTCGTTGCTCCTCCTCCCTGCTCGCGCGCCGCCTCCAAAAGCTCAGAGCCCAAGAGGCAGAATGGGCCCCCTCTTTTTGGATTCCTCCTCCTCCCTCCGTCCTTCTCCAGCCACTCAGAGTTGTAGGAGACCAAAGGGGGTGGGCCTGGATGACGCGATGCATGGCTGGCCCCGCGCACATGCGCAGAAGCGCCCATTCTGCCTCTCGGACTTCTCGTGAGCTCTTGGAGGCGGCACGCATGCTGGCAGCATGGAAATAGGAGCAACGACGGAGGAGAAGAAGAATGCTTTGGGGTCATTTCCTTACCGCATCTCAAAGGTCGGTCTTTTTACTTTGGGGTGGGTGCTTGATTGTTCTGTGGCATGTCTCTTTGTTTATTTTTAATGTTTAAAAATGGCCTTTTAGCTCCAAAGCCTCTCTGCTTGCTTTGTTCCTTGAGAAATATATGTTGGGGAATATGGAAATGTGGGAGAAATTGGGTGGTTGGATGTATTTTTGCATGCCCCTTTGTTTACCTTGCTGAGTATTAAATGGCCTTGTAGTTCAAAAGCCTCTCTTCTTACTTTCTGGCTGATAATATGTGTGGTAATATGGCAGTGTGGGAGAAATGGGGTGGTTGGATGTATTTTTATGCTCTGTTTTATATTGTTGTTGTTAAATTGAAATGTTGATGTTTTATAACTTCATTTTATGTAAACTGCCCCGAGCCTGCTGGAAGGAGCGGTACATAAAAATGAATAATAAATATAAATAAATAAATAAGAAAATAGTTATACGTTTTACATTTCTGGGTAGGTGATCTTTGGGACTTGGTTTTTTAATCAGTAGCTCCCATGCTGAAAAGGTGTGAGCACCCCTGGTCTATGGCATTGAATGTTTGCCATATATGCGTACATTGTAATCCGCCCTGAATCCCCTGCGGGGTGAGAAGGGCGGAATATAAATACTGTAAATAAATAAATAAATAAATAACTCATGTGGCCAGCATAACTGCATGGCGCACCATTACCTACCCACAAAAGCTATTGATTTACTCACATTGGCATGTTTTCGAACTGATAGGTTGTCAGAAGCTGGGCCTAAAAGCAAAAGCTCACCCTGCTCCTCGGATTCAAACTGCCAACCTTTCGGTCAGCAAGTTCAGCAGCTCAGTGGTTTAAACCACTGTGCCACCAGGGGACCCTCCACATCATTAAAGAGTGGTAATTGAAGTGGTGTCAAACTGCATTAATTTTGCAGTGTAGATGAATTCCAGAATGAACTTCTGCAAATTCTGGTGTCAATAAATAAAGACAAATCGAAGGAGGGATACACGGTCAAATTAACAGACCCCCATATACATCTTCATCATTTCCTTTTACTCTGCTTTCCCTGTTGGGAACAGCAACCAGCTACAAGCCTCCTATAGTTATTTGTTATGTATATAATTCAGATGTCTTACTGTCTTGTATATGTGTGCATTGATATTAGACTCTCAGAACAGAGACAGGCTTTAGACTTTGGACTGTTGATTATAAGAAAGATGCCCTGTGCTATCTGCACAGAGAAACTATTTGTGGTTAGGAATTGTGGGAGTTGAAGTTCAAAACACCTGGAGGGCCAAAGTTTGCCCATGCCTGAGCTCCATCCATTCATGTCAAATAGAAAAACAGCGTTCTTTAAACAAATCTTTTTTGTGCCCTGAATTTTTGCTTTGTGCATTCTCTCTTTCCACTGGTGCTCATGAACAACCTTCTCCTTTTTTATTTTTTGCTGAATTTGCACCATTGCACCTGTGTGTTCCCATTCTACGTGCGCCCCTTTCAAAATGTATCTTAAGAGAAGCTAAACTTGGCAACTTTACAATCTCTTCTCTTTGGATTCCTCCATCCCCTCTGTTTAATGTGAACCACTTTTAGGACTTTCCATCAATTGTACCTGGGGGGAAAGGGGTGTGTGTGTGTAATTTTCTTCATACTATATTATTTTAGGAAAAAAATAATCACTGGGCCTAGTATGTTACTTTTAAGGCAGACATGTGCAAACTTTCTAACTTGGTGGGCTGGAGTGGAGTAGGTGGGCCAGGAAGAAGGGAGTTCTCTCCAAGTCCCCTCCCTGCCCTTTCCTCACCCTTCTTTTCTCTTTTGGAGGCTGAAAGTGAAGGAAAGACGGAAAGTGTTTGGATGCCAAAAGGGTTGGCCTTGGTCAGAGTGACGGGAGAGAATAAGTGTATTAATTAGACTCCGTATTGCCTACGCCTGAGATAGAATCCAAGAGCTGGACGAGACTCCCAAGGGCCATCTAGTCCAACCCCTTGCCAATTTAGGCCTGAGCAGTCATGGTTCTACATTGTTCTAAAGTACTTACAAAAATAAAGTTCTGGTGGTGAACACTAGGTGGTGCTGGTGCTTTGGTTACAGCTTTTGCTTCTGTTTTGGACAGTGTTAGCTGAAGTCCAAAACATCTGAGGGCCAAAGTTCTGGTGGTGAACATTTTTCAGAACTCTAATAAAACTTTCAAAATTTTGTTATAAATGGCAGTTTCTAACGGGTTCTGTCTTAAAAATCTCCAATAATGAAATAATAATAACATTTTGAAAGTTTTGTTAGAGTTCTGAAATGTTCACCACCAGAACTTTAGCAACACTGTAGAAGCAAAGCACCAGCGCCACCTAGTTTTCACCACCAGAACTTTAGTTTTGTAAGTACTTTAGGACCATTTATTTATTTATTTATTTAGAACCATGATTGCTCGGGCCTACTTGCCATGCAAGATGGCACAATCAAAAGCACTCCTGATAGACAGTTTCTGTGGGAAAGCCTCCAGAGAAGGAGTCTCCACCACCAGGGGCAGACCAAGCTGTTCCCGTACTATGGGCTGCACACGCCAAAGCAGGCGGACCTTTTCGCAGGGCGCTGCCCGGCTGCACTGGCGCCTGGCAGCCCTATCCACCACACTCTGAGGGCAGCCTATGCCACTTTCCAGGAAGTTCTTTCTAAATTTTTTTCCTATCGAATCTCTTTCCCTGACATTAGAACCCATTGCTCCCTTATGCCCTGGTCTCCCTTTCTCCTCCTCAACGGGACACTTTTGAAATCTTGAAATATGGTTCTCATGTTCCCTCTCTACTTTCTCCCAGCTAAACATTCCAGGGAGGAAAGGAGGAAGGAAGGAAGGAAGGGAGGGAGGGAGGGAGGAAGGGAAGGATGGAAGGAAGGATGGAAGAGCACGGAATGAGGGAGGAAGGAAAGAGAGAAAGAAGAAAAGATAGAAGGGAAGGAGGGAAGGAGGGAAGGAGGGAAGGAGGGAAGGAAGGAAGGAAGGAAGGAAGGGGAAAAGGAGAGAGAGTGAATGATGGAGAAAAAGGGGAAGGAAGGATGAAATGATGGAAGGGAAAGAAGGAGAGAGGAAGAAAGAGGGAGGTAAGGAAGAAGGCGGGGGGAGGAGGAAGGAAAGAGAGAAGGAAGGAAGGATAGGATGGTGAATGGGCCTGAGAAAAGAGCCCAAGCAGCCGCATCCAGTCTGGGTTTGCCCATAAAATGTAAAGGTAATGGTTTTCGCCTGACATAGTCGTGTCTGACTCTGGGGGTTGGTGCTCATCTCTATTTCTAAGCCGAAAAGCTGGCATTGTCCGTAAACACCTCCAGCCAGCATGACTGCATGGAGTGCTGCTACTTTCCTGCCGGAGTTGTACCTGTTGATCTTCTCACATTTGCATGTTATCAAACTGCTAGGTTGGCAGAAGCTGGGGCTAACAGCGGGAGCTCATGCTGCTCCCTGGATTCAAACCTGCGACCTTTTGATTGGCAAGTTCAGCAGCTCAACGCTTTAACCTGCTGCGCCACCAGGGGCTCCATAGGGTTTGCCCATACCTGTTTTAAAGCTAAGAGGTGATTGAACCCACCCTTCGCCGTGCCTAGTTTAACACAACAGCCGCACAATGTCTCTATTTATTTGTGGTATTATTTGTTCATGATTTTAGAATTCTATTATAGGCTTCTTTTTTATTTTCATGCAAAGCAAGAAAGGATTGTGTGATGTTGTTACAGTACAAAGTTGTATATCTTTAAAAAAAATATTTTGAAATTATTTCCTTAACTCATTTTTTCCACATTATTCAGTATGTTAATTATGTGCACTATTTTAACCAACTGTGTGTTCATGTCATGGTCAGAACTTCCACCTTGGAATAAGTACATCGAGTAAGTATCTTTATAGTTCTTTTCTCTCTCTTTGTGTCTCTACAGCAGTGTTTCTCAACCTTCCTAATGCTCTGACCCCTTAACACAGTTCCTTGTGTTGTGGTGACCCCCAATCATAACATTATTTTCATTGCTACTTCATAACTGCAATTTTGCTACTCTCGTGAATCGTAATGTAAACATCCGATATGCAGGATGTATTTTCTTTCACTGGACCAAATTTGGCACAAATATCCAATATGCCCAAATTGAAATACTGGTAAGGTTGGGAGGTGGGGTGGAATTGATTTCATAATTTGTTAGTTGTAGTTGTGGGGATTTATAGTTTACCTACAATCAAAGAGCATTCTGAATGCCACCAATGATGGAATTGAACCAAACTTGGCACACAGAACCAACAGAAAATACTGGCAGGGTTTGATGAGCATTGATTTTGGGTTTTGGAATTGTAGTTCACCTACGTCAAGAGAGCACAGTGGACTCAAACAATGATGGATCTAGACCAAACTTGGCACGAATCCTCAATATGCCCAAATGTGAACACTGGTGGAGTTTGGGGAAAATAGACCTTAACATTTGGAAGTTATACCTGCTGCGATTTATAGTTCACCTAAAACCAAAGAGCATTCTGAACCCCACCAACTATTAAATTGGGCCAAACTTCCCACACAGAACCCCAATGACCAACAAAAAGTAATATGTTTTCTGATTGTCTTTGGTGACCTCTCTGACATCTCCTCATGACCCCTCCCCCCAGGGGTCCCGACCCCTAGGTTGAGAAACGCTGCTCTAGAGTCTGTCTAAATGGAATATATTTGGTCAGATTGAAGACATCTATTGACATGCATGCTGTCTCCATGGTACTCGAATTAATTCATCACCAGGTTGTGTGTGTGCTTTTATCATAAATGTAAGAGTCACCTGCAAACTAAACAGCAAATTTTCTCCTGTCTATAACTTTGTCAGTTTTGCTCAAAGTAATCAATTCCTTTTAGCGTCATAGTATCTAGCAAAAGTTACTAGAAATTGGCTTTTCTTCTATTGACATAGCCCATGCCATGGCAAGCGCTTCTTAGCCAAACAGGTTAGTCATGGGTAACTCCACAGGTGAGGCATGCATAACCGATAGTTCAGAGGAACATATGCACCTTGTTAGTTTCATGGATATAGTCATGCCCTTTTGTCAAGTGTTTTTCCAGCCAATTTCCTGGTGATTTCATATGGATTGCTCTTCTCTAGTCTTGCAAACAGAAAGAACAGAGCAATCTATATCTGAATAATTCTGAAATTTAATGGAAGACCTGCTCTCCATACCTGTCCCAACTGGAATGATTTTCAAACAGAGAGAGGGGTCTCCTCATCTTCCCAGTGAGGAAATGGGATCTCTGGGTGTAGTACCTATAATACACACACACACACACACACACACACACACACACACACACACACACAAGTTGACTTCATGTATCTGTCAAGGATACGTTTTGGACCAAAGTTTTGGATTTATGTATGACTAATGGACAAGTTGAGGGTTGCTCCTCAGAGAGGGGAATGCACCACCCCTGATTATCACATCATTTTCCTACCTAAACATTCAAAAACCCCAGACTCAGCACCATGGAGGAGGGAATAGAGGATAATAATAATAATAATAATAGCAACAACAACAACTTTATTTTTGTACCCCGCCTCAATCTCCCTGAAGGGACTTGGGATGGCTTACATGGGGACAAGCCTGATCAATATAGTTAAAATATAACACATTAAAATTCATAAAACACATAACAGACAATATATAACAAACAGATACATAACAAAATATAAAAACCCATCAAGCAACAACCAGTGGCTTGAAATAGTAGCTGTTTCTGGTCTCGGGCGGGTGAGCGGATGCAAAGCAATTATGAAGACAGGGCTAATGAATAAAGTGCAAATACCAGATGACAAAATTAGGGATAAAGGTCAATATATCTCTGGGCAGTGAACAGTAGAAAAGTGCAAGGAATAGATTTTAGGTCTATTTTAGCTGGGAGCCAAAATTTCCTGGGGAGCCATCTAATCAAAAGCACAGTGGAACATCCAAGTTTTTAGTTCTTTGCAAAAGTGGGTGCCAACCTAATCTCTCTGAGGAGGGAATTCCAAAGCTGGGGGTCCACCACTGAGAAGGCCCCCTCTCTTATTCCCTCCAACCACACCTGACAAGAGGAGAGCCTGAAGATTTTTAGAGCAGTGGTTCTCAGGAGATGTTTTGGCCTTCAACTCCCAGAAATCTTAACAGATGGTCAACTATCTGGGATTTCTGGGAGTTGTAGGCCAAAACACCCCAGAAGATCTTAGAGATTGTGCAGGTTCATAGGGCAAGATGCGATCGCGAAGATAGGCAGATCCCAAAACCTTTAGGTTCTTCTTCTCTAGGAGATCATAAGTGAAGGGCTGCATTCCAGATGTGGACAGGACAAAGACTCATAGTGGGTGAAGCCAAAGAAAAAATGAGCTTTCTCTCTGTCTTACTTCTTCCCAAAAGACTTCTATAGATTGGACTGGTGACACACAGAAGGATTTTCAAATCACGCAAAGGAAATGTGATGAAACTTAGGCAAAGTGACTTTTTAATATATTTGTATTTTTGAAACCTCTCTGAACACATTGTTGGAATATATGTGGAATTTTCATTGGCCTCTTCTACTATTTTTTTTTTTGCAGAAATATTCTTTTTACAAGTTCTCCCTTACTTTTTCTTTCCCCAATGAAGTACAGCAAAGCTTGCACTTCTGGAAGTTCTTCCTCATGGAAATGGATACCAGATGCAAAAACTTAATCTAAGTGCAGTGCATTAAACAATTAACGTGGCTCATTGAGCCAACCAGAGCACACTTTTTATTTTTGACTGACAGATGATAAACACAGCCATCTGCTCCTGGTGGCTGGCGCCGGAGGAAAAGATGACAAAATGCCCTGCTTTGAGTCAGGATTTTGTAGAACATGAAGGGTGCAACTTCCAGGAGGGGTGACAGTGCTGCTGGAAGGAAGGATGACATGCTTCTCCCCTCCACCATCACTTCGAAATGTTAACCCTATTAATAGCAGGATTTTTATGTCAGAACGGCTGACTTGGAGAAAGCTTGATTTGTGAAGATTGGCTTCATGATACCGTCCTCGCACCTGTTTTGGAGTTCAGGAAGGGATCTTTGCGTTCCTCTGTTCCAAGCATATGAGGTTGGATTTTTAGGAATTCTTTCTCTCTGTTGTTTTAGATTTTCTCTGGGACGTCAAGCTCGTCCCTCAGGGAGTAGGATGCAGTGGTCCCTTTGACAGCCCTTCCAGCTGTCTGATTCTGTGGATTCAAGATACAGCCAGTGAATGCTTGATGCAGCCTTGTCTTGTTGGGTTTTGAATCTGAGAACTCCTTGCAAAATACGGTGTCATTCTAGATAAGAAAAATACAATTCTCTTTCTCCAAGAGAGCACTCGGATCAGTCAGGAAAGCAGAGATTTAGAGGAAAATTCTGGCAGGATTTTTTATTGGCTCGGTAGAGAAGGACATTCTACAACTCATCGTCTTGAACTTCCAAAATATACACTTTTCAATATCTCACCTCCCTTAACACTCAGGAGCCCCAGCATCATCACTGAGCACAGATTTGGGGAAGATGTCCAAAACATCTGGAAGACCAAAACCTGAAAGCTCTTGTTCTGGAGTATCCCCCCCAACTATGGTGTCCTTCAAATGTTTTGAATGCAACTCCCCCATCTCTGATTCATGGCCATGTTTTTGGGTTGGTAAGAGCCATGGTGCAAAACATTTGAGAATACTATATTAGAGGAGACGGTCTATGGTAGTACTTAGAATCAACACAAAGCACAGCACTGACTTTATATTACAGGGTTGTAAAAATATGTGCAAAGTTGACTAGTAGTGGATCAAAAGCTGCTATGCAGTAGCCCACTTGGCTAGCTGCTGTACCACTGCTGTATCAACATCCCAGGGAAAGACGCAACCCATAAATGGGAGAGTTTAGTATAGGGTGCTTTTATTTGCCAGTAGGAGCAAAAGGAGGAGTAGGACAATCAGAAAGGAATCCCCTCTGCAATTGTTAGATTTGGAGAAGACATTCTTTTGCTCACCTTCTCCTATTGCTATTGAAAAAGGACCACACTGAAACCTTTCATAAGTCTGTTTAGAACAGGCATGAGCAAACTTCGGTCCTCCAGGTGTTTTGGATTTCAACTCCCATAATTCCTAACAGCCAGTAGGCTGCTTGCAAATGTGGGAGTTGAAGTTCAAAACAACTGGAGAGCTGAAATTTCATGTCTGGCTTAGAAAGTTGACAGAAACAGTGTCATAGTGCTTTAATTGTGTATTCTTGCATGGCAGGAGGTTGGTCTGGATGATACAACATGGATTAGTTTGAATGAGACATTCTTAATTGACTAGGCACTGAAAGTACAATATAAAATACATGTCAGCTGTGATAAAGGAAGTTGGCTGTCTCCATATGGGTGTGATAGCTTTCTTTAGGATGTCAACGTTCTCTGTAACCATCACAATTTCCCATAAAACTGACACCTATTAGAAATTGGCCCTCTAGAAGAGGGGTTTGGATACAAAGGGAACCTTTGATATTATTATTTATTATTTACAGTATTTATATCCCACTCTTCTCAACCTCGAAGGAGACCCAGAGCTGCTTTACAAAGGCAACAATTGGATGCCCTATACGCAACAGACATAATTCTGGTGACTCTGGTGTGTGTATGGAATTTGGTTTGCAAGAATGAGAAGAGAATGTGGAATATGTTGCTTGCCCTTGTAAATAGATCCAACCTCAGAAGTCATCTCTGAAACTATTTTTTTGCATGCATTACATAAATGTTGTAGGAGCATGTATGAACTGTGTCCATTGGAAAGTGCTATGTTTTGAGGCAAGATCAAATGATTTAAATCAGAGTGGGCATGTTCAGGAAGACCAAAGGCCAATAGTTGCACCATTTTTGTAGTGAAAATAGGTTACATTTATTATTATTAGTATTATTTTGTCAAAGGCTTTCATGACCGGAATCACTGGTTGCTGTGAGTTTTCCAGATGGTATCTCCATGTTCCAGAAGCATTCTCTCCTGACTTTTCACCCACATCTATGGCGGGCATTAGGCATGAGAAAAAAGTTATGAAAATTGAAAGAAATCGGAAGGGATTCATATATGGGACTTTCAAGTTTATACGCATGCATCCCGGAAGTGGGCTTTCTTTTTCGCACTTTCTGGGCCCAAATTTTCGTTAGATTTGTAAATATTTCGGGAGGCCCCTAAATCCCCTCCAAAATAGCTTCCCAGACATTACTCACAGTCAGATGGGGCCTTTCCATGCTCGGAGCCTACTTTAACTGAAAGGCCTTTCCTCCAGGAAGTGAAAAAGGAGCCGGACCACAGAGAGATCCAGAGCGGGAGTCCTAGAGCAGCTGGAGGACTCAGGAAAAAAGCGGTTTAAACTGCAGGGAAAGAAGCCTAGATAGGAGGACAGGCGAGAAGGACATGAGGAAGGCTGAAACAATGGGAGAAGGGGTTGAAAACAGCCCGGAGAGGAGCAGGAAAAGTGCAGAATCAAGGAAAAGCCATAGAGTTCAAACCTCCTAGAGAGCTATGGGAAACTGAATGGGGGAAAGCTGCAGTGAGAAGAGCTCTGGAGAAGGTAGGCATAGGCAACTATTTTATAATTAATAATAAATATAATAATATTTACTCCTTCTAATTTCCTGGAATGAGGGCCCTGGCCATTTAATTCTAATAATAATAATAAATATAATAATATTTACTCCTTCTAATTTCCTGGAATGAGGGCCCTGGCCATTTAATTCTAATAAATGCTCTGGAGAAGCAAGCCTTGACCAGAGGTGGGCAACTATTTTATTTAATAATAATAATAATATATTAATGCATTATATCTCCTTGCAAGGAAACCAAGGGAAATGTTGCCCCTTGATTTGCCTGTGCTTAAAACAGTGTCAGTCCTGTTTCTCTGTTTTGCCTACTTTAGAACTAATTAAGGTTAGTAATTACGTTACATTTTAGAACTTTTGGATTTTTGTTTGTAAGTCTTTCTATTACTAATAACCCCCCCATTAGATTTTCGATTCCCTATTTTTGGGTTCTAAACAATGCCTAGCGGGCATCCTCAGAGTCAAGACAAAGATCCATCCAGAGGAAAAGTGTTCTTTCCATACATCAAGGGAACCATTGACCACATATGGAAGCTGATGAAGAAACATGACATGCAAATGATTTACAGACCCACTAAGAAAATCCAGCAAATGCTATGTTCATCAAAGGACAAGAGGGATCCTCTCACCTTTGCAGGCATCTACTGTACAGCATGCAGCTGTGGACAAGTCTACAGAGGGACCACCAAATACAGCATTGCCCAAGCACAAATCAAAGAACATGAAAGGCATTCTAGATTAATTCAACCTGAGAAGTCAGCTATAACAGGGCATCTGTGAATCAACCTGGACACAGCATATTATTTGAGAACACAGAAATGCTGGACCACACTAAGAACTACTATGTCAGACTACACAGAGAAGCCATTGAAATCCCAATGCTAATCAAGATGGCCAATGCAACATTCACCCTTGCCTCAAGCAGACAAGAGTTCTTTCTCTCATCTTGGGCATTCCACAGATATATAAACCCCACTTGCCTAGTTCCCATCAGACCTCAAAACATCTGAGGATGCCTGGGGAAAACGTCAGGACAGAATGCTTCTGGAACATGGCCATACAGCCCGGAAAACTCACAGCAGCCCAATTAGTATTGTTGTTTATGTTTATTTATACCCTGTTTTTCTCTTGCTACAAAAGAGACTCAAAGTGACTTACAGTAAAACCAAATTCAATACAAAATATACAAGCATTAAAATAGAATTAAATATTAATGTCATTAAAAATAAACTGTCAAAATCCCAAAAAATTGGTTAAAAACCTATTCAAATCTAATACCACATCACAGTTGGCTTAAAAACCTCCTTCATTACTTGAATAAAAAGGCTTAGCCTACAGTCCACAAATTTTGGATGAGTAGCAGGAATAACAGGTTGGGCATGAATGCTGCCTTGAAGAGGGTCAATTTACTATTTTTCAAGTTAATATTATCCACAGATTTTGTAGCGGTCTGGTCTAAATCTGCAGGCTTTAAAAATGCACCCATGTAAACAAAAGCCTTGTATTCATTGGACCTTCCAGTGGCCATTTCATACATGGAAAACTTCCACTTCTTGCCCACTGATGAATGGACAGGTATAAATTCATAGCTTTCTCCTAATATCTGCCAACTTCTAATGCTGTCATTTATTTTTTGATATTCAACCCTTTGCAGGTACACTTTCACTGGCATTTACACATTCGAATCAATGATAAAAATCTTGGCGAGAGGGTTTTGTATGACAGAGTTCAGCTTCCTTCGAGATCCATGGAACTGGCTGGATTTTTGTGTTATCATTATGGCGTAAGTACTTTCTTCTTTTTCTTCTTCTGCATAGATCAGTGTTGATGTTTTCCTGACACGTTGCCTTCCCCCTGCTCCCCTGGAAACCAGCTCTTATGATTCAACACTCTCAGAGCCAAAGAGATTGGGGTGGAATACTTTCAGTATATATAGTCTGGCCTTCAACCAGTTTTGCAGGCAAACTTTGTCAACTTGTTTAGCTGAAAGCAAATTCCTTATCTATTGATATCATCAAAATAGCCATTTTAGCTACAGTCCACCCTCCACAATTGCAGATTTGATTCTTTTGCAGATTTGATTATTCATGGATGCCATACACCAGAGCAGGAACACCTCTGACATTAAACTGGTAAAATCAGCGAGCAGTTTATTGAAAATTATATGTAGGCAAAGCAGTTAAAAATAACAAAAACTGTAAAGGTCCAATATATAAAATAGTCCATAAGCTTCAAGGAAAAACAGGATCCATGAGCACACAAAAATCCGTGAAACTAGACACTGGAATCCATGAAACAAGACAGCAGGAAAGTCTCATAGACAAATCTTAAGCTTAGCAAAAACTTGATACAATAAGCTGAGAGCATTTGAAAGAAAGACCTTGATAAAATAGCAATGTTGACCCAACTGAGGCAACTCTCTCCTATGAATCATTATAAAGCTTTTTCAGATCCCAAAACTAAAAAGAAAGCATTTCTCTTGAGCTTCCCACCAGATAACGGTTTGCTATCTTTCTTTTGTTGTAGACAAACAGATCTTCTCAGTCTCTGAAGATTTTGTTTCTGTTTACTAAAACTTTGCTTTCTGTCCAAGCTTTCATTATCTTCTCTCTCATTAACTTCTGCACCTGACAAATCATCTTCAGGCAGTTGTTCTAAGAAAAGCTGTGAAGGGTCTCTCACAAGAATGTGGCCTTGTGAATCTTCCTGAGATAGCCCGGGCCTCTTGTCTGAGCTTTACTCAGGCCCAAGAGACCCTAATTCCCAATGCCAACAGACCCAGGCCCACCATCAGGAACATCATCCACATTCCCATTATAAACATCAACATGAACACCAGACACAATCACAGGTTGAACAAGCTGACATGCAACAATGGATTTGATTAAACTGTTCTTTCTTGGAATCTGTAGGCCTTCTGGTGTGGCTTCTCTGGAAGTTCCCATGAGTCTTTCTGGAAGACTTAGAGACTAGACCTGGTTAGGTTTGTTGGAATGATCCAAAAGTCGTTATAAATTCGGAATTAATTGACTTCTGAAGCAGTTTTGAAGTTATTTAAGCAACCAGGAAGTGAATGTCCCATTTCGAAGCCACTGCCGAAATATTCGTAAAGAAATCGGTGGGTTTTACCCTGGCCTTCCCTTCCGTGTTGTGTGCACTCTTGCCCCAGTTCGCGGGAGAGAAAGACATGTGGGCAGAGCCGTGTTAACTCAGTTTTCAAGCAGTTTTCTTCCATCCCGCATCAGTCTGACTGATGTGGGATGGAAGAAATCTGGTTGCAAAGTGGGTTAACACAGCTCTCCCCCCACGACCTTCTCGCGGGAGAGAAGGACGTGGGGGGAGAGCCCTGTTAACCCACTTTACAAGCAGCCCCGTTCAGAAGCAGAGGGAAGACCTGGGCTTTCAATCCCGGTTTGAAAGTCCAGGCCTTCCTTTCTGCCTCTGAACGGGGCCGTTCTCTCGTGGGAGAGAAGGACGTGTGGGCAGAGCCATGTTAACTCAGTTTCCAAGCGGATTTCTTCCATCCCGCGTCTGACTGATGCGGGATAGAAGAAATCCGGTTGCAAAGTGGGTTAACACAGCTTCCCCCCCCCCCCCCACACGTCCTTCTCGCTGGAGAGAAGGACGTGGGGGGCGAGCCCTGTTAACCCACTTTGCAAGCCAATTTCTTCTGGCTTTCCCCCAGTTCTCACGGCGGAGGGAAGAAATCTGCATCCAAACTGGGTTAAAAATATGCGTGTCCAGCATTAATGAAGCCATTCCGAAGTTTTGGAATTTTTCCGAATAAATTTTTTCCCCCCAGAATTTTTCAGAAGTCAATCAAATTCAAAGTGCCAGCGCCTCCTACATCTGAAGTGAGTTTTGAACCATTTTTTAATGGATCAACCAGGCCTATTAGAGACTCCTAGAACCTTATCACATTGAGATATAATCAGTTTATATCAGTATACATCCCATACTTTTTAAGGACTGGATGCGTACTGTATTGAGACAGGATGCATACTCTCCTCGCCACATCTGATTATTATGATTCTTATAATTTGAAAATGCTGAGCTTTGACTCATCACACCACAGAAGGCTGTCTCATCCCAGTCCATTCAAAACACACCTGAACATCACTCTATAACCGTTTAATAAGTATTAGAGCTAATGGGATACATACACATTTTCCTATTACACACAAAATAGTGCTACAGCTAGAAGAATTCGTACTATTTTTTAAAAAACACTATTAGAATTCCATCTACAAATAATCGGTTTTTGCAATGCTTTGCAGACAGATTCCGATGGAATACTGATGGGATGAGGCAAATGTCATGCGATGGGACCTGTTCGAAATCATTCTCTAACAGTCTGAGAAACAGAGTATTTCCTAATGTGATAAGGCCCCTAGAGAGAACACCTCCAGTACAATTTTATTGCCAGTTTCCAAAAAAAGTTCACCGTATAGTTGTTGTGTCTCGGATTAAAACATTAGTAATATCCTTATTTGTGGTTTTTCAATGTCACGGGGGTCCTGTGCCCTTAGCCCCAACACATGTTGAACATTCATGAGGAGTGTCTAAACAGAGATAGGAGATTCTCCTCTGTTGAGAGTCTCCTTCCTCATACAGAGTACAATAGGAAGAGTGAAACTACGTAATACACTCTTTCCACTCTACTCCTTGTGTGTTCATAGTTTTCATGGGAGCAAAAAAGCCAGTGTGAGCTTGTGATAACCCTTCTTTCCCCCCAGTGATTGTAATTCTTTAGGGTGGTGATGGTAGTAAAGCGCTGACCAGGCCCATAGCCAGGATTTTGATTTAGGGGGGAGGGGGGCTAAGTCTGAGTGAGAGAGGGTCTACCCTAGCAAACCTTTTGTATCATTATCCCAATACCCCCATGCATTTGGTATATATTGAGCATGGTGATCAGATCATGATATGAATAAACATAACAGTTTAAATAATGTACCAGTAAGGCCTTCTCACAGACCACCCTGAGAATTTTGGAGGGGGGGGGACTGAAGCCCCTCAAGCCCCCCCCCCCCCCCGGCTACATGCCTAGTTCTGACACAGATTGCAGATTACATGAAGGAAAGGAAGTCATGAAAGCTAAATCAAGATGTAGTCCACACACTTTCCATATTGTGGACCTAGAGCTTGGAAGAGCGACTTGTTTTGATGGAGTTTCTCAAACTCCCCCAGTGCTGTGGCCACCAGTGCATGGTAGACATGTTCCAAGTTCTAGCATCCTGCTGTCGTGTTAGTGCTTTCCAAGCTGTGCGGGACTCAATAAAAGCCATACACAGAGACGCCATGCTGTTCTGTGCAGATGTTTGGTAACACCATCACGAGAGCTAGCCCAGCACGGGACAAGGGAGCTCCACGTGGCTCTTGTCCCAATTAGAGCCTGAATGTGCCACTGGCCTGAATGTCTCACAGCAGAGTTGGGCCATTTCCCCCTTCTTCTTGGCCGTCAGGGGCTTCTGGCAACTCTCTGACTTGCCTATTAGGTGGACTGCCTGCTTGCTCCTTTGGCAAGATGGTTCCTCCCTGGCAGCTGGCTCGCTTGCAACTCCAAGGCTCTCATCTTCCGTTCAAAGCAAATTCTTAATTATCCAGCTCAAAGCCTGCCCACCCTTTCTAGTAAATAAAACAAAATGCACCCTTATCCAGGACAGCTGCTGACTTGGCCTGCTGACGGGAACTGAAATAGGAGCATCTAAAGTGAAGAGTGAAAGGCACCACAACCTAGGAGGCTCCAAGAAAGCATTGGCCAAGGAGGGGGTGGTGGTCGGTGAGGAAAAGGAAGAAAGAAAAGTAATTGTACAGAAAAGACATTTAGAAAGGAAATGAAAGAAATGGTAAGGGAAAGGGCATTGCCACGACAACCAGACCATTTGCCTTGGCTTAAAAAATTGTCAATTCCTTTTTAAATACTTCTTGGCCGTGGTTCCAGCAACCACTTAAGCAAGGGTGCCCAAAAGCTTCAACGCCCACCATCTTCCAAAGGACAAAATGGGCTTTTATAGCCTAGATGCTGCTTTCAAGGCGATGTTGTGGGAGGGCACATGGATAAATGGGGGGAAAAACCAAACAAACCCCGCAAGCTATTTTTAAAATTAAGTGCACTTGCTTGCAAAGTTTACTGGCTGGGCCTTTTCCTGGTTCTTCAGTAGTTGATAGTTGTAGGAACATCCCAGATATAAGGAGCTGCAGGACATTAAGTTTTCCTAGGGCACCTGGATTTTAAATCTAGATGTCAGGCATCCTCGCTTGCAATTTCCATGTCCAAGCCATTCTGGAACCAGGAGACCTATGCCATGTATACACTGGCCGGTTAAAATTAGTCCAGAAGTGCATAAATGCTGCAGATTTGCCTTAAAGGTAGCCACATACACTGTCATAAACCTGGAATGGAAGGTTAGCCCAGCCAGGCTAAAACTGCATTGGTTATGCTGAACTGTCACCTTACTATCCATATTGTCATTGTCACTTCCAAATTGTCCTCTCCTTTGTTCCCACCAAACAATGTGAGAGGGAACAACCTCTCTAGATGATGGCAGACTTCTCACAAGCTCATACAGAGAGAGAGAGAGAGAGAGAGAGAGAGAGAGAGAGAGAGAGAGAGAGAGAGAGAGATGGTCCTTCAACTAATGTGGACCCAAGGCCTCAAGACTAAGAAGAAGGAAGGAGATGCTTTTCACCTTCCTGGTCATGTGAACACCTCTGCTGATGTAAGCATGGGACGCCTGAGTGATCACGGTCATCTGGGAGTGATGATGGTGGTGACATGGCCACAATATGTGCCAGGATACCCATATCTAGGGGTTGACTAGCCATCATGATTTTCTCCTCTTGTGGGCAGTGATGACCCTTAAATGTGGAGAGCCGATTGTAGTCACTTCTGAACACTTATTGAAGATGGAGCTCATGGCTGAATCTTCCATGGAGGGCCCTTTCTTGCATTAAGGGCCTTTCTTCTCTACTTTACATCCATACCCGAATGCACAGACTGGGCTGTCACTGCGTGCAAATCGTTCCTTGGTTCCTTTTAGCTAAATTATGAGGAACAGTGTCAGGTGGTGAGTTGCTTGTGGGTGAGCACTGAATCTTCTCCACCACTGATTTAGAAGACTGCCAAACAAAGCAGCTTGATTGATGTTCTTATAAATAGAGGTATCGTTTATACTTGAAGAACAATTATCTGGATGGCTTGCAGAACTCCAGTTAAACATGGCATCTTCGTATCGAGCTCTCCCCTGACTCGTAGCAGCTGCTGGAAACCTGCAGGAACTATACATTATAATGATGCCAGAAAATGGGAATGGTTGGCAAAGGCTGTATCCACACTGCTAAATTATATCAGTTTGATACCACATTAACTGCCATGACTCAAAGTTAAGGAATTCTGGGACTAGTAGCTTTGTGAGATATTTCATTTTCTTTGTTAATATTTCACAAAACTAGTGCACTGGTGCCATAAAAAGGATGGCACAGGATGGAGTTTTGGCAGTTAAAACAGTCTCAAACTGCTATAATTCCGCAGTGTGGCTAGACAGAGAAGGAAGGGGTATTCCGCATGTTCTGTGCAGTGATGTTCCACTTTTGGCTGCGAGTCTGCATTTACTCTGAGACTCAAAATTAAGTAAAACTAATAGATTATTATGCAATCTTTAGATTTGCATGGCCCATCCTACTTAAGAGTTGCCTGGATTAATTGCGCTATTATCAGGCGATACATTTGTTAAGTTAAATGCTGGTTCCATCAGGAGATAATGGCAAGGTCTCATTAGATTCGCTACAATGGCAGTTGAAACCCACTGTGTTAATCAGGCCACATGAGGTGTTGTTGCTGGCTTCAAATGTTAGGGTACCCTCCAGGCTAAATGCTGATAAAATCCAACACTTTGCATTCATGTGGGGTTTCTTAAACTATACGCTTGCAAAGATTTCTTTGTCTGACAGTCATAGCCGAAGATGCCACCAATGTACTTGGTTTGTTTTCATTAGAAGCTTTGAAAGAGCCACTAAAAGGTGGAGAACATAGAACTGTTCTCATTTATGTGTTCCCAAAAATCAGGGTAGGCTTTATTGCAACTGATTGTAACATTCACAGTTAAGACCTATGCACTTAGAACCAAGCTCTGTTGCATTCAATGGGATTTACTCCTAGGTTATTGTGCAAAGAACTGGTCTTATTAGTTCGAACCTTAACTTTGGCCTAGATGCCCTAAAGGCACCATATCTCATCTAATCTTGGAAGTGAAGAAGGGTCAGTCCTAGATACAACTTGGATCGAAGATAATCAACAAGTCCAAGGTGCCATAGGCTGTGTTTCAGAGGAAGAAATATCCTTGGCTTAGAAGGCCCTTTGAAATTCAGTTGCCACAAGTTGACAGATGACTTGGTGTACATACACAAACTTGCCTTTCTATGGAAGTCACCTTAAACAGATAGGGTTTGTGGATTCCTGACATGAGGTCCTGTATGTTATAAGGATGAGGTTGGAGTAGTGGGACTTTGGATGTTCAAGTCATAGTTCTTATCAAGGCACTGAAGTCATTGGGTTACGTTAAGCTCTTCTATCCCTCTCAACTTGATGTATCTCACAAGCTTGCTATGAGGACAAAAGCGGGGAATTCTGATTTACTCATCCCAAAATCATACAGGTTTCATCCAATTTAAATCTTTCAAATATTTTTATTTAAGAATACCATTGAAAACAATGGTTTTCTATCAGTACTTCTTTGTTTGATTTAATTCAATATTGATATTGGTTATGTTGATGAATTAGCAATTTTCCCTCTGCTGTTATTTCCTTTCTATAACATTTTTCTTGTGTGGTTTGTGTCTATTTGACATTCTTAACATTTTAAGAAATGGTTATTAAATTCAACTTTCTCTTTGTCTATGTTGTACCTTAGGTACCATGTCATCCAAACATCCATACATGTGCTTCCAGAGCCAATGATCTCTTATTTGGCAACACATTGTTGATGTGTTTAAATAACACATCAACATTTATTTATTTACAGTATTTATATTCTGCCCTTCTCCCCCTGCAGGGGACTCAGGGTGGATTGCAATGCACATATACATGGCAAACATTCAATGCCATTAGACACACAATATATATAGACAGACACAGTGGCAATTTAACATTCCAGCTTTTCAGCTTCATGAGGGTGTAATCGATTCCGGCCACCAGGGAAGCTGTCGCTTCACTGTCCACTTGTGACATCAAGTCCTTTGATGGAGTACCTCCTCATTCTTTCACAGGCTGCTGGAGATTTTTATGGTGCCATAAATTAGTAAAATTAGCCAAATATAGTCAAAATTAGTCTTGTCTAAAACAGAAACATTTTTGGCAAAATAAAATCACTTTTATCACCAAAATTCTTCCCACCAGTGTTAATTTAAGTTTTAATATCATTCTACATCTTAACGTAGATGCTTCTTCTTATGTTTATTTACACCCCGTTTTTCTCTTTCCATGAGGAGACTCAAAGTCAATAACGTACAATCCATATTTGTCATAGTAATACCTCAATATTTCTCATGTTTTTCAATTTTTAAATCCAACTTTTCCATCTATTTTATTTGATCCTCTTATCTTCTGTTTTTTTGTTGACATCATCTCTTCTGCTTATTTATCTTAAATTCAGCCAACTTTTTTAATTCTTTCAGTATCTCCAGCAGTGCTGATATACTTTCCAGAGGATTTTCTAACACCATCAATAAATCGTCTCCAAATGCTCTTAACTCATACAATTACCTTTTTGATCCTTTATGGTCTTAATTCTTTCGTTGTGCCTTATTGCTCTATTCCAAACTTCAAGGGCTAAAATAAAAAATGTTGTCTCCAGCTATGTCTTGTGACCCATGCTGAGAACAAACCCAGGGACTCTTTGAACCTGGATACTCTTTGGGGAACACAGTGAACTCAGAGTGAGCAGAAGCACTTGTACCTCTCTACCAGGCTAAAGACACGGACGAGAACTTGCAACGCTTAATAAATCAATGGCCTCTCTGCCAGCAAGTGTTCACCCTAACCTCAATAACTGCGTACTGGGGATAGCGAAAGGTCTGACTGTCATGTTAGCTAAATTTCAGAGGGTTCACATTCTTCTTCTAACACATGGAATAAAAAGATTGTGTTGTTAAGACAAAGGAAGGTGGATGTGTGAGAACAGCTGGCTCTTTTTTCCTTGTGCAGCCTTCCTCTGGATGTGTTGGACTACAAAGCCCAACAACCCCAAGCCAGTATGGCTATGATAGTTGGAGATAATAAGGGGTTTTGATCTAGCACAGGGGTGTCAAGCTCATTTTCCTTGAGGGCCACATCAGTCTTATGGTCGCTTTCAAAGAGCCATTGAATCTATGGATGGACAATCCATAGATAGAGACCCAAATACTTAGGTAAATCCATTGAGCCAAAGGGTTAAGACTGGCGGTTAGATGTAGGCTGTTCTGATTAATGCTAGAGCTTAACTTAAGAGTTGATTCCACCTCGTTGATTTTTACTCTGCAGTTTAACCATTTTTCATGCATCATTTCTACCCTTGAAATCTCTAAATCAATCTGCATGCGTGATTAAAAATGCTGAGTAAAATAGCAAATGTAAATAGTGGAAAAATTCAAGCTCGAAGAATTTGCATAAAGCTCTCTTCCCCCTCATTGACTTTCAGCTTCATCACAAAGAGCTGCAAGACTTGTATGTGAAACATTCTAGTTGCTCCCTTTCCCTCACCCCTACTATAAGCAATAACATTCACAGACAGTGTGCTTAGCTATAGACAACCAATCTGTCCGTTTTGAGAATATCTCTTGCTTCACACATTCCCAAGATTGACCTATTGAATTAAAAGCAGGGTTTGAAGTTATATACAGTCATTATGGCATAGCCCATTAACTAGGCCAGGGATAGATATGTTTTTGGGGGATGTGCCATGAATGACACATCCACATATGTGCTCAAATTGTGTTCAAATTATCCTTGAAGGCATCTTCCTTGATGAGAAGATCTGCAATAGTGAAGGAATGATCACCACCACTGCCAATCTTTCATAGCAAAGCATATCTGGAGCAGAATATTGGGAGTATTTCATGGTATACTCTGAATTCAACTGGGAACATGAATATAAACAGTATCTTGAACTAAATAGGTCTGGGCCAATTAATATCTGGATAGGAGGCCACCTCAGACCCCTGATCTTTAATGCTTTCTGTTCCCTCATGAAAGAAAAGTGGGCTATAAATGGAAAAAAGAAATGAACAAATGGTACATGATGGCACCCAGTAGAGCAATGTCCAAGAAAGTTGGCCATGAATGCAACTTTGGGTCACGGAAGGCATTTCATGAAGACAGGAGCTACTGAGTTAAATCAGCCAACGAAACACTCATGCAATCTCCAGTGGTGTTTGTGTGCATGTTCCATGAATTGTATTTCCAAATAACTGTGATTTAATTCAACAGGTTTATAGGAGGATTTACAAAACTAGGTAAAATTTCCATACTTTGGAATTTCAGGGTATGGAGAGATTTAAAAACAATTCTGCACCTTCCAGGTAAGAGAAATCCCTGACTCTTGCATCTTTGCTCTCAGCTACAAGTGACTATATATATATTTTCTTGTACCCTGCCTTCCTCCCCCCTGAATCCTTCTCTCTCTTGTTTTTTCTCTCTTCTGCTGTCATTACTTTGCTGACGTTCTTGTCACGGTCTTCTTGTCTGTGACTTTCCCTTGTTTGCAGATACATAACTGAATTTGTGGACCTGGGCAATGTATCAGCCTTACGAACGTTCAGAGTTCTCCGGGCGCTGAAAACAATCTCAGTCGTTTCAGGTGAAAAGAACAATACCAGGTTAAACACTTGGGCCACTGCACTCAACATGGCTTCCACACCATTCCCCCTAGCAAAACGGCTGTCAGTAAGACGTGGCTTTAACTATGATCGGCACATAACGTGGGAATGGATGAGTGTAAGGAATGGAGACCTGTCAATAGAAAACCTCTTTGTGTGTTTTCCCCCAAACCCCTCCCAGCATCCATTTTTGGGTGGGCCTCCAAGGCACCAACGTTTCCCCCGATTCCTTTTGGCAAGATCTCTCATCCTCGTTTTCATATATTCTGGGAATTAAGTGAACACTTTAAGGCTGACTTCAGATCTTTTTAACTTTGGTATGACCAAATTGAGATGTTTTTGAAAGCATTCTCCAGCATGAGAACTGCTTGGGATGAAGTGTACCATCTAAAAAACAAAACAAAAGAAGATAGTATACCCAAATAAGTGTTTTTAATTCAGACAATAATAATAATAATAATGAACCCACTCAAGCAAATTTGTTTGAGCTAATCTAGCCAATCTGCAGGCTAAACTAGAACTAAGTACCATTTATGGCTGGAGTGAGAGGTAAAGCACTGGGAAGGACTTTATGTTGTCCTTCATTATTGTCATTTGACCTCAATTAGTTTAGGTTCAAAATGACAAATGTGGGTTTTTGTTAAAGTATGTGTTCAGTCTGCTTGGAGGATATTTACCACAAACTCCATCAGGACAAGTTTTCAACTTTCTTATGCAACTCCTTAGATTGTCGAAGGCTTTAATTGCTGGAATTACTGAGTTGCTGTAAGTTTTTTGGGTTGTATGGCCATGTTCCAGAAGCGTTCTTTCCTCCATCACCTCCATCTTTGGCAGGCATCCTCAGAGGACCTCACAACCTTTGAGGATGCCTGCCATGGATGCAGGCAAAACGTCAGGAGAGAATGCTTCTGGAATATGGCCATACAGCCCCAAAAACTTACAGCAACCCAACTCCTTGGAGTTTGCAAAGGAGAATATCCCAGTTGATCGTGTCCTTTCCCCACCTTCTCTCATTAACTCATGTTAGTCAAAATCGGATGCATCTCCTGTTGTCTTTCTCAAGGCTCAAGATACTTACTTAATATGGATGCTATTCTCTCTCTCCATCTTTCTCTTTTGTTTTACTCAAATTGACAAGGGAGCTTTCTCTAAAGGCAAATTGATGGGGAAAAAATAAACATGCCCTTGGCGTATCTATGGACAGGTCCCATTCTGCCTTCGTGTTTAACATATTCGACCTGCATGGCAAGGTAGAGGAGATGGCAAAACAACCCCGTGCATGGTAGTTCCTGTAGATGATTATCCTGAACAGATGTTGGCAATTACAGGTCAAAAAATAGTCTAAAGAGACCGCTTTAAAAATAAATAAAACAGGAGGAAAGGAGGGAGGGGGAAGAAAATCAACATCCATTTAGGAGCAGGGAAGAACTTTTCAGTCCATTAGACGGCAAATGTTAACACCATGAAGCTCACCATTGAAACAAAACACCCCAGCGACAGCACACATTATTTCTCCAGCCAGGTTGCATTTAAGGGACAAATGCTGTAGTTGCTGCAGCGGTAATTTTCAGAGCGTAATTGGTACATTGCACTATGGCCATTGAAGTCAGATGTGGATTTTCTCCTACAATATCCCCCCTCCCTATGAACCCTGGGCACACACAGGAAGGAGAAAAGGTGTAGATTCATAAGAAGCCTATATTTTGAATATATTAAGTTGTGTGCTTGGGGGGGGGGGTGTATCTTTCCTCTGATGTAGTTGTCATTAAGCTATGACAGTTAAACTGGTGTCAAACTGCATTCATTCTACAATATAGCTCAGGCCAACTTTGGCCAAACTTTGACCCTCCAGGTATTTTGGACTTCAACTCTCACAATTCCAGGTGTTTTGAAGTCCAAAACACCTGGAAAGCCAAAGTGTGCCCATGCCAGGTATAGATGCAAACTTACTCTGCTTAGAACAGTGTACTTTTGAACTATATTTGCCCATATCTCCACTTGCATGGTCTATGCAACACTGTCTTTTAGATTTGGTTTACTACAATCCGTAATAGAATATTTGCAAATATCTAGCAGCAGAACAGCTCATTTGGCTTCCCTCAGTTCTCAATATACTCCCCATGGGAGAATGGGAATCCCCATATCTGCTCCAAATTTTGCTTGAGGTGAAATTTCAAGGCATCCTCCAGTTCACTGTTGTCCTGATAATTACTTATGTTGGACCCACGCCATTACTTCTCATTGCAGTTGTGATTCTCTAACAACCTAACCCAACCAAAATTCCCCCAGGACACACATTTTAGATGCTGGAGTCTTCACTCCTCAGCCAATTGGAGGACAGTGGAGAGTAGTGAAAACAGCAGAAACATCTGTTTCTGTAGTCAGTCACAGAACGAAGACACCATCATCCAGCACTCTTCTTGGTCCTGGTAGATGGTGTCCACATTTGACTCTAAATGCATATGGAGTAGAACTTAAAACTTGTGAGTCCTGGGGTGGTTCTATACCAGGCATGGGCAAACCTTGGCCCTCCAGGTGTTTTGGACTTTAACTCTCACAATTCCTGTTAAAAATTGTGGGAGTTGAAGTCCTAACACCTGGAAGGCCAAAGTTTGCCCATGCCAGCTCCAGCCAGCATAGAATAATAGAATCATAGAGTTGGAAGGAACCTCGTAGGCCATCCAGCCCAACCCCATTCTGCCAAGAAGCAGGAAAATTGCATTCAAAGCACCGTCAACAGAAGGCCATTCGGCCTGTTTAAAAGCCTTCAAAGAAGGAGCCTCCACCACCCTCCTGGGCAGAGAGTTCCACTGCTGAACAGCTCTCACTTTAAGGAAGTTCTTCCTAATGCTCAGGTGGAATCTCCTTTCCTATAGTTTGAAGCCATTATTCCTCGTCCTAGTCTCCAGGGCAGCAGGAAAAAAGCTTACTCCGTCCTCCCTGTGACTTCCCCTCACATATTTGCATCACTCCAAGCACTGAGCAATTGACTTGACCTGTGTTGTGTCTGCTGGCTGCTGTGACAAAAACAGCAAGGAGTCCCATCTTGTGTTCCTAGGCCACCAGGGCCTAAGGAAGATGTAATGATCGTGTAAACATTTGTGACTGGTCCCATCTTTGAACCAGTCCAATTGTTTACATGGTTCGAAAGTTGCAGTTTGCACCAGAAGAATTTGGAGCAGCCTATGACAGGCCAAAATTAACCTGTATCTGCTCTATGCATCATTTAGCTATCATAGAGTTGATTCGCTGGCACTTAATGCTGAGGGCTAAGGAGAAGATGTATTGTAAATTAAATCTAAAATGTTAGAATACATTTTCAAATTCAGGCTCTCAGCTGCTCTGTGTGGAATCCATCATGCCAAGTATTCCCTCAAAGCTCTTTCCCATTTCATTTTATAAAAGGAAAGATGCAGCACTTTGGTTGTGTCATCAAAATTGGTTTGTGTACCAGAGTTTTGATCCCGTAATCCAAATAGTCCCAAAAATGTAACTTTCCCAAGCACTTTCTCTCTGCTGCGCAATTTATTTCATCACCTGGCTAAGCCTGTCAGCCTGATAAAATGCCCTTTTCAGGAAGGAAGAAAGGATGAGACATAGAGCCCTGTGGAAAAATATTCCGTTGGAAGTTTTGACAATGATAATTGCGTAAGAAGTTGCGCGCTCCCCTCAGGAAAATGGCTTTTTGCATGGGAAGGGCCTGGCATAATTTATCTGGGTGCTGAGCACCATGCCTCATGCGCTCGGAAAAGAGCATACGAGGCAAGAACCAAAATAAACGTCCTGTGTCCCTGTTGCCTTTGACTTGAATACTAAGCAGAAAGCCCTGCCTTACCTCAGGGCACGCACTTCAGCTTCCATCTTGTCTCCATTTTGAACCAAGCAAAGTCCAGGGCTGGCTTAGACGTAGCAGCATCCCAGGCAATGCCCAATTCCACAGTGTAGAGGCACCCGAGGTTTATTTCCCTCCCCATGAGGACATAAACTTGACATTAACCCTAGGGAATTTGAGGGGCATGTTTTAAATTTTTGGGAAAAAAATCATAAATCCACAAAGTTGTGGGCCTCAAGAATCACATTTCATCCACTCTGGACTTCTTAATTATCCCCAAAATGAGGACAAAAGAGGACACATGTCTGCATAACATTTGCATGTGCCAATTTCTGCATCCAGAAACTGATTTAAGTTGTGGTTTCATCTGAGATGTAAAGCACACTCTCAGTTTTTCCCCTGCTGAGAAAGCTGTTCACCATACTGAGATCTTTTTGTTGTCCTCGGATGAGCATAGAAATCTTTTTGGTTTTGGTGTTTTTTGTACAAAAATGTCAAACCCAATGCTTATAGTTTATATAAAATAGAACATACTCTGCATGATACCAAGGGTTCACTGTATACATATTTTAATCATATACAGTTTTCCGCCAACTAATGCATGGTTGTCAGTGCATTGTTTTGATTCTAACAGTAGCCTCAGAATGTATGGATTTCTAATGTAAGGTGTCAGTCTCGGGAGGTCCAGAACAGATGGCTATATCTTGTACACCAGTTGAAAATCATATGTGATTACAATATTGTAAATGATGTGGATTCTTATTTCCAGGTAGGAAGAAGTGACCCACAAAAATCTTTATAGCATGGCAGCACCAACTGAAGCATTTCCCCGGTTCTAGCAATGGGTACATGAGGAAAGGATATCTGCAGAGCTCTCCCAGACATGGAGCATATTAAGAAAAGCAGTTGGGATATGACCCCAATGGATCCATCAGACTACTTATTATAGCATCCCCCTCAACCAGGAGAGTGATGAAGATATTGTTTCCCAGCACTCCAATGGCTTTGGTTGGGGTGATGCCAGTCTCCAAAGATAGGATTCTTGGCACCGTCAGGAGTAACTATGACGTTGCAACTAAATTATCATAGCTATGTTGACAATGCAATCTCACAGCCAGTATGTGACTAAAACTAACTGATTTCCCACTCCACCCTTTCTTCTTTTCTCTACTAGACCTATTTGCATCTTGTCTCCTCCACTGATTCAAAGCCCTTGTAGTCCTCATGCCTAAAACCACAGAATGAGTCCAAGTCCTCATCTAAATTGTCATATAATGCAGCTTGAAGCTGCATTACAGTATATGGTTACTGTAGACCCATATAATACAGTTTAAACTGCTTATATTAGTCTACCCCGAGCATATAATGCAGTTGCAAATAATAATAATAATATTTTTTTTTATTTACAGTATTTTTATCCAGCTTTTCTCAGCCCAAAGGTGGTGGTGGTAGTGGTGGTGGTGGTGATGATGATGATGATGATGATGATTATTGTTGTTGTTTACCTGCCGTGGGTCACAGCACAGTCAAATGCACGAACATTGCAAAAATTCTATAAACACACATATTAAAATGTACTTCTATAAAAGATACATATATAAACATATTTCTATAAAATACATATTAAATAGAGATTAAACACAGGACTCAAGTTTAAAATTCATGCTTCAAACTATCTGGGTAGGCCTACTTGAAGAGATAGGTGTTTAGATGGGTTTTAAATTCCAACAGCTCCTTTAGCTATCAGATCGCTTCTGGCAGATTGTTCCACAGTCTTGGAGCAGCCAATGAATGGTCCTCTGGGTAATGGTTGCCTCTCAGGTTCTGGCTGGTTGAAGTAGATGTCCCACAGAAGACTGAAGTGTTCAGGGTGGATTGTACAGGAAAAGGTGATCCTATAGGGAACCTGGGCCCAAATCATGTAGGGCTTTATAGGTCAAAACCAACATATTGTACTTTGCACAGAGACTAATTGGCAGCCAGTGGAGTGATTTTAGGATAGGTGTAATATGTTCACTCCTAGATGCTCCTTTAACCAATCTGATTGCCATATTTTGAATCAACTGGAGTTTCCAAATTTGGTACAAAGGTTGCCCAAAGTAAAGCAGATGGCAGAAGTCCAGCCTTAAGATTACCCACGCATGCACTATCATCTTCAGGTCCTCCAAATCTAGGTAAGGGTGCAGGTGGCATATCAGCTGAAGCTAATAGTAAGCACTCTCGATGGTCACATCTACTTGGATTCAGGACCCCTTGTCCCAAGCTGAGAACACAGTTGTTTAGCAGGAGTTGGACTCCATCCAGAACTGGTTGACATACCTCCATTCCTAGATTAGCGCCCTTTATGGGAAGCACCTCTGTTTTATCTGGATTCAGTTTCAATTTGTTTTTCTAGAGCCAGCCCATTATCTCCTGCAAGCATCTATTCAGAGGCGACATGCTATCCTTAGCAAAGACTATTTTTGGAGGCATGTTGATGAGGTCCAAGTAGAATAGTTGCTGGGATGTCACCTCAAATGAAATTAAAAGCAAATTGGAAGGTTCACCCCAAAGTGGGTCCTCAAACTGGGGAAGCCAAAGGGGTTTGGAAGAGAACATAAGAACATAAGAAGAGCCATGCTGAATCGGACCTCAGCCCATCTAGTCCAGCATTCTGTATCACACAGTGGCCCACCAGTTGTACACGGGGATCTCGAGCAGAAGGGAGGACAAAACCCTAACCTGCTCCCGACCCCACACAACCAGTACCCAGGGAAATCCTGCCTACCTCAACCAACTCCGAGGTGGCACTTGAATGTCCTTTTCAGTAACTACCGATACACTTGGTATTCATGAATCTGTCTAATCCTGCCTTGAAGTTGTTCAGGCTGACAGCTGTCACAAGAGGGCCCATGATGTTCCCCAGAAGGTTTTCCTTTGCCCTCAAATACCAAAGGACACATAGAGCCTTTGTCAAACAAAACAAGGAATTTTGAAGAAGAGCCAAATATTTGTGAGAAGCCTTTATATGCTCTTTATTATAAACTCTTGAAAAGCCATGCCCATGGAGGAGATGGAAAGGAGAGAGTAAAAATACTGTTAGTGGTGTAGCTTTGGGGAAAAAATGCATGGGCTTTTGGCCTATGTGTTCTTTCTCTTGCTAAGAACGCCATATGCTCAGTATATAAGCCTTGCTGTGCATCCAGTCATGCTCTCAATTCCATACAAGACAAGGGGATACAAAGCAAAAAGTTGATTGCAAATCCCCTTGTTTTCTCCAAGAAACAGGAAGAAAGGTGTATGATGAGGATTATTGCTGATTGCCAACATCTGGTACAGATGCCACAAAGAGCAATAACACAAATGATGCTTTCTGGTTCTCTCGGGAGGTCCTGGGTGGGATGGAGATAAAGGATGTTTATGGATTTCCCAAACAGAGTATTGCTTGCTGTTTTTAATGCTTCTCCACATTTTCCTCTCAAAATTATTTCTTATTTGTGGTAGGATTTCAGATTAAGAATGGAAATAATATTAGGAAATATCAGGAAAACATGTTTCTTGAGAATTGGGAAATCCTGATGTGAAGACTCCTGAACTCATAGGAGTCTCCACAGTTCGAGAGGTCCTTGTTCCATGCAAAATTCACATGTGTTTTTCTCTCTCACACAAACTGCATTTTCTGTGCAGAAATCTATTTTGTATGAAATCTGTCCTGTCTGGGCAACAGTTGGCAAAGTTTGTGTGGAATCAACCCTAAAGAGTGAACAGGCTTGAAAAACTTCAAAAGTATATGGAACTTTTCTTGTGGCAGGGAGAAAACTTCTAAAATTATCCATTGCTCCCTTCAAGAATGAAATCAGTATGAGAAAGAAATACATCTCTGTCTCAGACTAAGGGTGGAATTTACCCAGAAATAGATGCAAATCCAAGCAACACAAGATTAGTTTTAGTTAGTGTGTAGGCCGTGTGTAGGAGAACTTCATCCAAAGTCCTTCATAATTAACTTCCAATGCTGGTTGAATGGGTTGGATTTATTTAATGCTATGGAAACATGGGCGCTGTCGTTTTACAATGTCTTTGACCTTATCTGTCCTAGGGTAATGATGCCTCTCCAAACTGCAACTCCCATGATTGCATAGCATTAAGGCACAGCAGTTCAAGTGGTGTGAAACTGCATGAATTCTACAGTGGAGACACAAGGGCTGCTGCTCAGAAAACACCACAACTATTTCAGCTTAGTAATGTCATTTTTGGACAGCAAATTCTAGGGTTTTTCTTTTGAGCCAGCATGGCTAATACCCTTAAAAAGTTGAGGAATTCCGGGAGCTGAGACATCTTTAACAAATGTTTCCAAGCCTCATATTGACAGTAGTTTGATACCATTTTAACTGTCATGCTTCTGTTCTATACTGTACTGGGATTTGTAGTTTGAGGAGGTCTTTAGAATGCCCTGCTAGCAAATCCTGCTATTTCTAGTTCAAGAGAATGGTAAGAATCCTAACCTCACCTAGTACAAAGCTCAGTGCTTCTTGAATTTAAATTCAAACATCTCTATCTCCTTTATGATGCCGAATGAGTTAAGTTCACAGTGCAGAGGGTTTTCTCCAACGGGATGTATTTTGCCATTTTTCATTAAATGCCTGACAAAGGAAACCTGATTCTTATACTCCCACAGTGCAAGGTCATGTGAGCTGTCTGTTCACCTGCCTTTTCTTTGCAACTCCAAAATTGTATATTAGCCATCTCAGATCCTCTTCCTAGACAAAGGCGGGGTATAAATTCAATATTTTTTAAAAAAAAAATTAAGAAGAATTCCTGTATGAACCTTATTGTAAAGGGCAACTCAGAAATGTCGCAGAAGTTCAAGGAGAGCCACCTCCACCGGCTCTGAAAGGTCTCTTCCCTCCAGCCTAATAAGAACGTTTGCTTCCCTGCTGTTCAATTTAATGCTTGGGTAGCACGAGTTAAACCGATGCCTTTGCAGCTCAGTAAACAGTCCATCCGGTTAAGCTGTAAGGCGCTCGCCCTCCATCGGCATCGTATTCAGTGTGATGGATTATTTCTCCCCGTAGATTGGATCGCAGCTGAAATTCAGATGCGTCTTAACAATTACTTTTCTAGAGCAAGGCCGCTCACTCTGGGGAGCGCAAAGCCCCTTCGGCAATGTTTTGCATGCTTGGCTTTCTCACCCATCCCCATCGCTCATTTGCTACACCTGAGATCGCGCTTGCAATGCCAACCGAGGGGTCACCTGCTCGCAATTTAGCTAGCTCTGCCACAGCTCTGTCCAGGTAGCTTCTTCTGCATTCTGTGAGGTCAAACATAATTGAATATTGGAAGCACAATTGCAATAAATCTCAATAGATGTTTACAGTGTGACCACTGGGTCTGTGGGGGATATGCTCCTGAACTTACAGGTGAACCCAATTGAAATAAACTTCCACCAGATGTTATCATCAAATCACCCCGGAGGTCCTAGGAAATGCCCAGAAAGGGTGTTTGCTACATCCTCCCAGGCAACTCTAGGATAATTTATGGTAGAATCACTTGGAGGACCTAGAAAATTGCTAGACAGAACATATTTTATTGGATCTGGATATGTAAAATTACAGGTACTCATCCTGCAGACATGGGGCATTTACCATATTTAATAATAATGCAAAAAAGTTGAAAAATTCGACCCATAGGTTATGCCACAAAAGTGCCATGAATCCAGTGAGATTCCAGTGGAAGATTTGATTGCAGGATTCAGCTGTAATACAAAGTTTGGATGTAATTTCAAAACATTACACAAACAAAAAATACAGATTAGAAAGCAATAATTTGCCCCTTAAGATCTTATTTAAAGGAGGAGAGAAAGGATCCAGAACCTTGGATAGCTCATTTAGAGTTGTTTGTTCTAAAGGATCCAGCACCTTGGATAGCTCATTTGGAGGTATTCGGCTGGGGTTAGGGCCTTCATCTAAACGGAAAATACATATATACATAATGTTCAGTTTTTTCTGTTTAGGTCTTGTACCCCTAAACCCAGCCGGCTGCATTTGGTTTTGGGGTTGTATTTAGTTCAGTGGTCCACAAAAATGTGAATGCCTTTCTGAAGGTACAAAAGTACAGGCCATATACTGGGGAATAGGAAGGTGGGGGGAGAGAGAAAGATAGAGCAAAGAAGAGGGGGATGAGTATCAAAATGAAATGTTCTGATGCCTGAGAAGATTAAATATGAAAAAATACCCAACACAGAGGGGATTATCTTTCTATTTAAAACCATCATAACTGGATGAATAAAGCACACAGTGGAAACTGACCTGGAAAATTAGCAATATTGGGACCACACAGCTTGCAAAAATCTCGCCCAGGTGAGCAACCATTTGGAAACAGTTTTTAAAATATATCCTATACAATATATATATATATATATATATATATATATATATATATATATATATATCTCCCCGCATAAGGATGGGTTGGTTCTATAATCCCCGATGGATCCTCACATCCACAGCACAGGACCACAATGATTATTTGCAACCTCTGATAAGAGATCTGGCATATTAATACCCCGATAAAAGTAATACCAGAGTTGCCATGCTGCCTGTTGCCTTGATAGCATCTGACAACCTGCTCTCATGTTACTTATTGACTAGGGAAAAGGGTTATGGCTATGGCTTAGCTGTCTCGCCGTCTGTCCTCCAGTAGAGACGAAAACAAGCAGGTAAAATGCAGATTACTTATCTAAATATATTCAGTAGACTCTAGCAACCAGACTTTTCATGCATTCAGCAAAAAAACCACCCAAAAATAATACTTTAAATTAAAATGAAAAGAAAATCAAATTTTAGTGAAAATATAGAAGTGTGCTGCATTAAGTTAAGATTGTCTTTCTTTGCTTTGAATTACTATAATTCAATAGGGATGGCAGGTCACTACAGAGTTGGTGTTATAGTATAGTATGAGGTATATTTTCAGTTTGACTTATTTTTAATAGTAACTCTTAAGCAACCAAAAACTACATTTATCTGTCATCTTTCAATCCCCATCGGTGCCAGTTAACTGAGTACATACATGTGTGTGTGTGTATTCCTTTGTGGGAGTTCAGTATTAATGCACAATTAATTAATTCATTAATTAAGTATTAATGCAGCTTGACTAGCTACCATGGTTCAATGCTATGGAATCCCAGGATTTGGTGAAGCGCTAGCACTCTTTGCCAGAGGAGGCAAAAGACCACATAAAAGTACAACTCGCATGATTCCATGGCATTAAGCCACAACACTTAGTGTCAAACAGCATTAATTCTACAGTGTGTAGACACAGTCGATGGCATTAACTGTGTAGATGCACCCCAAGATGCACCCCAAGATCCTGTTGAACTGCATCTCCACTGCATCATGCTGCCTTTCCTCAAGTCTTTTCCATGCTATTTGCTTGCTGAGAAACCCAGAGCTTGAAAACATTGTCTTCTTAAAGCTGGTGTCTATACAATGCAGTTTATTGGCCATTATTTTCCTATCTTATAGATGTGAGGAGTAGGTCAGTTACAACTATTTATCTGTAGAATTGAACAAAAAACTATACTTGTTGTGTTAGCAAGTGTCCATTATACATATAAACATTGGTCATTGTTCCATTTCACTTGTATACTGGTAGATAACAACAATAACATTTTGGGGGTCAAGTTGTACTCCCTGAAGTCAATGGCAAATTTCACTGAATAATATTAACAAGGGACATAAATAACCTAAATAACACAAAATTATAATTTAAGGATAGGTATACTGCAGTGCTTAGAGATGTGTAGAAATACTAGAAGTTTCACTCTCACGTCTTTTCATTAATCTCAGAATCCCAACCAATGTTTTGCCTGAACTGGACCTTGAATTGCCTTGAATTTTGCCATGGGTGAAATTCATTGGGAACTCTACCTCTGCCATGCTTTTGCTGCTATTTGGGTTGGGTGAGTGGTCAATACTGACACTGCCAGGATGAGTAAATGTTCAATGTATTGTCGAAGGCTTTCATGGCCGGAATCACTGCGTTGTAGGTTTTTTGGGGCTATATGGCCATGTTCTAGAGGCATTCTCTCCGGACGTTTTGCTTGCATCTATGGCAAGCATCCTCAGAGGCTGTGAGGCCTGGTGGAACTAGGAAAATGGGTTTATATATCTGTGGAATAATGTCCAGGGTGGGACAAAGCACTCTTGTCTGTTGGAGCTAGGTGTGAATGTTTCAACTGGCATTTGATAGCCTGGGAGGTTTTTTTTGCTGTGGCTTGTTAGTGCCTGGGGGAATATTTTGTTGAGAAGTGATTGTTTCCTCTCTGGAGTTTCCCTGAGTTTGAGTGTTGTTTTGCTGTTATAATTTTAGAATTTTTTTTAATACTAGTAGCCAGATTTTGTTCATTTTCATTGTTTTCTCCATTCTGTTGAAATTATCCACCCAATTTTCCTAGTTCTAACAGACCTCACAACCTCTGAGGATACTTGCCATAGATGCAGGTGAAAAGTCAGGCAAGAATGTCTCTAGAACATGGCCATATAGCCCGAAAAAACCTACAACAATGCACTGAGTAAATGTTCTTAGATGAAGCACCCATGTGGGGTGATGTCAGTCCGTAAACCTCCCCGCCTTTGTCTCCTTAGGTCTGAAGACCATCGTAGGTGCCCTTATCCAGTCAGTTAAGAAACTCGCAGATGTCATGATCCTGACCGTGTTTTGCTTGAGTGTTTTCGCCCTCATAGGGCTCCAACTCTTCATGGGGAACCTGAGACACAAATGTGTCCGGAATTACGAGGAATTTAACTCAACCAATGGCACCTTCGCTTCGGACCAGAAGATATGGCCAACTTTGGATGCCTTCCTAAATGATCCAGGTAAACCGCCTGCTTCTCTGCTGTTTTTTCCACTCCGTGCTTAAATGCATGACTATATTTCATGAGATATTCAGATTTACTACCATGAAGAAACTCAGAATTGAAAAATGTTATTCCATCTTGGCAATATTTGTCCCTTTCTTAACTGATAAACAGTATGACTCCATATCCAGAGGGGTTCTGTTCCAGGTTGCAATGTGCATATATGAAACCAAAGGTAATTAGAAACCCCTAGTAAATGCAAAAGCATGCTGTAGGAGCACACTATGGTCAATGTGTGGTGGAAGCATAGCATCACCCTAAAGAGTACCTATTCTATCAGATGTAGACAAATGAAACCATGATACTAGTTCTGTAGATATAGGGGTTATGTTGTAATTAAATAGCCAGCTATCCTTGCACAGGTTTCTTACCATGTATGGACCTCAAGGCTTTCAGACAGCAGTAAGGGTCATTTTCCCATGACTCATGTGTCATCCTTAGGGACATTGTTGTTGCCTTCAGATCCCTGACCTTCAAAAAATTGAATTTCCGCTCTAAGAGAAATGATTTTCCAGCAGAATAAGTCACACAGTATCTTTTGTATGTGTGTAGATCTCAGTGTGAGAATGCTTTGGTTCATTTCCCTTGGTTCCTATCTGATACCTTTGGAAAAGTGTGGAAAACTGGCATTTCTGCACTAGGTTCTGCCATCAATGGGATCCTATAGCATAACAAGTGATATCCTGACTGGCCAAAATTGTCCCTACCTGCATTAAGAGGATATTAAGAGGGATATCGCCATTCCCTTCCACCCTTTTGTCCTTCTTTCCTTCTCTCTTTCCTTCCCCCTTCCTTCCCTTCCTTCCTTCCATCCACCCATCCTTCCCTTCCAACCTTTCTCCTTCCCTTCTTTTTGTCTTTCATTTATCCTACAACAAACCAAATTGTTCTTCATCTTAATGAGCATCTTCCTTCAGTTTTGTTGACTTCTGTATCGATTGATCTGCAAGTTCCATCATCAATTCATCTTTTATTTATTTATTTATTTCATCAATCTTATATACTGCTCCTTCCTGCAGGCTTGGGGCGGTTTGCATACAGCCAGGTTAAAACAATTGGTACAGCAATAGAACATACAAATTCATAAAACAATAAAATACATAAAAGCAATGGAATATAAGCAATACATCGGTACAGTAAAGACTGAGAGCAGTGGGCAGATTTCAACATATGAAGGCTTCAGCTGAAAGCAAACCTAAATAGTGTGGTTTTACAGGCCCTCCGAAATGGGATGAGCTCTGTAATGGCCCAGACATCATCCGGCAGTGTGTTCCATATTGCCGGTGCCGCAGCCGAGAAGGCACGTTGCCTTGTTGTAGAGAGATGGCAGGAGCGAATTGATGGTACCATTAAGAGGTTTCACTCTTCCGAGCGTAGTGATCTCGGGGGAACATATGGGGTGAGGCGGTCCCTCAGGTACACTCGCCCTAGACCATGCAGGGCCTTGAAGGTCAAAATTAACACCTTGAAGACAATTCGGTACTCGATTGGGAGCCAGTGCAAATGCTGCAGGATGGGAGTGACGTGTTCTCTCACCGATGCTCCCACCAGTAGTCGAGCCGCGGAAAAAGGGTCTGGAGATTATGTGAATTATACATCGATGCATCTCTGGGTGCCAGTTTATTGTTGTGTGCCTTCAGTTCATTTCTGATTTATGGTGACCCTCAGGTGAAGCTACCAGAGGGGTCCTCGGTATAATATGTTTGGGGGTGGTTTACCTTTGCCTTTCTCTGAGGCTCTGAGAAAGTGTGACTTGCCTAAGATCAACCACTGGGTTTCCATGAAGAATCCTGGTTCCAAAGTCCTAGTCCTATATTCATACTACAGCACCATGTTGGCTGTCATGCCAATCCACTCATCTCAAGCCACTACATTGCACCGACTTTAAGACCAACTTGGAAGAGATAATTGCAGATGTGTCCAACCTTTGGACCATAACTCCCAGAAGCCCTGTCTAGCTTGTCCAATGGTCAAGAATCCTGGGTGATGAAGCTCCTCACACCTGGAGGAACAAAGGTTGGACACTATTGATTTAGAGCTTTGGATTCTGATTTGACACTTATAACCTGAGCTCCCTATGGACTTGTCAATTGGGTACTCTTCCATTATCTGGGCAAAGGCCAAAAGGTGGTGTTAGACAGAGAAAAATAGTCGGTTTTATGTGTGGAGGGGGTTTGAAGAATTAAAACTATTTCCTCCTGTTTGCCTGTCATTCCTCCCACCCATGTCACCATTGTGGAACCAACCCTCATTAATGAAATGAGAAGTGGGGAGGGAGAATAACCTGGGAAAATGGGGAAAATGGTTTCCCTCCTTCAAACCCCCCACCCAAACAAAATGGACTATCCTTTTCTATCTAACATCCTCTTTTGGCCTCGACATGGATAGTAGAGGGTTGAATGAAAAGTAATGCCTCCACCTTCATTACTTGGGTTTGGATGGGAATATTTTAATAAATCAAATGCATAAATAATCCTTAGAATATGCTCTTTGATTACTACTATTCACTTGTCCACATAATCACCAGACAATTGTATACATTTCTGCCAATAATGAACAAGTTTTGTGAAGCTGCCACGGAATAAGTCGACACTCTGTTTCCGCAACCAGCGTCTCACAGTTCTCTCAACATCTTCATCAGAAGCATAATGAAGTCCCTGAAGATCTTCTTTCATTATCAGGAACAGATGGAAATCAGATGGTGCGAAATCTGGAGGATGCCCTACGGTGGTGAGATCCAGTCTCTGAAGTTCTGCTGTGGTGGCATGTGGTGGCATCTGACATTTCAGGCGTCAGCATCCTGGGTACCCATTGTGCACAGATCTTCCGATAGCCAAGCAAAGCAATAATGTGACCCACACGTTCTTGTGAAATGCTGATTGTGCTTGCAATTTCTCTCTGTGTGATACGGTGATCATCCTGAATCAATCTGTCAACCTTTTGCTGTCACAGGACATCCAACTCTTTGTTTGTCATGCAAGTCAGATGTTCCCACCTCAACATCTTTAAACTTACTCACCCAACAACACACTGTACTCACACCAACACCATCAACATAAACAGCTTGCATTCTCTGATGAATCTTCTTTGGGGTGACACCTTCTGCTGTCAAGAATTCAATGACTGCACATTGCTTAAGTCTGTGCAGGGTTAAATACTTTGCACTTTAACAACACAATGCTAAGGCTTCCCGCCAAAATGGAATTGTAGAGGAGAGTCTACTGAACAAACCAGTACCTGCCGCATACCAGTGCTGCCATCTGTTGAGGAGTTACGAAGGTGGAGGCATTACTTTTTATTCAACTCTCATAGAGCAGTATCCTCAATTGCCTTTGCATGATTGTTTGGCAGCTTCCTAGCCAAGGGTTATAAAAACCTGCATCATATGGAAGAGTTTCTCTTCACCACCAAACTATTACCTTTGTCATGAATCCATTCTCAGTTGCTGTGTGGCATTGAGAAGTTGTTTCTGTTGGCTTTCAAATATTTTGTAGTACTATCGTCATAGCTTTTAGTTGTGTCTTGCCAATGTCTGTCTGTAGACTTGCTTGTAGGAGTGTCGCTTTGAAATGTCAGAATGAATGTGTCTGGAATCTTTAGGAAGATCCTGGAATCAAATGCCAGCAGACACCAAGGGCCCACTGTACACAATTGCAGTGTTTTTATGATACAATTTACTGTAGGCATATCTATTGACCTGAGCATTATTGAATTATAAAGAAGTGCAGAAGTGTCACTATTTGAAACCAGGGTGAAGTAATAAGCCCAAACCGAAGTGCCTGTTCCTGCAAGAAGAAAGGGATTCCCATTTCTCCACTAACGGAAGTGGTGTTACATTCCATCACTATGCATATAAAACACCTAGCAATATAACAGTATCTTTGGGTGAACCTCAAATTTATCAGGGCAACAAAACAAACAAGCAAAAACATGTAACAGAGAGAAAGAGAGACATGTCTGAACTGGTATTTTGTGGATGGTGAAAGAAATCATATCAATAGATGACAAATTACAAAACTCTGCCACAAACTAGTCTGGGCAGGAAGGTTCTTGGAACAGCAGAGCAACAGCAAACAGCAACTCAACATACATTGAGATCTGGATTTATTTATTATTATTTATTTCATACACTTGTACCCTGCCCTTCTCACCCCCAAGGGGGGACTCAGGGCAGCCTCACAGCAAGCACTATTCGGTGCCATCACAATCATAAAAACATTCAACAACGTTAAATAAACAAACAGTTGTTAAAAACACGCCAGTTAAAACCAAAGTCCGAGTCAGTTCATTGTCACTACAAATGGCTTATGTCTTCTTCTCACTTGCCACTATTAAATGATCAAATGCTTGGTCCCACAACCAAGTCTTAAGTTTCCTTCTAAAGGACAGGAGGGAGGTGGCCAATTTGATGTCCCTGGGGAGGGAATTCCACAGGCAGGGAGCCACTGCTGAGAAGACCCTGTCCCTCATCCCCACCAATCGCTTTTGTGACGGTGGTGGGATAGAGAGCAAAGCATCTCCAGATGATCTTAAATTTTGTGATGGTTCATAACAGAAGATACATTCGGACAGGTTGTCTGGGCCAGAACCTTATAGGGCTTTGACGGTTAAAACCAGCACATTGAATTGTGTTCGGAAGCTGATCAGCAGCCAGTGGAGCTGGCATAACAGAGGAGTTGTATGCTCCCTGTATGCCACACCGGTGAGCAACCTGGCTGCTGATCGTTGGACTAATTGAAGCATCCAGGCAGTCCTCAAAGGCAGACCCACATAGAGCATGTTGCAGTAGTCTATTCAGGATGTAACAAGAGCGTGGACCACTGTGGCCAAGTCAGACTTCCCAAAGCTGTATGGACACAGCTGGCGCACAAGTTTTAATTGTGTAAAAGCTCCCCTAGCCACCGCCGAGACCTGGGGTTCCAAGCTCAGCAATGAGTCCAGGATCACTCCAAAGCTGCAAACCTGTGTCTTCAGGGGGAGTGTAACCCTGTACAACACAGGCTGTAACCCTATGCCCTGTTCAGCCTTTCAACTGACCAGGAGTACCTCTGTCTTGTGTGGATTCAGTTTCAATTTGTTTGCCCTCATCCAGACCGACACAGCATCCAAATTCTAGTTCAGGACTTACACAGTCTCCTTAATGACAGATGGGAAGGAGTGATAGAGCTGAACATCATCTGCGCACAGATGACATCTAACCCAAAACTCTGGATGATTTCAACATCATCATAGTTCCCTGCCATTTTCATCTGTTTGGTGCACCATTTAGCAGCATTTCTGGTAAAAACACTGTGACGGCAGTTACTCCCAACCAGAAAGGACCCATTGAATCAGTTGCCAAATAGTGAGTAATGTCTCTTCCAGCAATTCACAAGTGGAAACCAAGCAACATCATGAGGAAGAAGACATAAGCTAGGAGCAGCTGGAACAGTTTGCTTTTGCTTGCACTTATTGGGAAGGGATACCCTCTCCATTCTTCCCTGTTGAATGCAAACTATTTTTGCATTATGAACTCAAATTGTAGTTGCTGAAGTCTCTCTCTTGGCATTACTTCGCGAATGAAGATTCTTAGGAAGGACTCATCCCACGCTTTTTACAAGTGCGTTGATGACTAAAATGGCCAATCTGAGAAAGGCAAGTTCGGTTACAGAAAGTACAGCAGAAAGTCTCCTTGGGTGATGTTGTTTCCAAGTTGCAGTTCTTTCTGCGTTGTTGTTTCTCTTTGAGACCCATTCGGCGTGTCTTCTCGAAAGAGGCCGCGACATTGTGGATAGTGCGTCTCCATGCCTGCCGATGTGAGGCCAGGGTGGACCATTTTTGGTGATCAATCTGGCCGAGCCTGAGATGTTGTTTCAGGGAGTCCTTATATCTCTTTTTGGGGGTGCCTCTCTTGCGCTGACCCATGGCGAAGTAATCTGAAGTTGTTGAAGTAATCTTAAGACAAAGAAGGAAAGTGGGAGGGGAAGAGAGAGAAACTAGGACATTATGAAAGCAGCTGAAAAGATGGAATGGCAAAGGATTAACTGGGACTTTTGCTACCAAACTGGGACAGATGGGATGGGAACATGAAAAAAACACATAGACAAATTCAGTGGATTCAATGTCTAGAAGTGAATTGGGTCTGGCAATAGAATTTAGGCCTGGATGGGGGAATGAATTCCATTTATAGCCAGAAAGCCAAATATTTCCAGGTTTGCAAAATGCTCCATAAGGCTAAAGGAAATGTCTTGAGCTGTAGGGCATCAATTCATTTTCCAAATGTTTACAATTTCCCCTTGTAATATGATTGTACTGTTATGCCTCTTTCCCTGTGTGTGTGTATGCTTTAGGGCCAGATATGAACAATAGTGCCAGTAAATCAATCATTTTGTAAGTTTTATTCAGCGCTGAATGACTTAACATCATTTGAGGGCTATTGATCACACTACATAATAAGATTCCGCTTTTCAATTGCTGGAAGATTGATGTTGCAAATGCAGACAAAGCAAGGATTAGGGATGCTGAGTTCGATCAAACAAGGACTAGATTAAGTAAAAGCCTGCCATTGTTCATTAGGAAGTGGTGTCTCAGCCAGAATCCAGAGGAGTTGGTTTGGTCAGGACATCACGGGCTACTCAGAAGGTTAGTACCTGCAGAACCCACAAGATAGAGCCCAAATACCTGTTCCTGAACATCAGTGTGGGCATGGCACTCTTTGGTGGACTCCAGGAGTTCTGTGGGCTTTCTAGCAAGAGTCTGGAAGTGGATCATCCCATTCCTATGAACCTCTGTAGGATGTCACACATTAGAGACAGGAGAAAGTTTATTTTCTTCTATTATACTGCTAGATCAGCAGCAAGAGTAAGTTCAATGAAGCTCAGATAAAAGGGACATGTGAGCAGCTAAAGGATGTTGGATATTTATGTGCTATCCAAGGTGCTGAATCTAATTGAAGTGTAATATCCCACATTTGGGTAGGTCCTTGCAAGTTCAAAGTAAAACCCAGATAGATTCACCACTCCACTAACACAGAAACCATCAGCTTCCAATGTGTAGAAAGGAACAGGGATGTTAACATGGATTTCACTGGGACACCAAACATCTAAAATCGGCATACAGTCAAATTGAAAAATTGAGTTTGCTTTTTTTCCATTTGGAAGTTATTGTTTGCTTTTCATGTTTTGTGGAAAGAAAGTAGTCAGTCAATGAAATAATAATAATTATCCAAATACTCACATTTTTTAATAATAACACTATGAGAAATCATTAGGTTGTTGTAGGTTTTTTGGGATGTATGGCCAACAATTTCCAACAGACCTCACAACCTCTGAGGATGCCAGCTGTAGATGCAGGCGAAACATCAGGAGAGAATGTTTCTACAACATGGCCATACAGCCCGAAAAACCTACAACAACCCAGTGATTCCGGCCATGAAAGCCTTCGACAATATAAGGAATCATTAGCTAGATTTTTACTATGGCTAATATATCATGACATCTGATTATAACAATCTGGCTTGTTTCTCTGCACAATAAGGCACGTAAATAAGCCAACATAGAATCATAGAATGATAGAGTTGGAAGAGACCTCGTGGGCTGTCCAGTCCAAATGCCTGCCAAGAAACAGGAAAATCGCATTCAAAGCACCCCCGACAGATGGCCATCTAGCATCTGCCTACGAGCCTCCAAAGAAGGAGCCTCCACCACACTCCAGGTCAGAGAGTTCCACTGCTGAACAGCTGAACAAGCTTGCTCCCTCCTCCCTATGACATCCCCTCACATATTTATATATGGCTATCATGTCTCCTCTCAGCCTTCTCTTCTTCAGACTAAACATGCCCAAGTTTTAAAGCTGCTCATAGGGCTTTTTCTCCAGACTCTTGATCACTTTAGTATGTGTTTGTTTGAATGTCACAATAAAAAACTGTAACCAATGGGTCCATTGTTTGTTCCCAACGTGGTTGGCATATCCATGTATCCTTGTCAATGCAAACTCTTGAATCTGACTGGTGTAGCTTAGTTTAACCAAAAGCTACAACTGAAAGTGAGAATAGGGAAAAAACATGGAGACAATTGATCAATAATGAGTGCTCAAATATATGGCAGAGCCAGTGTGGTGTAATGTGCTGCGCCTGAGACTAGGTCTCTAGAAGGAAAAAAAGGTTCTAATCTCTGTTTGGATGTTGGGTGATCTTGGACACTCTCTTAACCTCCGAGGAAAGCAATAGCAAAAGTCATCTGAAAAAGCCTTGCTAAGAAAAGTTTTTCTGACCACCATAAACTAGAAACAACATGAAAAGCTCGAATAGCAAATATATGAAGAAATAGTTTTACTGTGGTTCCAAGACTGGCAAATTTATCTAAGGAAGTGGGCTGCAACCCATGAAAAGTTGCGCTAAAATAAATGAGTTAGTCATGAAAGTGTTGCAAGACTCCTACCTGCTTTTTGGATTGAAGCAGAGTTTGGCAGTTGCTCAGAAATTGTACTTTTTTGGCTGTTGTGCAAGTAAAGAATGTTCAGAAAACAAAAGGGGCCGGAGGAGATATTCTAGGGATTGTTTCCCTTTAAAGGATTTTAATAGGGGCTTGTGACTTTCACACTTTCCTTTAACAACATTATGGGATTCCAGTTAAAGGAATATGTTTGGGTATTTTGAATGTGGTAAGAACCATATAAGAAGTGAAACATGCACACTTTTTGTCTCAGGTTTAAGAGTAAGAGACATTCTTGTGTTCTGTGCTAACGGGGGATGGTCAGTATATATATATTTATTTATTATTCATTCTTGTATACCGCTCCTTCCAGCAGTCTCGGGGCGGTTTACATAAAATCAATTAAAACAGCAACAATTACATATTTAATAGCAACTTAAAACAACAGTGTAACACAGCATAAAACCAGATGATTCCCATAGGACTCCATGAATTAACAACTTTATCCAGGGCTATTTAAGTTGAAAGCTTGTCTGAAAAGAGTCGTCTTACAGGCTCTCTGAAACGGTGCTAGCTCCTTAAGGGCCCGGACTTCATCTGGCATTGAATTTCATAACATGGGCGCCGCTACCGAGAAAGCTTTTGCTCTAGTTGTTGACAGACGGCAGGAGTGGATGGATGGCACTACTAGAAGTTTTTGCTCTTCTGAACGTAGTGATCTTGGGGGAACATATGGGGTGAGGCGGTCCCTCAGATATACCGGCCACAGACCATGCAAGGCCTTAAAGGTTAGCACCAACACCTTGAAAACAGTCTGGTACTCTATTGGTAGCCAGTGCAGTTGCTGCAAAATAGGTGTAATGTGCTCTCGTGCCGATGCTCCCATCAGCAGCCGAGCAGCAGCATTCTGCACTAGCTTGAGTTTCCGGACTGATGACAAGGGAAGGCCAATGTAGAGGCCATTACAGTAGTCCAGTCTCTAGATGACCATCGCCTGGATCACCATGGCCAGGTCGTTCCTGGGCAGCTAGGGAGCCTAGCCTGTCGTAGATGGATAAACGTGGTCCTGCATACCGTGGAGATTTGCATCTCCATCGATAGCAGTGGATCCAATTGGATCCCCAGACCTCCAGGCTTAGGAGCTTGCCATCCAGGGTAGGCAGCCGGCATCCACCTAACCCAGGGCGACCCAGCCATAGGATCACCTTCAACCGGCTGGAACGCAGCCAACCAGTCACAGCTTCTAGGCATTGATGGAAACAATTGGGTACAGTATCCGGCCTGCCTTCCATTCTCAGCACCAGCTGGGTGTCATCAGCGTACTGATTTACTTCTTCCTTTCTCTGTATGGCTAAAAAATATGGAGAAAAGAAAATGAAGGATTATGAGAGTGGCTGATGAAAATTTGTGAATTGACAAGGATGTCTAAGGAGAAATATTTGTCCTCTGGGGATGCCTGCCATAGATGTGGGTGAAACGTCAGGAGAGAATGCTTCTGGAACATGGCCATACAGCCCAGAAAACTCACAGCAACCCAATATTTGTCCTACTTTAGGAAAGACTGGAATTTATTACTTTGTTATAATAATTTATTTATTTATTTATGTTTCAAACTTCTATACCGCCACTCCCCGGAGGCTTGGAGCGGTTTACAGTTTGATTCATAACACAATAACAATACAGAACAGACATTACAACAGAAGCAAAACAGGGGTGGAACATAAATAAGGGAGGAAACATAAGGATCACATACATTCAGCAATGGAATGGGGATAGGGATTGGATAGAACCAGGGTCCATACCGATTGACCCCTTACTGTGATTGTCCTATGGTAGCAGTTGGCGACCATCAAAGGGAGGCAGCCGCGGGACTCCCAAAGAGCTCTGTAGGATCACAAGGTTGGGAAGGAGAAGGACATCATCTCCGACTCTTGGGCCCTGTGTTCTCAAAGGCTGTCTCCTTACAAGTCCAGCGACCTGGCTCAGGGGCTGGCAGCTCTCCGAAGGACATTTTGAAGCTCCAAAGTTTGAACTCCGGAATGTCCTCGAATGAAATGTCCTCTGGGTCCCTGAGGTAAACACTCTGGTCCTCTTCCACCGTTGAAGACCTACAGCATTCGCAGCAGTCCTGGGGACTCTGTGATCATGATGAGTCGTTGATCCGGTCCTGGGCTGGGCGATCTGGTTGGTAATAATGATGGGCACATTTGTCAACGGGATATAGGGAACTCTCTGAAATTGATGGCTTCGCCATAGGTCAACAGGTGATTTGAAGGCAAATAGAAACAAATCTTACAAATTTATTTATTTATTTGTTTAAAACGTTTATATTCCGCTCTTCTCACCTTGCAGGGGACTCAGGGCGGAGCACAACCTATATATGGCAAACATTCAATGCGGGACATAAAAACATAAATATATACAAACATTAAAATCACTTATATCCACTTTAAAACCAGTTGCTTAAAAACCCATCTCAGGACACCATTACGGTATATTATTTTTATAATAATAATAATACACTTTATTTATATTCCGCTCTTCTCATCCCTGCCAAACCGCCTGTGATGGTGGCGGGACTGAGAGCAGGGCCTCCCCAGAAAATCTTAGTCTTCACAGTAGTTTATAAAGGGAGATGCGTTTGGACAGGTATACTGGGCTGGGGCCATTTAGGGCTTTATAGGCCAAAGCCAGTACTTTGAATTGTGCCTGGTAGCAAACAGTGGAGTTGAGGTAACCTGAGAGTTGTGTGCTTCCCATATGCCGCCCCAGTTATTAACCTGGCTGCCTCTTGTTGGACTATTTGAAGCTTCTGAACCATCTTCAAAGGCAACCCCATGTATTATTATTATTATTATTAAACTTTATTTATACCCCACCACCATCTCCTTTCAGGAACTTGAGGTTGCTAGCAAGAGGCAAGCCCAACAAATACCATAAACAAAATAGAATACATACAGCATATAATAAACTCAAATAAAATACAAACAAGAAAGAAAAACAACACAGTGGGATAAAAACCAGGTATGAGGTGTGAAAAGTTAAAAACAAGGAGTTGAACAAAGTGAGCTGGGCCAGATGCGAGGATAAAAACAGGAGATTGAGTGAGATAGGAAAATGGAGTAGTATCTAGTGGGAGATATGGATGGAACGAGCTATGAGGTTTAATTTTCTTGCCCCGGGGGTGAGGTAAAGTGTCTCGAAAGGACAAGTTTATGCTGGGATGGTCATAGTATGGGGATTTGTTATTCATTCATCAAAAGTGAGGCGAAACAGCCAAAAAGTTTTCAAACTTTTCCTAAAAGCTGACAAGGTAGGTGCTTACCTAATCTCCCCAGGTAGTGAGTTCCAAAGCTGGGGGGCCACCACTGAGAAGGCTCTCTAGAGCGTGTTGCAGTAGTCTATCCTGGATGTAACGAGAGCGTGGACCACCGTGGCCAAGCTTAACCTCCTATATCTGCAAAGATATGTTCCTGGAGTTGGTGTGGATATTTAGGATTGTGGATAATTGCGGACCCAATTGAAATGAAGGACTTCAGGCCCAAGAATACCATACAATTACACTAGATTCTAGTGACTAGAAGACCTAGAACAGTGTTTTTCTACCTTTTTTGAGCCGTGGCACATTTTTACATTTACAAAATCCTGGGGCACACCACCAACCAAAATGACCCAAAATTACACTCTAACACAGAAATACATATAGTTAATATGTTTTTAAATGTATTTATACACTCAGTGTGAAACCTGGGCCTGTTTCGATGAACACAACATATATATGACTTCCTCTCACATACTTATACATGGATATCATGTCTTCTCTCATCCTTCTCTTCTTCAGGCTAAACATGCCCAGCTCTTCAAGCCGCTCCTCATAGGACTTGTTCTCCAGACCCACCCTGAGTGAAACTTGCTTCCAGTTAACTATGGATGTCATGAAGCTGTTATAAACAGTTCCTTCCGGGGGGGGGGGGGGGTTTCATAGATCTGTGTGGCCTCTTTCGCTTCCTCCCTCCTCCCTCCGCAAAAGCAGAGCACTGGGTGGAAGTGATTGAGTTGACGTTTTCGTGTTGGCTTGGATTTCTCGCGAGAACAGCCAACGCCGGAAGCTCCACGTCGGTGAATTGGGCAGTGAGCTAACCTGGGAGCATCTGGAGGCTGGAGCAGCCCTGAGCGGGAGCTGGAGCCATAATGAGTCGAGGCTCCTGAATGCTTCCTCAAGGCGGGCCTGGCCTTGGCATTTGCCGGAGCCCTTCCTTTGCCTCGGGGAGGATCTTTGGGGAGGGAAAGAGGGAGAAAGAGCTGCTGGGAGGGGGGAGAGTGCCAATTTCCCACGGCACACCTGATGATCGGTCACAGCACACTAGTGTGCCGCGGCACACTGGTTGGGAAACACTGATCTAGAAAATGCTGAGGAAAGACATATTTTGTTGGATGAAGGAAACCATGGATAGTTGTCCTGCAGATACGAAACCAGATAGAAGACTTTGTCAAAAGTTGGAAGGGATGTGGTTTATCAAAAGACTGGTTTTTCCTCCAGTAAACAGAGAAATGTGAAGTGTATGAGGACTGAGTCAGAAAGATAAAACTTCATAGCTATATGTCTAAAAATACGGAAATTCAGCTGAGTCCATTTTAGGCTCCCAATGCACTCTTTCTTGAAGTAACTATATACAACCTAAGGGAATTTGGAACAGATGACAAATACATACACAGACGTACACCAAATGGATAATATTTGAAGAGCATTATGTTCATCCAACAAATAAGCAACCACTCCTATATATGGTTATTTTAATGTGTGGGTGGGCATTATGGATTTTAGGGACAAAACTTCAAATTTCAAACCTGCAAACCTGGCATCGAGTAAATGTGTTTTGATGGAGATGTTAAGGTACACTTAGTAATAAAGTGCAGTTTAAGAGTTATGACTCAGCCTTGATTCATGAGATGTAAATGACAATAAGCAAATACCATGGCAAGCTGGAATGTCTAGATGCTCAATGCTATGAGATCCTGGGAGCATTGTGTAGCATTGAATTTTTGCTGTTGTTAGACATTTTGAGTCCCTCCATGAGATAGAGAACAACGGGATATAAAAGTTTGAAATAAATAAAAAGAATAACCGTGAGAGCTGTTCAGCAGTGGAACTCTCTGCCCTGGACTGTGAACTCTATCTTTGGAAGCTTGTAAACAGAGGCTGGATGTCCATCAGTCAGGGTGCTTTGAACCTGATTTTCCTGCTTCTAGGCAGGAGGTTGGCCTGGATGGCCCACAAGGTCTCTTCCAACTCTATGATTCTTTCACAATGACTGTTTTGACACCCATCCTATATCTGCTCGTTTCCTTTTTCCGGCCTAAATGTGGTTCATTTCTGCTTGTTGGAATTCATTTAGTTTTGGTCCCACTCTCTACCCAGTTGGCAGGTGACGGACATTATTGTCCCTGATTGTCTTGGCAAGGCATGTTCTTTTGCCAGCGCAAAAGCCATCTGGAATCTCACCTACGTGAGTTCCTCTCTGCGGCACCATCTCCGCATTTCACGAGGCAATGAAGCTGATGTGACTTAGGCTCCTTGGTCAAAGCTGACTTTTCGAACTCAATTATTCTCGAGGTTGGAAAGTTACGCTGGCAGATCTTGCACCTCTCTTGGAGAAGAGGTTGAGTTACCTGCCAGAGGGAAGGAATGTTTTTCGATCGGTGGGAAACCTGTCCCTGCTAATCCATCCGGAAAGGTAGGAAAGAGACTTTGCAAAGGGCAGCAAACCAAAAAAAGAAACATCCTTGAGAAGCAGACAAGTTTGGTCTGGAACTGTGGAATAATATCCTTGTACGCTCCCACAAGAGGCTACTGTTAGGACATGATGGTAATGACAAAGCAATGGAATGGTTTCCAGTTTGGCAAGGAGGTCAAGCAAGGCTGCATTTTGTCACCCTGTCTGTTTTACTTGTATGTTGTGAATTAGGGCTGGTTGATCCAACAAAAAAGTGGTTCAAAACTCTCTTCGGATGTAGCGGACGCTGGCGCTGTGAATTTTAAATGATTTCCAAAATTTTTTGGGGAAATGCTTCAAAATTTCTGAAATTTCCGAAATTTTGAAAATACTTCATTAATGGCTGCATCCAAACTGTTTGAATGTGGCTTTCCTCCCCACGTCAGGAAGGAAAACCGCATCCAAAGCGGGTTATGCAGCCACTTTGGACGCGGCTTTCCTTCCCCCTGTGGGGCCATTCAGATCTGAAGGGAAGGCATGGGTTTGGATACCCATTCCTTCCCTCCGAATCTGAACCACCGCAAAACCTCCGGATCTGTTTAAGGTGGCTTCCAACCCAGTTCTTAGGAGGAGGGAAGAAATCTGCGTGGAAGGGAAGGCCAGGGAAGGGAAAACCCTTTCCGAAAATGGCATTTCCTTTCCGAAGATAGCAGTGGTGGCTTCGAATTAGGTAATTTACTTCCGGATTGCTTAAAGCGCTTCAAAAGTAATTTAGAATTGAATTTAATACGAATTTGATCAAGATACGAAAAATCTAACCAGGCCTACTGTGAATACATTATGCATAAAGCAGGATTAGACTTGGAGGAAGGAGGTGTGAAAAGAGAGGGAAGGAACATCAACAAGTTGATATATGTAGATGACACCATCCTACTCATAGAAACGAGCAAAGAGATGGAGCAATTAAGAGAGAAAGTATGAAGTCAGATGTATAGGAGCTGAACATTAACATAAGTAAAGCCCATAGAGCAGGCATGAGCAAACTTTGATCCGCCAGGTGTTTTGGACTTCATCTCCCACAATTCCTAACAACCTCAGGCCCTTTCCTTTTCCCCTTCAACCATTTAAGGAAAGGGCCTGAGCCTTTTAGGAATTGTGGGAGTTGAAGTGCAAAACACCTGGAGGGCCCAAGTTGGCCCATGCCTGCTATAGAGGATTTACACAGCTTGAAATAGTTCAATATTTTCTATACCTTGCTTCAGACATTGGCACGCCTTCCTCTTAGCATGTTTCTCCCGTTCTCCCTCCATTCATGCCTCTTCAAATTCTGCAGCACTGCTGGTCACAGCTGACCTCCAGTTAGAGTGCTCAGGGGCCAGGGCCTCCCAGTTCCCGGTGTCTATGCCAGTTTTTAAGGTTGGCTTTAAGCCCATCTTTAAACCTCTTTTCCTGTCCACCAACATGACGCTTCCCATTCTTGAATTGGGAGTATAGTAACTGCTTTGGGAGACAGTGATTGTGCATTCAGACAACGTGGTCATTCCAGTGGAGTTACATAAGAACATAAGAACATAAGAAGAGCCATGCTGAATCAGGCCTCAGCCCATCTAGTCCAGCATTCTGTGTCACACAGTGGCCCACTAGTTGTACACAGGGATCTCTATCAGAAAGGAGGGCAAAACCCTCACCTGCTCCCGACCCCCCACAACCAGTACCCGGGGAAAATCCTGCCTGCCTCCATCCAGTTGGTGGCATAGGAGCATCGCTTCAATGCTGGTGGTCTTTGCTTCTTCCAGCATGCTAGCATTTGTCCACCTGTCTTCCCAAGAGATTTACAGTATTTTTTGGAGGCAACACTGATAGATCATTCCAGGAGTTCAGTGTGACATCTGTAGACAGTCCACGTTTCACAGGCATATAGCAGAGTTGGGAGGACAATAGCTTTACATATTGTCTAAGGCTTTCATGGCTGGAATCGGTGGGTTGTTGTAGGTTTTTCAGGCAAAAGCAGAATGGGTTGCTGTGAGCTTTCTGGTCTGTATGGCCATGTTCAAGAAGCATTCTCTCCTGACGTTTCGCCTCCATCTGTGGCAGGCATCCTCAGAGGTTGTGAGGTCTGCTGGAAACTAGGAAAATTGGGTTTATATATATGGAAACTCTTGTCTGTTGGAGCTAGCTGTGAATTTTTCAATTGGCCACCTTGATTAACATTTGATGGCCTGACAGTTTTTAGATGTGGCTTGTTAGTGCCTGGGAAAATCCTATGTTGAGAAGTGATTAACTGTCCATGATTGTTTCTTGTCTAGAGTTCCCTGTGTTTGAGATTTGTTCTTTAATTACTGTTATAATTTTAGAGTTTTTTAAATACAGGTAGCCAGATTTTGTTCATTTTCATGGTTTTTTCCTTTCTGTTGAAATTGTCCACATGTTCATGGATTTCAGTGGCTTCTCTATGTAGCCTGACATGGTGGTTGTGAGAGTGGTCCAGCATTTCTGTGTTCTCAAATAATATGCTATGTCCAGATTGGTTCACCAGGTGCTCTGCTATGCCTGACTTTTCTGGTTGAAGTAGTCTGCAGTGCCTTTCATGTTCTTTGATTCATGTTTGGGCAATGCTGCGTTTGGTGGTTCCTATGTAGACTTGTCCACAGCTGGATGGTATATGGTAGACTCCTGCAGATGTGAGAGGATTCCTCTTGTCAACAATTGGGTCACACAGTTTACAGAAAACCTATACACACAGATAGATACCTATTATTTATTTACTATATTTGTATACCGCCCTTCTCAGCCCGTAGGTGACTCAGGGCGGTTTACAATTAAACATCGAGCATAAAAACACAGTAAACAATTAAGATAATATAAAGCATGATAAAATCAATAAAAACATACTGTATATCATCTGAGTCTTCTTGTTAAAACCATTGTCCAATTTCGTTGTCCCATTTTCCTGTCTGTTACGCTGTATTTAAAATGCCTGCTCAAAAAGCAATGTCTTAACTTTCTTCTGAAATATTAAAAGAGAGGGGGGGCCTATCTAATATCCCTCAGGAGAGCATTCCATAGCCAATGGGCCAACACAAAGAAGGCGCTGTTTCTCGTCCCCGCCAACCATGCTTGAGACGAAGGCGAGATCGAGAGCAGGGCCTCCCCAGATGAGGAGGTTCATAAGGCTTACATACAAACTTCAACCATCACCCAAGTCAAAAAAGTAGCATCATTAAAGCCCTGGCAGACCGTACAAAAAGAATCTGCGATGCTCACCTCCTCCAAAGTGAACTGAACCACCTAAGCTGCGCTTTACAGTCCAATCGAGACATCAGAAGAGCTGCAAGACTGAGAACAAGCCATGAGAGTAAAGACAAAGATCCACCCAGAGGAAAAGGGTTCTTGCCATACATCAAGGGAACCACACACATAGGGAAGCTGATGAGGAAACACAACCCACAAGCTATCTATAGACCCAATTAAAAAATCCAACAAATGCTACGTTCAGCAAAGGACAAGAGGGTTCCTCTCACCTCTGCAGGAGTCTCTCTCAGAATTTTCCTCCAACACAATGCTGACTCTCCCTCAAACTGGAATGACACACTGGGTTGCTGACAAGTGCTTCAATAGCAAGAAACAGAGCCGCCCATTTTGTTGATAGTGACAATTCAATGTATTGTCAAAGGCTTTTATGGCCGGAATCACTGGGTTGTTGTAAGTTTTTGGGGCTATATGGCCATGTTCCAGAAGCATTCTCTCCTGACATTTTGCTTGCATCTATGGCAGGCATCCTCAGAGATTTTGAAGTTTGTTGGAAACTAGGAAAATGGGGTTTATATGTATGTGGAATGTCCAGGGTGGGAGAAAGAACTCTTGTCTTCTTGAGGCAAGTGTGAATGTTGCAATTGGCCATCTTGATTAGCAGGCCCGGATTAACCCCTTTTGGCGCCCTAGGCCACACTTTGGAATTACGCCCCCAAACTAACCTCTACCAGGGGCGGGGCTTCCCTCTGTCTCCTCCTCTTCGCAGCGGGCCCTCCTTTCTTGAGTCAAGGAAGGAGGGCGTGAGGAGGGGGCAGAGGGAAGCCCCGCCCCCGGTGCTGGCAGTGGGCCCGGGGGCGGGGCTTCCCTCTGCCTCCCCCTCCTCGCGGCATGCCCTCCTTTCCTGAGTCAAGGAAGGAGAGCGTGAGGAGGTGGAGGGAAGCCTCGCCCCCCAGGGCCACTGCCGGGCATGTGCAGCAGGAGGGCGCGAGCGCCTCTGCCTCCTCCACCATGTTCCTGGGTGCCGTGCATGCCCGGCAGTGGCCCCGGGGGCTTCCCTCCGCCTCCTCCTCCTCGCGCCCTCCTTCCTTGACAAAGAGGCGAGGGGGGCACCATTCCCTCCTCCCCCGCCCCCTTGCAGCGCTCTCCCCCCGCCCTACCCCGAGAGAGAGAGAGAGAGAGAGAGAGAGTTATGTTGCAGTTTTGTTTCAACATTTTTTTGGGTCCATGTGAATTGCGCCCCCCTTGGCTTGCGTCCCTAGGCCATGGCCTAGGGTGGCCTTATGGGTAATCTGGGCCTGTTGATTAGCATTTAATAGCCTAGCAGTTTTCAAAGTGTGACTTCTTTCTGCCTAGGGGCATCCTTTGTTGAGAGGTAATTAGCTGCCCCAGATTATTTCTTCTCTGGAGCTCCCCTGTTATGATTTTAGAGGGTTTTTTAATACTGGTAGCCAGATTTTGTTGATTTTCGACAACACATTTAAATGATGCAATCCCCTTTACTATCGTAGGGCATTATATCCAACTCCATTCTGCTGCACATGCTGGCTTCTTTTGAGCTCATAAGTCAGCAAAATGCCTCCAAATAACAGTCCCTCGCCTGTGTTACCCCAGAGCAATTTCCCTTGAATGCAACCACTCTAGGTTTGGAGGAGAGGAAAGCTCGCATGGCTCTTTTTATCTGTTATCTATCCCGTAGTTGGCAAAGGGCCGCTGGCGGAGCATTCCTTCCTGCTGCGGTCATGCTGTTCTGCTTTAGAGGCGCCTTGTCATATCCCAAGACAGCTAAGTTCCACTCAACACCATCACGCCCAGCATCTCTTCGGTATGGTGGGAGAAAAACCACCACTAACAAGAGGAAAACATACTTGAGAAAATAGCCGCTCTTTATTGATTGTAAAATAATGCAACTCTTCTCGAAAGAAAGCTCTCTTGGAGTGTTTTTGTATTACGTAGGCTTAGGAGATGTTTTTAAAAGTTGGAGTTCGAAATGAAGATGGAGGAAGTTTGGACTGCAAAAGGGTCCTGAATTTACTTCCCTTAGAGCTCTATTCATTACTCTAGCACAGGCATGAGCAAACTTGGGCCCTCCAGGTGGGAAGTTTGGCCCAATTCTATCATTGGTGGGGGGTCTGAATGCTTTTTGATTGTAAGTGAACTATAAATCCCAGAAACTACAGTTCCCAAATGTCAAGATCTATTTTCCCAAAACTCTGCCAGTTTTCACATTTGGGCATACTGAGTATTCATGCCAAGTTTGGTCCAGATCTATCATTGCTTGAATTCACAGTGCTCTCTGGATGTAGATGAACTATAACTCCAAAACTCAAGGTCAATGCCCACCAAACCCTTCCAGTATTTTTTGTTGTTCATGGGAGTTCTGTGTGCCAAGTTTGGTTCAATCCCATTGCTGGAGTTCAGAATGCTCTCTGATCGTAGGTGGAGTATAAATCCCAGCAACTACAACTCCCAAATGACAAAATCAATCCCGCAACCCCATCAGTATTCAAATTTGTGCCACATTTCGTCAAGTGCATATGCAAGTCCTGCATATCAGATATTTACATTATGATCCATAACAGTTGCAAAATTACTGTTTTGAAGTAGCAATGAAAATAATTTTATGGTTGGGGTTCACCACAACATGAGGAACTGTATTAAGGGGTCACGACATTAGGAAAGTTGAGAACCACTGATCTATATTGTCCTTCCCAGTAGGTGCAAGCAAAAGAACACTGCTGAATCCTCTCTTAACATGTGTGTTCTTCCTCAGTAACAACTTTTGCTATCTCGGCCACACTCTGTTTTTGTTGGCCACAAGGGTCTATGGCTGGATCTACACTGCCACATAGGAGGTCCTCCTCTCGGTTCCACCCCTGTCCCAAGCACAGCTGGTGGGAACGAGAGAAAGGGCCTTCTCTGTGGCTGCCCCCCACCACTGTAACTCCCTTCCTAAGGTGTTAAAGATGGCCCCTGCCTCCCCACTTTTTAGAAAAACAGCTGAAAACATACCTTTGCTCACTGGCTTATGAGGAGGAGGAATAGTAGTTGGCAATACTACCATTATACCTCTGATTAATAGTTGTCATCTGTATCCATGCTCTGCTCACCCCACTAGCTGAATAGATATCTTGAACAATGATTAATCAATTTGCCCCAAGGAAATGGGAAATTATTGTTTCCATTCGATGCTTGATGTTTTGTCTTATGTCTTTAGACCAGACCTGGGCAAACTTCGGCCCTCCAGGTGTTTTGGACTCCAACTCCCACAATTCCTAACAGCCGGTAGGAGTTGAAGTCCAAAACACCTGGAGGGCCAAAGTTTGCCCAGGCCTGCTTTAGACTATGAATCCCTAAACACTAGTTCTGGCCCAGCTCACCTTTCTGAACGTATCTCCCTCTATGACCCACTTTGGAGGTTAAGATCGTCGGGGGAGGCCCTGTTTTCGGTCCCACCCCCATCGCAAAAGCAACTGGTGGGGATGAGAGACAGGGCCTTCTCAGTGGTGGCCCTTTGCCTATGGAACTCTCTCCCCAATGAAATTAGATCTGCCCCATCCCTCCTGAACTTCAGGAAAAAAACTGAAAATATGGCTCTGGGTTCAGGCTATTGGCCTGTAATAGGAGTAGTGCAATATGAGACTGCAAATTAATATAATGACAACTCAGACCAGCCCTGGAATACGATTTGGAGCATGTGATTCAAATGCTATTTTTTAAAATGCCTTTGGTTTTAACGTTTTTGTTTATTTACCGATGTATTAATATATGAATTGAATTGTTGTCTTTGTAAGGCCGCCCGGAGTCCCATTTTGGGTTGAGAAGGTGGGCTATAAATGTGGTAAATACATAAATAAATATTCTTTTCCTCTCCTCCCACTGAGTTAGTGGAGTGCAAACTACTTTTGTGTTTTGAACTCAATTTTGAAGGCATTAACGTAAGCTGAATACAAAGGACAAAAATGGGAGAAGGACAGAGAAACCGGGACATTTTAAAAGCAGCTGAAGAACTGGGAAGACAAAGGATGAGTCAATATTGTCCTTTCCAAACCAAGACAATTGAGGGTGATAATTTCATCCATTTTATTAAACAATCTTCCAAATGAAGTGAAATGAAATATTCAAATGGATAGAAACCTAATATATCTGGGAAAGACGTTCTGTCCTGGTCCCGCTTCTGCGATGCTATCTTTCCATTTGCAGGGAGGTTTGACTACTAGTCCTCTGCTTAGAGAAATTGGACAGATCAAAAGATACCCATTTCCATGGCTTATATCTTTTGTTAAATTAAATCCTGGAAACTGACAGTGGCTTTATTTCCTTTTCTTTTCTTTAAAATTACAGTGAACTACTACTTTAAAGAGGGCACGACAGATCCATTATTGTGTGGGAACAGTTCAGATGCTGGGTGAGTATTGCTGGAGGAAAGAGCAATGGTAAATTCTTGTGTGTGTGTCAGGAGCAACTTGGGAAACTGCAAATCGCTTCTGGTGTGAGAGAGATCTGGCTGTCTGCAACTATGTTACCCAGGGGATGCCCTGATGTTTTACCATCCTGTGGGAGGCTTCTCTCATGTCCCGCATGGGAAGCTGGATCTGACAGGTGGGAGCTCACCCTTCTCCCCAGATTTGAACCGCCGACCTTTTGGTCTGCAGTCCTGCCGGCTCTCAGCAACCTTCCCCTGCTGTTTGTCTAAGGCAGTGTTTTTCAACCTTTTTTGAGCTGCGGCACATTTTTTACGTTTACAAAATCCTAGGGCACACCACCAACCAAAATGACACAAAATTACACTCTAACACAGTAATACATATAGTTAATATGTTTTAAAATGTATTTATACACTCAGTTTGAAAACTGCGCCTGTTTCGTCTTTTCTTTTTTCTTTTGTCCACCACTCATATTAGGGCCTTCATGTATGTCATAATTTTGTCCAGGGCCCTGTTCAGCATTTGCATTTTCCCTTCACAAAAACTTCTCCATCACTGTCACTCATTTGTCTTGCTGTGATCCCAAATTGCCACTGTCACTCAACGCGCAGCTGCAGCACTAACTCTAACTTTGTTTACTTAGCCGCGTCAAGCGAATCCAAGATGGCGCAACCATAGCACTCTCGCGTCACTTCTTAGGTGACGCGAGAGTGCTATGGTTCCATTTCTTAAAGGGACAGATGCACCTTATAGTTTATATATGAATGAAGTTTGAAAATAATTTCCCACGGCCCACCTCATGATCTCTCACGCCACACTAGTGTTCCGCGGCACACTGGTTGAAAATCACTGGTCTAAGACACAAAGATTTAACCCATTGTGCCACCAGGGGCTCCTAATACTTAAATGATCATTCCTGCTCTCATACTCACAAGAATGAAGAGTTTACATACATTGGTGCTGGTAACATTGCTGTTGATCATGACATTTTTCAAATATTACAAGAGAGTGCATGGAATAAGTACATTTAGGAATATACCTTTTATTTTTTGAAATATTTATATTTATACCATCACTTTGCCTCAAAAAAAGAAGCTAAGATTAAGAGCCAGACTCAGGGTGCATCTACACTGTAGAACTGATGCAGTTTGACACCACTTCAGTTGCCATGACTGAATGTTATGGAATCTCAAGAGCTGTTGTTTACAAGGTCTTTCCCCTTCTCTGTCTCAACAAGCTAAAAATGACATGATTCCATAGCATAGCAGTTAAGGTAGTATCAAACTGCAATAATTCTACAGTGTAGATGCATTCGCAGTTGAAACATTCCCCAGAAAAAGCGATAGGACTTAAACTGAGTCATTGCAACCAGGGCCGGTTCGTCCATTAGGCGGACTACGCAGGGCGCGTGGGGCGGCGTCACCTGGGAGGGGCCGCCACCCGGGGCGCCGCCACCCGGGAGGGCTCCGCTGCGCTGGCACCACCCCGCCCGCCGCCCCGCGCCCACTGCCCCACCCCGCCGCCATGCCAGCCAGGCCCCGCCGCCGCCCTGCGGCCCGTGCTGTGCCGCCGCACTGGCCGGCCCGGGGCACTCCGGCCGCGCCTCCGCATGCGCTGAGCTTTTCACGCATGCGCAGAAACTTCTACAGGTGCTACAGCACCTGTAAGAGCTTCTGTGCATGCGCGGAAAGCTCCGCGCATGCGTATTGACTCCAGAGCGCACCTCCTGCTTTGGAGCCAGTGCGTGTGCACGCAGTTTCACGCGTGCACACAGATTGGTGCATGCGCACTGGGCTCCAAAGCGGGAGGCATATTCAGGAGTCAGTGCGCGTGCGCACAGATTGGCGCATGCACACTGGGCTCCAGGGCGTGGCTCACACTCGGGAGCAACTGGGAGGGGTGCAAAATTTTTTTGCCTACCCCCCCGGAACAGGTAAGTCCGCCCCTGATTGCAACTAAATTATCACATTGGTTTGAGCGGAAATGGGCAACACAAGCAAGGAATCTATGAATCAGTCCATATCTACTCTGTGTTATTTGTGAACTTATTCATTCCTATGTCTCTTCCATCTGATTTCCACATTGCTTTGTGATATAAAAAGATACAACTGTCCCTAACCTGTTTTATATGCTGCTTTACCTTGTAACAGCATTTTTGCATGGGTGCCTTTTTGTGAATGTCTTTTTGTGTGCCACTTTTCCCTATCGCACACAGTGAGAGTTCATTAATTTTGAGCAAAACTGCAGATTCTGAAAGATACTGCTTCATATTCAGGGAGGAAATGTGAATGAGATCACTTCATTTTAGAAAGCTTGAAAAGTCAGTGTCTATGCCGATCAGGGGATTGTGGGGATTGTAGTCCCCCAAAAGGTAACTTCTTCAAGCTTCATTTCAAAACACGGACCAAACAGTGGGTTGTTGTAGGTTTTTTGGGCTACATGGCCATGTTCTAGAAGCATTCTCTCCTGATGTTTCGCCTGCATCTATGGCAGGTATCTTCAGAAGTCGTGAGGTCAAACAAACCAAACAAATTTCTCCAGCCTCATCTACAGAATCCTATCCATGTTTATTCAGAAGTAATCCTACGCAAATGCAATATTTAAACTATAATTCAGCTAACTTGGGGTGCATCTTGATCAGACCTGGGCAAATTTCGGCCATCCAGGTGTTTTAGACTTCAACTCCCACAATTCCTCACAGCCTCAAGCTGAGGGGTAAGAGGAATGGGCCTGAGGCTGTGAGGAATTGTGAGAGTTGAAGTCCAAAACAACTGGATGGCCAAAATTTGCCCATACCTGACCTAAATTGTAGAATGAATGCAGGTTGGCACCACTTGAACTGCAATGGGACCGTGGAGCAATTGGCTGGGAGTCAGCTGCATTAAGATCACTATTGACCAAAAGGTCATGAGTTCAAAGCCAGCCCGGGTCAGAGTGAGCTCCCGACCAAAATTGTGTAGCTTGTTGTCAACCTTTGCAGCCTGAAAGACAGTTGCGTCGGTCAAGTAGGAAATTTAGGTACCACTTTGTGGGGAGGCTAATTTAACTGATTTACGAGGCCATAAAAATCTCCAGGAAGTATGCAAAGAATGAGGAAGCGACAACTCCCCTGGTGGCCAGAAGCTGGAATGTTAAATAACCACTGTGTGTCTATCTATGGCATTGAGTGTTTGTCATGTATATGTACATTGTAATCTGCTCTGAGTCCCCTGTGGGGTGAGAAGGGCAGAATATAAATACTGTAAATAAATAAATAATAAAAATTATCCAATGCAGTGGAATCCTGAGAATAGTAGTTTTATAAGGTATTTATTAGCCTTCTCTTTGAAAGAGTGCTAGTGCCTCACCAAAGTACAAATCCCAGAATTCCATCACACTGAGCCATGAGAGATAAAGGGGTGTGAAATTGCGTTAATACATCAGTCTAGATTCACTCATAGTGTGGACCTAATGCATCATTACTAGTCCTGTGGGTGTTTGGGAATCTCCCCTTCCGAGGGTCAGGGATAATAGAAGCAGTGACGATTGATGAAACTTTCCAAGCCCCAGAATACAATTTTCCAAACAGTGGGGGAGAAGGGATGATGTGTCCTGCTTGTTCAAAGCCACGTTCTTTCAGAGTCTTATTACCACTTCATTCTCAATCCATTAATATTTTTTTTTGTCTCCCTCTAGAAACTTGATAATGTGTTTGGTGTTAGGGATTAGTGCTTTAGAAAAAAGAAAGAGAAAGGAAAGGAAATGGAAATGAGGGGGGAAAGGCAGCAGAAATACAAGGGAGAAATTGATTGATGATTAATTCTAGCATTCTGCTTTTGGAGATGGAATGACAAAGCCACTGTTTTTCAAGTCCTTTGGAACATATCCCAATGGGAGATCCAAATACAGTAGCTAGATGTTTGCCAGTCTCTAGGCATCTTTCCATGTATCTGTACATGTAAATCTATGTTGGAATACACGCCAACACAGTGCCATGCATGTTCTGCCCAGTCCATAGTTCATGCCATGGCATGCCTCAAACATTTAATTATTCTGCTCAGGCATTAAGAAGTCTGCTAAGACTTGGTGTTGGAATTCAGTCCCATGCTGCCCCAGTCTCTAGTCCTGAATGAGGAACAAGATAGTTGCTTAGTAGGGCTGGTTGATTTTAAAAAATGGTTCAAAACTCATTTTGGATGTAGGTGGCAATGGCACTTCAAAAATTATTGACTTCCAAAAATTTCTGGAAAAATTCCAAAATTTCGGAATGGCTTTGTAAATGGCGGACACACGTGTTTAACCCAGATTGTATGCGGGACTTCTTCCCACCGCATGAGAACTGGAGGAAACGCGGGTTTCCCCCAGTTCTCATGCGGAGGGATGTTATCCCACGTCCAATCCAGGTTAAACACGCGTGTCTACCATTTACAAAGCCATTCCCCGCCTTTCCCCCAGTTCTCATGAGGGATGTTATCCCATGTCCAATCCAGGTTAAACACGCGCGTGTCTGCCATTTACAAAGTTCTCTCATGCGGAGGGATGTTATCCCACGTCCAATCCAGGTTAAACACGCGTGTCTGCCATTTACAAAGCCATTCCGAAACCCGCCTTTCCCCCAGTTCTCATGCGGAGGGATGTTATCCCATGTCCAATCTGCAGCCAATGAGGGGAATCCAACCCTAGAAAGGCAGAAATCTGATCCGAGCCCTTTTCGAAAATGGCGTCCGTGATTTCTAATTTGCAAAAACACTTCCGGGCTGCTTAAATCACTTCAAAAATGCTTCAAAAGTAAATTAGATCTGAATTCATAACAACTTTCATTGCGATCCAAAAAACCTAACCAGGCCTATTGCTTAGAATAGGCTGATGGATTCCTATCCCCCCTGTCTCCTGATTGACATTTGGAATGTATTTCTTTCTTCTCTCCACTCTGATTCTGCTCTCATTCTGATTGGTTGTATAGAATGGATACAAGGGCCCAATGGGTTTCAGTATCTGCGGTTTGAAGGAACGCGGTTTCGGCCTCCCCGGGACGCTGTAAGAGCATCCCAGGCGAGCCAGCGATGACTCGCGGCTCAGGAAATGAAAGGTTCATGCTTAAAGTGAGTTTGAGACAGTAAAGAACACAATGTATCACTATGGAGAGGAAAAGTTACAATCTAGTATTTTTTAATTGGGGGATTTGTTACAATGTTAGAGTTAGGGGAAGAAAGCAACAAGGAAAGAGACTGCTTGTTGAGCTGCTGTTGTAGCCACACTCCCAACGATGTTTGGCTCAGTTGGGACTTCCAGGAACTGCGGAACTCCCTGCTGCAGATCAGATCAACTTGAACACAGGGGGCCTTCCGTTGTACGCTATCACTATCTCAATCTCCCATGAAGGAGACAGAAAGCATTGTACTTAAGAAAAACACAATTTCTTTCAATGGGCTCTTTTCCTTTCCCTCCCTATCTCCTTACTTTCATGGAGACAGAAGGCAATGCTCTTAAGGCAGACACCACTTCTCTGAGCTCCTCTCTCTTCCCTCTCTTCCCCCTCCCAATCTTCTTACTCTTAGTCATTGAAGTCCGAAAACTACTAAGCCTAGGACTTACTTTAGTTGGTAAAAACAAAAAACAATAACAAAGTTAAAAAGCTAGCAGTAGCGCAATTTCGAAAGCCATGATTACTGTGAAGGAGAAATTACAGGAAAAACAAAGTCGTGATGATTTGAAATTCTCGTATTTTTAATGACTAAATTATTTTTAAAAAATTACCATACCAGGCTCATGAAGCTGGAATTTGGGAGAAAAATGCTCAGTAGGAGACCACCAATAGAAATGCCCAGTACTCCATGTCACTGAAGTGATACAAATTTGACAGAACCCATACCATGTGTTTTCCAATGCTTTCTCCCATTTCCATGCACATCAGGAGATCAGAAGGCACTTTCTAACAGGCTCCGGTTCACCTTATTTCCCTCCACTTCAGAGACAATTTACAGATGAAGCAGCACGGGTGAAAGGCAGAAGTCCCTTTGCACGTGTGATGAGATCTGTGTTGCTTCACCTATGAATCTTGCATAGGGGTGGGCAATTACCGGCCCTCCAGGGGTTTTGGACTTCAACTCCCAGAAATCCCAGCCAGTTTACCAGCTGTTAGGATTTCTGGGAGTTGAAGTCCAAAACACCTGGAGGGCCAGTAATTGCCCACCTCTGATCTTGCATGTGATGAAGACCTTAGTCTAAAACCTGGAGTGGATTCACAATACCTCACCCCCAAAATAAGTCAGCGCATTGAAAATCTCCTTGCAGGTTTGAACTAAAAATGGAGCCAGTACATTGGAGACGTCCATGAAAGTTTAAATAGAAGTTTAAACAGCCCCATCTTTATGCTAGCTCCTAAAATTGGTCCAGAACAATAGAGAACTCCTTGATAGTTTAGTCAACAACCTGGTGTAGGTTTGCTGGTCACAGGCCCCAAAATAGGTTCATTACATTGGATAACTCCTTGAAACTTTAGACTGAAATTTGGAGTGGATTCACAGTTCATTCATTCATTCATTCATTAGGCGATACCTTGTTGTCCTAGTAAGATTGTCCTACAAGTGCGGTGTCCTGGTGATGGGTATGTAGGTGACTGTGGAGCCCTATTCCTGACCCACATGTTCTCCTGCAATGAGGGCATCAGTTTCGACGTGGAAGGTGGTCCCGGTCGGGGTTGCCTTGATGTGCCTTCCTCTTAGCACGTTTCTCTCTTTTGCCCTCCATTCATGTCTCTTCAAATTCTACAGCACTGCTGGTCACAGCTGACATCCAGTTAGAGCACTCAAGGGCCAGGGCTTCCCAGTTCTTTGTGTCTATGCCATAATTTTTAAGGTTGGCTTTAAGCCCAACCTTTACTCCCTTTTCCTGTCCTCCAATATTCTGTTTTCCGTTCTTGAGTTCAGAGTAGAGTAACTGCTATGGGAGATGGTGGTTGAGCATTCGGACAATGTGCCAGTCCAGCGGAGTTGATGGTCTGGAGGACCATCACTTCAGTGCTGATGGTCTTTGCTTCTTCCAGCATGCTGACATGCTTCCCAAGAGATTTGCAGGATTTTTTTGGAGGCAACGCTGATGAAATTGTTCCAGGAGTTGCATGTGACGTCTGTAGATAGTCCACGTTTTGCAGGCATAAAACAGGGTTGGGAGGACAATAGCTTTATAAACAAGCCCCTTGGAAATTTGGAGTGGATTCACAGTACCCCACCCACAAAATAAGTTGACACATTGGAGAATCCCTTGAAGGTCTAGACTAAAATATGGAGTAGGTTATCTGAACCCCATCCCTCCACCCCAACACCCCAAAAAGGTCCAACACATTGGAGAGGTACATGAAAGTTCAGACTGAAATTTGGAACAGATTCTCTGGACCAAACCCTAAAATAGGTTCAGCACATTGCTTTCATTGAAGATTTAGACTAGAACTTAAGTGAATTCATTGTACTCTGTCCCCAAAATAGATTCAGCACATTGAATAACTCCTTGAAAATTCAGACCAAAACTTGGAGTGGATTTAACTACATCACAAATAAAGGAGCTAGCCACTGGTTAAAGGTTAAGGAACACTGCCTCTGGGATTGTGAAATAAGGCTGCTTTGGCAAACACTAAGGAAAGAACTCAAGCTAGAGGGACAACATAAAAGATATCACATGAAAGCACCTTTGACAACCACGTCCTAGTGATAGTTGCTATAGAAACCTTAATTACCTTTATCCTTTCTTGGTCCCTAATTTTCATTTATAGACAGAAGCCAAAATAATTGTTTCCAGAATCGTGCCAGTGTGATTCTTGCGCAGGTGCTCAGTAAAAAGAATATCCTATCTTGATTTGGTGTCAGGGTTGCATTTGTTATCCCCAGTAAGTAAGCTCGGGGGTTCAGCTCGTAATTGACCTTTACGATCTTTTGTGTTTCCTTATGGATAGATTTCCAATACTTCTGTACCCGGTTGCACTCCCACCATTGGTGGAAGTAGGTGCCGGTCACTTTGCCGCATTTCCAGCACTTTCCTGAGGCTTTTTTGTCAAATCTTGCAATTTTTTCTGGGTATAAATGCCACCGGTGTTGCATTTTGAGACAGTTTTCCGTTATTTCTGTTGCCGCAAAGTACTTAAATTTTTTGGTCCAAATCTCTTCCCATTCGTGTAGGAAAATCGTTTGCTTACAATCTTTTGCCCATTTAATATGGCTTTCTTTTATCGGTTCTTCCTCAGTTGCCCAGCCCAGTAATAATTTATACATTAAGCTGATGTTCTTTTTTTCCTTTTTTGCTTTTGGCTCCCAAATTGTGTCTTCCATGAAACCCAGCTTACTGTCTATTTTATACCTGTCGTGTATTTGGTAATACTGGAACCAGGTCAATTTGGGGTGGGTCTGGCGTAGTTCCTCTATCGTTTTGATTTCCCAATTCTTTTGTGCTGTTTCCTTTAATATCTGTTTGTATGTTAGCCAATTTCTATCCGCTAACTCCTTCTTATGAAAGGCTTCCATCGGGGAGACCCATAAAGGGGTGCGACTAAACAGCCTCTCCTTGTATTTATCCCATGTTTTACTTAGTGCTGCCCTGATGTAATGATGTTCGAAATTCTTTTCAATTTTTTTCTTATTGTACCAGGCATAAGCATGCCACCCTGCTCGTAGGTCATGACCTTCTAATGTCAATGATCTTTCGTTCCTTAATAATATCCAATCCCTGACCGCAACAAGGTTGCATGCTTCGTAATAGATTTTCATATCCGGGAAGCCCATGCCTCCACGTTTTTTATCATCAGTGAGTGTTTTAAGTTTTATCCTGGCTTTTTTATTTTGCCATACAAATCTCCTGAGGTCTTTGTCCCACTTCTTAAACATGGAGTCATTTTTGATGACAGGGATTGCCTGGAATAGAAAAAGCACTTTTGGTAAAACAGACATTTTGATAGTGGCAATTCTGCCTAGGAGAGATAGGTGTTGTTTGTTCCATTTCTTTAAATCTCCCTGAATCTGTTTCCACAGATAGTCATAATTGTTTTTGATCAGCTGTATGTTGTTGGCAGTTAGGGTTACCCCCAAATATCTAAGTTTTTTTTTCAATTTTTATTCCGGTCCGTTGTTGTAAGGCTATTTTTTCGGCTTCATCTAAGTGCTTGGTTAGGAATTTTGTTTTTTGTTTATTTAAAGTAAAGCCTGCCATTGTTCCGAACCTCTCAAATTTGGCTAACCATTTCTCTATATCCGGTAATGGGTTCTCTATGCAACATACTATATCATCTGCATAGACTCGCAGTTTATACTCCTCGGATAAAACTCGGGTACCCTTCAATTCCCTGTCCTGGTTGATATCCCTCACGATAGCTTCCATTGCAAGAATGAAAAGCAGTGGCGAGAGCGGGCATCCCTGGCGTACCCCTCTACTAATAAGAATTCTCCTCCCGCCTTCTTGACCATTGATCATTAACTTTGCTTCCTGTTTTCTGTAGATCGCCCCTATAATATTTTGAAAGTAAAACCCCATATCTAATTCCTTCATTAACAACGCCAAAAACTCCCAGTTTATCTTATCGAACGCCTTTTCGGCGTCGATAAATAGGAGCGCCAGTTTCTTCTCATTGTGGCGTTCATAATATTCCAAAATGTTTATAATGGATCGTGTACCCCCTCCATAGAAGAATGGACAATCAAGACTCTAGACATGATACAAATGGATGCCTTAGCACAGCGCATAAACAACAAAAGTAGAATAACGGACTGGACAAATTTCAAAGAATACATACAGAACAAAGGGAACAAATTTACAGTAGAACTTAATGACTTATGAACACTCATACCCAAACAGATACCTACTGTAACACGTGTAAACTATAAATAAGACCAGAGTGGAAAACGATGGTGAAGGGTTGCTTAGGGAAGTCGAAGTCATCTATGTCTAGTCCGTGCAGCAACTGCACATGTAAACATCCTTCTGTTCCTGCCCCGACCCCACCCCCCACCCCTTCCCGTTCCCAGACTGTGTCTTGTATATGTATATGTGTGGAAAAAAAGCAATAAAAATCTATTGGAAAAAAAAAGAAGCCAAAATAATTTTAATGTGTTATAGGTGGTTGATGCATCTTCCTTTGCAAGTTTGCAAGTGTGTTGTTTTACCGCAGTCTATAAATACAGCCAAATTTGATGGAGAACAAGGCTTTAGAAAGTTCTCCTGTAAATCCCATGACTATTTTTAACACCTCTTTAGGGAACTATGTTGTTGTTGCTGTAGTATTTCACTTTAAAATCCCTATAAGCACATTATAATAAATAAATAAATAAATAAATCTTAGACACTATGTAAAAGCAGATGGGTATTTCAACAGTGTTGTCTGCAAAATATTTCATGTTTGATTCCTAAAGCTCATTACAGTTTTCAATGAGAGCTAATTTTGCATGAGTTGTAAGATTTTGGAAAAGCTGGGTTTATAGTGGCAATTCCCAGAATTCCCCAATGAAGTTCTGCAGAGGATCATATGCTGGAGTTGTTTGGTTGGTCTTTCACATTTCCTTTTAATTATATAAGAAGGTGATGAACATCTGCTAGGTCAAAAATGGGCAAATGTGCAAGTGTTGGGACCAATTTAGCCCAATCCCTCCTTGGGTGCATCCAAATGTTGGTGCTCTCAAATATTTCCTGTTTTGGCTTTATACCAGGCATGGGCAAACCAGGGCTCAAGGGCCGGATGCAGCACTCTGGGTGTTTACATCAGGCCCTCCTCATTTTCTCTGTCCTCTCAGCATAAGGACATAGTGGCCCAATGTATCCTTATGCAGAAAGGACGAGGGAGGAAGGCACGCAGCAGCTGAGAGCCCTCTGATGCGCTCTCAGCCACCGCATGTCTCGCCCTCCTCCCAACATAAGGATGGCACGAGTGGCCCCGTCCTTATGCTGAGAGAATGACCTGAAGAAGGCATGTAGTGGCTGAGAGCCCTCTGGAGCATCTTTGGCCATCATATGTCTCACCCTCCTCCCAGCATAATGCCACGAGGACAGATTGGGGGGAGGAGGATCAGGGACAAGGATTGGGGCAGTCGCCACAAGTCTCGTTTTCCTCCCAGCATAAGGATGGAGCAAGCAGCCCCATTCTTATGCCAGGAGGACAACCTAAGGATGACCTGCCTTCTGCCCCACCCTCTCCTGGCCACCCCCTCTCACAGGCCCTTTCCCTCCCGGTCCTCTCGGTCAGCCCCACAATGTGGCCTCAAGGCAAAAAGGTTTGCTCATGCCTGCTATATACTGTCTGAAATGGATACCAAAAGTCACTTGGCAATGCTTCTGGCTGTCATTTTGGATGGCATGCTCTAGGGGGGGATTCAGGGAGATGTGGAAGTAGACTTTCACACATTTTTGCATACCTGTTTTCAGGTTTTGGTAGGATCTTTGTTTATAAATTTAAATTTAATCACCTGAAAATCCTGCCATTTTTTTAAATTGGGGGGGGGGGCATTGAGGATCTGGGGCAATTCAGGTACTATACAATATGGCCTGTGCTTGATCCATGACTGCATTTCTGTTTACAAACCCACACGATCTCTTCGATTATCTGGAGAGACCCTGCTCTCGCTCCCGCCCCCTTTGCAGGCGCTATTGGGGGGATAAGGGAGAGGGCCTTCTCTACAGTGGCCCCCGACTCTGGAACTCACTCCCTAAAGATATCAGACAAGCCCCCACTTTGACAGTCTTTAGGAGGAGCTTGAAAACATGGCTGTTCCAATGGGCCTTCCCTGAATAAAGGAGATAATTGTTTGATCTGACTAATCTCCCTATATATGTGCTCTGAAGCATGTTATCTACCCATTGGATTGATTTCCCTACATCACTCTCTAAAACTCCCATGTCTAGACATACCCAATTCTGTACATGCCCACTGTTGTTGGTTTTTTTTAAAAAAAAATTTTTATTACATTTGGCCCTGCCATAGTGTTTTTAAATCTCTTCTGTGTCATTGCTTTATGTTTAGTTATATTATTTATATTGTTTTTGCTTGCTTGTTTTGTTGATGCATTGTTGTATTTGTATTTTGTATTTGATGGGCTTGGCCTCATGCAAGCTGCCTCGAGTCCCTTCGGGGAGATGCTGGTGGGGTATGAATAAATAATAATAATAAAAAATTATTATCCACCAGAAATCCACCTAATATACATTTTAGAGAACGTTACAGTTTGGGATAATGAATTCTAGAATTCTTCAACCAGCATAGAAACTCCATGGGATTTTGGAAAGTGTAGTTTATGTTTCCCAAGTTCTGGTTTAGTTCAGCATCCTTTCTTCCAGGTGCCTCTAAGGAGTTCCAAAGTATGGTAACGAATCTCTCCTATTGTTTGAATCGGTATATTAAGAGGCACACAACCAGAAATTAAGGGCTATTGATAAATGTGCTTGCCTTTCCTGTGGACAATCCAGTGCTTTCTTGGTTTATCAGGTTTATCCATAGCTGCTGATATCAAGCATGTCCACATCTCTGTTTGATTAAGCAAACATAACTTTTAAGTGCACCGTGCTGTTATTGAGGAGGGGCCGGATGGATGGGTAGATTGATGTTGTGAACTGTTCTTCATCAACTGCACTGTAATTTGTATTGTGATTAATTGTCTTGTGGGTGTTCCTCTGGAAAGATGTGTTCTGCTAATGGAATATGCTGGCATTGCCAGAGCCTGTAAGTAAGTGGATACGTTGATAACTTGACAAGCATTTCTCCTCCCTGGGGCTTGTATGCTTTCCAAAATAAGACTTTCCAGAAAATCTAGAAATGAAGACTTCAGTCAAAGCATGTTGGTTTCTTCCAGATCTTTCTAAATATAGTCCAGGGAATCAAGGAATCCGAAATAAGTGTACCATGGGTCTTGCACCTCCATCTGATCCACTACTGATCTTCTGCCATGTGTTATTCTACACCAGTGGTCCTTGACATTTGCACAGCCTAAATCCAAACTTAACTTGCGCCTCAGAAATGTTTAGGACTACAACTCCCATAATCCTCTGGGATTCCTGGCAGGCTGTTAGGAATTATGGGAGTTGAAGTCCAAAACACCAGGAGGGCCAAAGTTTGCCCATGCCTGATCTAGGATAAAGGAAAACTTTTCAACTTTTGAGCAAGCGAAATGATACCAAGCTGCCTCCGCTGCTGCCATAATAAGCATTGTATCCCTCCCCCAGATCTTTAGAAAGGCCAGGAATGGAAACTGCTGCCCCAGTTCTCCTCTTGTGAACTGGAGTTACAATACAGTCCTAATTTTTAATAATAATAATAATAATAATAATACTTTAATATTTGTGAACTGGAGTTACAACAGTTAAAACCCTAGGGTGAACAATGTACAACAGTTTTGGAAGGCTCAGGTAGGGCACTTGCATGAGAAGCAGTCTACATACTGAGAAGGAGCAGAAAATGATTCAGCCGTGAGATAACGTCTGGCATCCTGTTAGGGACATCCACAAGGGTAACAGCATTATGGCTGCATGTTGAGATTTTGGGGTGTTGCGGAAGGAAGAATTCTCCGTCTTCTCACACAATGAGCAAAATCTTTGTAGGAATCACTTTCCATTTAGGAAAATCCACTCTTTCGTGGCCCTTCGTGATCAATAGAGAACAAGGGACTTTGAGAAAACATCTGCCCATGTCCTGGTTTCTCTGAAGGCGGGAGGACAAAGAAATCAAAGCCTACACTGGAACCTGCTTTTACTCACAAATGCCCTATAGGGTCTTTTTTGCACTCAGATTTGACCTCTTATATGCCTTAAACAGTCCAGCCCTCTCCTAGATTTGTGAGAATGCCCGATGATGCCATCATGGGGGCAATGGGGACCAAACAAGGACTCTTGTGGTCCATACAATGGTGTCTGGGGATGGCATAGAGTCTCTGGCCTACACTTCAGCCACCTTTGCCAAGGTCAGATGCAAAATAACAAATCTTCTCCTCCCAGACCCTTGGTAGACCTCTTTCCAGATCTCCAGAGGTTCTAGAAGATGACTTTGTTAGGTCTCTGGTTATAGGTCAATAGATGCTTCTCAGCCATCCTGCAACTGCCGCTATCACTGCCGCTATCACTAAATGGCAATGAAAGGACCCAGAGGAGGACAGTTATGGGGATGGTATTATAGTTCTGCTTGGGAACCTTAGGCTACAGCTCTTGACGTAGGAAACCTGCAAAGATGTAACCAATCCAGAAATGTGTGTATGTATACAGACTCCAATCATTGGACCATCTATCCCAATATTGCAAATTCCAGCCAAGAGCCATTCTGCAAAGTTTTAAGCAAGATTCTTTCCAAACATTCCCTGAAGGTCTTTAGGTGGTTAATTTCAAGTATTAACCAAACCTCAGGTTGCAAAGCCTTCAGGGTCAGAAAAGAAGTGAAAGCAAACTTCTCCAAACAGCAATATTTGGTGGAAGAGATGGAGGCAGAGGTTTTGAATGATGCAGCAAGACTTATCAATGCTCCAGAGCGTAGCAACATCATGTTTTTGACTGGTACAATTCTCGGAATCTATCAGCGGCTATGCTGGCTGGCAGATTCTTGGAACTGTGGTCCACAAAAATAACCTTTTCTCCCCAAGCTTGTCATGAGCATTTTGTACACACATTTGTGTATGCTTCTATGGTGCTTTGCTTTAGGTAACAATATGTTAAAGATCAAACCTGTACATTTTTAACCTGTGCCAAGGATACTGGTTATTGCAGATCCAGTTTCCCAGAAGTGTGGCCATTCCTAGCCTTTATCCCTCCTCATTTTGTTTTGTTTTCTTGCAGTTCCTGTCCCAAAGGGTATCGGTGTCTAAGAGCGGGTGGAAATCCTGACCATGGCTTCACAAGCTTTGACACTTTTGGCTGGGCCTTTCTCTCCTTGTTTCGTCTCATGACGCAGGATTACTGGGAGCGCCTCTACCAACAGGTAGATGACTCATTTGGCCTCATTTGAAGCCCTTTATAGTCTGTTTATAGTCTACTTTTGAAACTGGGGGTGGGGGTGAAGCAAAGAATGTTCAAACATTACTTAAAAGTCTGGAGTTGGTTGTCAGAGTATTGAGTACTTTCACATTGGTACCATTTCCTTTCAAGACTGATAAAAGTCAGTTCACAGACTCCCCTAGGCTGCAACACCACTGGTCAAGTTGGCTAGGGGATTCTGAGAACTGTCACCCCCAAATCATGGTCAATTTCCTACATCAGGGGATGTATGCAGCTACATCTTCATAGCTCTGTCTCATGTTGCTATCCCAAACCCTCACCTTATAAACAGTATATATCTCTTTCGCCAATACAGCTATTTTCGCATTGTGAGAGATCACGGGAATGGTTATAGAGGTGTGTCCATCTACATCTGTGGGTTTACCACTTAAAGACCAGACTAATGTGTTCTGTTGAGGAATCTCTATATCAGTGGTCCTCAACCTTCTTAATGCCACGACTCCTTAATACAGTTCCTCACGTTGTGGTGACCCCCAACCATAAAATTATTTTCATTGCTACTTCATAACTGTTATTTTGCTACTGTTATGAATCATAATGTAAATACCGATAGACAGGATGTATTTTCATACAATGGACAAAATGTGGCACAAATACCCAGTACTCCTGAATTTGAATACTGGTGGGGTTGTGGGGTGGGGGTTAGGGATAGATTTTGTCATTTGGGAGTTGATGTTGCTGGGATTTATAGTTCACCTACAATCAGAGAGCATTCTGAATTCCACCAATGATGGAACTGAACCAAACTTAGCACAAAGAACTCCCATCACTAGCAGAAAATACTGGAAGGGTTTGGTGGGCATTGACCTTGAGTTTTGGAGTTGTCCTTCACCTACACCCAGAGAGCACTGTGGACTCAAACAATAATTGATCTGTACCAAACTTGGCACAAATACTCAATATCTCCAAACATCAGTAGTGTTCTGAGAAAATAGACCTTGTCATTTGGGAGTTGTAGTTGCTGGGATTTATAGTTCACCTACAACCAAGGAGCATTCCAAATCCCACCAATGATAGAGTTGAGCCAAACTTCCCACACAGAACCCTCTTAAACAACAGAAAATACTGTGTTTTCAGATGGTCTTTGGCAACCTCTCTGACACCCCCTCATGACTAACCCTAACCCCAAAGGTCCCAACCCCAGGTTGAGAAATGCTACTCTAGATCCTCCAACATGACTACATAGTCAACTTCCAAAATAAAGGACCTAGAGATTTTAAAAAAAACAAAGGCAGTGTAATTGCACAGTAAACTCGAGGAGGATGTGTAAAGAAATGTGGGTGTGTTGCTGAATTTTGCAGGGAGGGACAGTGTAAGTAAAGCTGAAACTCAAAATGAGTTGAAACTAGCTAGGCAAGCATGGAACAACAGAAATATATTCAGAGTAAGGGTACAGTGAAAGAAATGCTGGACGGCTGGCCTGGAAGATGATAAAATGTTAAGAGTTGGAACAGCTCAATACCTGTTTGCACCAGTCCCCCCCAACCCACCCCCCCAACGAGAGAGAGAGAGAGAGAGAGAGAGAGAGAGAGAGAGAGAGAGAGAGAGAGAGAGAGAGAGAATGGTGTGCTTCTGAGCATGGCAAGGAATACAAGTGACAAATTAAAACTCATAAGGAATCATCTTGGTTAACCTAGATGAGTTCAAAACTTCAATATCAGATTAACTGTATCCCAGAGCATTGAAGGAACTTGCTGATATACTCAAATAACTATTTGGCATCATTTTTAGAAATCTTGGGAAATGAGTGAGAAGACAGAGGATTGGATACAAACAAACAAACATTGTCCCTTCCTTTTAAAAAGGGGAGGGGGGGAGATGATCTAGGAAACTACAGGACAGTCAGCCTGACCTCAATACCAGGAAAAATATTAGAACGGATTATGCAGGAGCCTGTTTGCAAGTATTTTGATGACAATGCAGCGATTAGTCGGAGCCAGCATGGGTTTACCAACAAATCCTGCCAAACTAACCTTATATCTTTTTTTGATTGGATCATTTGGTTAATAGATGGCAGAACTGCTGTAGATGTCATTTATCTGGATTTCAGCAAAGCATTTCATATGGTCCCTTATGACATTTTGATTAGCAAAGTGACTAAATATGGAATTGATGGAAATACCATTAGGTGGATCTATAATTGATTGGAAAACTAGCTCTTTAGTTCTCAGCAGTGGCTGTGCTTCAAATTAGAAGGGGATTTCAAGTGGAATTCTGCAGGTTTCCGTCCTTGAACTAACACTGTTCAAAGTTTTTATTAGTGATTTAGGCCCTTCCAGACAGGCCCTATATCCCAGGATCTGATCCCAGGTTATCTGTTTATCCAAGGTTATCTAGCAGTGCGGACTCATAGAATCCAGTTTAAAGCCGAAAACCTGACATCAGATCCTGGGATATAGGGCCTGTCTGGAAGAGCCCATCGATGATGTGGTCAGGGCCGGCCTTTCCCATTAAGCCACCTACACGGAGGAGCAGGAGGAGGGGGGAGGCCACAAGGGCAGCCCCCACGGAGACTGCCCGGCAGCGGCAGCAGCAGCGCCCCCGGGAGGGCCCGGAGCCAGAGGCGCATCTTCCTGACGTCACTTCGTTGCCGCCTCTACTGAGGAGGAAGGGGAGGAAGGCCTCGCCGACCGCGCGCTGCAAGGACGCCCGGAAGGAGAGACGCCGGAGGGAGGGAGCCCTGCGGAGGCGCGGCGGCCTCTTCCTCCGGGCCCTCCCGGGGGCGCTGCTGCCGCCGCTGCCGGGGAGTCTCTGTGGGGGCCGCCCTCGTGGCCTCCCCCCCTCCTGCTCCTCCTCGGGTCCAGGCACCCGCCCCGTGAGTCCCCTCTTCCCCCACCCGTTCCTCCACGTCGGCACGCTCGGGAGCCAGTGCGCATGCGCGAATTTCCATGCATGCGTGGGCGCAGCCAGGAGCCGTTGGGGGGGTGCCAAAATAATGTTCGCTTACCCCCCCCCCCGGGAGAGCTCGGACCGCCCCTGGATGTGGTAGATGAAACCTCATCAAATTTGTCATTGGTGCAAAAACTGGGAGAGGAAACGAATTCATTGGAGGATAGGAACAGTATTCCAAAAGACCTTGATAAACTAGAAGAATTGGGCTGAAATTAATGAAGTTCAACAGGAACACATGCAAAACATCAAGGACACAAAACCAAATGCACAGATATAAGAATGGGGATACTTGGCTCAGGAGTGCTATATGTGAGAAGGACAATGGGATTAGTAGCTACTAGTACAGGCCTGGGCAAACTTCGGCCCTCCAGGTATTTTGGACTACAACTCCCACAATTCCTAACAGCCAGTAGGCTGTTAGGAATTGTGGGAGTTGTAGTCCAAAACACCTGGAGGGCCGAAGTTTGCCCAGGCCTGTACTAGTATGATGCTGCAGTAAAGAAAAAAGTGCCTCAATTAATAGAACCATTGCTTCCAAGTAAAGGGATAATAATAATACCACTATATTCTGTGCTGTTCCAGCCTCATCTGGAGTACATTGTTCACTTTTGGGCACCCCATTGCAAGGCTATAGACAAATTGGAGTGAGTTCAGAGAACAGCAATAAGGATAATAAGACACATGAAGAACAAAAGTTATGAGAAGAGTTTGAAGGAGCTGGGTATGTTCATCTTGGTGAAGAAAATACTTGGGATTGACATTATTTCCGTCTTCCACAAAGAAGAAGGTGCAGCCTTCTTCTCTGCTGCTTCAAGGAGTAGAACTACATCTAGTGGTTTAGTTGCAGTAGGGAAGATTTTGATTGAACATAAGAAGGAACTTCTTGATAGAGTGATTCACCAATTGCCTAGAGAGGTAATGGGGTCTTCTTGTATGAAGGTCTTCAAAAAAGATGCCAGACACCCACCAGCTGGGATATTCTCTAGCTGCAGATCCTACATTGAGCAGGGGATGGGACCTGATGTCCATAGGGCCCCTTCCAACTTTACAGTTACATGATTCTACGGTGCTAACTCTGGAACAAATGGTGGTTGCTAGCATGGTGTCAGAATAGGATTCTAGGCCTTTTATCCAGAGACTTTGGAGTAAGCAATTCAGAATTACATAATTTTACAATGAAGTGCATTATTTGTTTGGTGCATATTGTTTGTGAGATTTGGAAACATAAGCTAAACATTGTCACAATTGGAAGATCAGAAAAAAGTGATAGAATTCATGCTTTGCATGCAGAAAGATAGATACGTTCTGAATGCACAATTCTTTGTATCATCTGAAACCCATGTTTCCTATATTTTAATATTGACTAACAGTTTCTAAAATTTTGGTAGTTTTGCTGCCCTACCCACAAGAACTTCCAAGCTCCATTCCTCTTTTATTGGAGAAGCATACCCTAATTTGCTAATCTAGCACATCTTCTCCATCTTGGCTATTGGACATCTTCAGTTGTGACTGGTAATATCTCATAGCAGTGAAGTGAGGGACAGTAGCATGATACTGGTCTGAACTTTAAAGATGATATCCAAGATCTGAACCCATTTGGAAGATAAGTTCATCAGCCTTGATAAAGTGTGGTTTAAAAAAGTTTGGACTAAAACTCACAGTGCATTCACTGCTTCATTGGGACAGAAGGCATCAATTGCTTATATCTAGAAGAAAGTCCAAGGTGATAACAATGTGAAAATATAAATTTGGTGATTATTTTTAAACAATAATGACAATAATAATAATAAAAAATATCTAATTTTGTTGTTCCAGACCCTTAGATCTGCTGGCAAGATCTACATGTTGTTTTTCATGCTGGTCATCTTTTTGGGCTCCTTTTACCTGGTCAACCTGATCTTGGCTGTGGTGGCCATGGCATATGAAGAGCAGAACCAAGCCACAATCGCTGAGATGGAGGCGAAGGAGAGGAAGTTTCGGGAAGCAATGGAAGCACTGAAGAAAGAGCAAGAGGTCTGTCAAAATTCCCAGGCAATGGTTTTTGAGTAACCAATGTTTGTTGTGCTTGCTTTGATTTCTCCTGCATCATCACCAAAGCACACTTGCAAGACTATACCAGTCCAAACCAGGCGTAGTGTGCGTGGCATCCTCAGTCCCAGCTGAGTCAACTCTTGATTGCTGTTCTAGAATTTTACAAAATGTCATATCATCAACAACATTCCTTAGTCATGGTAATTGACTTGTGTCTGTTCTCTTTCATTTATAACAGTTCCAGATATGCCTGGACTTGGGTCTTTTCTGGGCATTTTAGGGAGCTCTTAGATACTACCCTAAAACAAAGTGTTCACAAATTTTCACAGTGCTCTGGATCACCTCCATTTCTAATATATTGTTGGAAAGAAAGATGGTGGCTGCAAGTTGTCTACCAGCAGTTATTAACCATGGATCCCAGAAGATCACCACTGTGACCTCTTAGAAATTGTTAGATAGGGATTGAAATCTGGCATTGAAGGCTTTTAGAACCAATAAGGCAAAGTGAGAGGTTATAGAGAATCACTTCAAAAGTGGTGTCCTTTTATCTTGTTGTTTTCAGAAATGAACTTTGGCCATTGAGCACCATTGAAATGCACATAATTTTGGCCCAACACATTGTAAACCTATAATGTTACTTATAGCTAAGTTTATCTGAATTGGACTTGTAATTATACATGGCAAATTAATAATGGTGCCTGATTATGACATTACTGTTGCAATCTAGACCTTGAGGATCCCTCAGTAAACCACCATGAAGCAGCCGTGATTAAATGCTTTATTTAGAATAGATAATAAAAGGGGGGAAAGGATAAAAGATAGTCCACTGATGCTCCTAGCATACAAGTATTGCAAGGCAATAGTCTTTAAAAAGTTCAAAGATCCAAGAAATGAAGAAAAAGTCTTGAAACCCCAATGGGCTAAAATCCGGGATAAGTCCTTGGCAAACTATGGCTTGGCTTGGTACTTGAGTTTGGTGACATGGAGGCTCTGCGGCCTAAACCTGGACTTGAGTTCCGTGGAGCTTGGCAACGAAAGCTGAACGTTGGCACTAGATGCCGAGCACCCCCGGGAACCAACTTAAATAGGCCCACCAATGTTTTGGTCTCGCAGGCGCTGACTTCGGTGTAGTACTTTCTCAGGAACAGTTTGTAGGCCTGACTTTCCCAGGGCTCCCTCAGCAGGCAAGAATGTCAGCTCATTATTGGCTGCACCTGGAGGAATTGGGGATAACGAGGCTTTGCTTTCCCAGTGCTTCTTATCAGGTCGGGAAGAAAGAAGGCTGTGTTTAGCCTTGACCGCTGGTTGACGCGGAGGCCTCTGCACAGGTTCTCTCCCAGGCCTGGCTAGTAACTTGGATTTAACATGGCTTCTGTCTGGCTTAGCTATGAAGTCAGGCTGGGGCATGACAATTAGAAATTAATTTTAAAGAAACCACACCAGTACATCAGGATAACAGGACCTGATCTTGCACCCATTTTCTCTGTGGGCAAAGCCCATTTGGACATCTTCCCTAAGGATAATCTTGGCGCCTACCTAGAATATTCAAGTTTTAATGTAATGAAGCATGTTCAAGCTTTTAGCCCAATTCCTCACCTTGGTGTAACGAAAACCTGCAGACAGTCTTTGACTTGAATTCTTCACAAATAAGTCAACTTGCTCTCATTTTTCAGCATTCTGGCCAATGAATGCATAATCCATGGGATAACTGAAAATCTCCATAACATTCAATTGTATTGTATTAATAGTTAATACATTTATGTTCTGAGCATTTACAGCTATCTACATTGATGCTCAGGCTGCTTTGCAAGCATTTTCCTTCCCCCTTTCACCCTTGGACTGCAAAAATTCTGGTTACCATCCTGGTCAGGAAGAGTCCAGAACAAGGATATATTGAAGTAAGCGTCAAGTACCATTTAGCTGAGTTATGATTCTTTGATCCATATGGCTGAGCTCTTACAGATTTCAGTTTTGAGGTGGTTAGTTTGAAGATGTCTTAAGGCCTGGTGGCAAATCTTTTGCTGATCCAGACAGATGGTTGTGTTCTTAGACACTTGTAGGATTTTCCCTACTGCAAGGAAAAAGATGGATAGATATCCTTTGTAACAGCTGTAGCGTAGGCCTTTTTTTTTTTTTTTTGCAATAACCCACTGCTTTTTGTATTCTCCCTTCTCTTCTACACACTATCTTTTTCATTTTTCTCCCTTCCAATACATGAACATGCCCGGATATTTGCAGGCAACTGACAGCCTTATGCTCTATACAAGGATAGGGATGACAAGATGACTCAAAGTAAATTATCTCAGTCCAATGAGTGAATTTTAGAACTGAAGGCCACCACTTCTCTGTCCAGATCAGATATGCCTGACAGATGGCCTCCCAGCCATGACTGAAATACTTCCAGTGAAGGCGAGCCAGTGTGTTGGACTAGGACCCTGGTTTGAGAGTTAGACTATGCCTCTGGAGACCAGGGTTTGAATCCCCGCCCAATCATAGAAGCCAACTGGGTGACCTTGACACAATTTGAAGACACACAACTACAAAGGGAACAAGAGGCTACTGCTTTCCAAAGCACACTGTCCTACTGCCAAAATAGTTGTCCTAATGCGGAGCCAAAATCTGTTTCTTTGCTACTTCTACTCATAAGTCTAGGTCATGTATTCTGGAGCAAGAGAGCAAATATGTCATTATCTGCATGACAGCCTTCACTGTATTTGAAGACACTGTGCCATTACAATTTTTAAAGGGGCTGCATACAAAGAGGGCCAGTGACTGTTGTCTGAGTTGGCCTTGAGGGGCATGAATGTGTCCCACTGTTGCCACCATGCAGATAGGGGTACGTTGAAACCAGGCTCTCCTATGGAGAATAGCCTGACCTAAAGCATTCTATTATCCATTCTTCCAAAAATGAAAGGAGTTTGTGCAAATCAGGTCTTTACACACACATGCAGGTATGGTGTGCCCAATGGGTTGTTGAATAGAATAGAATACAATAGCTTTACAGTAGAATCTCGCTTATTCAACCTTCACTTATCCAATGTTCTGTATTATCCAACGCAGTCTGCCTCCCACCTGGAATAACGTCCAAGAGGGAGAAAGGAAGAACCCTTGTTTGTGTTGGTGCCATATTCATAAATACAGTAATTACTAAATAACAGTACTGTGTATTAACTGCTTTTTCTGTTGATTTGTTTTAAAACATAATGTTTTGGTGCTTCATTTAAACGTATTTTGACATTTAAAAGGTGTGTCCTTAATCTCTCCTTATTATCCAACATTTTTGCTTATCCAACGTTCTGCAGATCCATTAACATTGTATAAGTGAGACTCTACTGTATTTGTCATGTGTTATTTCACAACAAAATTACATGTCTTATGCCACACACACCATAAAACAACACATTCATACACACACACACACACACCACCACCACCACCACCACCACCACCACACAGCCCCCAATGTCACATCAGTGCAATTGACCTGATTGTTGCATGCTTTAAAGTCATGCCCATATTATTACAACCTAAGCTGACTCTATCACAGGATTTTCTTGGCAAGAGTTGTTCAGGGGAATTTGGTCATTGTCTTCCTCGGAGGCAGAAAGAACGGGACTTGCCCAAGATCATACAATAGGGTTTTCCATCCCTGAGTGGAGATTTGACCCATGGTGTCCCATACTCCTTGTCCAACATGCAAACCATTACACAAGGCTGGTTCTATGAATACATGAAGAGGAAAATCTTGAAAAGGATTTGGTTATCTTTTTACCTTGCCTCAAAGTCTCTCTGTCTGCTAAGGGTCTTAATCTTAACAGAAGGTATCAGATAGCCCTCGAGTAAAGCCAGACAATATAGTTTTCCCAAAAGGCTTGGGCGTGCCATCACAGAGTCTATGCTGCCATTGTAAAGTAGAGCATCAGCCCATTAACACTTTGAACCAGAGAAACTGGGACATTCTGTAATCCACTGAAAAATGGTATGGCGAAGGCTTAATTAGAACTGTCTCTGCCAGTTCAGAACAGTAAGGAAGGAATATGAAGCTGCCCCCTCCTTCTCTACCCTATCTGCTTCTTGTTTCCTGGATTTACAGATGATAAAGTTAAGTTACCATCATCTGCATGTTCAAGAGCCACATGACATTGCTATTATTGCCAAAACATTGTTGTGAAGACAAAGTTCCCAGCCATGAGATTCTGCTTTCTGTGTGATCTCTGCCTCTCCCAGCAAAACCTGTGCTATTTCTGCTGGTGTGTGTGTATATATATTAGGCATGGTTTCGAACCCAAAAATGGCGATTCTAAAATCAAATGGGGGGGGGGGGATTTTTTTTTGATTAGTAAAAGAAAGACTTACAAAAAAATTTCCAAAAATTTCTAAAATGTAACATTTTTACTAACGAAATTCGTTAGTAGTTCGTATGCCAGCGCATGCGCATACCAGGTGGTTTTGGCCTACAACTCCCAGAAATCCTAACAGCTGGTAAATTGGCTGGGATTTCTGGGAGTTGTAGGCCAAAACTTGAATAAATCACACTGAATTCTAGATGGGACTCTCCAAATAGGAAGGAGGGAGGGAAGGAGGGAGAGAGGGAGTGGGTATTCTATTCTTGGAAGCAGCAAAAGAAAAGGAGGAGGAGCCCCCCCCCTCGCTCCTCGCTGCCTCTCTCTCACCCCGATCCTGAGGGAGCGAGGGCCCAAGTTTGCCCAGGCTGGTCATATACCTACATTCCATGCACATGCAATAATACAGCAGTAATAACAATGGGTATAAGAAGAGGTAAAATTCAAACCGAAGTATTCTGACTGTACAGCCAAATCTCCCCCCCCCCCAGAAGATGTATGTGTGTGCTCCCAAGCAGCAAACGCTGGCTTTTCCTGGGCTAATTTCCCGGGCTAATAAGAGAAGAGCCCGTTTGCACCGCATGAGGAGAGACCAGTCAGAATACTTCGGTTTGAATTTTACCTCTTGTTATTGTTATTACTGCTGTATTATTGCATGTGCATGGAATGTAGGTATGACCAGTTGGATTACTTATAATATTAGGCACTTACAGTAGCATTCATTCTATTATACATTAGGTTGGTTTCTCACCCCAATACTCTTTGATGCTTTAGATCCTGGCAGGGCAGGAGAGGCAGGAAGCCTGGAAAAATGTAAACAGAGAGGTTTACTCAGAGTAAATCCACAAAGGAGGGCCCTTCATCCAAAGTGCCCTCCTTTGCAGATTTACTTGAGTAATCCTCTGTTTACATTTTTCCGGCTTCCAGCCGCATGACGGAGCGAGTGTAGGGCTTGCCTTGCCATAATACTTATTGGCAAGGGAGGCGGGAGGGTGGTGAGAGAGGAGGGTGCCCCCCCCTTACGACCTAATAACGACACTTAAGAAAATCCTGGCCCCCAAAATTCGAAAAAGAAAGTCCACTTCCTGGTTGGCGTTCCAGGTGCGGAAATACTCGAAAGTAGCATTTCTTACGAATTTCTTACGAAACGAATCATTTTCATAACTTTTTTCTCATGCCTAGTGTATATATATATATTTGTATACCTTAATAAAGCAGAATGTTTGTATGTATGTGTGCGGAGGGCGGATATTACTGAATATTCTTCCATTACTGAAGAAACCGTCACTAGATCCTGCGGTTCCCTCCAACTACCGACCAGTGTCGAACCTCTCGTACCTGGGCAAGGTAGTTGAGAGGGCAGTAATGGAGCAGTTGCAGTCCTTCTTAGATGATGCAACATGGCTAGACCCCTTCCAGTCCGGCTTCCGTTCGGGGCACGGGACGGAGACGGTCCTGGTCTCCATCACAGATCAACTCCGCTGCCAGCTCGACCAAGGCGGGTCTGCGCTGCTCGTGTTATTGGACCTCACGGCAGCGTTTGACACGGTCGACCACAATCTACTGATCCACCGCCTGGCCATGGCTGGAGTGAGGGGACAGTTCTTAAATGGCTGACCTCCTTCCTCCACCAGCGGTCTCAGCGTGTGAGGAGGGGCGAGGTGGTCTCCAAGGGCTCCTCATTAGTTTGTGGAGTTCCGCAGGCCATTCTCTCCCCTCTGTTATTCAACATCTACATGCAGCCGCTTGCACAGCTGGTGCGGAGTTATGGGCTAGAGTGCCACCAGTACGCTGACGACACCCAGCTCATTCTGAGGATGGAGGACAGGCCGGGATCCGATAATTTCCAACACTGCCTCGAGGCCGTTACTGGATGGCTGCGTGCCAGTAGGTTGAGGGTGAATCCGCGAAGACGGAGATCTTGTGGTCGGGCCGCGGGTGGTGTAGATGTCCAGCTTCCGACCCTGGACGGTGTGGCGCTATGCCCATCGCCTTCCGTTAAGAGCCTGGGGTCCATCTGGACTCCCAGCTGACCATGGAGGCCCAGGTCTCCGCGGTCAGCAAGGTTGCTTTTTCATCTGCGACAGGCTCGGAGGCTGGCCCCCCTATATCTCCCGGAATGACCTGGCCACGGTGATCCAAGCTACGGTCATCTCAAGGCTGGATTACTGTAACGCTTTACGTTGGCCTTCCTTTGTCGGCGACCCGGAAGCTCAAGTTGGTGCAGAACACTGCCGCCCGGCTCTTGTCTGGAACCCCAGCAGGCCGCCACATCACACCTGTTTTGCAGGATCTGCACTGGCTCCCAATCGAGCACCGGATCTCCTTCAAGGTGTTGGTTCTTACCTTTAAGGCCTTGCATGGCCTGGGGCCAGCGTACTTGAGGGACCGACTCACCCCACACTGTCCCCGAGATCACTACGCTCCGAGGATGCTAATTTGTTAGAGATACCCTCGGCGAAATCGGCTAAACTGACATCTACTCGCGGAGGCGTTCTCCGTTATAGCTCCTACGCTGTGGAACGCCCTCCCCGGCTGGAACGCGGGCTATAAAGGACCTGCTCCCGTTTAGACGCGCCTGCAAAACTTATTTGTTTAAGCAGGCCTTCGGTGAGTAGGTCCTGCCCATGTTCCGCTTTAGCCACTGTCCTGGGGTGTCACGCTATCTAATTTCTGAACTGTACCTGGGGGTTTTGTATTTTGCTGTTTTAACTGTTTAATTGTCTTAGATGTTTTATCGCATTGCTTGTGTGTAGTTGTACCTTCGGTTCCTGTGAGCCGCCGCGAGCCTCAGGGAGTCGGCGGCATAGAAACCCGAATAATAAATAAATAAATAAATAAATATGTGGCAGCTATTTGCATAAAGTCCTTTGATTGGCCAGCCTCACCACTCCAAAATTCTAAGTGGCAGCTATTTGCATAAAGTCCTTTGATTGGCCAGCCTCGCCACTCCAAAATTCTAAGGCACCAGACAGAGGGCATTGATTGCCACTGATTAGCCAGCATCCCAGAATCCAGGCCTCTACATTCAAACAACAGGATTTCTTCCCACTGAGGGGAAAAAATGCACCATCAACATTCCCTCCCCACTTGGCTCTGTGAAAACAAAATGGATTCCTGTTTTCTCCTCCCCCTCAGCTTTTAGAAAACGGCTGCCTGCCATTCCGCCTTTTAAACTTAACAATTACCAGCAGAGCAGGCCAGAACATTACAGGCCCCAAAAGAGAGTTTAGGACAGGATGGGCCACGAATGATGGCATTTGCACTACCTTCACACAATTCACTTCCCAGAAAACACTGTAGCCCCTACAAATCACAAACGAGGCCCAAAATTTACAGTAAGGCTTCATTAACTTGATTTCCCTGGCTAGGCCTCAGTTAATGGGACATTGTGTATGGCCTGAATTAACAGTAACCAACCTTGGCACACTGAGCCCCTATGACGCATGATTCATTCTACTGCAGTTTGAAGTAGGGAGGACCATGGATTATGGGACTTGAAGTACCATCACAGGTTATGAGATTTGTAGTACTTTCAAACTCTTCATTCCCCAGAGACCAAGGCGGCCCTGAACCACAAGACCAAACTTGGCACACAGTACCCCCATGACCCACACTCCATCCTACTGCAGTTTAGAGGAGGATGGACCATGAAGATGGGATTTCAAGTACCTCCATTCACTTCCCAAGCCCGCTGCGACCCTCATCCAGTGCATAATCATGACCACACTTGGCACAAAAAGCCCCCATGACCCAATGGATGTCCTGATGCAGTTCGGAGGGCGGACCACGGATGATGGGACTTGAAGTACCTCCACTCATTTCACCAGACCATTGCCAACCTCATCCAAACACTGATCAAGACCAAACTTGGCACGCAGAGCCCCCATGACTCATTCTACATTCTGGTGCAGTATTGAGGAGGATGGACCACGAATGATGGGACTTGAAGTACCTCCACTCACTTCCCAAGACTGCTGCGACCCTCATTCAATGACTAATGAAGACCAAACTTGGCACACAAAGCCCTCATGACCCACTCTACATCCTGGTGCTGTTTGGAGGGGGATGGACCATGGATGACGGGACTTGAAGTACCTTCGCTCACCTTCTGAGACTACTGCGACCCTCATCCAATGAATGATCAACACCAAACGTGGCACTAAGAGCCCCCTTGACCCACTCTACATCCTGGTGCTGTTGGGAGGGGGATGGACCATGGCCAATGGGACTTGCAGTACCTTCACTAACTTCCTGAGACCACTGCAAGCCACATACACATCTAATAGGAACCAACCTTGGCACACAATGCCTTCCTCAAATAACCCGGGCACCGCCGGGTCCTCAGCTAGTATATATATATTTATATGTATGTATGTATGTGTGTGTGTATATGTGTGTGTGTGTGTGTGTGTTTACACACACACACACACACTCACACACACATATATATAGCCAAGCAAAATCTTATCCCACAAGGTGACACAACCTGCTGTGACCAGGGATCCAGAGTGATAAACACAAATCATGGGCTCTGAAAATGACAACAACCCACTTATATAATACACAGATAATATGGACTTTTCCCCTCCGCATGCCTGGGCAGCAGGCCTCTCTGCCTCAGTTATCTGGAGGAATCATGGCAGGAAAAGCCTGATAACACCAAGAGGTGCTAGAAATGGATCTGAAGCCTAGTTCAGGGTGTGTGTTGAGTAGAGAGAGAATAATAATCAAAATATTTCAGCGGAAACTGGAAACAGAAAAGGAAAAATAACTCGGCAGTGATCGTGCAGAAGGAAACTGCTCTTTGAGATGGACCAAAAAGATCACATTAGGGCAGGGGCAAGCCTTTCTTTCAATTTGTGTTTTTCCCACCAATCGGTCCACTGTCCACAATGAGGTAGCAGATTGAAGTTCTGGTCTACGAGTATCACTTTGCTGCCAGGATGGATATATTTCCATCTCACAAATAAATTGCAGACGATCCTTCTTAAAAGATACACGTTATCTCCAGCTTCTAAGTTCCATCACCAGTTTTATCTTTGGAACATGCTAGTATAGATAAGGCTGGTATTGAAACCAGTAGGCCACCAGCAGTCTGAAGCAATATAGTCTGTTGTTGTTGTTGTTTCTTATCACCTCCCCTCATGGCTCGAGGTGGATTACAACACAGTTAAACACATATTCATTCATAAATAAGTAGTGTTTTTTCATGTCAGGAGTAACTTGAGAAACTGCAAGTTGCTTCTGGTGTGAGAAAATTGGCTGTCTGCAAGGACGTTGCCCAGGGGACACCCAGATGTTTTGATGTCTTTGTGGATGGCTTCTCTCATGTCCCCACATGGGTTATGGAGCTGACAGGGTGAGCTCATCCCACTTTCCCCAGATTCGAACCGCTGAGCAGTCCTGCCAGCACAAGGGTTTAACCCACTGCACCACAAGGGGCTCCATAAATAGTGGTGCAGTGCATATATTCAATGGTAGAGGCATACTTTGACTCTAGCAATATTTGTACCTTCCAGAGACATGCTCTGGATTATCATGAAATGTTTTCCAGACAGGCAGCCAAAGCTTGGAAATGTTCTATTTGGATTGCAAATGCCATAATCCCCAAGCCAACATAATAATGGCAAGGCTGTCTGGGAATATGGGGAGTTGAAGTCCAAAATAATGATTCCATGGTCTAGAGCAGGCATGGACAAACTTTGACCCTCCAGGTGCTTTGGACTTCAAATCCCACAATTCCTAACAGCCAGAATTGTGGGAGTTGGATCAAAAACACCCGGTGGGCCAAAAATTTCCCATACCTGCTCTTGATTTAATTCAGAGTTTCTCAACCTTCCTAATGCTGCGACCCCTTAGTACAGTTCCTCATGTTGTGGTGACCCCCAACCATAACATTATTTTTGTTGCTACTTCATAGCTGTAATTTTGCTACTATTATGAATCATAATGTAAATCTCTGATCTGCAGGATGTATTTTCATTCTCTGGCCCAAATTTGGCCCAAATTTGAATACTGGTGAGCTGGGAGCGATTGATTTTTTCATTTGGGAGTTGTAGTTTCTGGGATTTATGTTTCACCTACAATCAAAGAGCATTTTGAACTCCACCAACGATAGAATTGAACCTAACTTGGCACGAAAATTTCCATGACCAACAGTAAATACTGGAAGTGTTTGGTGGGCATTGACCTTGAGTTTTGGAGTTGCAGTTCACCTACATCCAGAGAACACTGTGGACTCAAACAATGGAGGATCTGGACCAAAGTTGGCACGAATATTCAATATGCCCAAATGTGAACACTGGTGGAATTGGGAAAAATAGACATAGACTTGACATTTGGGAGTTGTAGTTGCTGGAAGTTATAGTTCACTTACAATCAAAGAGCTCCTTTAATCCCACCAATGATAGAATTGGACCAAACTTCCCTCACAGAACCCTATGACTAACTGAAAATACTGTATTTTCTGTTGTTCTTTGATGACCCCTCTGACACCCCCTCGTGACTCCCCCCCCCCCAGGGGTCCTGACCCTCAGGAACACTGATTTAACTGATTGACAACAATGGTTATTATGAGTCAATGATCCCATACCAGTTGACAGCAGCTTTCCTTTTGGTTAATCAGAGCTATTGTGTTACCCTCTCTGCCCTGATGCGCATGGCTTATGGTCGATCAGTTGTTTTATTTGTACAAGGGCAGCACTGGCAGTGTTTAAACAGCTGACCCCCCTGCCCCTCTCCACTATTATTCCACTTGTTGAATAATGGGATGCTAATGGCTGTTTGAAGTTGGAAGATCAATAAAGCAAATCTAGAAAGAATGCTAATTAACTCGAACTAATGGTGTGGGCTGCAAAGAATGAATGAAAAGCCATTAATTTCCCACTCCTTAAAGCATGGGGCTATCTTTGAAGAAGATGATCATCATAATAATAAAAAGCCAAACGTCAATTTGTAATAGGCGTTCCCTGTACTTGCCATCAATTAACTCATGGCAATAGTGTAGGATGTTGAGAGTGGCTTGCTTGACAGCTATGTGTTTTCCACACATGGACCACTGAGGGAAAAGTCATGGCCTTCCAGGGTCTCTTGGGGCGGGGGATTAATGTGGCCCTTTAACTTTTCAGAGCTTCCCACTTTGTTCTTCAATGTCTCTTCCAACCCAGCCAGGCTATTGGTCCCTATTGCAGAACAGTGGACAAGCGACCATGAGTTTTGAGGGGCTACTGCAGAATCCTTTAGAGCTGCACTTTTGATTGTTACCCTTATCATCCTCTTAATGTTTTGGGGGTCAAAACCTATTACAGATCATAGCCTGAACGGCCCTCTACCCAAAACTACCATTCAACATAGTCACAATTAATTTGTACACATTTGTGCCGTCATTTAACCAAGGCATCAAAAATATTTTGGAAAAATTCCAGGTTTTGCTTCATGACCCATGATTTTAAAGCTGTTTTAATGTCACTCCAGTCATTGGATCTGAAACCACATAGGTTCTCTTTCAGACGGCCAAACAGGTCAAAGTCAGAACGGGCCAAATTTTAAACATTCTTCAAGCGATGATGGATTTCTTTAGGGCACATCCTTCTTTTTCCAGAAATGTAATCATGATGCTTTCTTTTAGCTTCATATTCATGGTTCCCATCAGTTAATCAGAAAAAGAAAATACTGTATCAGTAGAGTAAGGTTCACTCTATCATATCATGCACAGATAGTCCAGTAGCTGTGAAAGAAATAAAAGTCAGAGCAATGGAGGCATTACTTTTTGACACAGCCTCATACATTCTGGGTATTTTTTTGGCCACGTTTTCATCTTTAATAGGGTTATTGATGACTATACCATTATTGTTGTGTTGTTTATTCATTCAGTTGCTTCTGACCATTCGTGACCTCCTGGACCAATCAAAGTCAAGCCAGTCCCATCCATCTTGCCCTAGGTCGGCCCCTCTTCCTTTTGCGTTCCTTTCCCCCAGCATCATTATCTTCACCAAGCTTTCCTGTCTTCTCATGATGTGACCAAAGTACTTCATCTTTGCTTAGAATATCTTTTCCTCCAGTGAGCAGTTGGGTTTTATCTACTGGAGTATGGACTGGTTGGATCTTCTTGAGATCTAAGGCACTCTCAGAATTTTCCTGCAATACTACAGGTCAAAAGCATCTATCTTCCTTCATTTAGCCTTTCTTATGGTCCAGCTCTTGCATCCATAGGTTACTACAGGGAATACCATTGCTTCAACTATGCAGACCTTCATAGCCAGTGTGATGTCTCTACTCTTCACTATTTTATCTAGATTGGTCGTTGCTTTCGTCCCAAGGAGGAAACATCTTCTGATTTCCTGGCTGCAGTCTGTGTCTGCAGTAATCTTTGCACCTAGAAATATAAAGTCTTTCTTCAGCAAAGGACTGCTGCCGTGTCACGGTGCTGGAGCTTGAGCGCCTCAATGATGCCATGAATGAAACCATGGAGGGCTAAACTATACCTTCTATAATATCAGGGCACTCCGAATAGCAGAAAGGGAGGGGCTAGAGAAAAGGAAGGAGTCAAAATGTTCCAGTACTTAAAGGAAATTAATCAGAGAACTAACCATATGAGAAGAGGAGGGTAATGGTTAAGATCGTGATCAGTAGGAAGAAAATCTAAAGTGATTGATAGAGGAGCCCCAGGGCAAGAGAATGTAACCAGGGAGTGAAAACAGACTGAAAACTGAGTATGGTTCCTATACCTTGAATGACTGTGTGGAAAGGAGAAAGTCAGCAGGTGTTGGTTGTCACACTAGATCAAAAGCAACACCTGCTGAAATTCCTGTCTGTAGATGAGTTAGAGGAACACAACCAAAAATGGGAAATGCCTTAATGCAAAAAGAAAAAAAAAAAAGATGATGATGGGAAGTTCAGGGCACTTTCTCCTCCTCCTTCCAATTTGAAACTTCAAAGAAGTTTTAGCTCCTATTTAAACATTGTTCTCCACCTATGGCAGTGGTTCTCAACCTGTGGGTCTCCAGGTGTTTTGCCCACAACTCCCAGAAATCCCAACCAGTTTACCAGGTGTTAGGATTTCTGGGAATTGAAGGCCAATACATCTGGGGACTCAAAGGTTGATAACCACTGATTTATGGTATTAGAAACCTACTTCAGATGAATTCAAATGAAATAAGGATGCAGCCATGCATCCAAGCCCACACATTTCCTGATCTTTTGTAATTCATTTGGCTTTCTTCAACTTCAGCACTTGTTTGGACAAAGGTGGGATCTCCCATTTGTTTGGAACTTTGGATGAAATAAAATAAACAAGAGTAACTGACATAGTTAAAGTTCTAGATCCATAACCATCAAATACATAATTAAAGATAATAGCATAGTTCTCTGCTATGTTCTCTTCATTTCTCCCTCCCAGGCATTAGCTCGAGGAATCGATTCAATGTCACTCAGCTCATTCGAAATGTCACCTTTGGCATCAAAAAACTCCAAAGAACGAAGGAGCAGGAGAAGAAGGAAAAAGTCCTCAGGGGCAGAAGATGATGGGGAAGACCAAAAGGGCCTGAAATCTGAATCAGAGGATGGCCAACGAAGAACGGTTAGTCTTTGCCGAAAATAAAATGAAGATATGTATGCAATCTGTCTGTTACTTAGAAGCACAGTATCTACTTTGATTATAGATGCTCAGTCATTCAGACCTTGGCCTCCAGAAGTGGATCTTGTTGTGCAGCAAGTGGATTCTATCCATGTCCCATGCAAAAGACACACAGTCAAGAGGAAAAATGAACAAAACAATCTTTACTCTTAATAACAGAGATGAAACATAAACTTGCAATGTTGCATACAAAAATCAAACAGTGCAAGAAACTTACATAGTCCTTGTAAGTAACACAAAATAAGTTATCTTCATCTTCAATCAAATGAGAGAGCAAAACATAAATTTATTTATTTATTTATTTATTTAGGACATTTTTATACCGCCATTCTCTGCCCGAGGGCAACTCAGGGCGGTTTACCATTGGCACAGCACAGTAACAATTCAGTGCCACAGCACAGTAACAATTAAAAACAAACTAAGAAACCATTAACCAATTAATATACAGTATGAAATTTAAATTTAAAATATTACAAAACATTAAGAACTGTATAGTCTAAAATCGTTATCGTGGACGTTAACCATGTCATGATACCATTCAATTCATCATCGGGTCATTCCGTAAATTCATAGAGCTATGCTGTGCTCAGAAAAGCCTGTTTGAAAAGCCAGGTTTTCACCTGCCTTCGGAAAGACAACAGGGAGGGGGCCGATCTTATCTCCCTAAGTAGGGCGTTCCACAGCCGAGGGGCCACCACCAAGAAGGCCCTGTCTCTCGTCCCCGCCAAACGCATCTGCGAGGAAGGCGGGAGTGAGAGCAGGGCCTCCCCGGAGGATCTTAACATCCTAGATGGTTCATAAGGGGAGATACGTTCGGATAGGTAAATTGGACCGAAACTGTTTAAACCTTGAGTAAATTGCTATTCCACCATAGCCTCCTTCAGAGCAGCATAACAGCTTCTCCAAACCGCTCTCCTGAGCAAAGCCTTTGAGGATAGAGCTCCCCAGAGCAAAAGCTGAACTGTATACCAAAACCATACAGTTATACCCCATCAGGTGTGGCCCAAGCTTGCTAGTTGACCTACATTACCAGCTGCACATAATAATTACCATCATAAGGTTTTTCTTTAACACGCACACATACACACATGGTTCTGCTACAACTTACTGTAACAGATCTCACATGCTGAGAATGGGAAAGACCTTTCTTTACCATCTGGCTTTTGAAGTGTTCCTTCTGACTCAGTATAAAGAGTTTCCGGTGTTCATGTCCACAATCCCACAGGATGAACCTGTGGAATCTGGCATGACATGTATAAAAGAAGAATGAGCTGCCACGCATTTATGAATGATTACTCAGCTTCACAAAAAATACTGAGCAAGAAGCTGTATTAATCCCCCTGTTCCCTATTGCCCACATCTTTCCCCAGACGTGCCAACCCAGAGCTTCTCAAAACTGTCAGATTAACAAAGGCAGTCTATGTAAAATCTCAGCATCCTTAATTGTTAGTGCCAATCACAGTTGTCACACTAAAAGTCTGCAAAGGAGAGACATAGACGTGATCAATAAATGACAAAAGTCACATACACCACTATGCACTCAGAATGATTCCTTTGTATGCGTGACAAAGGAATTGATTTGTTTTGTTTAGTTTCTTTCTGGGTTTCATGAGAGAGGTGGGGGTAGGAGAGACTTCCCTCCTGTTTAATTGACTGCCTTGCCTTGCTAATTACAAGATTGTTCATGCCAAAACAGCAGAGTGAGCTGCTGTGGTCGGAATCGATTTTGGCACGCTAAATAGAAAGTGTCAGAATGAATACAGAGCGAAGCAACACTTTTCTCGATGTGTTCCTTCAGCGGATGAGTCCTCTTTTCATCTCGCATTCATGCATTTGTCATGTACAAAGAACATGGCAAGGAGAAAGGCCAAGCTTATGATACATCTTCTGTGCAAGAAGGGTGTTCAGCACCTTTCAGAAGGAATTGAAACCAAGTTATCTTACTCCAGATAAATCCCGATCTCTTTGCTCCCTTAATTATGTTGATGAGAAGAGTCAACTCCTATTAACAGTTCAGAAACTAGAGTGTTTGCTCATTCACAATTTAAAAGATTTTTTTATCGTTCTCTGTCATTTTTGGTTAGAATCATATAGATGGTTTACGATGACATAACTGTTGGTTACACCAGCCTTGGTGCTTTTGAAGTTTGTATAAGGAGGGATTATTTTTCTCCTTACACAATGTCTTCGTCTCAGCTGCTGAAGGACAGCCAGAAGTTCCTGAGTGCTTCTTCATTCTCCTGTGAAATCTCAAAATTATGTAATACTGGAAAAACTATAAAGCTTATCATTTTGGGGAATTTGGGGTACATTGATCCAAAGCAGATACCATGCTGTACAGTAGGTACAGAACCTCCTGGTGGTGCCCAGTCGTCAATCCATCCATCTGTCCACAACGCGAGGAGGGCTTTTAGTGCCATCGCGCCAGTCTTATGGAACGCCCTTCCCTCCACAATCCGCACACAGACCGACCTGTTAGCCTTTCGTAGGGCTTGTAAAACCCTCCTGTTCGTACAGGCATTTGGTCTGTAGACATCTCTAGGGTGCTTACTTGTAATGTAGGCCTAAGAGTTATTTCAATGTGTATCTGTCTGTTCAATTTTAATATGTGGACATTGGTCCGTTGTTTTACAGTGTTTTATGGTTTTCTGCATATGTAAGTCGCCCCGAGCCTACTGGAAGGGGCGGCTAACAAATCAAAACAATAAAGAAATAAATAAATAGGTTGTATACAACTATATTACAAAAACAAAGAAGAACTTTTTTTTACAAAGTCTGTGAAATGGTGAGAGGCATGGATTTGTGCTGAGTAAGCTTGGATTCCTGTCATTCTAGAAATACTCCAAAATCAATTTTTTGAAAATCATTTTATAGACCCTTGCATCTCTCTCCAGCCTTGGGTTTCTCTGTAGCAGGCATGTAGCCGGGAAGGGGGGGGCTTGAAAGGCTTCACCCCCCCCCAATTCTCAGGGGGGTCCACGAGAAGGCCTTACTGGTACATTATTTAAACTGTTACATTTATTCATTTCATGATCTGATCACCATGCTCAGTATATCCCATATGCATGGGGGTATTGGGATAATGATACAAAAGGTTTGCTAGGATATATCCTCTCTCACTCAGACCCAGCCCCCCTCCCCAACCCCAAATCAAAATCCTGGCTATGGGCCTGCTCTGTAGCATCACATCTCATTGAGTCACTCCTTGCATTTTGTATCAAATGTGAGGCTGGAGAGAGACCAAATATCTAATAGACTAAGGATATAAGGAAGCTTACATTTTGTGGAAATTTGATACCGTAAAGGAGATCTCCCACCAATCAACCACTTCCAACTTGTGGGGTTTTGTTTTTGTTTTTGTTTTTTTTTATCATGACAGCATTACATGTGAAAAAGATCTTAGAGTCCTCATGGACAACAAGTTAAACATGAGACAACAATGTCATGCGGTAGCTTAAAAAGCCAAAATGGAATTTTGGCCTGCATCAACAGAAGTCTAGTGTCTAGATCCAGGGAAGTCATGCTACCCTCTATTCTGCCTTGGTCAGACCACACCTGGAATCACACTGTGTCCAATTTTGGGCACCACAATTGAAGGAAGATGTTGGCAAGCTGGAATGTGTCCAGAGGAGGCCAACACAAATGATCAAGGGTCTGGAGATTAAACCCTATGAGGTGTTGCTTAAAGAGTCAGGCATGTTTAGCCTTCAGAAGAGAAGACTTAATGGAGACATGATGGCCATGTATAAATATGTGAGGGGAAGTCATAGGGAGGAGGGAGCAAGCTTGTTTTCTGCTGCCCTGGAGACTAGGACACAGAACAATGGTTTCAAACTACAAGAAAGGAGATTCCACCTGAACATTAGGAAGAACTTCCTAACTGTGAGAGCTGATCAGCATTGGAACTCTCTGCCCCGAAGTGGTGGAGGCTCCTTCTTTGGTGGCTTTAAACAGAGCTTTGGAGGCTTTGGCCATCTGTCGGGGGTGCTTTGAATGTAATTTTCCTACTTCTTGGCAGGAGGTTGAACTGGATGGCCCACGAGGTCTCTTCCAACTCTATGATTCTATGTTCAACCTCTACTCTCTTTCCTATGAGTCATATTTTATTATGGCATGTTTGAAGTATGACAATCTCAACTGAGTCATCTCAAAAGTCAATAACTGGGTTCAAAAAATAATAACCAGAATTATTATGATTACAAAATAGAGTTACACATTCCTGACTTTCTTTCCCCACCCTCTATGGGCCCTTCAAGACTGTCCTGGGATTTACTTCTGGCTCAATGGAAAATTCAGTGAAGCGCAAGGCCAGCCATGGAAGTGTCTTCAGTTTCCGGTTGCGCAGCAGGGACATTGGCTCGGAGGCAGATTTTGCAGATGACGACATTAGTACTGTGGGGGAGAGTGAGAGCCAACGTGGGTCCTTGCTGGTTCCAAGGAACGGAAGGCGGCTGAGTGTGCAGAGTCAAGCAAGCCATAGCTCTCCAAACTACACACACAATGGCAAAAGGAACAGCTCTGTGGATTGCAATGGCGTGGTCTCACTGATTGGAGGTGGAGGAAGCCCAGACCCGACGACTCCAACAGATGTGCTGTTGCCACCAGTTATTACGGACAAACCTGGAACCGATGAAACGGTAGGTTTGCTTTTATTTTTGCCTTTCATTGGGATTCCCTGTGGCTTGAATCATATTAGTAACCCAACTAAGGTTGATCAATTGAACCAGTTGGATTTACATATGTATTGACTTAAAAGTCAACCAAGCGTTTAATATGTATCGTCTAGTTGGAACTAGCCAAAAGAATTCAGACCATTATTATCCACGAAGTCAATCAAAGTTATAGTTTTACAAGGTCTTTAGCCTTCTCTTCCAAAGAATGCTGGTGCCTCACCAAACTACAAGTCCCAGAGTTCCATAACATTGAGCCATAGCAATTAAAGTGGTGACAAACTGCATTAATTCTACAATATAGACACACCTTTGGTGTTAATCCCCTTGACCAAACTTGTTTCTCTGGCTCCAGTTCTGGGCTGCTGTTTTTGCCTCTGTTCCTGGCTCTTAGATGTTCAGTGGCTGTTACCTGGTTCGGAGCAATTTCACAGATCCTTTGTTCCTCATAACTTTTCAAAAGGTGGAGGTGACAGTGGGAAAATGATTGCTATGTCATTCTGAAAGAAACATCCTTAGAGAGTACGCAAGATAAAAGGGAACATGATGCTACCATTCTCCAACGAACATAAACATTTCCTTAAAATTACCACATTTTACGTAATCCCATGGAAATAATTCAAATGATGGGAAAACATACAGTATATTCTTTGATCCCCCCAAAAATCTCAAAATTATTTTCTTTAATATTAATATTTTATAGGGTAGGAAATAATTGCTTTGTTATGAAATTGCTAGATTGGGAATCATTTTTGTCAATACTAAAATGGAAAAAGACCCTCCTGTACATGTACTCTTACTTATAGTCAGCGCTCTACATTTGTTGCAGCTAAGGGTGCAGAACCCCATGGAAGTGGAAAAACACAAATAAAAATAACATTTTAAAAAAAAAAATCCAAGACCACGCTATGATTTTTTAGATTTTTCCAATGCAACTCAATGGCAGATCTTAACCACTGAGTCGCAATGGAGGACATAGAGATTCCTAGAGAGACCATATTATTCAGACACAAAATAATCAAATCCAGAGAAGGTACAAGTGTGGAGGTCCAACTGAATTTGAAGTTCAATAAAATGGAGCTCTTCATGCCCCCATCCAGCATCAGTATTGACATAAACATTAAGACACTATATTTGCATGGGGTGTGAGATCTAGGCCACGTCTACACCTCCATTACATGTTTTGAAAATGTATTATATGGCAGTATAGATGGGGCTCAAAAAAACAGTGGGTCTAACCGTAAATAGTGACCAAACACAACTACACACAGGTAGTAAATCACAATCACACTAATAATAGTAACGCTATAGTGCAATATTTATATTAGTACTCATAAGACATATAAAGCACATGAATTAGATCAAGCAGTGATCTTATCGATGGATCTGCTTTCCATCTGGAAGGAGAGGCGATCCCTGATATATGATTGCATACATACTGAATGAATTGAATATAATGAAGTTGCCTTGTGATTTGAAGCCCCGAGGAAGAGACGAAACGGCCCGTAAACAGCTGTTCTCGGAGACACGCTAGCAGCCGTCGGCAACCCTGCTTTTGGGGTTTGCAACACCATTGCGGTTTGACTATGTTTGTTTGCGGCTTGGATTTCCATCGCTATTTTCATCTAGCCTGAGGAGCCCCTCTTGCTCCTTGGCTCAACAGAACTTTACATTGATTGAATTCTATTGACTCTTTGATACTATCCCAATAGTGGGCATTTATATGTGATTCATTGGAAATATATTCTTTTGTTTGAATGATATATGATTTACTGTATATGGACTTACTGAATATGTGCTGTTTCGATAAGATCACTGCTTGATCTAATTCATGTGCTTTATATGTCTTATGAGCACTAATATAAATATTGCACTATACCGTTACTATTATTAGTGTGATTGTGATTTACTACCTGTGTGTAGTTGTGTTTGGTCAGTATAGATGGGGCCTCAGTCTCAATGATGCTACAAGATCTCTTTGCATGTTGAATCTAATTTTTTGACACAATTAAAGTAGACCTATTGAATCAATAGAACTTAAATAAATAGGGAATTGTTTCAGTTGGAATTAGCGATTGGATTTAGCCCTAGAGTTCTAACACAGCCCATTTGACTCTGTAGCCCATTTGACTCTTGTGGTCACATGGGCTACAGGCATCAGTAGAACTTGAATATGTTACTTTTCTGGGTTGCTTGTTCAGGATCTCTCATCTCATATGGCTGCCCTGCTCCATGGGTTCATCCTATACTATTATACATATGCAGGCCTCCAGTGTTACTGGATTTTATCTCCCATAAATTTCCACCACAAGCAGGCATGTAGCCAGGGGGGGGGCTAAGGGGGCTTCAGCCCCCCCCCCGAAATTCTCAGGGTGGTCCGCGAAAAGGCCTTACTGGTACATTATTTAAACTGTTATGTTTATTCATATCATGATCTGATCACCATGCTCATTATATCCCACATTAATGGGGTTATTGGGATAACAATACAAAAGATTTGCTAGGGTAGACCTCTTCCACCCAGTCTCAGCCCCCCTCGAACCAAACTCAGCCCCTCGAAACAAAATCCTGGCTACGGCCCTGACCACAAGTATCTGTCTAGGCTTGATTTGATCAATACCTTGTGAAAAACCTTATGTTCTACAGCCCTGCTCAAGGACCTTACATTCAGTCTTGTGAAGAGTGCTTCTTATGAGTTGTCTTTAATTTCTTCATTCATTAATGTGATTTCTCCACTTAGCAATGGCAGTAGCAGCTCTTCGTGTTGCTCATTTACTGGTGTTGTTCCTCAAACCTGCAAGTGGTGTACTCATCTCCCACTTCAGTCAGCAGGAGATGAGAACACTCAGCCTTTCAACAAAGAGATGTATTGGTCTAAATCACATGGAAGCTAGTGGGAATCTTCCTGCTGTTGCATATTGTGGGTCCTGAAACCATCACTTGGGCTTCCTCTCTGACCCTTATTTTCTCACCCTCTAAATGTCTCTTGAAATTTAACGGCAGTGGGCAGCTGGTGGGAAGCTCTCTTGGCACCTCTGTGGTCGTCTAGGAAATCTCACAGAGGTGCTATGGCAACAGATGCTCACTTCCACGATGCAGCGCAAAGGATGCTTTCCCATCTGCAGATTAGGCTTGGAATCCCATCAATGGAAGCCATGCAAAATAGGCTAGCAATTAATTGGTGACAAGCCTGGGCCCTGAAATATGCAAATCCCATTTTTAGAACAAGGATGCATATAATCATACCAAATTGTTGTGTTGAATCTACCCATGAATGATGCTTAATGCTTTAAAGAAATTATTCAAAGGCTGTGTTTATGCTACTCGGATCTCCCATCTTTTATAAATCATGGAACCAAGTTGGCTCCTTCTAATGGATTCTGCGAAATGGTAGGATGATGTAAGCAGAGCTTGAAACATTGTGGAACTACATATTCAAGGTTCTCCAAACCAGTGTGGCAAAGCTGTTGTGCAAAAAAAGTAACATTTAAAACCTATGGTTGTGAGTGAATTAGGATCTCTCTCTCTCTCTGCACACCACAAGAACATGTCTGTGCACCAATTCATAGCACTATCCTATGGACCTAGATTTTTATTTTTGGGTTGCTGTGCGTTTTCCTTGCTCTGTGGCAAGAAGTATTCACTCCTGACGTTTTGCCCACATCTATGGCAGGCATCCTCAAAGGTTGAGAGCTCTGTTGGAAACTAGGCAAGCAAGGCTAATATATCTGTGGAATGGCCAGAGTGGGAGAAAGAACTCCTGTCTGCTTGAGGCAAGTGTGGATGTTGAAGTTGACCACATTGATTAGCATTTAATGTCAACCAGCCATGCACTATTGGGCATGGCCTCATGTAAGCCGCCCTGAGTCCCCATCGGGGACATGGTGGCAGGGTAGAAATAAAGATTATTATTATTATTATTTGAAGCTGCAGGGCCATTAAATGCTAACCAAGATGGCCAATTGCAACCCTCACACTTGCCTCAAGCAGACAAGAGTTCTTTCTCCCACCCTGGATATTCCACAGATATATAAACATCACCTGCCTGGTTTCTAACAGACTTCACAACCTCTAATCATGTCTACCATAGATGTGGACAAAACATCAGGAGAGAATGCTTCTGGAACATGGCCACACAACCCAGAAAACTTACAGCACCTTAATGATTCTGGTCATGAAATCCTTCATCAACACATTTTTATTATTTTATTTTATTTTTTACTTGGAAACACAGTTTTGGTCTTGAAGCATCTCAATATTCTGCTGTGACTACTGGAAATTCTCTTTTTGGCCTCTATTTTCCTTGTTCTTTTAGCTACATTCTGGCATGGCTCAGTCTTGTCCTAGTTTTCATCTGTGAAATGTTATGAGTCTGTTAGGTAGCCAGAACATGTTGCACGAGAATTGTGCTGCATGATGTTTTGCACAGAAAGTGTTTTGTACAATGGAGAAAAAATGTGCTGGAAAAGTATTTTTGTGCACAAAACACAAAAATCACTGAATATTTTCTCAAAACCGTTTTGGGATGTTCAAATGTTGGAGGGAAACTGCACAACATTCTTATTTGTCATTCACCCCAACTGGATTTCCTGATGTGAATCCTATGTCAATATTCTTTCCATTCCTTCAGAAGTGTGCAGCAGTGTTTCAGATCCTCATAGCACACACTCAAATATGATCCTTGGTGATGATCTCAGCACATAAATTGGCTCCTGTGGGTAAAGTGAATCCTTGAGAGACGCTGCTACACATCTTCTAGGAGCCTTACAGCATGCACACCATATCAGCTAGTGCAAAATTAGTTTTTCTATGCAGATTTTCTGATAGCTTCAACATCAGCATCCATGTATTACATCTCATCTGATGCCAGCAATTACAGTTGGTCCACACTGGCTCTACACTGTAGAGTGAATGCCATTTGACAGTACTTATCTCCCTAGATATGAAGTATTGTGTTAGTTCTAATAAAAGGTATGACTTTTCTGGCCCTGTGATTTTTTTTTTTTTAAAATGAATCAACATGAACTATTCAAATGTAAAATACGAATAATAGTCGTAATGATGACAATGAAGAAGATGACGAACCCAGGAACCCTTTTTGGCAAAATCCTGGAACATTATACAGTAATTGTTGAAGGCTTTCGTGACTGGAAACCCAGTCTATTGTAGGTTTGTTCTTTTTTCCTTTTTCCTATCTGCTGGTAAGACTAATGTGATAGATCTTCATAGTTCCTCTCTAGATATGCATATGTTTGGGTGGCATTGAGCCTACGCCCAAGCTGTTCAGCCTGTGAAAATCTAAAATATGATCAAGTGAAATGGTCAGCCATCCTTATTTTGCATTTGGGAAAACTGTCTGCGGTGATAGGAACCCTTTGCTCTGTAGGAACTCAACATTTGTCAGTCACCGATTCATTCCTGCTCTAGTCACACCTGTTGGTATCCATGTGTCATTCAGATGCATTAATGGGGATCAGACATGGAAAGCTATGATCTCAAGCATGCCAAAACTGGTAGATGACAATGTTCAGCATGCGCTTTGGGAGGGTCCATGATTGCAACCATACATGGGAGAGACGCTATGCAACGTTAACCCATATGCGACGTTTTCCCTAGCAACTTGGTGCTGTGTTCTCTGTGAGCAAAGCCAATAGAATTATTTGGAAGATGGGCAAATATAGTGGTACTATATATACATTTGGTGCATAATGCACTGCCTTATGGAAACTTCCATGCAATGTGTCAGTTGTGGGCTGTGTGTCAATCAAATGGCTTTCTTGTTTTGCTTGCTTGAGGTGTTTTCTGATGGATGTATTTGTTCTCTGCTGATAGAATGTATTCCAGGTATGGTTTTCTTGAGAAACGGTCTTGCTTTCAGCAGGATCCAGAGCTGTATGCTTTCCTGGCTCTATGGTTGAGCAAACTAGGCACAGTAAGACATTGTGGTTGGGCAAAGGAGTGCCCGTCAAACTAACATTGCCAGTGGCCAGAGCCTTATCTTCCATGGCACTCATTCTTTGCAATCTGCAAGCCTGCCAGATAGAACTCTGTGCTTTATAGACACAGTTCTTTATCCATGGAGTCAAGCATTCACAGGACACCATTTTGCTGCACCCTTGTATTTATCCATAAACATCCATGGATTTTGGTATCCATAGAGAAGGTCCTGGAGCCAAACATCATGGATATCATATGTTTTTTATATGGCACTTTAATTTATGGTTTTTTTGTATATGTTTATATTATATTTGTTGTTGATGTGGCATTGAATTATTGCCATTTGTAAGACCACTGTGGGTAAAAGTATGATAGCTGGTACCAAGTGCTGGTACTTTTATGCTGATTCCACAACTGTGGTTGTGAATGAGGATACATGTGTGACCATGTGGTTGCGAGAGCAGGTGGAGTGAGACCAGATGGAGTGAGAACGGAAGACGAGCTGAACACAAGCCAGAAAGTTGGGGGGGGGGGGTGGACAATAAACAGGCAAGGATTACTTCACTGTTATCTGTGTTCTGCCTGCGTTAACTGAGTTCAGTGGTATTCTGCCGCCGGATTGTGCTAACAGCGTTGGTGAAGTAGTGTTCCAGAATCAGCATAGTGCTACCAGCACTCAGTACCAGCTATCATACTTTAACCTGCTCTGAGACCCCCTCAGGGTGAGAAGGGTGGGGTATAAATACTGTAAATAAATAAATATCAATGGTGTACTGGAAAGCTAAGCAAAACTTGGTACAAGAACTGTTTCTGAATTCTGTGAAAAGTTTTAGACCAAGGTTAAGGTAAGGCAGTGTTTCTCAACCTTCCTCATGCCGCGACCCCTTACTACAGTTCCTCATGTTGTGGTGACCCTCCATAAAATTATTTTCGTTGCTACTTCATAGCTCTAATTTTACTACTGTTATGAATAGTAATGTAAGTATCTGATATACAGGATGTATTTTCATTCACTGGACCAAATTTGGCACAAATACCCAATGCAGTGTTTCCTCGCTACTTCACGGTTCGCTTATTGCGGCCCCGCTGTTTTGTGGATTTCAACGTAACCCCAGCAATAAGTGAGGGAACATTGTATGCCCAAATTTGAATACTGGTGGGGTTGGAGAGAATTGATTTTGTCATTTGGAAGTTATAGTTGCTGGGATTTATAGTTCACCTACAATCCAAGAGCATTCTGAGCTCCACCAAAGATGGAAAATGAACCAAATTTGGCACCCAGAACTCCCATGACCAACAGAAAATACTGGAAGGGTTTGGTGGGCATTGACCTTGAGTTTTGGAGTTGTAGTTCACCTACATTCAAAGACCACTGTTGTCACGAACACCGACTTAGAACTGCCCCTTTAACACACACGGAGACGTAGCAAAGGCTAACTACTTTTATTGAATATAAAAAGTCCAAAAGGCAATTCTCTTGAAGAGATCAAAGAATAACGCAAACAGCAAAGCTGTAGTCCAATTACGAAAGCAAAGTTCCAATAGATAAATCCAAAAGCAAACGTGGCAAAAACTTGGCAAGTTCCCGGATTGCCTCCGGAACAAAGCAGGGTATCCGCAGCAATGCGAATCAACAACAAGGCAAGGTCTTGGTCCAAAACGAGCCAGACTAGGCTCCGAGATTCACTCCGCTTTCACGCCCTTCAGATCAGACGTGGCCGGAGAACTGAGGATCAGTTCCCACGGGGCCGTTCTTAATCCTTCGGCCGGCCCCCTCGGCGATCTAGGGCCCGGCGTCTCCAGTCTCTACTTTCCGAACGGTGACGGTCTAGGGACAGATGCCAGCTCCTCCTGCCCTGCTCTATGTCCCTGCGTCTGTTATGGGAACGGCCCCGCTCTTCCAGTTCAGTATCGCTATCTCCTTGAGAAGCAGCCTCCCCCGAACTTTCCCAGCCGCTGGCCTCCATCTGCTGCTCGGCCAGGTCCTGGGAACCTCTGCCGTTTGGGAATTCATAACTATCTCCGCTATCTGTTTCGCTGCCTCCCATCTCCACCTGGTCCGCTCCTTCCCGGAGAATGCTCCCACTCGAAATCCCAGGCTAAACTCTTTGCAGGTGAACTGGGCAAAGGCACTGCTGACCAATCTTGCTCTGGGCCTTCCAACTCGTCCTCCGAGTCCCCTTCAGCCTGTGCGGGTCCCAATGGCATCGGGACCCCGGCGCCTCACCCCTCCCAGTGGCACGAACGAACCCATGGGTGCTACACTATCCCCCCTCAGGGCCCCCTGGGCCCCCGGGCTTGGGCTTGTCAGGATACTTGCGGTGGAACCGGGCCACCAACTCCGGCGCGTGGACATCTCGAGCCTTGACCCAAGCACGCTCTTCGGGCCAAAACCTTTCCAGTCAATGAAATACTCCAACTTCCGGTACCGGATGCGAGCATCAAAATGTCCTGCACTTCGACCTCCTCCCCGCCTCTCGCATCACAGGGGAGGAGGCGGCTGTGTCACATCAGGCCGCACCCCTTCGCGGGCGGAGCAAGGAGCGATGAAACACCGGGTGGAGTTTCATGTCCGCAGGGAGCTGGAGCTTGAAAGAGACAGGCCCCACCCGCTCCAAAACTTTGTAGGGCCCAAAAACCGGGCATCCAACTTGCGGCTGGGGCGTTGCGTGGGCAGATTCTTGGTGGACAGCCAAACTTTATCCCCCACCAGAATCGTAGGACCCTCCTGGCGCCGCCGATCAGCCATCCGCTTGTAGTCGGCCTTCGCCTGGTCCAATTGAGTACGTAGCAAGTCTTGAGCGCAGTGAGCTCCTGGAGCCAATCCTTAGCCTCCGAACGTCCCCAGACGGGTCACCGGAGGGTAGAACCGAGGGTGGTGTCCATAGTTGGCAAAGAAAGGAGTCTCTTTGATGGATTCCTGCGTCGCATTGTTGTAGGCGAACTCTGCCAAAGACAACAAGGACGCCCAGTTGGTTTGCTGATAGTTGACATAGCAGCGCAGGTACTGCTCCAAAGTGGCATTAACCCTTTCGGTTTGCCCATCGGTCTGCGGGTGGTGAGCCGTGGACATCCGCACATCAATCCCCAGCAGCTTCTGGACAGCCTTCCAGAACTGGGAAGTGAATTGGGTGCCCCGGTCCGTCACCAGGCTCTGTGGAAGTCCATGCAGCCGAAACACATGTTGCACAAACATATCAGCAGTCTCCTTGGCAGTAGGCACCCCCACACAGGGGATGAAGTGTCCCATCTTGGTGAAACAGTCCACCACGACCAGTATCGTGGTGAAACCCTTGGACTTGGGGAGGTCGGTGATGAAATCGGGCGAAATCATCTTCCAGGGAGCGGAGGGAGTCGGACGGCGCTGGAGGAAGCCAGCCGGCTTGCCCCCCTGGTACTTCGCCCGGTGACACACAGGGCAGGATCCCACCTAGCCCTCCACATCCCTCCGCACTTTAAGCCACCAAAAATCCCGTAGAACTAGCTGCAGCGTCTTGAAGAGCCCAAAATGGCCCGCCGCCTTAGAGTCGTGGCAAAGCTTGAGAATGTCCCGATGATAGAGCACCCCGTTCCGCACCTGAAACGGAGCCTGCACCCCCTTGGACAGCTGCTCGCGCACCCAAGGGTCGTCCCGTTGGCGGGCCTGGACCCGCACACTCAACGGCCGCTTATCCACGGGGCCGGGCGGGGCCGCCGGAGCCAGCGCGGGGGCCGTTCGGGCGGCTGCAAAGTTCTCCGCTTTGAGCAGAGGCTGCTCGGAGAGGACCTCCCCTCCGCGGACATACTCCGGCTTCCGGGACAGGGCATCAGCTTGCTTGGTCTGCTTGGGGGTCACATAGTGAATGCGGAAATTGAATCGCTCAAAGAACAGGGACCATCTCTGTTGCCTCTGGTTCAATTTGCGCTGGGACTTCAGATGCTCCAAGTTCCGGTGGTCGGTGTGAACCTCCACCGGGAACTTGGCCCCTTCCAGCAGGTGTCTCCAGACTTCAAACGCCACCTTGATGGCCAAAAGTTCCTTCTCCCAAATGGTATAGTTCTTTTCCGGAGCCGTCAGCTGCCGGGAATAGTAGGCACAGGGCAACAAGTCCGTCCCCTGAGGCTGTAGCAGGATCGCCCCCACCGCCACATCCGAAGCATCGGCCTGGACGATGAAAGGGGTGCGGGGGTTGGGGTGCTGCAAAAGCGGCTGAGTGGTGAACAGCTGCTTCAACTTGCGGAACCCCACATCCGCCTCCGGCGTCCACCGGAACGGCACCTTTCCCCGCAAACACTGGGTGATCGGATCAGCCCACTTGGCAAAGTCAGGAATGAACTTTCTGTAGTAGTTGGCAAAGCCCAGGAATCTTTGAATGTCTTTTTTGCTAGCAGGAGGTGCCCAGTCGACCACGGCTTGGACCTTGGTGTCATCCATGGCAATGCCCGTAGGAGAGATGCGGTAGCCCAGAAAGTCCACTTCACGCAAATCGAAAGCACATTTCTCCAGCTTGGCATAGAGCCCGTGGGCCCTCAGTCGCAGGAGCACCTCTTTGACATGGCGATCATGGGTCGCCTGATCCGGAGAAAAAATCAGCAGGTCGTCAAGGTAGACCGCCAGATAGCGGTCCAAAAGGTCTCGGAAAATGTCATTCATGAAATGTTGGAAACATGCTGGGGCGTTGCACAAACCGAATCCCATCACCAGGTATTCGAAACTGCCCCACTTGGTCTGGAAGGCCGTCTTCCATTCATCACCCTGGCGAATCCGGACAAGGTTGTAAGCCCCTCTCAGGTCCAATTTAGTGAACACCTTGGCTCCCGCATCCGCTCCAAGAGCTCGGGGATCAAGGGCAGGGGATAGCGATTCGGATCGTGATCTTGTTGAGTTCCCTGTAGTCATTGCAAGGCGCAACTCCCCGATTTCTTCTTGACGAAAAGAAGCGGCGCCCCGGCCGCGGCTTGGGAGGGCCGAATGAACCCCTTCCGCAGGTTCTCATCGACGAAGTCTCGGAGAGCCTGTTGCTCTGGGTGCGAGAGCTGGTAGAGGCGCCACCGCGGACGGGGGGAGCCTGGCTGCAAGTCTATGTCACAGTGATAGGGCCGGTGCGGAGGCAAAACGTTCCGCCTCCTTCTCACTGAAGACATCCCAAAATCCGGCATACTTCTTGGGCAGGGTGGCCACATTCTCCACCTCTTGAGCCTGGCACGCCCGGGCCGTCATGCAGTGGCCCTGGCAATGATCGGAAGAAAAAATTAGCTGTCTCTTAGCCCAGGAGATCTGGGGGTCATGGAGCGCGAGCCACACAATGCCCAGGACAATGGGGAAATCGGGGAGCTTGGTTACAAGAAAAGAAATGTCCTCTTTATGAGAGCTAGTCCACATCCTGGTAGGAGCTGTATATTGAGTTACAGCCCCGGTTTTCAACACCCTCCCATCGATGGTCTGGACACCCTTGGGCTCTTGGAGGTCAAGAAATTTTAATCCCGCAGACTTGGCATAGTCTGCATCAATGAAGTTGTTAGTAGCCCCAGAGTCAATCATGGCATGGACCATCATCGGCCCCTTCTCGGGCGACCACAAGCTGACCATGACAAGGAACAATTGTCCAGTCTTGGGTTCAGGGGAGGGGTAGCGGCGTCGGCCGAGTGGCGAACCCTCTTACACTCGGCCGTACCCTTCCCCGCCGCCTGGAGGGCTTCCTCAGGCTCCGGAGGGCTGGCCACCGCTGCGGAGGCCCGAGGGTCCTCCCACGCGGTTTCTGGGGGCAATCACGAGAAAAATGACCCGGGCCCCGCAGTACCAACAAAGGTTGAGTCTTTGGCGCCGAGCCTTCTCGGCAGCATCTACTTTGGGCCGCACCCGTACCCAGTTGCATCGGTTCGGTCATCCACAACAGGGGTGGGGGCAGGGATCTGGCGGGGCACAAATTGGCGGTCCCGGCCTCCCGCCTGGTCGGTGGTTTCTCGGCCGTGCCGACCCCCACCTTCTCTTGTGTTGTATGGCCGCCTCCGCCCGCAACCTCGAGGCGATGGCCTCCTCCAGGTCGGCCGGCCGGGCCACTTGTCACATCTGTTGCTGCATCGCGCGCGAGAGTCCCGCTAGATACGTGGAGCGCCAGGGTGGTCCTTCCCACTTGGTCTGGCTGGCCAACAATCGGAAACGGGAAATATACTGAGACAAAGTCATGTCCTTCATGGTCAGCCGTGCTAAATCCCGTTCCGCCAGGTCCTCATTGACGGGGGTCCCAGGTCGCCCGGATCGCATCTAGGAAAGCGTTCAAAGTCGCGCATGCGAGGACGCGCCATTGATGAGGGAGTTGCCCACGTCGCTGCCATCCCTTCCATACAGTTGAACACGAACCCCACCTGGGCTCGGGGGGTGGCAATTCATTGGGCCGCAACTCCAGGTACATCCGAACCTGGGCAATGAAAACTTCCACCATCGCCGGTTTCCATTGAAACGAGCCGGGGCATTCACCGACGGGTGCCGCCCCGCTCGGGTTCGCAGCTCCGCCACCTCCTGTTGCAACGCCGCCACTTGCGGACCCGTCAAGTTCGCCATGGCAGCCGTAGAGACAATGGGGGCCTTGGTGCGCAGCCGGCGGTTTTGGTACGTCCCGTGGTGCAAAAATGGGTTCGAGGAGTTCTCCGGCCAACTGTCACGAACACCGACTTAGAACTGCCCCTTTAACACACACACGGAGACGTAGCAAAGGCTAACTACTTTTATTGAATATAAAAAGTCCAAAAGGCAATTCTCTTGAAGAGATCAAAGAATAGCACGAAACAGCAAAGCTGTAGTCCAATTACGAAAGCAAAGTTCCAATAGATAAATCCAAAAGCAAACGTGGCAAAAACTTGGCAAGTTCCCGGATTGCCTCCGGAACAAAGCAGGGTATCCGCAGCAATGCGAATCAACAACAAGGCAAGGTCTTGGTCCAAAACGAGCCAGACTAGGCTCCGAGATTCACTCCGCTTTCACGCCCTTCAGATCAGACGTGGCCGGAGAACTGAGGATCAGTTCCCACGGGGCCGTTCTTAATCCTTCGGCCGGGCCCCTCGACGATCTAGGGCCCGGCGTCTCCAGTCTCTACTTTCCGAGCGGTGACGGTCTAGGGACAGATGCCAGCTCCTCCTGCCCTGCTCTATGTCCCTGCGTCTGTTATGGGAACGCCCCGCTCTTCCAGTTCAGTATCGCTATCTCCTTGAGAAGCAGCCTCCCCCCGATCTTTCCCAGCCGCTGGCCTCCATCTGCTGCTCGGCCAGGTCCTGGGAACCTCTGCCGTTTGGGAATTCATAACTATCTCCGCTATCTGTTTCGCTGCCTCCCATCTCCACCTGGTCCGCTCCTTCCCCGGGAGAATGCTCCCACTCGAAATCCCAGGCTAAACTCTTTGCAGGTGAACTGGGCAAAGGCACTGCTGACCAATCTTGCTCTGGGCCTTCCAACTCGTCCTCCGAGTCCCCTTCAGCCTGTGCGGGTCCCAATGGCATCGGGACCCCCGGCGCCTCACCCCCTCCCAGTGGCACGAACGAACCCATGGGTGCTACAACTGTGGACTCAAACAATGATGAAGCTGGACCAAACTTGGCACAAATACTCAATATGCCCAAATGTTAACACTGGGCGAAATAGACCTTGACATTTGGGAGTTGTAGTTGCTGGGATTTTTAGTTCACCTACAGTCAAAGACCATTCTGAACCCCACCAATGATAGAATTAGTCCAAACTTCCCACACAGAACCTCCATGACCAACAGAAAATACTGTATTTTCTGATGGTCTTTGGTGTCTTCTGACACCCCCTCGCAACCCCCAGGTCGAGAAACGCTGAGGCAGGGGCTTTGAAATAAGTGTAAGCAGGAAGAGCTGCAAAAGGCTGGCACCATTTCCCAAAGGCTTCTTGAGGCTCCTTAGCCAATAAGCCAGCTTTGCAGAGAGAACCCACTAGTAGAACATATTGCAATGTAATCCTGCCCACCTGAAGTCAGTATATATAAAAGAGCTTGTGTTAGATGCAGTTGTCATTTCATTGTGGTCTGCCTAAGCCACTATTAATGCCTTAAAGTCTTCTTGATTTACATGGCAAATTAAAGCTTCATTAGTGAGTAAAGCTTTGAGTTGAGTACCTGGCTTGACTCATAATGAGCCTGATATTTCTGAGCTTTTAAAGAAAAACTATCGGCTTTTTCTGAGCCTTTTCTTTTAATACTGTATTTATTTACTGGTGTATTTACAGCAAGCAGTACATAAAACGCAGAAGGAGTGTTGCTATTTGTACAAAACTCTCCCTGGTCTCAATTTTTTTTTACTATCTCTAAGTTGCAACTGCTGCCAAAGCAGCTATTAAAATGCAGCTTATCCTCACTTTAAAAACCACAACTCTCCAAAGGCAGGTGAATTTGATAGCGCTATAGATCTTCATTTACATGTCAATTGTAGCACAATCTATTTGTTGGGTCCATAGGATCAGAGCAATTCAAGTGAGAAACATTTGCAGTCAGCCCAGAAGGAGACAGAAAGAGATGGTACATACATAGCTCCAATCAACAACAACAACAACAAAAGACCAGAAGTACCTATAGTCCTGAAAAGTTTTTTTTAAGCAGAACACTGATTTAAGGTAGACTTCTCCAATCCAGTTTAGATGTGTAGGAGTACAGTCCCCATTATCCACAGCCAGAAGGTCTACAGATAACAGAGAGGTATTCCAAAACATCTCAGAGTGAAGATGTCAAGTTGAGAAAGCATTGATTCAAGATGAATAGATGTGTATGTGTGTTATTCACTGGACGTCTTTGTTCCAGCAGACATCTCCATCTGAAGAAGCCATGAAGAAACAATTTCTGACACCCCAGCGCCTTTCAGTAGATCAGCCTGAGGAACATTTTCAAAGGCAGCGTGCGGTGAGCGCCGTCAGTATCATCACCAGTGCCATGGAAGGTAAGATAATTTTTTCTAAAGTGTTTCTAAAGTATCATCAGTGAAAATTTCATTGCTATAACGAGAGTAATGAAATTTTGTTAGTTTTTCGTTATTGTAATTGACCACGTGGGGAAATTTCAGTGGCTCCTTTTGCCTTCATTGGGTGAAGTTTTTTTTAGTAAACTTGCTACAGTGGTAGCCGCCCTGAGTCACCTTCGGGCTGAAATGGGCAGGATAAAGGTGAGGTAAATAAATAAATACATCTACCACTGTTGTCATGAATGACTTTTCATTAACTTTAAAGCATAGGTTCTTTTATTGCAATTTCCAGTGTGAGAGGGTACATCAGATTACAGAAAAACATTAAGACATACAGACATACAGATTCTATGCAACTATATTGGATTTATTTATTTATTTATTTGTCACGCTTCTATACCGCCCCTCTCAGCCCGAAGGCGACTCGGGACGATTTACACAAGGCAGTCAATACAACACAAGCAAACAAACCAAAAAAAATCATATAACAACAAATTAACAATTAAAAACATACAATTGCAGTCTCGGCGTCATGTTGAAATTAGTTTCCGTCACATCGTCGTCATTCCATATATCTAATTAAACCGTTACATTTCATCAGCAAATGCCAGGTCTTGACTTTCTTGCGAAATGTCAGGAGGGAGGGGGCCGATCTGATGTCCCTAGGGAGGGCGTTCCAAAGCCGAGGAGCCACCACTGAAAAGGCCCTGTCCCTTGTTCCCGCCAGTCGCACCTGCGAAGAAGGCGGGACCGAGAGCAGGGCCTCTCCAGATGATCTTAAACTTCTCAATGGTTCATAGGGAGAGATGCGTTCGGACAGGTAAGTTGGACCCGAACCATTTAGGACTTTAAAGGTTAAAGCCAGCACTTTGAATTGTGCCCAGTAGCAAACTGGCAGCCAGTGGAGCTGGCACAACAGGGGAGTTGTACACTCACTGAATGCCGCTCCTGTTATCAACTTGCAATTTCCAGTGGACTAGTTGCAGCTTCCGAACAGTCTTCAAAGGCAACCCCATGTAGAGAGCGTTGCAGTAATCTATACGGGATGTACCAGAGCGTGGACCACCATTTACAATTACATTGGTTAACAAACAGACAAAGGTAAATTACATTTTCACTCAGCATTCACACACATGTACATGCATTCATCCTCATGCACACAAATATTATTCTCTTTGGAGAAGCACCTGTTTGGCCAGACCCTGCTTCCCTGAAGCCTGCCAGTGCATAGTTCCAAAACTTCCATAACGCCATAACTTCAAAATGCCAAAATTCATCCTTTCTCTAAGCACAATGCCAAGGCCCAGATCTCTGTTTTCCATACAGCAGGACCTGACTCCTTGCACAAAATCTAAGACTCCACTTCTTCCTCTTCCCTTGAGAAAGAAGCCCCAAAGTGACCAGACTGCTCCTCTGCAAATCTGCCACTCTCCAAATACACCATCTCTCTCCGTCCCATGGAGCAGAGCATGGCAGGTGGAACAGACTCCTCATGTTTGCCACACTTTGAGCATTATTATACTGAGTCTTTTATAGAAATATTCTGCTGATGTAGTCCCAAAGTTGTAAATGAATGATAGGCATCTTCCATCCTGGTTCAATTTCGGTTTCCTGACCAGATATTGATTTTTCTTGATTGGTGTTGATCTTATGTTGACTTCCTTCTTAACATAAGGAGTGTTGCAAACATTTCCTTAACTTGAAAGAACCATTGTCACAGTTCTTATCTTAATTTACTTTTCAGTTCTTATTAGCAACTTTTAATTACAGTCCAGCAAGTAAGTAGTTAGTCATTGCAGGCCTTAAGATTTTACTGGTGCTTCAAAAATTATTAAATCTATTCACACATCCTTCCATTCAACTCATTCATTCACACACATCATTATATCAAATTCACACTCATCAAATCTGCATATTAAATTTTTGTGACATTGTTAGCCCATCCAGTTTTAGAACATGTTACTTATCCCCGGTAATATTTTCTAAGTTTTTATAAACAACCTTTTTTAAAAAAACTACAAGAGCTATCTTCTTGATTTTTTTTAATACAATGACACAAGAGATCAGGGGATCATTTCCCCCCAACTTTCAGAAATATTCAAACAACTACTGGTTTTAGGGATTTTTTTAAAAAAAAGTTTTGACAAAATCATTCTTTTAAAAGAAAAAATAGCCACAACAGTTATCTCACTTGAATGTCTCTCATATTAAGCAATAGAACTTGAGTTTAGGAATTTCTTCCCGGCCCAGCAATCTACTTATTAGAAGTATCAGTCAGTCCTCCTCTTTGCAGATTCAACTACTTATTGGAACTCTGGCTGGCTGCTGCTACAAAGGGGTACATCTCTCCCCTCTCCTGATTGGGGCTTTCCGATGGAATTCCTCTTTAAATTAATGGTGTCTTCCTATTAGGAAGAGGGAAGCAGCAGGGAGAAAGCAGAGTTCGCTGGGAAAGAGACTGAGCAAACACAGAATTCTGGGAAATGTGGTTTAGGGCAGGGGCTTTTGAATTCTCTGGCATAGGGCTCCTCACCTTCCCAAACTACATTTCACAGAATTTTCTCAATCCCTTTTCCAAACTCTGCTTTTTCTCTGCTGCTTCCCTCTCCTAATGGCGAGAGGCCATTAATTTAAAGAGGAATGGCAGCCTTTTTGGCTTTCCTTTGCTTGCTTGCACAGAAAATAAAACTGGGAGGCTTCAGGGGTTTACAAAATTCAAACAAAAAGGTATTGGGTAAGTTTCGATTCTTATGTTAGATGGTTGGATATCGTGTCATAAGTATGAATTTAACAAATTTGTTCCGACTTACAACAACTAATGAAAATTTTGCACGGCCCTGATACATGGTTGTACTGTTTTACAATATTCTTCCTTAGTTATTTTTCAAACACGATTTTTTTAAAAAAAAATCATTCTTTTGTCCTTCATTCTTACCTGCTCAACTTTGCAGAACAAGAGTAATTCTTTAGATCAGTGTTTCCCAACCAGTGTGACACGGCACACTAGTGTGCCATGAGCGATCATCAGGTGTGCCGTGGGAAACCTCCCCTGAGCAGAGCGAGGAGGCCGCGAATGTATTTTTTTCCAGCAGAGAGAAAATAAAGGTAGCGCGAGCCTCTGCGCGAAGGCTGGCTGCCTAGTAAGGCGGCGGAGACACGCTCCTGTGGCTTTTCTCTCTGTTTGGCCCGCACGCTTCTCACGGGACCATGCACACGCTCCCGCCGGTCTCTACCCTAATGTGGGAGAGTCTGCGAGGGAAGGCATTGCAGAAAGGATGGGAGCTGTGTGGGGAGGTGGAGGCGGCGGGGTCAGTGGCAGAGGTGTTGGCGGCGGTAGCAGCAGCATCAGAGGCCAAGACCAGGAGGTTTGCTAGCCGTCAGACGGGATGAGGAGGCAGCTGTGAGCCTTGCCCTGCGGAGTCTGCAAGCGAGGAAGGGAGACGGGGAGGGACACAGAGAGAGAGAGAGAGAGAGAGAGGACACCGTGGGGGCCTTGCAGGGGCCTCCACTCCATCCACCCGCGTTTTCCTCCTCCCGTTGCATCTCCCCCTTGCTGTGCCTTTGGCCCCCGCCATAGTCCGACTGCTGACCCTTCTTCCCTTGATGGCTCCATCCTTGCTTGCTTTCAGAGTTGCTTTCTGAAGCCCCCGCTAGCATTACCCTGCTAGGAGCAATGGTCCTGAAACCCAGTCTCCCCTCCCTTTCCTGGGGGAACTATAACTCCTAGCAACTACAACTCCCAAATGACAAAACCAATTTTTTGACTGATGGTCCCTCCTTGGGTTAGTATTAGTATGTTTTGTGGCCAAATTTGGCAGCAATTTGTCCAGTGGTTTTTGAGTTATGTTAATCCCACAAATGAACATTACACACATACACACACACACACACACACACACACACACACACACACACACACATATATATATATATATATATATATAGAGAGAGAGAGAGCACAACAGTGCAGGCAGAAAAGCAAACATCACAGGGAAGCATGTCTGTGTAGGAGGGTGAACATTAGGAAGAACTTCCTGATTGTGAGAGCTGTTCAGCAGTGGAACTCTCTGCCCCAGAGTGTGCTTCCGTCATTAACTATATGTATTACGGTGTCATTTTGGTAGGTGGTGTGCCCAAGGATTTGTAAATGTAAAAAATGTGCCGCGGCTCAAAAAAGGTTGAAAAACACTGCTTTAGATAACAGAGTTTAACTATAGAAGGCCTTCTCCCTGTTTCTGATAGATGAAGAATGCTTTCAATTCAAATGCTATTGGGCATTCAGGATGTGTATAAATACAGATTTGCAACAATAAAGCATCTCTAGAATGGAGTCCAATAAAAGAGGTGAAACTTCTGCTTTTGCTTGACATTTCACATTTGAGGCTGCAGAGATGTGTGCAGGAGGTTGAGGGGGTTAAACATTGAATGCAACATTTCAAAGCACAAGCAGCAGAATAATGCCTTTAAATTTTACCCTGCATATAAAACAAATTGCTTGCAAACAGAAGAAAAGTACCCATTGGGGAACTGTTGTAGCTTAGCCCTTTACTGAACTTCTATTTGCAAAGAGGGTTTTTTTCCTTCTTAAAATGGAGAAATGAGTTCAAAAGTTCCAGTCTAGGATACCAGCCAACATTTTATATAAGAAAAGTAAGGCAAACAACATCAAAGTTTGGTGAGGATGGAAAAAGTTATTACTGAGGAAGAGCAAACAAGGGTGGAAAGGTCACAGCACTTTGCTTTTGCATGATCTTACTGGGAAGTACAAGTTTGCTATCTCTTTTCCCTTTCCTCCTCCAGAGAATGGAGTTCAAACTGCTTTGGCTCTTTGAACTCAATTTGTAGCTATTGAAGTAAGATGAGGACTAAGGTGCCATCTATACTGCCAAATAATCCAGTTTTTAAAATTCAGATTATCTACTTTGAACTGGATTATATAGCAGTGTAGACTCATATAATACCGTTCAAAGCAGACAAACTCAATTCAGAAACTGGATTATGTGGCAGTGTAGATCCAGACTAAGAAGGGAAGGTGAAGAGAGAAACGGGTATATTTTTAAAGCAGTTGAAAAAGTGAGATGGTGGAAGATTAATTAAAACTGGGTTGTTGTGAGATTTTCAGGCTATATGGCAGGGGTGCTCATTAGGTAGATCACGATCTACTGGTAGATCGCGTAGGGTGTCCTGGTAGGTCGCAGGCAGGGCGGGAGGAAGTCTCAGTCCCATCCCGCAGGCTCCCGACGCCGCCCAGGTGCAGAAGGAGGTTGGACTGGATGGCCCTTAGAGGTCTCCTCCTATTCTAGGAACCCGTTGTTGTTATTATTATTATCAGAGGCTGAATGGCCATCTGTGAGGAATGCTTTGATTGTGTTTTTCCCTTATGGCAGAAGGAGGTTGGACTGGATGGCCCTTGGAGGTCTCCTTCTACTCTAGGAACCTGTTGTTGTTTTTGTTACTACTACTACTATTATTATTATTATTAGCAGAGGCTGAATGAATATTATCATCATTATTATTATGAATGAATTCAGGGGCTTATTATACTCACATTTAGTTGAATTCAGTCTTACAATGTATTATATGGCTCTCACAGAAATAAATTTCCAAATATTTTGCTTTTATGACTCTCTGAGTAGTGGGTAGGTAGATCATTTTGACTTGGTTGTTTTATAAGTAGCTCGCATGCTGAAAAAGTGTGAGCACCCCTGCTGTATGGCCATGTTGCAGAAGCATTCTCTCCTGATGTTTTGCCTGCATCTATGGCAGGCATCCACCGAGGTTGTGAGGACTGTTTGAAACTAGGCAAATGGGGTTTATAGGTCTGTGGAATGTCCAGGGTGGGAGAAAGAACTCTTGTCTGTTGGAGGTGGGTGTGAATGTTTCAATTGGCCACCCTGATTAGCATTTAATGGCCTAGCAGTTATCAAGGTGTGTTTTTTTTTACTGCCTGGGGGAATCCTTTGTTGAGAGGTGATTAGCTGTCCCTGATTGTTTCTTGTCTGGATTCCCCTGTTTTTGAATATTGTTCTTTATTTACTCTTATTATTTTAGAGGTTTTTTTTAATACTACTTGCCAGATTTTGTTCATTTTCATGGTTTCTTCCTTTCTGTTGAAATTGTCCACATGCTTATGTATTTCAATGTCTTTTCTTTAAACCCTGACATGGTACTTGTTAAGAGTGTTTTCTGTGTTTTCAAATAATATGTTGTGTCCAGGTTGGTGCATCAGGTGCTCTGTTATAGCCGACTTCTCTGTTGAAGTAGTGTACAGTGCCTTTCATGTTCCTTGGTTCGTGTTTGGGCTCTGCATTTGGTGGTCCCTATGTAGACTTGTTTTTGCCAATTTTTTGGTGTATTCTTACAAGATCCATGGGGCTGATTCTTCCTGCTCCTCATTTAAGACAATGGTATTGAATTGCAGTGTTATATCTAGATGATTATTTATTTATTTATTTGCTGTATTTGTATACTGCCTTTCTCAGCCCATAGGCGACTCAAGGCAGTTAACAGGGCAACAGGGAATGTGGCGCAGCTGGCTGGTTGTCAGCTGCATAAGATCTCTACTGACCAGAAGGTCATGAGTTTGAGGCCTGCCCGGGTCGAGGTGGGTTCTCGACTTATTGTGTAGTCTGTTGTCGACCTTTGCAACCCGAAAGACCGTTGCATCGGTCAGGTAGGAAATTAAGGTACCACATAGTGGGGAGGCTAAATTTAACTGATTTACAAGGCCATTAAACAAAAAAAAAGATCTCCAGGAAACAAGCTGAGGAATGAAGGAGTGTGACAGCTCCCCCTGGTGGCCAGATGTTAAATTGCCTCTGTCTGTCTTGTGTGTTTGTGTGTCTAAATGCAATGTGTACATTGTAATCCGTCATGAGTCCCCTGCGGGGTGAGAAGGGCGGAATATACAGTAAATGAAGTAAAATAAATAGATAAATAAAATAAAACAGGGACATTAGATCGGCCCCCCTCCCGCCTAACATTTCGGAAGAAACTGAAGACCTGGCAATTTGAGCAGGCATTTGCAGACGAATTATAACCATTTAACTGAGACCTAGGGAATTAATTTGACTTTGCAATGGAAATCGTCTCTATTGATGAGACGCTGAGATTGTTTTTACAATTTTATAAATTTAACTGTTAATTGTATTGTTTTTATATAGTTGTGTATCAATTGTTTGTTGTATTTTATATTGTGTCATTGTTGCCACTTGTACACCACCTCAAGTCACCTTCGGGCTGAGAGGGGCGGTATAAAAGTACAGTAAATAAATAAATAAATAAAATAAAATGCCTACAATGTCATACATACAATTAAAAACAACAAATAAAAAAACAAGACAAATCAATAAAATATAAATCCATAGTGTCTTTTTGTTAAAAACGTTGTCTGGTCTCATTGTCTAGTTGTTCCATTTTCCTGTGTCAGTTACTTTGCATTTGCAAACGCTTGTTCAAAAAGCCATGTCTTGACATTTTTCCTGAATGTTAAAAGAGAGCTTGACAACTCCCATAATCCCCCTTCCATTGGTCATGCTGGCTGGAGGCATCTGGTTCAAAAAGTGATATTTTTTCCCTGACTGCTATGAACAACACTGACCTTCCTGTGTTCAAAGGCTTCCATGGGGGCGGGTGGGAGACAAAAGACAGCCCACGTTTCATTTGGTGTCGCTTCCTGAAGAAGCAAAAGATGGCAGTGGCCCAAGTGTTTCTGCATGGGTCACCTTTAACTATGACTGTCATGACTGCCATGGGTTTCAGAAAGGGAAGTGTGTAAGAAAGAGACATATAGCTGATGCAGTTCTTTGCCATGTTATACTGCTGCCGGGGTTGGCCAAGCGGCAGGAAACAAGGTCATTTGGATAAGTCCGGATGCTAGTTTTGTTTGCAAGGAATTGCAGACCTGCACCCTATTGTGAGGAGGATCAAAAACAGACCCATGAAAGGAATGGGATTTCAGAACTGTTTCAGAATTGGATTGTTGTAGGTTTTTTTGGGCTATATGACTATGTTCTAGAGCAGGGCTGTCCAACTTCTATCGGCCCAAGGGCTGGAATTCTGGTCACTGATCACCTGGGGGGCCGCCAGCGCGAGGAGGAGGAAGTAAAGCCCCACCCCCAGAACCGATGCCTTGCACGCGCGGCAGTGTCCCGAAGGGCTCCCCTTGGCTCCTCCCTCCCTCCTAAAGCGACATGCCGGGTGGCAGAAGCGGGTGAAATCGCCGCTTCTGAGGCTGGCGTGATGCTTTAGGAGGGAGGGAGGAGCCAAGGGGAGCCCCCCATGGCTTCGTCCTGCCTCCTAAAGCGTCATGGCAGCCTCCGAAGCGGCGATTTCGGCTGCTTCTGCCGCCCGGCATGACGCTTTAGGTGAAAGGGCGGAGCCATGGAGGGCTCCTTGTCTCCTCTCTCCTAAAGCATCACACCAGCCTCAGAAGCGGCGATTTCACCCGCTTCTGCTGCCCAACATGATGCTTTAGGAGGGAGGGCGGAGCCATGGGGCTCCCTTTGGCTCCTCCCTCCCTCCTAAAATGTCACGCCAGCCTCAGAAGCGTGGATTTTGCCCGCTTCTGCCACCTGGCATAACGCTTTAGGGGGGAGGGCAGAGCCATGGGGGGCTTCCCTTGGCTCCTCCCTCCTAAAGCATCACGCCAGCCTCAGAAGCTTCTGAGACCGCCTGGCATGTCGCTTTAGGAGGGAGGGTGGAGCCATGGGGAGCAGAGCAAAGGGGGTGGCGGCCATGGATGTTGCTTGCACCGCCGAGTGCATGCGCACTTTTTTTGGGAATTTAATTTTTTAAAAAAAAACAGCTGATTTCTTGCAGGAGGGCAGGAGGGCTGGATCCAAGGGGCTGGTGGGCCGTGTGTGGCCCATGGGCCGCCTGTTGGACAGGCCCATTCTAGAGGCATTCTCTCTTGATGTTTCACCTGCATCTATGGCAAGCATCCCATAGATGTAGATGAAAACATCAGGGGAGAATGCTTGCCATAGATGCAGGTGAAACATCAGGAGAGAATGCCTCTAGAACATGGCCATATAGCCCGAAAAAACCTACAACAACCTAGTGATTCCAGCCATGAAAGCCTTTGACGATACATTGTTTCATAATTGTTTCAGTGGGCCTACTTTAAATTAAAACAATCCAATAGGAGTTCACACTCTTCATTTCAGAGTATGTTAAGATGGTAAAAGGAGGAAGAACACAATAGCTCGAGCAGGCATGGGCAAACTTCAGCCTTCCTGGTGTTTTGGGCACTGTTAGGAATTGTGAGAGTTGACGTCCAATAACAACAACAACAACACTTCATTTATATTCTGCCCTTCTTACCCTGAAGGGGACTCACGGTGGATCGCAGCACACATACACGGCAAACATTCAATGCCATTTTGTATAGACAATACACAGACAGACAGCATAGAAAGGAGGTGTTGTCAACTCAGTGTCCAGCTGTTTTTGGTTTCAAGGAAGGTGAGTCCAGCCACAGGAGGTGCTGTTGCTCCATTCTCTATGACGAAAAGTTGTCAGTACTTCCTCCTTCCTTTTTCGTTGCCCAGCATTTTCTGATCTTCTTTCTCTATGGCTTCGTAAAACACCTACCCCGCTTTTAGCAGTACCTAATTCTCTAATTGCAGCCAAAGCTGTTTTCAAATTGCTTAGGTAAACAGTGAGCAGGGCTGACAGTCAACCGCTCACACCAACCCAGGACTTCGAACTAACAACCTTTCGGTTGATAGATCTTATAGTTGCTGGTTGTTTACCAGCTGTGCTAAACCTCTGGCCCAAAACACCTGGAGGGCCGAAGTTTGCCCATGCCTGGTGTAGATGCACCCGTAATTGAAGGAAATGGGATGTAGGCCGGGACTGGGAATTATGAGTCTTTGTAAATGTTGTTGTACTTCAACTCTTGGCACTCCGAGGCCCATAGCCCTGCTGGGAGTTGTAGTTCAACAACATCTAGATGGCCACATGATTTCCACAGCTGATTTAGACCAACGGCTGGCTTGGTTTTTTTGTTGTTGTGTGTTGTTGTCACTTCAGTTTGTAGACCTCATGCCACAGCATCTGAGCTGAGTTGGGGATTTTTCTTGCTTATACCCCATTACCATTTGCAGGGATGTAAATATTTGCCTATTTTGCCTTCACGTGAAAAGAAAAATAATTTCCCATTCCTTCATGCTAATGGATAAAACAAATATTTTGTTGCACAGCTTGCCTGTCTATCTCAGGGAAATATTCTCTTCAGAAATCCATATGCCTTTTGGGTGTGCAAAACTAAAAACACTTTTACACCAAGCACCTTGTAGGGTTCCAGCCTGGTGGGCTTGGACAGACCAGGGGGGCTCTGAGGCAGGCAACAGTTGACCCGGGGGAGATAGAGGATGATGGGTGGCCTGATGCTTTAGAATATAATAAACAAGGTGGAGGGGTTGCAGTAAGCAACACACACTCAGAAACAACAAGTTTCACAGGTATCAAAAGTTCTTATAATAGGTAAACATACACATATATATACACACATCAGTATGAATAAACAATAAAGTAGTAAACAATGAGTCATCGCCCAGGAGGGCTCCATCTTGACGCTATTGTCTTAATTCAAATAAAGTCAGTCAATGGGTGTTGTAATAACAAGGTGATGGGAGTTTAGGTAGAAGTCCAGGGATGAGGTCAAAAACGCCCATAGGTGATAAGGATAACAAGGAGAGAGGAGTTAGGGTGCTGTGGCAGTTTCAGTCGATATTGAAAGAACGGATAGTCCGAATAGGCTGAAACCAGTCCAATATCAGTAGGCCGACGAGGTAAACTCTGTATTATGGCACCAACGCCACAGCACCATCTCCAAAAGGGTCTTTTTCAAGGCCAGTTGTAAAGAATTAACTCCTAGTAACAAGATGGAACGGGTGCGTTTTCAGGGCCATGGAGGTAAAGTCTTCTACCCTAAACTCCCATCACCTTGTTATTACAACACCCATTGACTGACTTTATTTGAATCCTTAAGACAATCCGCGTCAAGGGTAGGAGCCCTCCTGGGCGATGACTCATTGTTTACTACTTTATTGTTAATTCATACTGATGTGTGTGTATATATATATGTATGTTTACCTATTATAAGAACTTTTGATACCTGTGAAACTTGTTTCTGAGTGTCTGATGCTTTAGAAACCACAGAAGAGAGCCTGCAATAGGATAATACATGGCTGGAGGGCTATGGATCCGCAGATGAATTTAGTGAAGATTCCATGGAATTAGACTCAGATGAATATGAAAGGCCGGGCAGCCTTGGGTCTCAAGAAAGAGTGCCTACTCCCTTCCCAGATGGTGAGATGGGAGATGGGGAGTTTCCTGGTTCCCATTCTGATAGCGAGGCAGTTGGGCATGCTAATGAGAAGGAATTCAACAGGAGGGACAGTATCTCGGCTTCTAGGAGAGATTGGAGAAAGGGGGTGCGTTGGACGCATAAGAGTTAGTTTCCTGTATCTATCTGGCCTGAGAAACCTTTCGTCACATCTGAAGCCACGTTTAGCTTGATCCATGTCTCTCGTTCCTGTCTCCAAGTCTTTGTTAACTGCCGGGGCAGTTTGGATTTTGCTTCTCTAGGCCGCAGTTTACGGCCGGACTCAAGTGCCACATTTGACCACTAGAGCAGTTGCTTCGCTTTGGAACTTTGTTTGGAATTCAATCCGCTTGGGTTGTTACTCCAGGACTAAGTGACTTATTTTTGGATTGCTTTCTTTTTGCCCTTTGATCTTTTATTCTCAATTCTCAATAAATAACATTTATTAAATTTGCCTGTGTGTGATCTGGGGGGGGGGGGGCTGCCTGGGTTCTGAGGTGCAACACACCTTCTTTTTCTAGAACTCTTATTTGAGGTTCAGTCAAAAAGTTTTGCCTCCTGTGTCATAAAAATGTTATGAATGAACATACAACAGTTGAAGTTGCTCCAGAACATAGCCTGAGCTGTCCTCTATGCAAAACTACTGTTCAAACATAGTCAATATCAATTCGTACACATTTGTGCCATCGTTTAACACAGACATCAAAAACATTTTTAAAAATTCAGGATTTTTCTTCATGACCTATGATTTTAAAACTGTTCTAAAGCCCTTCGCACTTTTACCTTTTTGGACCTCTGAAAGACAATCTACGTGGTTTCAGATTAAATGACTTGAATGATTGTTAAAACAGCTTCAAAATCATGGGTCACGAAGCAAAACCCTGAATTTTTCCAAAATGGTTTTGATGCCTGGATTAAGTACAAATTGATGGTGACTATGTTGAATGGTAGCTTTGCATAGAGGACAGTTCAGGCTATGGTGTGGAGCAACCTCTGCTGTTATATGTCCATTCATAACGTTTTTATGACAAAGGAGGCAAAACTTTTTGACCCATCCTCGTATATTCAAAAGGTCTGCATGCAAAATTGCAAAATTCTGCAAACAATATTTTTGGTTGAGGAAAAAAAGTGTGAAATAAGATATAAAGATGCATGTGAGCTTTTTGAGGAAAAATAGTGTTTTACATTGTGAAAAGAATATACACACACTATATGTATATGTGTATATACTTTGTGTGTGTGTATGCAGTATTTGTATATATGTGTTTATATTTCATGTGTGTGCATATGTGTATTTATATGTATATTTGCATACTCCCCTCTCCCAATGCATTTCTGGAAGTGCTGTTTTATGCGTGGAAAATGTGCCTGTAATTGTAGTTAGTACGTACATTGTTTAGTTAATGTTATATTATCATCTCACAATGTCTCACCACTCTGTAAATCCAGAGAAGCGTTAACGACAGCAGTATCTGGCTAAAGTACACAAATGTGTCTGATGACATTGGTCTCCTTTCTGGCAACTGTTTAAAGATGCAATGAAGGAGTCCGTTTTATTTCTTGCCTGCGGCATTGGCTGACCTGCATGTCCTGTGTGCTTTGCTCCTTCTTTCTTAGAGCTTGAGGAATCCCAACAGAAGTGTCCTCCCTGCTGGAATCATTTTGCCATGAGGTACCTCATTTGGGAATGCTGCCCAATGTGGCTGTTGATCAAGGAAAAAATCAAGGTTATCATCATGGATCCATTCAGCGACCTGACAATCACCCTCTGCATCGTAATGAACACTCTCTTCATGGCCATGGATCATTACAAGATGACCAAAGAGTTCGAGGATGTGCTCAACATTGGCAATCTGGTAAGGAGACACTTTGCAATCTTGGTGCATTGACGCAGGAGGGAAAATGATTCCCTTGATGGACCAGACCAATGGTCCATTAGTCCAGCAGTCCATTTTCACCAGGGTCCTGATAGTTTTGGTGGATCAAAGCTGAATTTGAGATCTCTTCCACACAGTCATATAACCCGGAATATCAAGGCAGATAATCCACAATATTGGCTTTGAACTGGGTTTTCTAAGTCCACACTGCTATATAATCCAGTTCAACATGGATTTTATACAGCTGTGTGGAAGGGGCCTGAGTTAACAGTGTTATATGGCAGCTAAAAATGGCAATACAATTCTATGCTTCATCAATAGATGTAGAAGCCGAGGTGGTGCAGTGGGTTGCACCCTTGTGCTGGCTAAACTGCTGACTGGAAGGTCAGCGGTTCAAATCCGTGAGACGGGGTGAGCTCCTGTCTGTCAGCTCCAGCTTCCCATGCGGATATATGAGAGACACCTCTCACAGGTGGTAACACATCCGGGCTTCCCCTGGTCAACGTCTCTGCAGACAGCCAATTCTCTCACACCAGGAGAGACTTGCAGTTTCTCAAGTTGCTTCTGACATAACTTTTAGAAAATCAATAGGAGTTCCATGTTTAAATCGAAGGAATGAAATGGAATAGAAGCCATGCCCATCAGATTTGCAAACAAAACTGAATTGTGAGATGTAGTTAATTCTCCAGAGGACAGGATCAAAATTCAAAACAGATTGGAAAGCTGGGCCAAAATTAACATAACGAATTTCAATAGGGAGAAATGTACAATGCAGGCAGCCCCCAAGTTACAAACAACATAGGTTTGTTCTTAAGTTGAATTTATATGTAAGTCAGGACAGGTATAGGTAACTCTGTCTGTCTATCTATCTATCTATCTACCTATCGCACCGGGTCTGTGGCGCAGCTGGCTGGGTGTCAGCTGCATTAAAATCACTATTGACTGAAAGGACATGAGTTCGAAGCCAGCCTGGGTCGGAGTGAGCTTCCAGCCAATTTTGTGTAGCTTTTGTGTAACCCCAAAGACAGTTGCATCTGTCAAGTAGGAAATTTAGGTACCAGCTATGTGTGGGGAGGCTAATTTAACAATTTTATGAGGCCATAAAAAATCTCCAGCAAAAAGCATGTGAGGAATGCGGAAAGTGTTTCATCAGTGTCGCAGATGGATGGTGAAGCGGCAGTTCCCCTGGTGGCCAGAAAAAAGTTAAATAGCCTCTGACAGTCTGTCTATATGTGTTGTGTGTCTATGGCATTGAATGTTTGCCATGTATGTATGTGTACATTGTAATCCGCCCTGAGTCCCCTGTGGGGTGAGAAGGGCGGAATATAAATACTGTAAAATAAATAAATAAATAAATAAATAGTTTTGCAAAGCATAGGGAAGAGTTTCTGTTCCTGTGATAATTTTGAAAAAAATTGTTTGTTGTGGAAACAAGGATTTGTGAAAAAGCTTCAGTGGAGACATCTTTTTCTGCTGCTCTAGAGACCAAAACAAAATGAAGCCATGGATTCAAATTGCAAGGAAAGGTATTCCACCTTAAACATTAGGGGGAAAATCCTAGAGCTTCTTGACAGTGGAATACTCTGCCTTGGAGTGTAATAAAGTCTCCTTCTTTTGGTGTGTGTGTGTGTGTGTGCGTGTGTGTGCGTACATGCGTGTGTGTGTATGTATGTATGTATGTGTGTATATATATATATATATATATATATATATATATATATATATATATAATTGAGTTTAGATGGTAATCTGTCCTGACTGCAGAGAATGGTACATTCTATTTTGTCATCTTGTAAATATGGGAGACTACCCATGATGATAAAAGATTACTACTAACAGATTACTATTCTCTTCCCTTTCACAGATATTCACTGGGATTTTTACAACTGAAATGGTCTGTAAAGTCATAGCTCTGCATCCCTATTACTACTTCCAGCAAGGATGGAACATTTTCGACAGTATAATTGTTTCTCTCAGCCTGATGGAACTGAGTCTTTCCAGCATGGGGAATGTATCTGTGCTACGCTCCTTCAGATTGGTAACTTACGGTTTTTTTACTGTCTATCTTTCATGCAGAAATGTAGGCACAATTAAATCTTTGCACTAATGTTGAACTATAATTGGTGCAGTATCAACCAACACTAACATTCTCAATAGGTTAGCAATTGTGAGGTCAGACACACATACATGTTCACCCGTTTATGACGGCATCCTCAGGGGATCTTGTGCTTGTGGAAACGGACCTTATACCAAATAAGCAACACTAAATTTCAATCCCAAGAGATTAGATCTGGTCACATGGTCTGTAGTCCCTCCCACAACCTCAAACAACATAGAGTTTAGCAAAAACTTCATATCAAAATATACATACAATAAAGTAAGCAATCTGAATTATATACATAAAAAATAACTGGTATTGGAGGATTGTAGAAGGTTGCTATTTCCAAAACTTAGAACCTTTCGGAAGTCATTCTCTTTTTACTTCCATTTTCATTACATTGAATTAATAAGATTACTGAATCACACAACAACAACAACAACAAATTTGGGTGTCTTGATTTCTAGGCCTGTTCCTGGGTTTATTTGGGACACAGATTTAGCAAACCGCATTTGATAGACTGCATCAGATATGATTTCTTAGATCTAATTATCATTATTTTCTATGTCAAGCAGATGAAGACTGGTAGATACCAAATAGCATATGTTCTGTACCTCTAAAACTAGAGTCGATAGAAACTGGTGTCATTTTTTGAATCAGTAGGTCAAATATACCGTATATACTCGAGTATAAGCCAACCCAAATATAAGCTGAGGCACCTAATTTTACCACACAAAAGCTCGGAAAACATATTGACTCGAGTACTGTATAAGCCTAGGGTAGGAAATGCAGCAGCTACTTGTAAAATTCAAAATAAAAATAGATACCCATAAAATTACATTAATAGGTTAAATGTTTTTGAATTTACATAAAACTGTAATTTAAGATAAGACTGCCCAACTTTGATTAAACCATTATTCTAACCTTCTTCAATGTAAATGTGCTTATGTTACCTTCCAATAATAAGAGAGTAAAAGAATGGAAATGTATTAATAATAGTAATAACAAAGTAAAATAATAAATGTAATAAGAGAAATAATAAAGCAAAAAATCAATGTGATAATAATAAAAATAAAAGAGTACAATGATAAATGTAATAATAATAATAATAATAACCGAGTAAAATAATAAATAACCTTAACTCGAGTGTAAGCCAAGGGAAACGTTTTCAGCCTAAAAAAGGGCTGAAAAACTAGCTTATATTCGAGTACATTCAGTACCCAGAAACAGGGGTAACATTTGAGGCACCAAAATGTGTGTTGGCCAGTGTTATCAAAGTCCAGAATCTTGTTCCCAGAGTTGCCAGCCGGTGCCTATCAAAAAGACTACTAGTAGGCTTGATATATGAATCCATTAGGAATCTCCTATTTATGCTCTCCAGCAATGGATATATCAAAGAATAGCACTTCTTGTCTTGGAGAGAATAATAATATATATTCATTTTGATGAGTAAATAACCATACCCTTCTCTTTCATAAATTTCATTATCACAACAACATCTATGCTGGCGACAACCATTGCTTTATTACTCATTTCTCTTCCATATGGGGAGAACTGAAAGGGTCACCTGTTTGAAAATGAAAAAACGAGAGCGAAGCTGAAATATTGCATTTCGCCGGTGGGAGGGGGTTGTGGGTATCCTGCTGCTCTTTCTTCGTTTGGACTATTTTTGGCACTTCTCATGACTACATTCATCTGGTTCTGAGGTTGTTTTCTTCTCAGCCGTATCTCCATCTCCTACATTCTTCTCCTGTCCTCCTTTGACATTGGTTGAGATGATGAAGATGGTGGTGAAAATAGGAATAGGTTTGCATTGATCTGTCCCATTGCCTCTTTGGTGGATCACATTAATAATAATAATAATAATCTTTATTTATACCCTCCCAGCACCCAAAGCGGCTCATAACATCTTAAACTCATAGAAACAACAGATCAAACACATCAGTAATAAATATGAATATCATAAAATAAGCAATTTAAAAACCAAACTACAATATACAGTCCTGTTTGTGTATCGCATAATGCCAGGTTATATTATTGCACTTCAGCCAGCAGGATTGAAGACGAACAGGTCGGAGGTTCGAATCCGGGAGAGCACGAATGAGCTCCCTCTGTCAGCTCCAGCTCCCTATGCGGGAACATGAGAGAAGCCTCCCACAAGGGTGGTAAAACATCAAAACATCCGGGTATCCCTTGGGCAATGTCCGTGCAGATGGCCAATTCTCTCACACCAGAAACAACTTGCAGTTTCCCAAGTTGCCCCTGACACGAAAAAAATCACACTTCTTCACCTAATGTAACCAAAAGTGATATTTTACCCAACATAAAGTCATTTTTTGGTCATTAGTGAACTGCATCCCAAACCCTTTCCCCAATTTTCCAATGGAGATGGGGCCAAAACAACGTTTAGGACAAGAATCATGCCATAATTAAAACAATCCTGACTATAGGTTTTGAAAGGTAAAGGTTTTCCCCAGACATTAAGTCCAGTCATTTCTGACTCTGGAGGTTGGTGCTCATTTCCATTTCTAAGCCGAAGAGCTGGCATTGTCCGTAGACACCTCCAAGGTCATGTGGCCAGCATGACTGCATAGAGGACCATTAGCTTCCCACCGGAGCGGTACCTATTGATCTACTCACATTTGCATGTTTTCGAACTGCAAGGTTGGCAGAAGCTGGGCCTAACAGCAGGAATTCATGCTGCTCCCTGGATCCGAACCTGCGACCTTTCGGTAAACAAGTTAAGCAGCTCAGCGGTTTAACTCACTGCACCACCAAGGGCTCCGACTATAAGTTTAAATAATGAATATATTATCTACAAGGGAAAATAGATTGGCAGATAGAATCCTAGGCCACCTCCCCCCCCTCCTTCTATTATTTTACATCTACGGAAATATTCATGTGTTTGTTTTGAGGCAGGGAAGCCTTTGTGAGTCTCTCCCTCAGGGCCCAAGTGGTACAGTCTTGCCATATAGACTACATTAAAGAGGGCTTGACCAAGTCCCTTTGAGTTGCTATCGTCTCAGTACCATCATGAGTTTATTTGTATGCAACTTTCTTACAAGACTGCATGCAAAGTGATTCATAACATTTTTCAAATATTAGCTTTAAAAACCTTGCATTTCTGTTTGTTCACCAATTTTGTCATAAAAGGAACAGGGCCAATTAACAGATAACCGTAGTGTCAATAAAGAAATGGCTAAGAAAATACCAAGCTTTGCATAAAACATAAATATAAACCTGTGATAGGCCACCAGCTTCAAACTAAACAGAAGGAAGAATGAAGATGGGTAGCATTTGTTTTTGAAAATACATTACAAGTTCCCTTCCAAAAAATTATACTCCTTAGAACAGTATGTGTGTATCTATATATACACATAATAAAAGTGTTAAATATGTTTGTGTGTATGTGGTGGAGACATCCACTTACACAGACAGCCTCTGGCCCCCACAAACAGGCTATAGTTCCAAGTGCTGAGAAGCCTCCAAACGCACTTACTCAACTGCCATTGCAGGTGGTACTGAGTGCCATGAACATGCTGGAAGTTGTAGTTCACCCTGCATCCAGATAAACTGTGACCTCTCCCCCCCCCCCATGACAGCGGACTGGGACCACACTTAGCACAGAGAAACCCCATGACCAACTGAACATACTACAGGGGTTTGTGGGAATTTACTTTGATTTTGGGAGTTATAGTTCAGCCTTATCCAGAGAGCACTGAACCCAGATGATGTCAGATCTGGACCACAATTGGCACACAGCCCTAAAATGGCCAGCCATGCATACAGGCCTAGTTTGGGGAGGATTGACCCATGATTCTGGGATTTGTAGTTCACTCACATTGTTACGTATTTTCTAGTGGGAGCATTTGTAAACAACAAAATTAATACTGGCTTTTTTCTCATAGTGTTATTAATTAACTAAACGATATTACCTAACACCCCAAAACAAACAACGCCTTGTTCAAATAACCCGGGCACAGCTGGGTGTAGTATGTAGTCTACTTCTGAGCACAGTGGTCTTGGCCTATAAAGCCCTATACGGTTCCAGCCCAGCTTACCTGTCCGAACGTATCTCCTTCTACATCCCGCCTCATAGGTTAAGATCATCCAGGGAGGCCCTGCTCTCGGTCCTGCCAGCCTCGCAAGTGTGCTTGGCAGGAACGAGGGACAGGGCCTTTTCGGGGTTGTCCCCATGCCTGTGGAACTCGCTCCTCAGTGAGATCAGGTCGGCTTCTTCCCTCCTTTCTTTTAGGAAGAAGGTCAGATCATGGCTCTGGGACCAGGCCTTTGGACAGCAAGCATGACAGCACCTTGGATGTAGAACTGGACTGAAATTGGCTATATGGTTGATGACAATGTTTTTAAAGTGTTTTTAAATTAATGTTTTATTTACTATTTGCTATTTGTGTTTAGATTTGGATTATATTGAGGCTTCGAATTATGGCTGGTTTGTAAGCTGTCCTGAGTCCCCCCTTGGGGGTTGAGAAGGGCAAGATAGAAATATTGCAAATAAATACATAAAATATATTGTTTTGGCATATTTCTGCACTTTTGCAGGTAGCAACACATGAAGTGCCAGATGTTTTTTCCCCTTGTTTAATTTATATAGACCTACATCAGTTACCAAAGCCCTTGACAAATAAGCTCCTTTATGGAAACTTCACCCGCTTTTTCTTGCTCATCTTCTGTCAAGCTGGAATCTTTTAAGCAGCAGTGACATTGGGTGGTTGGTGAAGGAGAGATCTGGAGAGGCACAGGCTTTTGGGGTCAGTGCAATAAACAACATAATAAATGTTTTGACTAATTACAATGTATGGCATAGTGGTTTAAACTACTGAATTATTACTTTGGAGATAAAGGTTCAAATACCTGCTCAGCCATGACCCTGGTCAACTTAAATATTCTTAGCCTCAAAAAAAACCCCATTACAAGTTGATTTATTTTTGAGTCACCGTACGTCATAAACAACTTGACAGCTCACACTAATAATAACACTACAGAGCAAGGACTACCTGACCTGGTTGTTTCATTTCGTATATGCACATTGTTAGTTTGGATAAAATGTTCACTGAAGAATGGTCTAGTTCCAGAATTATCTGCCCCGTTCTGCTATGCTCTAAGTGTTCAGTTATGTTTTCCATGCTTTGTCTTACAGCTAAGGGTCTTCAAGCTTGCAAAGTCTTGGCCAACACTCAACACTCTCATTAAGATCATTGGAAACTCTGTGGGCGCACTGGGGTACCTCACTGTCGTTCTGGCCATCATTGTCTTCATTTTTGCTGTGGTTGGGATGCAGCTGTTTGGGGACATGTATTACAAGAACGTCAACAAGATCAGCACCACAGGAGAATTGCCGCGCTGGCATATGAAGGACTTCTTCCATTCCTTCCTCATCATCTTCCGCATTCTTTGCGGGGAATGGATTGAAACTATGTGGGATTGTATGAGAGTAGATGGACAGCCGCTGTGTCTCCTGGTCTTCCTGCTGATCATGGTGATCGGGAATTTGGTGGTAAGTACTATAATCCTACTTTCGAACTGTGGGCACCACCTTTCATGGATTCTATAGCTTGAACCAAGGTCTTTAGGGTCTTGAGGGTGGAGTAAACTCAGGTGCACATCTTCTTTAGGTGTTATAGGGCCATCAAAAGAAATCAATATCCAGAATTCACAAATCCAAACTGATCACTTGCTCATGAGTAGGATCAAGATAAGCATCTCCTGTTCTAAGCAGATAAGTGTTCAATTGGGTCCTCAAATCACATCCTGCCCAAATGGGAAAGTTAAGAGTGAGGCTATTGGGTGCAACATGGATATCCTGAAAAGGAGGTTTCATTTGCAATATGAATAACATGCAGATATGACCTTTATCTCAACAAGGACGGCAGCCCTTGTCTGGATTCAAAGTGCTGAGGAATGTTAGTTTCCTTGTCTTTTACTTGATATCATCATAAGGAGTTGGGTACTTTGGCGGTCCTTCCAGAGAACATGGTTTGGAACTTGTGCTCTTGGGTATGCCATTGTTGTTGAATAATAATAATAATAATTTGTACCCTGCCATATCTCCCCAAAGGGACTCAGAGCAACTTACAGTACCCAAAGTACGTCATTTAATTATATGCACTTGAGAAGAACTTGGAGATTCTTAGTTTCTCTGGCACCTTTGTCAAGCCTGGAGTTTATTAATTGGGGTTTAGATCTCCTTCAATGTATTCCTGCAATCACAAGGGATATCAGCATTGTTTCACTTTGTGTGGTTTCAGTGTTTGTTGTCTAATTGTATAAGCTGTGTTGATCTTATAGAACAGCGTTCTTCCCCTTGATGTTCGTCAGATACGTATGTTGAACTATAACATATCATCTTCAGCCAATGTGATCATTTATTGTTTGATGATGATGATGAAACTTCAGTCCAACCTATTCTGAGGACACTAGACTGAAGGTCAATATAGGTCATTGATACCCAGTTGGATTCATCCACATTGCTGCAGAATCCATAAACACACATAGATACACCAAGGCCATGTAGGGCAACCTCAATAAAAGTGACTCCCATATGTGCTACATGTGACATTGTCACAATCCATTATATTAATCTAGTGTATAAGTGGGAACTTGTAGCACTCCAGACATTGCTATGCTCTGCCAGCTCTAGCCAACATGACCAGTGGTTATCATAGTTCAGCAGCATTTTGAGTGTCTCAAGAGTCCTGCATCTGACCAAACTTTCAGCATCTGTTGACACCAACCAGCTGATTAAGCTTCTGCAAAGCTCTCTGGGTATCAATGAGGTGTGTTCAGTGTAGGGTGACTTATCTGAGCCTGAATTTACAATATGTGTGACCATCTAGGTGTTAACATTTGAGGCTGGGAAAGCATGTCAGCAATTCCTAAGCCTTTGGCGTAAACTCATGCTTCCTCAAATGCATGCTGGCACATCACAGCGCTAAGGCAAGGCTGCCAGTTTCCAGTCAGATGATGATGATATTTGACGTTCCTGTAGAATTGAATATCTTGACCATAGTCACCAAATTAGGAGCTGTGTGGTTTTCTCTCACATCATTACAATGCAGCGCCATAATCACAGCACTGTCTGAGTATCATCAACGCATGCCGTCAAGGGTCTGGTGGAATTGGAGGACGGATGGAAGGCCTCTCACACTCATCCTGCAAAATGACTTCAGGATTATCCAGCCTGTATAATGATGTTTACCGTAAGATTTTTGCAAAATGGCTCAGCAGGTTTCAGATGGAAATGAAGGTCATGAGGGTTAATACAGGAAACCACGGGTTGGCAAGTTATTAAGAAACGATGGAGTGCCTCGTTAGCGGCACTTTTATCAGGCTTCCCGACGGTTGCCAACAAAATGTAATTGTACCCCACTCTGCATCATATGAACTCATGCCGAGGAGCTGTGCCATACCAGCTGTCTCTCTGGGGAGGCTTTGGTGGCGCAATTTTGAGAAGGTTTAACAGCCTTGCTCAGCAGTGCAAACCTAGCTGCTGAAAGGCAAAGAGGTGGCTTTGAGAATGGTGACCTCTAAACCTCGGCACTGAAAACCCTGAGTTCCAATCTACATGACTGCATTCTCGGCGTTTTATTTCTGAGCAAGGTGGCAGATGAATAGTGTCATGATGAAGAACTTGGGATTTTCAGCGGCACCACTCAACAAAATATTTCACTGCCTCCCATTTTATATTGTGTTTCAGTATCATCACTACTGGTAACCAAGGGATTGTATTCCTACTACAACCTCAGTAAGGTTTGTTTGTGTGACCCAGTGAACCAAGGTTGGACAAAGTGCAGGCTTCTAGATGTTTTTGCCCCAGAACTCCCATAATTCCTCACTATTATCTATTCTGGCTAGGATTATTGGATAGACTCTCCTGTCTAGAACCGATGAAGAGGCCATCTTGCCTAGGGTGGCGCTAGGTATGTGCAAATAAATTGGAAAGTCTTATAACATTTGTTAAATATGTGCTTATGAATCAATATTAGAAACATGCAGGAATGGTGGGGGGTTATAAACTGTAACACACACCAATCATTCGTTGTGTTATAGTAAGGCTGATTTTGGCCTAGTTCCCAAGTCTTTGCAATGTCCCATTCAAGCAAAGAACCCAGGATTTCAGACTAGAGCTATATTGTGAAAGGGTCCCAAATGTGGGCATTATTATAACGCTGCCCAAAAGTTTGTCATCATGATTTACATCGGTGTAAATCAGGCATGCATTTTATTACCAAGTTGTATACAGTTACAGTATGCCAGTGTTTCCCAACCAGTGTGCCGTGAGCGATCATCAGGTGTGCCATGGGAAATTGGAACCTCCAATACCCTTTCTTCCCCCTCCTGCCGAACACTTTTTCTTCTCCACTCGGGTTCCCTTCTTCCCAGCTTCGCTCTGTGAGCGTGTTCAGGAGGGGGGAGGAAGGAAGACATGGGGCGAGTGTGTGCAGTAGTGCCCGCGTGGGTCACGTCTTCCTCCTCCACCCTCATGAACACGCTCACACTGCCCCCTCGGATCAAAATGGAGGCAGAAGCAGCAGCGTGAGTAAAGCAAGGCAAAGCGAGCAGAGTGAGGCTGGGAAGAAGAGAGCCTGAGTAGAGAAGAAAAAGTAAGTGTTCGGCAGGAGGGGGAAGAAAGGGCGCAAAGGAGAAGGGGGAGGTCTCTGTCAAAAGCTGGCATGGTGTTTTGGACTCCAACTCCCACCATTCCTAGCAGCCTCAGGCCCTTTCCCCCCCCCCCTCAGCCACTTAAGCAGGAAAGGGCCTCAGGCTGTTAGGAATGGTGGGAGTTGAAGTCCAAAGCACCCAGAGGGCCACATATCTGTGTGAGATGAGCTTCTGTAGCTTGACTGTGATAAAAACTAAACACAGAGACTGACAGCTGTTGAGCAAGACCTTTGTGTGTGTCTTTCTTCCATTCCTTCCAGGATATCTATGTTGTGTTCATCGAAACAGGCCCACTGAGTGTATAAATACATTTAAAAACATATTAACTATATGTATTACTATGTTAGAGTGTCATTTTGTGTCATTTTGGTTAGTGGTGTGCCCCAGGATTTTGTAAATGCAAAAAATGTGCCACGGCTCTAAAAAGGTTGAAAAACACTGCAGTATGCCACATACATTTCATAGGGTTTTCTTATGGAGGGAAAGAGGCAGTATCGCCAGTTTCCTCCTCTGAAATAGCACCTATAGCACTTGGTATTCATTTATGGCCTCTCATCAAAGGACCCTGCTTAGCTTCCAAAATGATTTGGGGTTTGGTGACTTTAGAATGTTTAAATCCACACAGAGAGGAAGAGAAATGTGCTCGTGGACAATAGAAATGAGAGATGGGGTGGCTTCAGATAATGCTAACAACAACAACACTTTATTTGTATTCTGCTCTATCTCACCAAGGGGACTCAAGGCTGATTCCAGCATATACAGACACAAGGCAGACATTCAATGCCCCAAAACAATGAAACACAGATACATAGATACACAGATAAAGGTAAAGGCTTCCCCTTCATCTCCGGCTCTGGAGGGTGGTGCTCATCTGAGTTGAAGAGCCTGCATTGTCTGTAGACATCTCCTAGCTCACGCATGGACAAAGTAAGGCCTGAGGCCAGATGAGGCCCCCTGAGTGATTACCTCAGGCCCTCCTCATTTTGCCTGTCCTAATAAGGCCACAGTGACCCAATGTGTTCCTTTGGCCAAAAAGATGAGGGAGGGAGGCACACAGCAGCTGAGAGCCCACTGGAGCACTCTCAGCCACTGAGTGTCCTACCCTCCTCCTCCGCCCAGCATAAGGACAGTGCAAGCGGCCTCATCCTTTGGCCAGGGAGGAAGGCATGTGGCGATTGAGACCCATCTGGATCACTCTCAGCTGTGCCTGTCTTGCCCTTCTCCTAGTATAATACCAAAAATATTGGGAAGGGGGGGGGGAATAGGGACAGTCTCTGTTCTTATGCTAGGAGGAAAACATGAGGATGACCCAGGCCCTGTCCTGCCCCCTCCTGGCCCTGCTCTCTTCTGGGCCCTCGCTGCCCAGCATGTGCCTGGTCACCCCCTCCAAAGGGAATTTTTTTGCCCATGCTTGGCCAGCTCATGCCGCTGGCATGAGTGCATGGAGCGCCATTTACCTTCATGCCAAGGTGGTACCTATTGATCTACTCATGTTTTCGAATTCCTAGGTTGGCAGGAGCTGGAACTAACAGCAGGAGCTCACCCTGTCCTGTGGATTTGAACTGCTGACCAAGTTCAGCAGCTCAATGGTTTAACCCGTTGCGGCACAGTGGCCCCTTGCTCCAGTTCTGTTGTGAATGTTAGAAATTTTCTCCAATTTACAGTCAAAATTTAGGAGAAGCATTGATTCAGAATCTAAGTGTGAATCCAGGAAAAAATAAACGTGCCCAGTGAAGGAAAGCCAGCAATCCAAACAGGGAACATGGGGTAGACCTGCAGGCTGTTAATTCCTATCCAGAGAGTGGCCCCAGGCAGTTACCCTTCTGCAAGAATACTTGCATGCTCTGATTTGGAAAATGTAACTCCTTCCTGCACCTGATCATATATTGTAGGTTGAAAGACTATGCATCATTTCCTGCCATGGAATATAAATGTTGAGGGGTTAAAGCAATGACAATAGAGAGATGAAGGGATATGTGGCTGACAAGAGGTTTTTGGGTAAAATTGAAGTGTTTCCAATCCAATGTTGATAAAATATGTTTGCCGCGCTTATCTTCGACGTATGTAGGTCAGGTTTCCTGTGCACGGCAATGCAGTTACCATCTGAGACAATGTTTACATTCAAATATATATTTTCCCCTCTAGGAAGCAAATGTTTCAGCTCATAAGAACAAGGAGAATGGTTTTGAAATAATAGTGTCTTCTTAATTTGGAGTTGAAGGGAGAGGGAAAGCCTGCAATTTTGAGATGGGATTTTATTTCTGTTGCCCGATGCCCCAAAGTGGATGTTATTCCTTTTATCAACAATATCCCCTGGCTTCTAAATATTTAACAGATACAAAGTAGTTTGAGTGTATTTATTCAAGAGATCAAGAGCCTTAAAAAAAGCTAGCATGGTTAACTATGAGAGGGATTAGCCGCTGAAGGCAGACGTTTCTTCAGCTCTCGGATAAATACAGCCTGCGATCTGCACCGTGTTAAAATCCAGAAAATGATGCCAAGTGTGAGAATATGAGCAGGGCTTTGCAGTCTGCCAATATTGCACATAAGTGCAGGAAAGGAGAGGGGGGAGGGGGGAAGCACCACCTTAATTTATTCAAAAAGGGATGTTTCTAGTCCATAGTAAAGGTAAAGGTTTCCCCTGACATTAAGTCTAGTCGTGCCCAACTCTGGAGGGTGGTGCTCATCTCCATTTCTAAGCCGAAGAGCCAACATTATCTGTAGATACCTCCAAGGTCATGTGGCTGGCATGACTGAATGGAGCACCCTTACCTTCCCGCCGAAGCGGTACCTATTGATCTATTCACATTTGTATGTTTTCTAACTGCTAGGTTGGCAGAAGCTGGGGCTGACAGCGGGAGCTAACACCATTCCCCAGATTCGAACCACCCACTTTTGGTCAGCAAGTTCAGCATCTCTGTGGTTTAACCCGCTGCACCACCAGGGGGCCTAGTCCATACGATAGTATAAATATTTGCAGGCCAGTAGATGTCGTTTGTTGTTTTGGAATTTGGGTCAGCACATCTGCACAAACACAAGGACATGGAGTGTGAGTCCCCTTTGGGGTAGAGAAAGGCAGGATACAAATAGAGTAAATAAATAAATAGGTCTTGTTGAGTAGAGCACAATTTAATGCATGTAGAAGGGCCAGTAGTCAGTCATAATGAGGAAAGGAGGACATGAAGAGAAATGTAGCCTGAACCAAGATTTACTGTGTTGTCAAGTGAAGCAACAGCAGTGCTTGGTTTTGTTAAGTTCCTAGAAAATTCATGAGCAGTATAATAGAAAATTCTCAGAATCAGTGGATTCGCAGAAGGTTTGCTAGTTGATGGACTTGGGTTCCTGGAAGATCCAGGGCTTGAGCTCATCCTCGACTGGTCCTTAGTCTTGTGAAGATGCCAGGACCACATCCTGTGTTTGCTAGTCCTGGTAGGTCCTATGTTAGGCTGGATCTGCAGTGCCCTATAACCCAGGATCTGATTCCAGAGTATTTACTTATCCCAGGTTATTTGGCAGTGTAGACTTATATAGTCCAGTTCAAAGCAGATCATCTGGGATCAGCTCCTGGGATATAGGGTAGTCTAGATCAGTGTTTCCCAACCTTTTTTGAGCCGCGGCACACTTTTAACATTAAAAAAATCCGGGGGTACACCACCAACCAAAATGACACAAAATGACACTCTAACACAGTAAAGAACGGCTGGGGGATGGTGGCCTGCTGGGAGCAGCTGCCATGCCCCGCCCCTACCCCCGGCTTCACCTCTCCCAGCAGCTCCTCCAGCCTTGAGGGGGCAGTGCCAAGCCAGCGGTGCCAGAGCCAGCACAATGCTGGCTTCGCACTGTCCCCTCAAGGCTGGAGCAGCTGCTGGGAGTGCTGAAGCTGGGGGAGGGGGCAGAGCCAGGCCGCACCATGCCCTACCCCTCCCCCCGGCTTCAGCTCTCCTACAGGCCGTGCCATGCCCCTCTCCCTCCCCCCAGCTTCAGCTCTCTTACAGGCATCTGCTCTCCAGCTTCAGCTCTCCTACAGGCCGTGCCATGCCCCGCCCCCTCCCCCAGCTTCAGCTCTCCTACAGAGGAGGAGCATGAGCGGTGGATGGGCTTCAGTGGGTGGGGCTCCTCCCCCACGCGGCTTCAGCGAGCGAGGGGCGAGAGTCATGGTGGGAGTCATGGCGGATTGGAGGCTGGCTGGGGAAACAGCCAAAGGAGGCGGCGCCCCGGTCCCTTCTTCTTTTTCTTCGCCACTGCCTGGCCCTTCTTCCTCCCCCAAGCAGCAGGAGTTCAGCAGGAGGGGGGGAGGAAGGGGGGCAGAGAGCTTTTCACGCGGCACAGCAGGAGGTCCATCACGGCACACTAGTGTGCCACGGCACACTGGTTGAGAAAGACTGGTCTAGATCCAGTCATAGTGAGCAGTGAAAGCCACCCTGGGTTTTAATGCAGTCTTTAAATAAACTATCCAAAGTGCTGAATGCATTTGGGAACAGGGCTGAGCAGCTATCTCATTTAACGTTCAGAGTAAAACATGCAAGCATTTTCCCATCCCGCTGACATAAGAACCATCAGCTGTCACTGGTTACTAATATCTTAATTCCAGGAGAGGTTTTCCCCTTTTTTCCTTCTGTAGCTGAGCCTGAACATTGCTGACTATAAGTGAGAATAAAAAAAGGAACAGATTGCTTAGGCTCTGTGTCTGTCCCTCCTCCCTTTGCCTTCTGGATGTGTTAGGTTGGTTGCTACCTGGGTCACCGTGACCCAAATTACAATGCAGAGAGTGGAACACATCCTGCCTCCTTTCTGTTTTTACTATCAGGAGAATGTGACTGCTGGGTTGTGTTGTTTTCTTTTGCAAAAGTTAACCCCTTGATCCCTAGGAGACCAGCTTTTGCCCAGATCTGACCCCTGCAAAACTGATTAATTTTCACCAATGGTTTTACGCTCTTCTCTGAACGAAATCCTATTAAATAAATAGAGATATGGAGGTTTGGACATTTGTTCCAAATCTCATTCCCAACCTCACAACCTCTGAGGATGCTTGCCATAGATGCAGGCGAAATGTCAGGAGAGAATGCCTCTAGAACATGGCCATATAGCCCAAAAAACATACAACAATGCAGTGATTTTGGCCATGAAAGCCTTTGTCATTACAAAGTCAATATAATAAGTTTTTACCTCCAATAACTAATCATTCTCAGGGTTGGGATGGAGGATGAGGAGAGAGACTCATAGGAGCAGATCATCTCCTTGGCATTCAGAAGGCCACAGAAAGGCATGGGCTCTTCTTAATAAATCATTTCACCTTCTCTAACTTGGGTCTGCCAAGGCTTCTTGGACTGCAACACCTATCATCCCCACCAACAAGGAATTATGGTCAAACACCCCAAGGCGTTCTCTATCGGTTGGGCCTTGGTTCATCTAGCCACTGTTTCCAACAAGGGGACAATCGGATGTTCTGGATGTTCAGAAATGGCTTTGCCCAACTGCTTTTCCCAAGTTCCCATTGTTTACTCTGAAGTCATGCTGGTTATCTTAGTGGCAAGCTGTTGTTGTTATTATTATTATTAGATGAACAACAAGAGTATTACACAGCAAATAAGATCTCTATTGGCTCACACATTGGACACTTCCTAAGCGTTTAGGACTATGGTGAACAATGTGTGCAGATCCAAGTAGGGTGGCCTTTTGCAGCTGGCAGGTGGTAATTTAATCAGCGCTGGTTGTTTTTAAGTGCTGGCCAAGGCCTTTAGGCACTGCACCCAGGTTGCCAATCACCACTGGGATGACCTTTATTGGCTTGTGCCAGAGTCTTTGCAGTTCAATCTTTAGATCCTCATATCGTGTCAGCGTTTCCAGTTGCTTCTTGTCAATCCTGCTGTCACCTGAGATTGCAAATCGATGATCCATACTTTGTTTATTTTACATTTATTAATTACCATTATTATTATTTTTATTCATACCCCACTTTAGCTCTCCTGCAGCAGACTCAAATTTCTCTCAATTGCCATATCTAATACTCATTGGTTATGTTATCATCTAAGCTAGTAATGGGCCATGGCTAAGGATGGGGATGGATTTCTAGCAGAGGCTGCATGGACTGAAAATATAGGGGAATTTTGGAAGTGGTTTGACATCTACTACACTGGCCAACAAACATTTTTGTGCTTCAAATATTAGGCCAGTTTCTGGGTTTATCTGACCTGCAAAAATAGCACTAGTTTTCCCCTATCAGCTCTAGTTTTTGAGATACAGAACATATGCCATTTACCGTATGCTCACCCATAGAAAGCCATGATAATCATATCTAAGAAACCAGAGCAAATGTGGTCTTTCCAATGCAATTTTCTGAATCAGTGCCCCAAATAATCCTAGGAACAATCCTAAAAAAACAAACCAAGACTTTTTTTTGGTTGGGTTCTGTTATTTTTTTTTAATGATGCTTTCTGATGTTCAAAGAATGACAGTAAGTTGCAATCAGCTTAAAAATGATTTTCATGGAGATTCCCAAAATAAATAATTTACCCTTTGGGGTTGGAAAAAGGACAGCCCAAAGAAGCATTTGGTTTCACATGTGACTGCAGGGTCCCATTTTTGTCCATTCTGTTCTGAGAATTATGGAGTGGGGACGTTTTCGCACCCTTTCACCAAGTGGAATATCAAGGGCTGTTAGGAATTGTAGGAGCTGAAGTCCAAAACACCTGGAGGGTTGAAGTTCGCCCATGCCTGATATATTCTCATGCTGTTGCTCTTTAGTTCAGTTGTTTCCAACTCTTTGTGGCCTCATGGACCATCCCATGCCAGAGCTCCCTGTCAACCATCGCCACCCCCAGCTCCTTCAAGGTCAAGCCAGTCACTTCAAGGATACCATCCATACATCTTGCCCTTGGTCAGCCCCTCTTCCTTTATCCTTCCATTTTCCCCAGCATCATTGTCTTTTCCAAGCTTTTCTTTCTTCTCATTATGTGGCCAAAGTACTTCATCTTTGCCTCCAATATCCTTCCCTCCAATGAGCAGTCGGGCTTTATTTCCTGGAGTATGGACTGGTTGGATCTTCTTGTAGTCCAAGCACTCTCAGAATTATCCTCCAACACCACAGTTCAAAAGCATCTCTCTTCCCTCACTTAGTCTGCCTTATGGTCCAGCTCTCACATCCATAGGTTGTTATGAGGAATACCATTGCTTTAACTATGTGACCTTACTTGCCAGTGTGATTTCTCTACTCTTCACTATTTTATCGAGATTGCCTATTGCTCTCCTCCGAAGAAGGGAACATCTTCTGACTTCCTGGCTGCAGTCTGTGTCTGCAGTCATCTTCGTGCCTTCGTGCCTTCACTGGCTCTATGTTTTCTCCCTCTATTTGCCAGTTATCAATCAATTTGGTGGCCATTATATATTTTTTGTTTTTTTGGGGGTTAATGTTTAGCTGCAACCCAGCTTTTGCGCTTTCTTCTTCCATCTTGGTTATAGGTTGACATTATGTATAAATCAAGGGCAGGTTTCGAGACTAATTGAAAAGTTGGGTTTTTGCAGAAAGGGGAAAGTGCCGGCACTGCTCTGATGGGCTAGTTGCCCTGGCTACCATTTTCTCATCTTGGTGTTCAAAAACACCAGAAGTGGTGCGACAGTAGAAAAAGCAGGGTATATGTGGGTTTTTTTCAAAGGTTATCCCAGGATGGACTAAGGTCTAACCTCTTATCACTATACTCTGAGATTATTCCTTTTTTTGATAAGAGTTAAAGTACAGTATTACTTATCTGTGGATAAATCAATCCATGTTTTTAGAGTATACATTCTTCATACTAAAAGTTATAAACTTCTACATGAGTGTATACAGTTATCATTCCACATACAGTGGCGCCTCCTTGGGTGGTGTGTAACCACTATGTAAGCACCTTGTCAAGTCTAACCTGCAAGCACACAAACTTATCTTCAAACATACTTATCTTCTTGCCTGGCTTTTAGATTGCTTATAATATGGAGAGGCAGGCATGGATTCTCCTCGGGCCATACCATGTACCCGTTTCCAGTGTTTCCCGGTCCCAGCGCAATTGTAGCATATATTCACACACACAGTTTTAGCTATAGGAAAGGCAGATTAGAAAGCGAGCTGGGAAACGTCCAGAAAGCCCGAGGCCGTGTCTGCGATAAGGGGAGAATCGTCGGAGTATATTACATCACCTTGGATACCTCATTAAGCAGAGTGAATTCATCTCCAGACACATCCTGCTTAGCCAAGGAGAGGACGCTCGAGCAGATGAATAAGCACATTTGGGGACACAAGCAAGAGACAATTGTCATCACATTTATAATCCTATTTGCTTCCGTTCTGCTTGGGAGGATACTAGCTTGGTGCTATGTTTAAAATCTGCTCCTAAAATGCTCCTGCCCCCCCCCCTTTTGCTTGCTTCCAGCTTCCTTTAAAGAAAAACCTAACAAGGCTTTCTAGAGCCTATATAATGACATAGTTTGTAAGCATGTTGGATTAGACCTAAGTTGGAACCTTACTTGATGCCCTCAGGCTGTTTGCTATCTCTCAGAATTATCTACCTTGCAAAGTTTTTAGGAAGCGGCAAGTGGACTGTATGCCACACCTGGGGTAAGGAAATATGAGACAGGAAACAGTCATGCAAACAATTCTGCAAGAAAATCCCTCCTGCTTGGTCGTCTGTAATTTAATGTGAAATGGAGAATATTTTTCTCCCTCATCAAGGACTGTGTTCCTCTGGCAGAAATTGGCCAGAACGTCATGATCAAGTCAAGGGCAAAACATAAATGGTGTCTTTCCCACTTCCCTCCTCTTTCTCTCTCTCTCTTTTGCTCATGCTTTGCCTTTCTGATTTTCTTTTACTGCCACTCTCATTCCCTATTTCTGCCACCTCCTTGCCACTATTACAGAATTAGACCAACCCCCACAAGCTTCCCTCCTCTGATCTTAATGGCTTGAAAGCAATGGCATGGAGGTTCAATTCCGATGCGACATTTTCCAACGAGTCTGAAAATGGAGGCTGCTCCACGGCTGAGCCATCTCGACGAATCCGTTCTAGCAGGTTTCCCCTTTGCTTGGAGCCATTCTGTTGTGAAGCTAATGGGTTTTTACTTAATTGACCATTCAAGCTCAAGCCACCCCAAAACACATTGGATTACCACAGGGATAATTCACACACATTTCATGGCTGCTGGGATAATTCTCCTCTCCCCTCAATACACAAGTGACTGCAAGGATTGCAGCTGAATTCAGGAGAGAGTGAGGAGGAGGCAAGCGACTCCGGCCACCCTTTTTGCCAGTTGCAATAGTCCGGGGGCTTGCGTCCTATGTGCACCTTGTCCTTTATACCATGAGCTGAAAAGGATGGAAAGGGGAAAGAAACCAAGTCATTTCTGGTGCTAGAGGTGGACAGAACATTTGAAAGCATTTGGAAATGGTTGAAAAACATTTCTAATCTATTCTGCAACAGACACGTAGCTGTGATGTGGTGGCTATAGTTTCTCTCTCTCTGGCATTACTTCGTGAACGAAGATTCTTACGAAGGACACATCCCACACTTTCTACAAGCGCATTGATGATTAAGGAGGTTGGATGTGTCCTTCGAGCCTATGCAATGGATTTTTCTGGTGGAGCGCAGCGTGCACAGAACTGGCCTCACCCCTTTTAAACTAAAGGTTCGTCTGCCAGGGCCTAGCAAGCTGGGACGGTGGCAGTGAGGTCCTCAGGTCGTAGGTTTGGTTCAAGTTTCCTTCTCTAGATGGTTGACCTTACAGGGTTAGATGAGCACCATCTGCCCGGGTTTGAAATGAGAGTTTTCCTTCTCTTAAGATGGTTGCTAAAAGGCTAGAGAGCCCATCCTTCCCGTTGAAACTCTTTGTCAGACCCTTCGGTTGTGACCTGTCTGGCATGGGAGGCCCTAATCATCAACACGCATTTAGAAAGTGTGGGGTGAGTTCTTCCTGAATCTTCGTTCGCGAAGAAAAGCCAAGAAGAGAAGGTGGATAGATAGATAGATAGATAGATAGATAGATAGATAGAGCAGGCATGTTTCTATTGTTTTGCCTTAAGCTTACACTGCATGACCGTATCATCTCACTTTGGAGATATTCTGAATTGGTTTGTAATAGGTGTCTGAACACTGACACTCGTAACACCTTGTGTTGCTTTCATCTCACTTTCCGGGAATTGATCTTCTCACTTTCCACCGCTGTATGCTCTTTCTACTCCTGGAATGAAAAGTTGGGTTTTCAGTTTTATTTTTTCTTGATTAACTTTGGAAAGTTGAAAACAAAAACATACAGTGTATACAGTAAATGCAGCACAAGCTCAAAGCCGAGAAATTAAGAACTGATGTTGGGGGGGGGGGATAGTACAGTAAGATCCCTGTATCTGCAGAATCTATATCTATGGTTTCATTTAGCTGCGCCCAGGGGGAAATGTCATCTCCAGGAATTTTGCTCGGTCCTTCCAGCAAGTTTAGTGTATGCAACTTCTGGAAGTTCCCAAAAGTTCTTGCAATTTCACGAAGAGATGTCCTCCAGGAATGTTTATTTTTTTGTTTTCCCACTGTGCCCCTAAGCCCCATAAAAGTGGGGGAGGGGGCTGCTGTAATGCCTGAGATGTACTCTTATTACAAATCAATACAAATGAATGGGTACCTATGGTAATAGATTAATTAATTGAGGTATTGATTAATTGATTACACAATCAAGCAAGGAATTGAACCGGAATATCCTCACTTTTAGCCCTGTATTAAGGAACAATATCTGGGGTACAAGGAAATAATGACCCTATCTGCCAATAGCACATCTGCTACTCTTATTCTATTATTTTACTAAACACTGAGGAAACATTTATACTGCATGTATCCTTTCATAGCAGCATAGCTCAGCTTTTCCTGACCTATGCTGCTATGAGGGAGGGTCAGGCATGTAGCCGGGGGCCTTGGGGCTTCAGCCCCCCGAAATTCTCAGGGTGGTCCGCGAGAAGGCCTTACTGGTACATTATTTAAACTGTTATGCTTATTCATATCATGATCTGATCATCATGCTCATTATATCCCACATTCATGGGGTTATTGGGATAACAATACAAAAGGTTTGCTAGGGTAGACCCTCTTCCACCCAGTCTCAGCCCCCCCCGGAACCAAACTCAGCCCCCCCCCCCCGAATCAAAATCCTGGCTACGGCCCTGGGGAGGGTCATTACTTCAGTCAACTAACTGGGGAATTTGGGTCATCTACACTGTAGAATGAATGTAGTTTAACACCACTTTAACTCAAGGTTCTGGTATCATAAGAGTTGTAGTTTTACAGGATTTTGAGCTTTCTTTGCTATGGGTGAATTGTTGCCTTTTATGTTTAGAATCCGTCCTGAGTCCCTCCAGGGAGACAGAGCGGAATATGATGATGATGATTAGTAGTAGTAATAATAGTAGTAATTATTATAATTATTATTTGCCTGATAGTGATACCTCACCCAAATTTCCACACCCAGATCCATCATCTTGGTTCTTCCTCAAACATTTGAACAGTCCCTTTGAGAATGCAAGGAACGTATTTATTTATTTATTTATCGTGTCAGAAGCAACTTTAGAATACAATTATAATGTATAAAACTACAAAGTTAAACATTTGGCATTATGCTAAATGTCCTTTGACCAGCAGATGGCCACTTGGAATGCCTCTGGTGTCGCTGTAAGGAAGTCTTCCATTGTGCATGTGGTAGGGCTCAGACTGCATTGCAGTAGGTGGTCAGTGGTTTGCTCTTCTCCACACTCGCATGTTGTGGACTCCACTTTATATCCCCATTTCTTAAGGCTGGGCCTGCATCTCGTGGTGCCAGAGCACAGTCTGTTCAGCGCCTTCCAGGTTGCCCAGTCTTCTGTGTGCCCAGGAGGGAGTTTCTAATTGAGGTTCCGGGTTTCAGCCTGCCTCTTTTGGACTCTCGCTTGCTGAGGTGTTCCTGTGAGTTTCTCTGTGGATCTTAGGGAGCTGTTGCTTGAGTTAAGTTGTTGGCATGCTGGCTAATATCTGAACAGAGGATGAGCCGGAGATGTCAATGCCTTGGTCCTTTCATTGCTGGCTGCTTCTTCCTGGAGGATATCAGGTGATGCATCCTATGATAATGCAGCATGTCTCATTAAGAAACACATCCACTGTTTTACCGTGGTGAGATGTATTCCATAATGAGCATGCATACTCAGCAGCAGAGTAGCAAAGCACAAGGGCAGATGTCTTCACTGTGTCTGGTTGTGATACCCAGGTTATGCCAGTCACCTTTCGTACAATATTGTTTCTAGTGTCCACTTTTTGCTTAATAGCCAAGCAGTGCTTCTTGTACGTCAGAGCACAGTCCAGGGTAACTCCCAGGTATTTGGGTCTGTTGCAGTGCTCCAGTGTGATTCCTTCCCAGGTAATACTCAGAGCTTGAGATGCTTTTCTGTTCTTAAGGTGAAAAGCACACGGCTGTGTTTTAGATGAATGCAAGGAATGAGCTTATGTTCTTTCCTTTGAGGTTTTCTCTATGACATGTGTTTCCCACAATACAGTACAGGCCCAGGAAAAAAGGAAATGCTATTCCACCACTGAGCCCTTGGTGGTGCAGTGGGTTAAATTGCTGAGCTGCAGAACTTGCTGATTAAAAGATTGCAGGCTCAAATCCTGTGAGCGGAGGTGAGCTTCCACTGTTAGCTCCAGCTTATGCCAACCTAGTAGTTCAAAAACATGCAAATATGAGTAGATTAATAGGTACTGCTCCGGCAGGAAGGTAATGACGCTCCATGCAGTCATGCCGGCCACATGACCTTGGAGGTGTCTACGGACAATGCTGGCTTACAAATGGAGTTGAACACCAACCCCCACAATCAGACACGACTGGACTTAATGTCAGGGGAAAACCTTTACGTTTACCCATACCTCCGTTTGGAGAGGTATGCTCCCCAAATATGTAATAGCACAACAAATCCCAAGGTTTGATGCCAGTTTATATGGTGATAATATCCTCAGTTGATAGCAAACTTCTCCACAATTTGGGGGAGTCAAAAGGCTGAGCTCCTTGATTACATTACATGTGCAGGGATTTCTGAATTAAATAATCATTTCCTTCCACTTTGAAAAAAGGTGCAATCTAGGTAAAAAATTTCATAAATGTATTAAACCACCCCTTGCCTTCATCAGAATAACAGTTGGAGCAGATATGGAACATTATATTTATATATTCATAAATATATAAATAGAAGCCCCTGGTGGCACAGTGGATTAAACCGCTGAGCTGATAAACTTGTTGACCGAAAGGTCACAGGTTCGAATCCGGGGAGCGGTGTGAGCTTCCACTGTCAGCCCCAGCTTCTGTCAACTTAGTTCGAAAACATGGAAATGTGAGTAGATCAATAGGTACCGCTCTGGCAGGAAGGTAATGGCACTCCATGCAGTCATGCCAGCCACATGACCTCAGAGGTGTCTATGAACAACGCCGGGTCTTCAGCTTAGAAATTGAGATGAGCACCAACCCCCAGAGTCGGACACGACTAGACTTAATGTCAGGGGAAAACCTTTACCTTTACTAAATATATAAATATATATTGACTTGCACACTTGCTTCAGATTCTCTCCTGGTTGCGTATAGGACATTATCTCATCTGATAACCCTTCCTGGTGTATTAACTGATGTCTGTATTTCATGGTTTTGGACTGAAGCCTTGAAAGTTGCATTTCCCTAATTCTCATTTAAGCCCAGGTTGTAGACTTTTTGTCTCTTCCACCAAGTTTCATATCTTGAGCTCATTTCTGCAATGCCCAAAGTAGGCAGGGGAAACCCTTTCTTTGGCACCCAGATGTCCCTCCAATTGGATGGCACAGAGAACCCTCTCCTTATTGGGGCGGAAGATGGACCCAGGCCACACTTCTCCACACTTGTACAATGTTTACACTGGGAAGAAATTTGTTATTGATGTTCAGATAGTATAATAAGAAAAGGGACACTGTGTTCCAAAGGTAACATCGCTCGAACTTGAGAGCCGTGACTTGATAGGGCGTAATGTTACACATCCCCTAAAGCAGAGTTCAGATGTATTTAACAATTGAAGTTTCCTCTTTCAAGAGCGGCCACCCAACTGTGCATCCCTAGCTGTGCACAGCATGTACCGTCTTCCAAGGGCGGGAGCATATGTGTTGTTTTAAACAACATATTTATTTATGCAAACCATTAAGACATTAGCATAAGAATGCAGTAGCTAGCCTATAGTCTGTCGGGAAATGATCGTGAGCATGTCCAATTCAGTTCATGTTCAAAATCCACAAAACAGAAAACACTGTCCTGGTGGATTAGATCGGCATCTGCCATGGCATCTAGAAGCATAGAGTTGGACAAGACTCCAAGGGTCATCCAGTCCAATCCCATTCTGCCAGGCAGGAAAACACAACCCAAGCCCTCCGGACAGATGAGCTATTCCAAAAAACCTCCAGAGAAGGAGATTCAACTAGACTTCTGGGCAGGATATTTTACTGCTGAACAGCTTTTGTCACCAGGAGGTCTGAGGAGTTTTAAGGTGCATTTGCACTGAGGAATTAATGTAACTTGACTCAAATTTAAGTGCCATGGTCCCATACTATGGAATCCTGGGAGTTGTAGTTTCACAAGGCCTTTAACTTTCTCTGTTGTCTTAGCAACAACTCTCAGGATTCCATAGTATTGAGTCATGGTGGTGGCACAGCGGGTTAAACTGTTGAGCTGCTGAACTTGCTGACCAAAATCGGGGGAGCAGGGGGAGCTCCCGCTGTTAGTCCCAGCTTTATTTTATTTATTTACAGTATTTATATTCCGCCTTTCTCACCTCGCAGGGGACTCAGGGTGGATTACAATGTACATATACATGGCAAACATTCAATGCCATAGACACACAACGTATATAGACAGGCACTCAGAGGCTATTTAACATTCCAGCTTCTGGCCACCAGGGATGTCGCTTCATCATTCTTTGCATACTTCCTGGAGATTTTATGGCCTTGTAAAGCAGTTAAATTAGCCTCCCCACAAAGTAGTACCTAAATGTCCTACTTGACTTGTCTTTCGGGCTGCAAAGGTCGACAACAAGCTACACAATTTTGGTCGGGAGTTCACTTCAACCCGGGCTGGCTTTGAACTCATGATCTTTCGGTCAATAATTATCTTAATGCAGCTGACTCCCAGCCAGCTGCGCCACAGTCCCGGTGCTGCACCCAGCTTCTGCCAACCTAGCAGTTTGAAAACATGCAAATGTGGGTAGATCAATAGGTACTGCTCTGGCAGAAAGGTAATGGTGCTCCATGCAGTCATGCCAGCCACATGACCTTGGAGGTGTCTATGGACAATGCTGGCTCTTTGGCTTAGAAATGGAGATGAGCACCAATCCCCAGAGTTGGTCACGACTTAATGTCAGGGGGAAATCTTCACCTTCACCTAAGTTACAGCACTTAACATGGTGTCAGGCTGCATTAATTCTGCTGACGCACCTTTAGAAATGATTTGCTAGACATTTCTAAATATCTGTCATGCAGAAGATGATTTGAGCTTGAATTCAAGGTGGTAGTACGTGAACCAATGGATTCAAAAGGAAATTCTGCCTAAACATTAGGAAAAACTTTGTGATGCTAAGAAAGTTTTGGAGTCATCTTCACTGGAAGTTTTCAAAGACAATAAGTGAGAATAAAAAAAGGAACAGATTGCTTATATTGACTTTGTATTGACAAAGGCTTTCATGGCCAGAATCACTGCATTGTTGTATGTTTTTTGGGCTATATGGCCATGTTCTAGAGGCATTCTCTCCTGACATTTCGCCTGCATCTATGGCAAGCATCCTCAGAGGTTGTGGGGTTGGGAATAAGATTTGGAACAAATGTCCAGACCACCATATCTCTATTTATTTAATGGGATTTCGTTCAGAGAAGAGCATAAAACCATTGGTGAAAATTAATCAGTTTTGCAGGGGTCAGATCTGGGCAAAAGCTGGTCTCCTGGGAATCAAGGGGTTAACTTTTGCAAAAGAAAACAACACAACCCAGCAGTCACATTCTCCTGATAGTAAAAACGGAAAGGAGGTAGGATGTGTTCCACTCTCTGCACTGTAATTTGGGTCACGGTTTATATGTTCACAGGTGTTTTATCACAGAATAGAAGAATCAATCCAGTCCAACTCCCTTCTGCCATGCAGGAGCACACAATCAAAGCCCTCCTGACAGATGACCATCCATCCTCTGCTTAAAATCTGGTTGGAAAAGACGACCCTTGGGATGGCTTCCGAGTCTGTGATTTTATGTATGGTGTTGGTTTACCAGGCACTTTGAATCCCTCACTTCATATACATAGAATCATATAAACCAAGGGGCTGTCAAACACTTAACAGGCTGGATAATGGAAGTTTCTTCTGCCTCCTTCTCCTCTTACTATTAACACAGTTAAATTTAGCATGTCCCGCCCACCCACCAGCCTTTTTTCTCTCCTGTGCCTTCATTTTTCTTTCTATCTGGATGGGAGGTCCATCGCCGGCTGCTGAATCTCTGAACTCAGAGCCATTCCAAATTCAACAGCATAGGATGTCAAAAGCCCAGGATTATGACTTCAATGCCGGATAAAGGAGAAAGTGGGCTGGGAGAGAAGGAATAAGCCTCTTAGCCCCGCGCGAATCGCCAAAATAACCCGAAAGGGAACAATATAGCAGATAACTGGTCATGTAAATTGCTTTTGGAAGGAGTGTCTGCTTTTATAAACTTTACTCTGAGTTGGTGATACACAAAAGGGGTAGAAAATGTACTCCTGCTATAGGGAACCATTCTCTGTCGGGAAGGAGGAGATGGATTAGATAGTGGGGTGTCTGACTTTTCTTTCAGAGCGCTCACATTGCCAATTCAGTGAAATTGCTTTTCGGTCCTATCTCTGTTTGCAGGCTCTTTGGTTCCAGACTTTTAGGGACGAATTGATTCAGTGTTTTCAGTTGCGAGAAACCACAAAGGCAAGGTAGTTTGACGTTGCCTATTTTGCAGAGACGAGTTGAAAATTGAAATATAGCCAAATTCTTCATGAGATTGAACATAAATGTTCATGATTCTGTGATTAATATCAATTATGTAAGTGTAAATTTTTTTTCAACCATTGTACTGTGAATTCCCACACTTTCCCTGTGTCTCCACCCTTTGCTTTGATCAGCCAGCTATTTCTGTGATAAAATTTAAAATCTGCTATCCATTTTGATTCCAAAAAGTAGCAGGTGTTGTACTCCAGAGCAGGGACACCTCCGACTTTAAACCCCTCAGCTTGGCAGAATCAACAAGCAGTTTATTGAAAAAAATGTATATAGGCAAAGCAGTAAAATGGTAAAGACAGTATAATCCCAAGATATAGTATAGGCCTGGTTATTTTAAAAGTTGTTATAAATTCGGATCTAATTTACTTTTGAAGCATTTTTTAAACGATTTAAGCAACCCGGAAGTGTTTTTTGCAAATTCGAAGTCATGGCTGCCATTTTCGAAAAGGGCTCGGATCTGATTTCTGTCCTTCTAGAGTTCGATTCCCTTCATTGGCTGCAGATTGGAAGTGGGTTTCCCCCAGTTCTCATGCGGAGGGATGTTATCCCGCGTCCAATCTGGGTTAAACACTCTGATTCGACATGGGATAACATCCCTCCACATGAGAACTGGGGGAAGCCTGTGTTTCCTCCAGTTCTCATGTGGAGGGAAGAAATCCTGTGTCCAATCTGGGTTAAACACGCATGTCCGCCATTAACAAAGCCATTCTGAAATTTTGGAATTTTTACAAATTAATTTTGACATTTTTCCAGAAATTTTCTGAAGTCAATCATATTCGAAGTGCCAGCACCCCCTACATCCGAAACGAGTTTTGAACCTTTTTTAAAAAATCAACCAGCCCTAATGGCCTAGTCCACAGGCTTCAAGGCACAAGGTGAAGCACAAGGTTCAAAAGTAGAAACTCCATAGAACAAGGCAGCATGAAAATCCAATACACAGATCAGGAACATGGCAAAACTTGGTACATGAAACTAGGAACACTTGGAAACAAGACCATCGTGAAATTCCAACGTTGATGAGACTGAGGCACTCTTTTCCCTTGTATTAATATAAAGCTTTTCCTGACCCCAGAACTGAAAGGAAAGCATTCCTCTTGCCCTTACAACTGGATAAGGGTGTCTTATCTCTCATTTCCTTCAAACAAATTGACCTTTGTTGCACCTGAGAACTTTGTTTCTGTTTGCAAAAGTCTTGCTTTCTATCTTCACTCTCATTAAATTCTGCTCCTGACAAATCATCTTCAGCAGACAGTTTCTCAGAGAAAGACTGTTGAGGGCCTCTCCCAGGAATGTGACCTTGTAAATCTTCATGAGACACCTCTGGCCTCCCATCTGTGCTTAACTCAGGCCCAGGCAAACCCTCATCCCGACTGCTAATAGACCCAGGCCCAGAAAACAATTTACCCCCATTCCCATCATGAACATCAGACACAATCACAGGCTGAAGTACAACAGGAGGAATTACTTAGAAGTCTGGGTAAGTTTAGCTTGAAGAAGAGAAGACTGGAAGATAACTATCTTTTACAAGAAAGGGTACCATGTAATATAAGTAGCAAGCTTATTTTGTGCTGCTCCAGATACTAGAACACAAGCCAGTGAATTCAAATTACAAGAAAATAATTTCCACTTAAATATTTATTTATTTATTTATTTCGGGATTTTACCCCGCTCTTCTCAACCCCCAAGGGGGGACTCAGAGCGGCTTACAGTACGGCACAATTCGATGCCCACATAATAACAATATAAACCCCAAAACACTTCAACAATTAAAATACATTAAAAATACATTAAAATACAACTACATTAGCACCATACACATTCACTCTGGATTAAAACAATGTTCAGTCCATAAAAACATTGGCCATAATCACCCACTTTCATTAAAAACCAATCTAAAATGCTGCCTTGTGCTGGTGTACAAATGCCTGGTCCCACAGCCAGGATTTTACTTTTTTCCTGAAGGCCAGGAGGGATGTGGAGGATCGTACATCAATAGGAAGCGCATTCCACAGGCGGGGAGCCACCACCGAGAAGGCCCTATCCCTCGTCCCCACCAGCCTCATCTGAGACGTAGGTGGGAGCGAGAGCAGGGCCTCCCCGGATGATCTTAGATTACGAGGTGGGACATAGCGGCTGATGCGTTTGGACAAGTAAGCTGGGCCAGAACCGTATAGAGCTTTAAATATTGAGTTTTTATTACACTCAAGAATTGTTCATCACTCGAATAGAATGGGTCAGAGGGTGGTAGACAGTGACATTCCGTCTTTGGTGGTCAGAAATGACATGAAGGCAGACAACAACAAAAACAACAACACAAATTTCCTTGCGTACCTAACCAAAAGTTTTTGTTTCAACTTGACATCCTCTGCTCAATTTACAACACATTATTTCCAAATGATGACAACAAGAGTCATGTGAACAGCTATAAAGTTCATGCAACATATGGACTATGATATCAGATTCTCCACAACTTCATTCTCTCATTGGAAATGTATATATACAAATGCACTCCGAGCATTGCTGGAAACCGTTTACAGTAAGAGCACAGACGGGGTGACTTAAGTGAAGCAATACCCAGCAAATGGGCTTTGTGCAGAAAATGGTTTGATCTGTCTCAACCCTAGACTGTCCGTCTCCAACGCTGTCTGGCCAACAATAATAGCGAGCAATGATGCCTGAGGTTGAGCTTATGTTGCTTAACAGCCTGGACTCCTAAATGAGCAGTGTGTATGAAAGTATGTGTGTGTGCAGCAGAAGTGTGTTCATGTGTGTTGTAAAAAGGCACCAGAGAACACAAATAGCTTATGATAAATGAGAAGCCAGGATGAAAAAGTGCTCTGTGTACAAGAGCAGGTGTGCTGGGATAGAGTTACACAGCTGGGGAAAAGGGGAGCTCTTCGAAAACTGTAAGAGATAGACACACAGACAGACAGATAGCAGGTACAAATTGTTTAAAGGGTTACCACCGGCCCAAAGGCACAGCACAACAATTACTTAAATAAATACATACGTAATTGAATACATCTACTTTAAATGGGTGCAAATCCAAAACAAATGTATTTTGCTAGAAAGAAAGAAAGAAAGAAAGAAAGAAAGAAAGAAAGAAAGAAAAAGAGAGAAAGATGCCTGCTCCCATGCTATCAGTTTAACGTGTGAAACAAGGTGGGTGTGACCTCTGTAGACCTTGGTGGTTGTCATTTGGTGCTTTGTCTTGTCATTGTCTACATAGGTAAGCTATGAACGGTGAATGTAAACTCTCTCTGCATTTCCAAACTATCCTCACATCTTCAATGGAAAAACAATAAAATATGATTTATTTTGTCACTGCCAGATAAGTATCGACACTTATCCACCATAGGATTGCCTTGGGGGACCTAGCAAATTATTGAAAGGACCTTGAATACAACTCTATTATTTGTTTATTTGTTTGTTTGCTTGTTTGTTTGCAATATTTCTATCCTGCCTTTCTCGAACCCATAGGTGACTCGAGGGGGTTTGATAACCAGGCAGCAATTTGATGCCTAAAAATATACAATTAATATAATTACAATGCATTTAATAAAACATATAAAACCAATGCCTTCATTGTTAGTCTCGTTGTCCATAAATCATCGTCTGAGCCATTCCAATGTTCACTTTAATCTAATACCATGTTTGACTGTTGCATTAGATTCCGAAGGCTTGTTCAAATAGCCACGTTCTCAAATTTTTCTGGAAGGTCAAGAGAGAGGGGGCTGATCTAATATCCCTGGGGATGGCATTCCACAACTGAGGGGCCACTACTGAGAAGGCCCTGTCTCTCGTCCCCACCAGTCGTCCCTGCCAGTCGCACCTGACCGAGAGCAGGGCCTCCCCAGATTATCTTAAACTATTAGATGGTTCATAGCGAGAGATATGTTTGGACATGAAAGCTGGGCCGGAACTGTTTAGAGCTTTATAGGCTAAAGCCAGCACATTGAATATTGCCTGGTAGCAAACTGGCAGCCAGTGGAGTTGGCATAACAGAGGGGTTGTATGCTCCCTGAACTCCACTCTGGTGAGTGGCATACTGGGGTCACAAATAAGCTAATTTAATTGTGTTCATCATATCCATGGTTTCAAGTAAGTGTGGTCTAGTTGGGAATGTATGCACCAGAGATACGGGGGTATTACTGTGAATTGAACTGGATCTAGACAAAACTGTGTCTCAACACCCCAAAGTATGTGCAGGAGAAGAGGCTGTGAGGACAGAGCATGCTCAATGGGCATGAAATGCTGATCAATTGGAGCATATAGAAGGAATGGAATAATAATAATAATAATAATAATAATACACTTTATTTATAAGCCGCTTCCTTCTCCCCAAAGGGGACTCGGAGCGGCTTACATGGGGCTGTGCCCAAACCACAAATCACAAAATATCAGACATCAAAATAACAATAAACACAATAAAAACAGTAAACACAGTAAAATGAATACATCTAACAAAAACACAATAACAAATGCATCTAAAACAAAAGGAAAAAAAGAAGATGAGAGGGCGGGCCACATGTACATATAAGATGTTTAAAAAACTGGGGGAGATAAATGGAGTAGGGCCAAAACGTGAAGAGTCGCAAAGGGGAAGGAAATCCAAAAAACAGGCGTTGAGGGATTTAGTCTCCAAAGGCTAGGCGGAAAAAACAGGTTTTCAGTTGTCTCTTAAAAGCTTCCAGTGAACAGGCATTCCTGATCTCTCCCAGAAGGCAGTTCCAAAGTTGGGGGGCCATGATATGGCTGGGACATGGCATAGAAATGCTTGAGGGACCGACTCACCCCACACTGTCCCCCGAGATCACTACGCTCCGAGGATGCTAATTTGTTAGAGATACCCTCGGCGAAATCGGCTAAACTGACATCTACTCGCCGGAGGACGTTCTCCGTTATAGCTCCTACGCTGTGGAACGCCCTCCCGGCTAGAACGCGGGCTATAAAGGACCTGCTCCCGTTTAGACGCGCCTGCAAAACTTATTTGTTTAAGCAGGCCTTCGGTGAGTAGGTCCTGCCCATGTTCCGCTTTAGCCGCTGTCCTGGGGTGTCACGCTATCTAATTTCTGAACTGTACCTGGGAGTTTTGTATTTTGCTGTTTTAACTGTTTAATTGTCTTAGATGTTTTATCGCATTGCTTGTGTGTAGTTGTACCTTCGGTTCCTGTGAGCCGCCGCGAGCCTCAGGGAGTCGGCGGCATAGAAACCCGAATAATAAATAAATAAATAAATAAATAGAAGTACCCCATGATTCTCCCACATTTCATTGCAAGGCATCATTTATTCTTTTCTTTTTTTTAGCAATTCCTTAGTTTATTACACACTGTACAAAGAAGTACTTTTGGGGGTTGTGATTAACTCGGGGAGTCTTACATTGGAGCGAGACTATGGTATTCAGGAGATTTGAATTCCTAATACGAACCATCATGAATAAATGAATATTAACTCCCAGGGTGATTAACACAATCGCATTACATTTCAGGTGCTGAACCTGTTCCTTGCCTTACTGTTGAGCTCCTTCAGCGCTGATAACCTTTCGGCACCAGACGAGGATGGGGAGATGAACAACCTGCAGATTGCCTTTGCCCGCATCAACCGGGGCCTGAACCAAGCTAATCGCGCCATGTGGGACTTCTGTTGCCACGTCCTCAGGCAACCCAAAGCAACGGCTGAGAAGAAAGCCATGATGAAGCTCACGACCCAGAACCCCGCCGTTGTCCACAACTGCATCAACAACCACAGTGCTATGGATTTTAGCAAAGAGGAGGAGACCTACAAGGAGAACCACATTGGTGATGAGGGAACCGAAAGAAACAGGGTGAACCACCAACAGCCGCAGCAGCAGCAGCCGCAACCAAAGGAGGTGGTCAGTGACCACAATGATGACTTTATGACCAACCCCAACCTTTCCATCTGTGTCCCCATTGCTGTGGAAGAGTCTGATATTGAAGATGACGAGCAGAGCACCTACACGGAAACAGACCAGGTAAACTCCTACTCAAATATGGTCGCTAACTTTTGGGGCAAGATTGCAAGTCAAGTCCACAGTAGAAGCAGTGGTGCTGTTAGGTAGTTTTAGATGCTAGACTTTGCCTTACATCCAAATGATATGTGTTTCATTTCTTATTTCCAATTATGGTAGGGTTGCAACCATGAGTTAAACACTGATGATAAAAGCTGTGGAATATGTTGCCTTGGTGTGTAGTAGAGATTTTCTCTGGAGGTTTTGAAATAACAGCTGGATGTCCATCTGTCAGGAGGGTTTTGATTGTATATTCCTGCCTGGTAGGGAGTTGGACAGGATGGCTCTTGTGGTTGCTTCCAAATGTTTGATTCTGTGAAGAGCTCCATTTGGCTGAATACGGTCTTGTCTTTCTACTCCAAAGTCCTGCACTGATGACTCCACTTGGTATGCATTAGTGCCATCTTAGTACATGATCTAATATGTGTGCTATTAATACATTCTCTCTTATGCAGTGGGCATAAGCATGTTACTGGTGGAAGAAGCTGTAGTGTAGTCATGAGACCACACAGTAATTATTTGTAGGTCCAGAAAGACTATAGACCAGTGGTTCTCAACCTGTGGGTCCCCAGATGTTCTGGCTTTCAATTCCCAGATAAATTGGCTGGAATTTCTGGGAGTTGTGGGCCAAAACACCTGGGGACCCACAGGTTGAGAACCACTGCTATAGACTGATGCAGGCTTTGCTACAAATGTTAGCTTTGCTTCAGACTGAACTTCCATGACTATTGATGAAGGCCTGGTCCTCCAGCTTAAATAACAGCATTGCCCACAGCTCAGCATTATGGCATATTTGAAGACTCTGGCTATTACCATTTCAGGATAAACTTGTCTAAGCTTTTCCCTAAGGATTTTGAGGCATTGGAGCCTCTGAGGACACAATAACTACTCAACTAACTCGAGGAGTTATTTCTTCTCCCCAAGGAACCCTGGAAAATGTAGTTCTGTCTTAGAAATCAAGGCTCCCAAGCAGAGAATTCTCAGTCCCTGTTCCATATTACAAATCGTAGGGCTTCTTTTGCTAACACTGTGCCACCTAGAAAGCAATAGACGTAGAGACAAAATGTCACTCACAATTGAACTGTATTATATTCATCTCTGCTGTGTGTTGCCATGAAGGCCTTTGGAAAGGAAAAATGAGTATTTATTCATTGTTTGCAATGTGTTATGGGAGGGCATGTGCATGATGTCTTACTGAGAGTTGGTGTGGTATATCTTGGGCATTGTTTGAGAGCTTTGAAAATGTCTCTCTGTGTGTAAGTCATAAATGCAGAAAATGCAACCACATACAAAGACTGGAAATCATGTTATTTGTGGATGATGCACAAGGAAAGGTATGCTCTGGGAAACATTCTTTTTCCTTAAGAAGAGAAGACAGCAAATGAGTTCCTAATCTTGCCTTCACTTTTGACATCTTCATGTGCTTTCAACGTTTTGGGGAAAGCAGGATAAAGGCTTATCTTGCGCACTGAAATGAATGTTTACAGAATTCCTGTTTCTTACATAAAGAAAGAGTATCTTGGGGTTTGCATAGGCATTTGCAATTGACTTTGTGAGAAAATACCCAGATATCAGCATGTCAAGGAAAAGTAGGAAACTTGAGGATCCACAGTGTTAGCTCCAGAATTTCAAGGGGTTTTTGGGGTACCTTATTTTCAATGGCCATCATGAAGAAACAGAACAGCCAAACCAAGGATTTTCTGTGCAAAGTAGTAATGGTTACACTGCTGGTTTTGGAACCCTGGCAAGCACCCAACATTGCCAGGTTCTTTATTGCTTGTAAAGTTCCAGAGAACATTATCAGGGTTATAACACCTGCTTGGAAAATGGAAACCTATGTCATACTCTCTCAGCCTCAATGGAAGGCAAAGGAAGCCACCCCTCTGAAGCTTTGTTTGACCATGAAATATATTGCTTTGGTGGGTCATGGACTCTTCATCTTAGGAGATCTTTAAACAGGATGGATGAGTTTGGTTGTTTGTTTACAGAATTTATATTCCGCCCTTCTCATCCCAAAAGGGACTCAGAGCAGATTACAGAACACATATATGGCAAACATTCAATGTTGTTATACACTGACAAGATAGACAACTGTACTCAGAGAGAGGTATATGTAGGCTTTCCCATCTTCAGCGTCTTGGAGGCTGTGCTTGCTTCTGGCCACCGGGGGCGGGGCTGTGCTGTTGCTCAACTTTCCTTGCTGAAGAGCTTTGTTTGTAAAATTCTTCCTTGATCAAATCGCTGAATTTTTTCTGGCATTTCGTTATGAGTGCCTTAAATACTCCTCACTTAAGTGGTATATATTTATCTACTGAAATTGCTATTTTCAAAACTACTAGGTAGGCAGAAGCTGGGCTAAAGACCAGGAGCTCACCCTGGCCCTGGCTTTGAACTGTCAACCTTTTAGTTGACAAGATTTACTGCAACTGTCAGTTAGCCTGCTGTGCTAAAGCCCGACCCCTTTAGTTGTGTATTCCTATATGGTAGGGCATTGGGCTAGATGACCTTTGTGACCTCATGGACCAGCCCATGCTAGAGCTCCCATGGCTGACAGGGAGCTCTGGTGTGGGCTGGTCCATGAGGTCTCGAAGAGTCGGAAGCGACTGAAAGTATAAACAACAACAACATGATCCCATCCATCTATGTGTTCCCATCTAACTATGAGTCTGTACTCCCAGAATACCTCAGTAAACAGGACCACAGGTCATGGTGGCTGGTAAATGCTAGATTTTTGGCCAAAAGTAGTTTTTGCATTTGTTTTGTTGATGAATCTCTGATGATCATCTACAGAGCTGCTGTCCTTAATTGCAAAGTAATGGATTGCCATGAATCATATAGCTTCGAGCTTCCCCCCTCCACCTCCTTATGATTCTGAATCCTTAAATATTTTGAGGCACTGGATCAAACTCTTGAGTCTGTTTCAGAAGAGTCCTCTTTTTCAAATTAGCTATATTTAAATTTATTGTGAAGCACATTCCAAAACTTTACAAGAGTATGACTCCTTTGGAAAGTCTCATCAGGCTGCCAAAGCTAGACAAGGCAGCGCTAATATTTTGTATGCGGCACCGGTAGGAATTTTGTCAATATTATTACTTCCTCCCTTGAGCAAATCCATCTCTTGAGCGAGTCCCTCATTGGAGTGGACCCTCGCGACTTTCGCTCCACAATATTATTTAGCAAATGCATCTGCAAATATTTAGCTACTGGTGGCAGCTTGGCAAAACTGAAGACAACAGCCAGCTCTGACATCAATTTAAGAATGACGGCAATTTGGTTGTGTGAATTAACCCTTGATGTCTGCTTAGGAAATCAAAGAAAGCCATTGGAGAGAAAAGCATTGGAAATACATCTCAGAATGTCTTGCCCATAAAGTGCCTTGTTTGCATGCTTATCCAGTCTTACTCAGAGCTTGGAAAAGTTACTTTTTGTGTTGGAGCTCATAGGCTCTTCCAGTCATCATGGCTGTTGGGCACATAAGCTGCATACGTGTACATCTACACTGTAGAATTAATGCAGCTCGACAGCATTTTGATGCCATGACTCAATGCTATGGAATCCTGGGAGCTGTAGTTTTAGAGTCTTCAGCCTTCTCTACCATAAAGTGCTGGTGTCTCACCACATTAGAAATCTCATGTGGTTAAAGTGGTGTCAAATCGAATTAATTCTACAGTGTAGGTGCTCACCTAGTCATTCTGGGCACTGCAGCACATAAAAGTATTTTTTTCAACCTCTGGTCATAGCTATGTTAAATATTTGTGATCTAAGGGTTGCAATTAGAAGCAATGAGGAGAAAAAAAGTGTTATCAGAAACGATTTCTTTGTGTATTTGTTGCAAGTACTGATATCCTGCACCATTATTTATTTATTTATTTGTTTGTTTGTTTGTTTGGACTTTTATGCCGCCAACTCCACAAGGCTCGCAGCGGCTTACAAAAGCCAAGCAGCTACACAAAAATACATCATCGGCACAACAACAGAAAAACAGTACAACAATAAGGGTACAACAGGGAGAAGATGGGAGAACATGGGGGAGGAGCAAGGGTGGGAGCGGAGAACGACAGGAGAGTGCCCAGCGGCTCAAGCGGGCCCTGCTCTCCCATCGAAGGGGGGAAGCAGAGGTGGTCTCAGAATGATCCCACCAAAATGGTCCAAGCCAGTCAGCCCCCCATTTGCCAGAAGTCTGGTGGGGGGTGTCCGGTCAGCAGGATTGGTGGCCTTCTTCCGAAGTGGGCCCAAGAGAGAGGGCTTCCGTTTCCTAAAGCCCGGGCCCCAGAAAGTTCTGGCCCGCAGCGGGTTCCAGGACTTGGGCTTGGGCGAGGCAGGTCTCCCTTCTCTCAGGCGAGCAATGGCAAGTGTCCCAGGGCCAGGGGGCCTGCTGTTCTTCGGCCTCCAGCGCCGCCTTTTCCGGCGGCCACCTGGCCTCCATACTGGACGCCCCCCGGGGCTTGCCAATTCCAGAGCTATACTGCCCTGGCTCGAAGGACCTGTCGGCCCCCGGCCATCAGGAGGAGGCGGGGGGGATTTTGGCCTGGTCGCTAGTAAGGGGGGGACCGGCAGCTGGCAAGCTCGGCGCCGAGGTCGCGCCTCTGGGGCTCTTGCTAGAAATCCGGAGATATCCAGCACCTCTGGAGGGGGCACCAAGGATAACTGCCGCTTCGGCCTGTCAGTCGGGGAGGATGGGGGTTGACCGAGGGGCGGAGCCAAGGACGCTGAGGAGCTCGAAGACGGCGCCATATTGTTACCCCTGGCCACCACCTCGCCCAGTGGGCTCCGGGGTGGCCCATGGCCAAGGGCCCCCCAGGGGCTCCACCAGGGCGTTTGCATTGCGGCGGCCATCTCCCCGGATCTCTCCTCGAGGTGGGGGGGGGCCTCCGCCGCAGGCCTGGGACCCACTCCCCACCCTTCCAACGTTTGTCTCCTCCTCTGTCTCCGCATCCATTTGGGTTGGGTGGTTGCTCGAGGGGCTAAGCCCCCCTCTCTCGCCGCTCGTCTCACACCGCTCACTCTTGCGCTTCTCTGGGTCCGACCGGCAGGAATCCTGTCGCTGGCGCCGTCGGCTCGGTTCGCTCGGGGCTGAGATGTCCCAGGGCCCAGGGGTGAGGTCGGGGTGGCAATAGGGCCTTCCATCACCACAGCAGCGACAGCAGCAACGGCAACAGCGGGACTCGAGCTGAGGGGCAACTACGGTCGCCCCCCTCACCCTCTCCAGTTCATCTTCTCTTCGTCCATCTCCACTTAGTCCCACCGCTCCTCTCTCTGACCTCCCAAGGCCATTAGTCAGAAGAATAATCAGATACAGCATTTTAAAAATCTCAGAAACCAAGCCAGTTTTGAAAATAGAGTACCACACTGTCAGATAAACCAAAATGCAAATGTGAATTATGAATGCATAACATTGAAAGCCCGGGATGAAAGGCTTTATATGGATGCATCAATACTGCAACCATATGGAGCCGTGGTGACGCAATGGGTTAAGCTGCAAAGTTACAGAATTTTCTGACTAGAAGGTTAGTGGTTCAAATCTGCAGGATGGGGTGAGCTCCTGTTGTTAGCCCCAGCTTCTGCCAACCTAGCCGTTTGAAAACATGCAAATGTGAGTAGATCAATGGGTACTGCTCCAGCAGGATGGTAACGGCGCTGCATGCAGTCATGCCAGCCACATGACCTTAGAGGTGTCTACTGACAACGCCGGGTCTTCAGCTTAGAAATGGACATGAGCACCATCTCACCGAGTTGGACTTGACTAGATTTAATGTCAAGGTGAAACATTTACCTTTCCTATCAATATTGTGGAATGAATGCAGTTTGGCACCACTTTAACCACTATGGCTGAATGCTGTGGAATTGTGGAAGTTCTGGTTTAATGTGGGAACAGCATGCTAAACTCCTTGCAAAACTATTATAATGAGCATTGGGCCATAACAGTTCAAATGGTGTCAAACTGCATTAATTCAACATTGTAGATGCAGCCTTTGCTCACAACAACATACCTCTTTTGGGCTTCAATCAGTCTAGAGGAGGTGAGAGCACAACAAAAATTGCCCTAAAATGCTCCCTGCAAGACAAGAAGAACATTTTCAAATTGCCAGAGTCAAAAAATGTTCTTTTTCAAAATGGGGTGGGAGTAATAAGAGCTTCAAGTTTCGGGAGAGTGTCATGTAGCTTCCAGCCCCTGTCATTTGCTAACCGAAGACACAAGAAAGACTGTTAGCAGGTAGCATCTCCAATTTCAGCATTGCAATATGGCAACAGCGCTAGGTGTCTGCCCTTTATCTTTCCACTTTGCTGCCACTCACCCAGAAAATAAGACAAAAGCAGTAGCTGGGTCAGTGTTCTTTAATGAATATTCCTGCCTCATCCATCACAGGGAAACCCTCTCTTCTTTCCCCGTATTCTTTCCCGGGGGAAACCTGCAAGAAAGCAGATTTCTCTCGGGAGTCACTCCTGATATAAATCAGTGCCAGGGAAAAAGAAATGCAGATACCTTGTGATGGAGAGTCCAGAGCCAAGGAGCTATTCCCTCTCCGGCACAGGAATCCATCTTATAACAAGACGGCTTGCCAATGTGATTAACCTATTATACCGGGAAAGCTTAGGCTGTTGACACACTTGTTTCTTCATCTCCCCAAAGCCTGGTTAGCATAATGGATCCAATACCAATCCCACTTAAGAGTGGTGCTCTCGGGGAAAGCATGGTTCAGCTTTGTTGAGGGTCCAACATGACAGGTTCTTGGCAGTTCTTCCCCAACTCACCTGAAAGCTCAGTTAGGAAAGTGTCATGTTTGGGAGAGAGTTGCCTTGGGGTGTTTACTCTCTACATGGGCGAGACAACACGGCTGTCAAAAGTATTACGAATCTCCCCTACAACATGTCTTTGCCCTTGAAGGTTTTCCTACAGACCAGAACCTGCACAACTTGGTTGAAGTAATCCCCAAATCAAAGTAGAGTTGTTTTACTCCAATTCTTTAGTAATATTGTAACTCTCATAACCTACTTTCATGGTTTCCCACAACACCAGGAAACTTATTTAGGTGATCTCTCATTGTGTGGGGATGATGGTTCTCCAAGGGTAGTGTCTTTGTGGTGGGCCCGTAGGTGGCTGTGGAGTCCTATTCTTGATCCGCATGTTCTCCCACAGTGAGGACATGGCTTTCCAGGTGGAAGGTGGTCTCAATCAGGGTTAGCTTGACATGCCTTCCTCTTGGCGCGTTTCTCCCTCTCGCCTTCCATTCGTGCCTCTTCAAATTCTGCAGCACTGCTGGTCATGGCTGACGCCCAGTTAGAGTGCTCAAGGGCCAGTGCTTCCCGGTTCTCGGTGTCTATGCCACAGTTTTTAAGGTTGGCTGTAAGCCAATCTTTAAATCTCTTGTCTACCAACATTCCATTTTCGATCCTTGAGTTGGGAGTACTGCTTTGGGAGACAGTTTTTGGGCATTTGGACAGTGTGGCCAGTCCAGTGGAGTTGATGACATAGGAGCATCACCTCAATGCTGGTGTCAATGCTTCTTCCAGCATGCTGACATTTGACCGCCTGTCTTCCCAAGAGATTTGCAGGATTTTTCGGAGGCAACACTGATAGAATTGTTCCAGGAGTTGAGTGTGATGTCTGTAGACAGTCCATGTTTCGCAGGCATATAGCAAGGTTCGGAGGACAATAGCTTATAAACAAGCACCTTGGTATCCCTACCAGGAAAGGAGGTCATGTCAGTAACATGCAATGACTGGATGAACTCAACACTAACATAATGCAAGCTCATAATGCAAGTGGGTTTCAAGCTCACTAACATAATGACTGGATGAACTCAACACTAACATAATGCAAGCTCATAATGCAAGTGGGTTTCACTTTTGTGGATTTGATTAATATGTGTTCTCCAGGAATCTTTATGTCTTCCAATCTTACTCCATGGTCAATATTTGCAGGAAGCTAACAATCAAGTTTCACTAGAGGACCTAGAGAGAACACTTCTCTAGACATTTGTAGGTCCCTCCAGCACTATTCTGTAGTCAACGTCTGATAGAGGTTAACATTGGTATCATACTAGATAACCTAGATATTCCTTGAAAGGATCTTCTCTAAGAATATTTCGGTCCTCCAGCACAATTTGATGGTCAACCCCTGTGAGATTTTAATCATAGAATCACACTGGAGAACCTGGAAATGTCTAAGGGGGACACTCCTCTATGCATTTGTGGGTCCTTTAGCACAATTTGTTGGTCAACTTCTGGCAAAGGTTAACTACAGAGTCACACTAGAGCAGGGGTGCCCACACTTTTTCAGCATGCGAGCTACTTCTAATAAAACCAAGTCTGAAAGATCTACCAGGGTGGAGCAGGGGGAAGGGGGCGGGGCTTCATGCGGCCTGGCTCTGCCCCCTTCCCCTCTAGCTTTAGCGTTTCCGCAGCTTCTGGAGGCAAGGGGGGGGGGTGAATGCCAAGCTAGTAGTGGCTATCTATGCCACTACTGCCTTGGCATTCCCCCCTCTTGCCTCCAGAAACTGCGGAAGCACTAAAGCCGGGGGGAAAGGGGCGGGGCTTCATGCGGCCTGACTCCACCCCCTCAGAAGTACCCCATCCAGCTGGGATCGACCTCCTTCGGTCCTGGGATCGACCAGTTGATTGCGATCTACCTAATGAGCACCCCTGCACTAGAGGATCCTAAAGATTCCTAAAAAGGCATTCTCTTGAGTTTTTTAAAAAAGCTTTTTTATTTCCACTTCCATGGGTCCTCTGCATCTAGCTCCAGCAAATGTGGAAGACTGACTGCATATGTCAAGTAGTCTAATTCCACTACTGTGAATTCTGTGCAAATGGAAGCTGAGCTTTCCCAGCAGATGCATCCTACAGCTCAAACTCCATCATGATATTTTTTTTGCTTTGCCAATTTGTTGGATCAATGGCGTACCACCTTCAGCATGCCTATAGGGTTGAGGTGGTTTGCACTGATGGCTCCTTCTCATGCTATCCTCTTCTGGGGTTTTGTGCAGCTCCAAGCATTAGTAATCACCATCATTTCTTCTTTTCCCTCAAGTGTTTCTCGTCCAGCCAAGCTCCTTCTCCAGTGAAGAGCATCAGATAACGCTCTTAACAAAAAGGCAGAGGCATTGAGTTTGAAAGAAACCCTGAGGACTTTCAAGAAAGCTATGCTCATTATGCTTTTGAGCGCAGCAATCTGAAAGTTCAGATGGCGAGATAACATTTCTGCTGCTCCTGAGAGGTGTGGAGTTTCACTGAGAAGAATTTTGATTTCCACAGGCATTTCTATTATCCTGTCAAATGGCGTGACATCAGTCATCCCTGACCAAACAAGGGCCAGATTGAGCTTTGTAGAAATGCAGCACACCTCTGTTAAAAAAAAATCCCATGGGGAGAGAAAATTAGAAGAGACACATTAGAAGAGCCAGCAGAAAGAATTCCTGATGTTTTCAGACAATGCAAAACAAACATCCAACAAGCGAAACCTTTGAGGGCAATTTTCTCAGCACTGGGAAAAAGTTATTAGGGTACAACTCTTGGAGTTCACCAGCTTGTAGGGCCACTGGGAACCCTAGTCCAAAATAAATAATACTTCCAAATTCTGGATTTTTTGAGTTCTCATTGCATAAAGTACCAGGACAAGATAATAGTGGTGGATCTGTACATTCCCGTTGTTTCCTTCTTTTCAGGATGTAGTTCAGTTTCATGGACCCTAACATATAAACCAGAAGTATATCTAGCTCTGCATTGTTTATATAGGCATTGAATGTTTCTCTGTTACTATCTTGGAAGCCGGCCTGAGTCCCCATGGGGAGATATGGTAGGGTGCAAATGAAGTATTATTATTATTATTTTAGTATTATTATTATTAAAGTTATTGTTGATACCATATTGTTTTTATTGAGCGTACTTTTCCACTTAGAATGCTAGTTTACTGTTTTAATTCGAAATATGGTAAATATTCAAAAACATTTAACGTATTGATGACTTAAATTATTGTAATTTTATTGGTATATATTTTTGCCTGCCCACCTCCGAAATAAGAGACAACAGTAGTTGGGTTCAAATTGGGCAACATTTATTTAAATTGTTACCTATTTAACTGTCCTTTACCTTAACTTAAGGGGTGTCAGGAATTTGGTGTAACCAATTCAGGTAGCTTACCTACCCGGCTTCAATAGTACCGTATTTTTCGCACCATAAGGCGCACCTGCTGATAAGACGCACCTAGATTTTCGAGGAGGAAAATTGGAAAAGAAATTGGGGGGCTGGCTACACTAACATGGAGGGGAGGCGCTGGAGCAGGGGCGCCGATGTACTCACGCTATATTCGCGCCCCCCCCCGGCGGCTCCCGGCGGCTCCCGCGCATGCCCAGACTCTCGCCGCCGTGTCGCCGCAGCCAGCCGGCGCGGCGCGGAACGGGGGTGGAGGAGGACTCGTGGGGCGGGCTCGCCGCTCACGGACCTGAGGAGCAGGGGGGCCACGAGGGCGGCCCCCACAGAGACGCAGCGGCAGCCGTAGCAGCAGCGGCAGCAGCAGCAGTGGAAGGGCCCGAAGCCAGAGGCGCATCTTCGTGACGCTGTAACCTGCGCGCGGCCGGCGAGGCCCTCCTCCTCGGCAGAGGCGCATCTTCGTGACGTCACTTCGCCGCGCCTCTGCCGAGGAGGAAGGGGTGGCGACAGCGCTGTAAGAACGCCCGGAAAGAGGCCGGAGGGAGGGAACTCTTCCTCCTTCTCTCCCTCCCTGCGGCCTCTCTTTTCGGGCCTCCCTTACAGCGCGGCCGCCTCCCCTTCCTCTCGGCAGAGGCACATCTTCGTGACGTCACAAAGATGCGCCTCTGGCTTCGGGCCCTTCCGCTGCTGCTGCTGCGGCTGCCGCTGCGTCTCCATGGGGGCCGCCTCATGGCCTCCCTCCTCCTTGGGTCCGTGAGCGGCGAGCCCGCCCACGAGTCCCCTCCTCCGCCCCGTTCCTCCCGCGCCGACTGGCTGGCTGCGACACGGCGGCGCGAGTCTGGGCATGCTGGAGCCGCCGGAACCGCCGGGGCGCGAATGGCGAAGCGTGAGTACATCGGCGCCCCCTCTGCTCCAGCACCTCCCCCCCTGCCTGCATCTTCGCTCCATAAGACGCAGCTGATTTTTCTTCCTACTTTGGGAGGAAAAAAACTGCGTCTTATGGTGCGAAAAATACGGTAAATGTAATAAAAATAATGTTAATAACAAAGTAAAATAATAAATAACTTTGACTCGAGTACAAGCCAAGGGGAGATTTTCAGGCTTAAAAGGGGGCTGAAAAACTAGGTTTATACTCGAGTATACAGTATCTACCTAGGCTACTGATGTCACACCAAAATCACCCAACCAACATGGAAAATGATGATACTGACTGCAGGATTTTGAGATCTGCAGTCCAAAACGAGTGATTTGAGCCCATGTATTATACCACTCCTCCCTTTCTTGACTCTGCAAAATCACAGCAGAACAGTTTCCAAAAAGCAAACACAGGGAAAAAAGGAAAGGGAATCAGACACACACCAAGGGAGATGTGTGCCCATGCAGGCATGCATGTCAAAATTAGAAATAACATTTGCCTACTTTAGGAAAGTGCCCGGGCTTCCCTCACAGCAGTCAGCAACTCGCTTGTGTCCATATGACCCAATTAGTCAGCCCATCATAACAAATTTAGAACGGCACCGTCCAAAGATGAATGAGCAAATGCTGCGGGTTTAGCACAGCTACTGCATATTGCGTTCCAGAGAAGGCCAGGCAATGGCCGCCTTGTTATTCAAAGCTGGCAATGGTGGGGAGAACAGCTATAATAATAGAAACACCATGTATATTGAAACCCCTTGATTTCTGCATTACTAGACATACTTAATATCTCCTATATTTCTGAATCACCTTTCGGAGCAGTGGATCTACACTGTAGAATTAACGCACTGTCTCGGTTTGGCAGGGAAAGTCCCAATTAATCCCTTGTCATCCCACTTTTCAACTGTTTTTCAAATGTCCCAGTTTTATTCTCCCATCATTGTCCTCAATATGTTTTATTAACTGCAAACTGAGTTCAAAGCAAAATAAATAAAGAAATTGTGGATTCCATTAACTCAGCAAGGAGACATTTTTATTTTTGCGTCAGGAGCGACTTGAGAAACTGCAAGTCATTTCTGGTGTGAGACAGAAGCAGTGAGACATGAGAAAAGGGGACAGAATCGTATCCTTCCCATTAGACTTAAGAAAAAGCAAACTGTTGTAGCCTCTCCTAGCTCATCTGTTCTTCCTCGTTAATAACTTTTGTCATCTTGAAAAAATTCTGTTACTCCTTGGCCAGATGTCTTGGTTTTCATCTGTGAAATGTTGGAGGGTACACTGCTTCATAGATAAGCAAAGGCCTAATTACTGTATATACTAGAGTATAAGTTGACCCAAATATAAACGGAGGCACCTAATTTTACCACAAAAAAACTGGGAAAACCTATTGACTCAATTATAAGCTGAGGATGGGAAATGGAGCAGCTACTGGTAAATTTCAAAATAAGGCCACCTTCCCCCAGTGCATACTGGGAGGAAGGAGCTTTGCCTCCCTCCCATGGTGAAAGGGGGAGGTTCCAGCTGGAACCTTCCTGCTACTGGGGCGTGGCCTTCTCCACCAGAAGGCAGCCCCAGTTACACATTCCGCTCCAGGACTTCGACAAAGTTGTTTCCCAATCCTCTTCACATCTTCCTAACCTTACTCTATTGGTTTGAGAAGTGATCAATGTTTTGCAATAAACACCTGCTTGAAACTACTGTGCAAGTTACTTTTTTTGGTCTAATGTAAATGTGGGCTGCATCATTCTTTGCCCCCCAAGCTCTTTGGCATGCGATTCCTTTCTCTTTTAATTCCTGATTCACTTCCTTCTGGTCCTTTTCTTCTTTCTTTCTGCATGTTGCAACATCTGGCCAAACATTTTCTCCTTCTCTTCATTTCCTCCCTTATTCTCTCTCATCCTCTTCCTTCTTCCCCCTTCCTAAGCTTATATGCTCCATCAATCTAGGTAGTAGATGATGATGATGATGGAGGAGGAAAGAGTCAAATATGGGCATGCATTTGTGTTTGTTGTATTATGGCTCCAAAACACCACAAATAGCCCTCTCCCTCTCTCTCATACACCACTTGCTTATTTCTGAGTGGCAGTGTGACTTCCCCAAAGGCACAAATTGTGTGAAGTGTTCATTTCTAAGCAGACTTTTGATCTTGGGGGAAGCAGGGATCCTGGCTATCGTACCCAGCAGACCGTGACTGACATATAGACTGTGAACTAGGCATTTGTCCAAATGCATGTTGTAAAATCAGTAATGTCTGGAATAAAAAAGAGTGTCATGCTTTTTTATGACCATTAGTTTTGTTTTGTTGTTTTGTTTTGTTTGCCTTCTTGTGCTTCGCAGAACTGAGGTATCGCTACTATGTTTGAAGGTCGCATGGAAGGGGGGGGGGGAAAACAATCTTAACAATAAAATTAATGAATGCCATTTGAAGGATTGTAGGGACAAAATCAGTCCCTTCAAGCTGATCAGCTGCTTTATCTTCTACTGTTGGAGGAAGCAACCTTCTTGAGCATCTTCTATATGATGATTGTCTTTTTTACAATGTGTCCTTTTATAACTTGAAATATATGTCTTATTTGATTTGCAGTTTCCTTATCTCTATATACCTAAAGCAGTGGGAGGGGCTGCAGGTCATGTGACTGACTCAGTGACAGTTTAGAATGTTCAGTTTTAAAACAGGATGACAGTTAGAGAATTCCAGTTGAACCTCGAGCCTGTTAGAAGTCTGTGGAAGCTTGAGTTTGTTAGAGTGCGGAAGCAAATGTTAGGAACTTAGAAACTATTGAGACTTGTGTTTTATTTGAAAGTAAACTCTTCCTAAAGATAACTGTTATAAAGCAACATAGCTTATGAAGAAACGATTAAAGATTATAATAAGTTCACGATACAAACTCTCCGAAACATTATTGAAATTATTAACCCTTGACAAGAAATGTGCCTGCAGTGGCTGGGAGGGCCTTCGCGCAATTAAAACTTGTGTGCCAGCTGCGACCGTAAATCATGAAGTCAGATCTGGCCACGGTGGTCCATGCCTTAATCACCTCCAGATTGGATTACTGTAATGCACTTTACGTGGGGCTGCCCTTGAAGACGGCCCAGAAGTTTCAATTGGTCCAAAGGACAGCAGTCAGATTGCTAACTGGAGCGATTTACAGGGAGCAGTCAACCCACCTGTTTAAGGAGCTCCATTGGCTGCCGTTCATCTTCCAGTCCCAATTCATGATGCAGGTTCTTACCTACAAAGCCCTGAACGGTTTGGGACCCGCCTAACTGCGTGACCACATCTCTGTTTACGAACCCAGGCAATCTCTCCAATCATCTGGAGAGACCCTACTCTCGCTCCCACCGGCCTAGCAGGCACGTTTGGTGGGGACGAGGGAAAGGGCCTTCTCAGTAGTGGCGCCCCAACTCTGGAATGCGCTCCCCAGAGATATCAGACAAGCCCCCACTTTGGCTGTTTTTAGGAGGAGCCTAAAGACGTGGCTGTTACAATGTGCCTTCCCTGAATAAAGTAAATGATGCCCTGGTGTGTTCAATCCCTGCAAATGTCCTCGGAAGCACTTTAATTACCCGTTGGGTGTCTGCCCCATATTGTCCTTGAAGCCTTCTTGCTATATGCAAACTACCTGTGTCTGCACCCAGTGATTATTTATTTTATAGTTTTTAACATGCACATTTGGCCCACCCAAAATGGTTTAAAATTGTCTGTTACTGCTTGTGTTTGAGTTTTATTGATTGTATTGTTTTTATAATTGCTATTGTGTTGTTACTATGTGTTATTGGGCTTGGCCTCATGTAAGCCACTCCGAGTCCCCTTGGGGAGATGGGTGCATGGTATAAATAAAGTTAATAAAATAAATAAATAAATAAATTTAAATACATGAAGTTATCAGTAAACAAAACTTGTTATATTTTAAAGAAGTCTGCTTGCATCATTGTCTGCTGAAAGCATCGAACAGAAACAAAATATCCACATGCGCAGAAATAATCTATTGCAGTGTTTCTCAACCTGGGGGGCCGGATTCCAGGGGGGGGTCGCGAGGGGCTTTCACAGGGGTCAGAAAATGGCATCAGAAAACACATATTTCTGATGGTCGTAGGAACCCCTTTGGCAGAGAAGGCTGAAGATCTCTCTGCCTGTCGTTCTCTTCGTTTTTGCAAACAGATGGGAAACCCTCCCACCAAAAGCCCCTTTCCTCCTCTCTGGCTATAGGTGAACTGACACTCAAGGATTCCCTTCAAATCCTTCCAGTATTTTCTGTTGGTCATGGAAGTTCTGTGTACCAAGTTTGGTTCAATTACATTGTTGGTGGAGTTCAGAATGCTCTTTGATTGTAGGTGAATTATAAATCCCAGCAATTACAACACCCAAATGTCAAGGTCATTTCCCCCCAAACTATACCAGTGTTCACATTTGCACACATTGAGTATCCGTGCCAAGTTTGGTACAAATCCATCATTGTTTGAGTCCACAGTGTCTCTGGATGTAGGTGAACTAACACACGAAAACTCAAGGTCAATGGCCACCAAACCCTTCCAGTGTTTTCTGTTGGTCATGGGAGTTCTGTGTGCCAAGTTTGGTTCACTTCCATCAGTGGTGGAGTTCGGAATACTCTTTGATTGTAGGTGAACTATAAATCCCAGCAATGACAATTCCCAAATGTCAAAATCACCCCCCCCCCAACCCCACTAGTATTCAAATTTGGCCGTATTGGGTATTTGTGCCAAATTTGGTCCAGTGAATGAAAATGCAAACTGCATATCAGATATTACGCCAACTCCACTGACTGTCGGTCCATTTCTGGGCACAATTCAAAGTTCTGATCTTGGCTTATAAAGCCATATACAACTCCGGCCCAGCTTACTTGTCCGAATGTATCTCCCTCTACGTTCCGCCTCGTAGCCTAAGATCCGCCAGGGAGGCCCTGCTCTCGGTCCCACCAGCTTCGCAAACACGGCTGGTGGGGACGAGGGACAGGGCCTTCTTCAGAAGAAAACTGAAGACGTGGTTGTGGAACTGGGCTTTTGGCTAATGGATATAATGGCAACTGAACATGGAATCTGACCATATGATTGTTGTAATGGAAAAGGCTTTCTGATTGTTTACCTAATGTGATTTTAATCTATTGTATTTGTATGTTTTTATCTTGTTATTATAATTGTAATTTATTGCAGCATCGAATCGTTGCCATTGTTAGCCGCTCTGAGTGGAGGTGAGAAGAGCGGGGTAGAAATGTTGTAAATAAATAAATAAATATTTTCATTGTGATTCAAAGCAGTAGCAATATTATAATTATGATGTAGCAATGAAAATAATTTTATGGTTGGGGTTCACCACAACATGAGGAAATATTAAGGGATAACGGCATTAGGAAGCTTGAGAAACACTGATCTATTAGCAAATAAACTCTGCTATTCTGATTAGGTCGTGATCTTAACAGTTCATGATCTATACATGATCCATTATCCCCAATATCTAGAACACCAAAATCTCAGGTATTGCCAAACCAGTGAAAATTCACATTTCCTGCTTTGCAATGGAAAACTGCAGGAAACTTTTGATGCTCATTCCAAGCAAGCATTAAGACCTTGAAAGTTCCCTTTTCCTTCCCTGCCTCTCTGCTTTGCACCTGGATACCTTTCTTGCTGACGAGTGAGTTTCTTGCTGGAAGAGGATGAAGGAAATAGGGATGCAAATTGTTCAGGGAGGAATCCCATTTACATGCAAAGTCTTCTCCAAGCTGTTTACAAACATGAAAATTTCTGTGAAGTTTCCAATCGAAATTCACACTTTAGGGGGCATTCTTTTTTTGTGCAGCCAGACATAGCTGTGCAGAAAAAATACATGTATACCGTATATACTCGAATATAAGCCGACCAGAATATAAGCCGAGACACCTAATTTTACCACACAAAAAATCTGGGAAATCGTATTGACTCAAGTATAAACCGAGGGTGGGAAATATAGCTGCTACTGGTAAATTTCAAAATAAAAATAGATAACCAATAACATTAGATTAATTGAGGCATCAGGTGAAATGTTTTTGAATATTTGCATAAAACTGTAATTTAAGATAAGGCTGCCCAGCTCTGATTAAATCATTATTCTAACCTTCTTCAGTGTAAATGTACTTAGGTATCCTTCCAACAATAATAGAGTAAAATAATAAATGTAATAATGATAATAGAGTAAAATAATGGAAATGCAATAATAACAGTATTAATACAGTAAAATAATAAATATAATAATAATAAAGTAAAATACTGAATGCAATAATAATAAAGTAAAATAATAAATGTAATAATAATAGGGTAAATACTGTAACTGTAATAATAATAATAAATAGAGTAAAATACCGTATTTTTCGCACCATAAGGCGCACCTGCTGATAAGACGCACCTAGATTTTCGAGGAGGAAAATTGGAAAAAATTGGGGCTGGCTACACTAATATGGAGGGGGAGACACTAACATGGAGGGGGAGGCGCTGGAGCAGGGGGGGGCACCGATGTACTCACGCTATATTCGCGCCCCGGGCGGCTCCCAGCGGCTCCCGCATGCCCAGACTCTTGCCGCCGTGTTGCGCAGCCAGCCGGCGCGGGAGGAACGGGGCGGAGGAGGGGACTCGTGGGGCGGGCTCGCGCTCACGGACCCGAGGGAGGAGGGAGGCCACGAGGGCAGCCCCCCACAGAGACGCAGCGGCAGCTGTAGCAGCAGCCGCAGCAGCAGCAGAAGGGCCCGAATCAGAGGCGCATCTTCATGACATCACGAAGATGCGCCTCTGTAAGAACGCTATGCCGCGCGGCCAGCGAGGCCCTCCTCCTCGGCAGAGGCGCATCTTTGTGACGTCACTTCGTCGTGCCTCTGCTGAGGAGGGAAGGGGGCGGCGCGCGCTGTAGAACGCCCGGAAAAAGAGGCCGGAGGGAGGGAGGAACTCTTCCTCCTTCCCTCCCTCCCTGCGGCCTCTCTTTCGGGCCTCCTTACAGCGTGCGGCCGCCTCCTTCCTCCTCGGCAGAGGCACAAATTCGTGACGTCACGAAGATGCGCCTCTGGCTTCGAGCCCTTCCGCTGCTGCTGCTGCGGCTGCTGCTACGGCTGTCTCTGCGTCTCCGTGGGGCCGCCCTCATGGCCTCCCCCTCCTTGGGTCCGTGAGCAGCGAGCCCGCCCCACGAGTCCCCCCTCCGCCCCCCGTTCCTCCGCGCCACCGGCTGGCTGCGGCGACACGGCGGCGAGCCGCGGAGCCGCCGGGGGGCGGCGATAGCGTGAGCATTAAACAACTTTGGTAAAGCCAAGAGAACATGTAAAAATGAGGGAGAAAGGAGCCCCCGGAAATTTCTCCAATTATAGTTATTTAATTATGTGCATGCACAATCACTGTAACGAAAGAGTAACAAAATTATAGTAATTTTTTTTCACTAAGTATACTTTGGAATCACTTTAGGAACGAAGCACCAGAGGGCCCCCCCCCCAGTGTTGTAATGACTTTTGAACCATTTTTATGGATCACACATGCCTACTGACTGTATATACAATGCCATTGTGAAACAGTGTCCTTTATATAAAATATAAAAATATTTTCTATCAGTGAGTGGTTTTTTTTCCATGTCAGGAGCGACTTGAGAAACTGCAAGTCGTTTCTGGTGTGAGAGAATTGGTTGTCTGCAAGGACGTTGCCCAGGGGATACCCAGATGTTTTTGATGTTTTACCATCCTTGTGGGAGGCTTCTCTCATGTCCTCATATGGGAAGCTGGAGCTGATAGAGGGAGCTCATCCATGCTCTCCCCGGATTCGAACCTGCGAATTGTCGGGTAGAGTGGTTGAATATATGGACGCAAAATCTGCAGATATGGCAGACCACCATAGATAGCAGAAACAAAGTAGCATTCTTTCTCTCCTTGCCCTAAAGCCCAGAAGAAAAGTTCCAGACTCCTTTTGATATCCTGCTTACAGCTATTTTACCCAGGGATGCTGAAAAACAGAATCATCCTGAGCCCAGGTCATGTCTGTTGTTTCGGTTGGAGATTAACGTGATGTTCCAATCATGTAAAAAATGTGAAAGTTCTTAATTGATTGAAAAACATCTTCTGCGGTTCTTCCAGTCAGTGCCTGCAAACCTTCAAGAGCAAACTCTCCAGCGTTTCAGAGACGGTGTTTGTCAACAGAGCCCATTGATTCTTTCTATTACATTGCAAAGAGAGACCAATTACCAAGAGGAAAATAAAGTGTGCACTGATTAAAACGCCGTTGATGAGCAATTTTAGCAAAAGGTAGTGATTCGGATTTGAGCACAATGAACACTTACGAAGCACTTTTGTGCCTTTTGAACTGATAACCGGAGAAATTAGCATCGCCAAAGTCTGCCCTCTTGCCAAGTTCTCCCACTTAAGACTAATTTTAACAACAGAGGCCTTAGGGAAATGAAGCCGCGTATATTTTATTGCTCTGCAGAGGAAACAATGTTTGGCAAGACATGGGCATGAATATAGGATTTGGAAGTGGACCAAACCTTAACTATGTTTTGAGATGGAAGTGCTTCAGTAGATAGTACATTCCTGAAACACTGGTTTTGGTACTCCTGCATCTCCACTGTAGAATAAATACCATTTGACACCCCCCTTTAACTATAGTTATAGCTTCATGGAATGCTGGAAATTATAGTTTGGTAAGGCTAGAACTTCACCTCTCATGTTTCCATAGCACTGAACCATGGCAGTCAAAGTGGTGCCACACTGCATTAACGCCACAGTGCAGATTCACCCCTACTTGGAATCAGCAGCCTCTTGCTTCCCCATCTGTTGTTTCTTCATTGTAAGTCTTGTTTCCCAAACCTTGTTGTTTCCACATTTTTCTAATTTAGAGCTAGGAAACATTATTTTTGTGTTATACCTTCTAGAATCCCTCTGTCTCTGGCCATACAGGTTAGAGCAGGCATCCTCAAACTGCGCCCCTCCAGCTGTTTGGGCCTTCAACTCCCAGAATTCCTGACAATTGAACAAGCTTGTTAGGGCTGCTGGGAGTTGGAGGCCCAGACAACTGGAGGGCCGCAGTTTGAGGCTGCCTGGGTTAGCGTATTCTAGAAAATGCAATCTCCAAACAATCTCCCTGTCCCAGCCAATCAAGGAACATTGGAACACAATGACATCACAGACCTGTGCAATCAATCATACAGTATTTGGAGCATATATAATATATAATATAACTTCATTCTTATATCCCACCTCCATCTCCTTGAAGGGCTTGGGATGGCTTACATCAGGGCCAAGACCAATATAAACAAAGGTTACTAAGTATCACAATTAGAAACATATAACAGTTAACTATATTAAAACAATAAAACCAATAAAATGAAAGAAATCATAAAACATCAACCAAGCAACAAACAAACTAATAGTTGAGAAAAGTGGGCATGTGCAGATTTGTGACTAATAGGGCAGGACAAGGGGAAGTGCAAATGCAAACTGTAGGGCCGGGGCTGGGAATAAAGTGCTGGAAATCCACGCATAACAGTGCTTGGAAATATCAAAGGGCTCCATAGTGGACAGACGACACATGGTACTGATGAAGTCAAAACCGCTTAACACAGCTTTGAACCAAGTTAGCCAAACCCATGTGTTGCTCCAAATTTCCCTCCAGAATCTGGAACAAACTGTAACCTTTGTGTCATGTAGAAAGTTGGGATAGTTCTGAGATGGAACTGGCCACAAATGTGGACATGGGCTCGGGTGGCCTGAGGACATGGTATGGCATTCACCATCTCCTCCCGTTCTCTCCATCATGGTGGCCAGTGGACATGACATGGGTTATACCAATTGCCTGTCACCAGGCATGTAGCCGGGGGGGGGGGGGGTGGAGGGTCTCAGCCCCCCACCCCAAATTCTCAGGGTGGTCCACGAGAAGACCTTACTGGTACATTATTTAAACTGTTATGTTTATTCATATCATGATCTGATCACCATGGGCAGTATATCCCATATGCATTGGGGTATTGGGATAACGATACAAAAGATTTGCTAGGGTAGATCCTCTCTCTGTCAGACTCACCCCCCAAATCAAACTCAGTGCCGCCACCCCCCCCCCCCAACAAAATCCTGCCTACGACCATGCCTGTCACCTGGAGTGACACTAGCCAGAGTAACATGGTGATTGGAAAAAGGAGGGTGCAAAGAAGGGGCAATTCACCCTCTAACCCAATGCATTGCTCTGGCATCCCAACCAACATTACTTCAGACAATCTGAAACCAACACAACCCATGTTAAGCCACTAGCCACCAGGATGAAGACAATGGTTGGGGATGCTCAGGTTTCAGCACCATGGAATGATCAGACTTCCTCCTCCTTCCACAGTGGCCAGGGCGGTTTCAGCTTTAGCAATATCTATAGTAGAGAAGGGTGCAGTATAGCCAGCACTCTACATGAACTTATGGCAGGAGAGAAATATGCAAAATGCTCTGAGAAAGGTAAGGACTTATTTGTATTGTTACAGGTAATACATAAAATAGAGTTGCTTTAACTAATGCGGACTTCCATGCCTTTGTAAAGCATACACACAGCCTTTAATAGCATATAACAACAAAATCACAGCACAGGTCACAGATAAAAATAAAACATACTTAAAATTACTAATCTCAAGGATAAAATTTGCAACAGTCTCACAAATGAATGCATTAGGGTTGTTCAGAAGTTATGGAATTTCATAGCATCCTTGCCATTGAGAACACTGTGGAAAAAATGGAATTTCTGCAAAGGATCTTGAGGCAGAGAAACCTCATGATTCTCCCTTCTCAAGCAAAGAGTACTAAAGTACTAAAGACTTTTGGGAAGAAGAAGGAAGTTATCTCTACATGCACAGAAGAAAGAAAATTTCTCGAGCCACATAGATCTAAGAAACAGGTGGCAAACAAGATGGGAGGCTGAACCCTAATTGTTCTATACACCAGTGTTGATACTTCTTCACTTTATTTATTTATTTATTTATTTATTTTATTTTTATACCACCCCTCTCAGCCCGAAGGCGACTTGAGGCGGTTTACATATGGCAATCAATGCCCACAAGATAAAATACAATTGAAACAATTGATATTATAACAATATAAAACCATAAACAATTAGCAATTAAACCCATAAAATACAATTCTCAGTGTTTCATCGTTAAAATCATTTTTCGTCGTATCATCTTATCATTCCATAAGTCTCAATTAAACAGTTAAACTGCATCTGCAAATGCCTACTCAAATAGACAGTTCTTAACTCACTTTCGAAATGTTAGGAGGGAGTAGGCCGATCTAATGTCCCTAGGGAGGGCGTTCCATAGCCAAGGGGCCACCACTGAGAAAGCCCTGTCTCTCGTCCCCACCAATCATCTCTGCGAAGAAGGTGGGACTGAGAGCAGGGCCTCTCCGGACGATCTTAAACATCTAGATGGTTCATAAGAAGAGATGTGTTCGGACAGATAAGCTGGGCCAGAATCGTTTAGGACTTTAAAGGCTAAAGCCAGCACTTTGAATTGTGCCCGGTAGCAAACTGGCAGCCAGTGGAGATGACGCAACATATGAGTTGTGCGCTCCCTGAGTGCCACTCCTGTTAACAACCTGCTGTCCGTTGGACCAATTGAAGCTTCCAAACAGTCTTCAAAGGCAGCCCCACATAGAGAGCATTGCAGTAGTCTATACAGGATGTAACCAGAGCGTGGACTACCGTGGCCAAGTCTTCCAATGTAAACCATCCTGAAAATAAGTGGAAAATAAGTGGTCAGTGTAGAACTGACCCAAACCAATTCTTTACTCTGAAGGCATTCCTTGCTTTTCCATGTCATAGTATAGCACTGGCATGAGCAAACCTTGGCCCTCCAGGTGTTTTGGACTTGAACTCCCACAATTCATAACAGTCCAAAACACCTGGAGGGCCAAAGTTTGCCCATGCCTGGTATAGTAAATCTTGCGGTACGGAATAACTAGTCAAGTGAGTGTCAGAATTGCAGAGAGGAATGTGCCTTCTTCCCAGGGTTAATTACTTTGGTTGCTACTCTACTTTACTTCATGTGACAAGGCCTTTCCACTAAGTACAGAAACCCAGCTCAGCTTTAAAAGGGTGCCATAAATACCCGCAGTTTCTCACCCTGCTGTAAAAATTCCTCATGGCAGATGAACGTCCCAAATAGGAAGAAGCTTTGAGGACATTATCCTTGGATCCACAAAAGAAAGTGACACGCAAGAATGAAAGCTGTTATGCAATGAAGCACGTGGCCGCCCGCACCAATAATCTAGATTGTTCCTTAGAGTGAAATCTCTCCTGTTGAAGGATGCGCATTTACAAGAGTGGCAAACCGCAGGTGTAGTGTGTGCATCTCTGGTTTGGATTTGCATTACAAAAACGGCATATGCCTTCTAGCCAATAAGTTTCCCCTGAAAGAGACGTTATTCAGAATGAAGACCAAATTATCCACAGAAGGGACAAATTTGACTCGGTTATAAATACATTCCTTTCATTTTGAAAGACACAAGGAAGAACAGTGCTTTATTTATTTATTTGCTAAACACTACATTTCCCAAGCAGCGATAGGCAGAGGGCACCATGAATAGGAAATGGGCAGTCCAAGAAATAATGTTTCCAAGCTCTAGTCAAGAATATAAGAACTTATTAAGTACAAGCTTCTTTCCATCTCATATCTTTACCAATTGCTAGATATTATCTAAAAGGAACTATCTCTATAGTATCTATAAAATAAATGCTTGAATTCTTGAGGGTGCAAACAACTGCACTATAAATGGGGATGTTGGAAATAGCAACCTTCTTCAGGCCTCCATTAGTAGTTCATGTATGTAATTCATAATGTTTACTGTATTGTATTTGTGTGTATTGGTATGCAGTTTTCCTTAACTCTGTGTTGTGGGAGGGGCTGCAGACCATGCAATCAGATCTGGGACTATTCAGCTCAGACTCCATTTTAGATCTCAGACTCCATTGGACTTTTAGACTAGGCAGAGATGCTATTAGACTCACAGAACAGAAAGATGTTTTAGACCAGGCATGGGCAAACTAAGACCCAGGAGCTCCTGGGTGCTTAATTCAGGCCCTCCTTATTTTTCCTGGCATTTTGGCATAAGGACATTGTGGCCCAACACATCCTTATGCCAAAAGACGAGGGAGGGAGGCACACAGCAACTGAGAGCCCTCTGGAGCACTCTCAGCCACCGTGTCTCGCCCTCCTCCTCCTGGCATAAGGACGGTGCAATCGGCCCAATGACAGGAGGATGGCTTGAGGAAGGCATGCAGCAGCTGAAAGCCCCCAGAGCACTCTGAGCCACCACCTGTCTTGCCCTCCTCCCAGCATAATGCCAAGGATTGGAGGAGGACAGGAAGGATTATTGAGGAGGGGGAAGGATCGGGGCAGTCGTCATGTGTCCTGTCTTCCTCCTGGCATAAGGATGGGACATCCAGCCCCATTCTTATGCTGGAAGGAGAACCTGAGGGTGAGCTGGCCTCTGCCCTGGCCCCTCCTGGCCCTGTTGCCTCCCGGGCCTGCCCAGCATGTGCCTGGCCCCAGCCTCTCAACCGGGCCCACAATGTGGCCCAAAGGCAAAAAAGTTTGCCTATGCCTGCTTTAGACTTTGGACTGTTAAGATTACAGGAAGTGTGCCCTGTGTTACCTGCACAGAGAACCTAATTGCCTTGCATGAATACTAGTGAATATTTACCACTAAGGAGAAAGTTGACTCAAGGGAGTTTTTAACTCCTCTCGGGGAGATTCCTGATTTTCCCAAATGGTAACAAATGCAATTTTCCAAAAGGTTATGGAGATTTCCATTTCCCAATAGGTTATGGCACCATTTTTCCAAAACGGGACCCTGATTTTTTAAAAAAACTCAAAAATGGCAGACAGGTGGTTATGAATTTTCTCTCTTTTTTGGTACTTTGTCACTGAAATCTTCTTAAATATGAAATACTTTTGCACGCCAGTGTTTATTTAGCCTGGATCTGCATTGCCATGTAATGCAGTTTGAACTGTAGGGGCAGCAGTACAGACGCATACAATGTGATTTATTTTTATTTATTTGCAATACTTTTACCCCGCCCTTCTCACTCCCGAAGGAGGACTCAGGGCGGCATTGACGTATATCGGTCGACACCATATAATTACATTTCAACTGCTTTGTATGGCAGTGTAGATTCCTTTCAAAGTATCCATCTTCATCTTCATTGACCAACTTCAATTGATTGCATTGTTCCCAGTATACAATGGCATAGGAAAATGATGCCCCTTATATAAAATGGCAAAATCAACGTTTGCTTTTAGGATTTTTAAAAAATATTTATATTCAAGCAATTGATGTTGAATCCAGAGATGCAGAATCTGTGGATGATATGGAGGGCCAAATATATACCAAACCCTCTGCATGAATGGATAAAAGTTTCAGTTTTGCTTTCACATTTTTTCAAAAGATCACGCTCTTCCCAACCCCATCTTAGTGATAAAGAAATTCATGAATTTTATTGAGCTCTGACGAAAAATGAACCAAACAAAAGTCTCATCTGTTTGGATTGGAGTGTTAAGTTGCTGTCTCCGGAAAATGCCTAATGGCAAACCATATTGACAGAGAAGCCGTCCTCCATTTGTATATGCATGAGTTTATTGCATCGCTTCATGTTTTCTAGTTTATGAATTAGGACAACCACTGATTCAATAAATATTAGTATAATGAATACTGCCTTGGCAACACCGCGCTTGACATAAAACAATTACAAACAGATTACATAAGCCTCCCACAGCGGGACTCTTTGTCAATAAAACTACTATTGTTGCAGCAAACATAACACATTGTTTGGGAATTCAAAGGAAAATGATGGATAAACACACCCACATCGCATATATTACTGCACACATATGCATCTGTTCCCCCATGGTCTATCTTTTCTAAGTCAAATTAGACACAGCACTTGAGAAATTACTCTTTAGACTACAAGTCCCCAAATCCCTCACTGGCAACAATATAATCATGCTTCAAAGTGTGTCACAATTCTACAGCCTATATAATAATAATAATAATAATAATAACTTTAATATTTGTGAGTCGCCCTCCACCGACGGTGCTCGGGCGACTTACAACAATTAAAACCTAGGGTGAACAATGTACACCAGTTTAAAAACAAGGAAAATAAACAGGAGGGTGGCTCGAATAGTTCAGGGTGCCGGGCCAATCCCGAACGCTAGGCGGAAGAGCCAGGTCTTCAGGGCTGGGCGGAAACCAGATAGAGACGGGGAGGCTCTGAGGGCAGGCGGCAGTGAGTTCCAAGTCGACGGGGCGCGACGGAGAAAGCTCTCCGCCGAGTTTCCGTCAGTCTGGCCTCCCGCGCTCCAGGAGTAGTCAGGCGGCCACTATTGATGGAGCGTGCTGGCCTCTCGCTGCATTGGGCCGTCAACCGGTCACTCAGATAGGAAGGCCCAATGTTGTGCCGGGCTTTGAAGGTAAGCACCAGGAGTTTGTAGAGGGCTCTAGACTCTAGGGGCAGCCAGTGGAGTTCTTTGAGGATGGGGGAGATGTGATCCCTCACTGATGACCCAGTAATGAGTCTGGCTGCGGCGTTATGGATACGTTTCAGCCTCTTAGTTGTTGTCTGGGGGAGGCCCACGTATAGGGCGTTGCAGTAGTCGAGGCGTGAGACGACGGTGGCATGGACCACTGTTCTCAAGGCCTCTGGTGGAAGGTAGGGGGCCAGCCGACGGGCCCTGCGAAGGTGGAAAAAGGCGCCCTTAGCTGCAGCCTGGATCTGGGCCTCCATCGTGAGGTTTTCATCTAGGATCACTCCCAGGCTTTTCACCGCCGGGGCTGGGGCCAGGGGCTCGCCCTCGAAGAGTGGAAGTGGTGGGCGAGGGACGGGACAGCCAGGCCAGAGGATCTCCGTTTTAGCCGGGTTGATCTTGCATTGTGTGCATTGTGTGTTTAGGGACACCTGTGCAACCTTAGCAGTTTGACATCGCTTTAGCTGGGGATGTTGTGGTGAGCATGCAAAGCAGCATCCAGAGGTGCTGGTTAACAAGGGAAACGTAGTTCCCATGATTGTGTTTAACTTTGTTGCTAGATACAGTAGATTCACATACTATACAGAACTATATAAAGTTATCTCCAAAAATACTACTACTAACAATAATAATGAAATACTTAGTAATGTCAGTTGAACTGCTAGAAATGGACATAAATTGAGCCCTAGTTAATAACAGCAACAACAAAACACTTTATTTATATTCCGCCCTTCTCCCCAAGAGGACTCAGAGTGGATTACAGCCTATAAACAAACACAAGCAAACATTCAATGCATTGTTACAATGAAATACAATGAGACACAAATACACAGGCAAAGGCAAAGGCTTCTCCTTTCATTTCTGGCTCTGGATGCAGTGCTCATCTCTGGCTCTGGAGACAGTGCTCACCTTCGTTTCCAAGCTAAGGAGCCTGTGCTGTCTGTAGACACCTCCCGGTTGCATGAAGCACCTTTTTGCCTTTTCCCTCCGAACCAGTACTTATTGATCTACTCATATTTGCATGTTTTTGAACTGCTAGATTGGCAGGAGCGAGGGCTAACAGCAGGAGCTCATCCTGTCCTGCGGATTCAAACTGGCGACCTCCAGGTCAGCAGTTCAGCAGCACAAGGATTTATCCTGCAGTTCTTCCTGAGACATCTGCATGTCCTCCACGTAACGCTATTTCAAGCTGCATTATATGGCAGTGTAGATGGCCCAAGTGTCCCAGTTGATCCTCTGTCTTTCCACTTTTCCAGGTGCTTTTAGAATATCAATTTCTCTTCCAATAGCATTCAACATCCTCAGTTTACACCTACTACATCCCAATAATCCATAGTGCTAAAATAGTTTGCATAGAGCATGCATTTACACTGTAGAATGAATGCAACTTGATACCCCTTGAACTGTTTTGGCTCAATGTTATGGAACGATGGAAGCTGTAGTCTTATGTTTTTAGCCTTCTCTCCAAAAGAGTGCTGGTGCCTCACCTACCTATTCATCCCAGGATTCCATAGCATTGAGCCACAGCAGTTCCAGTGGTGTCAAACTGCATTAATTCTAAAGTGTAGTGCACAAAATACAGCTTAATGGTGTAACATTAGAAAATGTTGACCATTTCCGTACCTCGGCAGCCACCTCTCCACAAAAATCAACACTGACACTGAAATACAACACCACCTGAGCTCTGCAAGTGTAGCATTTTTCTGAATGAAGCAGAGAGTGTTTGAGGACCGGGACATCCATAGGGAGACCAAGGTGCTTGCTTCTAAAGCCATTGTCCTCCAAAAACTGCTATATGCCTGTGAAATGTGGACTGTCTACAATCGTCATACACAATGATTCCATCAGCGCTACCTCCAAAAAATCTTGCAAATCTCTTGGGAAGACAGGCAGACAAATGTCAGTGTGCTGGAAGGAGCAAATACTACCAGCATTGAAGCAATGCTCCTCTGCCATCAACTCCGCTGGACTGAAGGCCACATTGTCCAAATGCCTGATCACCATCTCCCAAAGCAGCTACTCTACTCTGAACTCAAGAATGGGAAACGGAATGCATATATTTTGATGTAACCTGGGGATAAGTTGAGGGTCATTCTGCAGATAGGGGAAAGGTCAGAGGTGGCATTGTGGTAGAGAAATCGGAGGAGTCATTCCTCCTTTTGGGTTCTCCTAGAGTAGACTTAGCCCTTGCCTTTTTGCCACTCTACTCAGAACAGGGGATGGATCAGTAGATAAGTCCATTCAGGTTTTTAGGGTCAATCTTTGGACTAAAGAGATGTCAAACTGCATGAATTCTACAGTGTACAGCCAGCCCAATTTGAGCTTCCCTTTTCAGTTGGGTACCCAGTGGCTCTTATGCCACTGCATAACTATCCTGGATTAGCTAGAACAATGGTTGGCAAAGTAGGGCTTTCAGATGTTACTATGTGTGTGTTTTAATCTCTATATTTCCCATCAACACCAGCAAGAAAGCCCAAGGTGTTCAAGAACACATGGAAGAGTACAGCTTTCCACTGTCCGTGGATACAAAAGATCTGGGATGAGAGCCACGTGAGGAGGCCGCGTGCCCTACTTTATGAGTGACAGATCTTTATTTGAAAGTGTTCTCTGTCAGGTTAAAGGTCCAGACACCATACAAAGGGAGAGCAGAGACCTGGAAGTTGTCCTTTCCCTATTAACAGCTGGACAGCAGGATGAGTAGGCAGAAAGGTCACTTCCCTGTTGTGTTCAGATAGATAGGATTTCTATCGGAAATAACGTCATCTTTGCCACAGTGGCATATACATTAGTACAAGCAATATCCATACAATCCTTTGTTGACTAATGTGTGTGAGAGAGACATAATGGTGTTGGAGAGCTATCCAGTTCAACCTCCTTCCACCAAGCAGAAATACACAAACAAAGCACTCCTGACAGATGGTCACTCAGACTCTGATTTAAAACCTTCAGCGAAGGAGGCTCCACCATATTTCCAAGCAGTGAATTCCAGTGTTCAACAGCTGGAGCATTTAGAAGTTCTTCCTAATGTTTAGGTGGAATCTCTTTGACTACAATGTGAATGTATTGCTCCATTGTGTCCTAATCTTTAGAGCAATATACCTAGATTCCTCATGGAGATTGGTTTCCAGACCTTTGATCATTTTTCTATTTCTTCTTTGTAAACATTCCAATTTCTCAATAACCTCTTTAAATTGCTTTGGTCACAGTTTTCCAGGTGAGACCTGGAAAACTATGATCAGATCTGACTAAAGCAAGATAATTGTACTATGACTTCCCACAATATAGACACTAGGGGTGGTTGATCCATAAAAAAATTGATTCTAAACTCAGGGGGGGGGGGATTTCTGTTGCTGGGTCGTTATAGAAATTAATCTGAAAAATGTTAAATAAATTTCATGACTGAAACGTAATTAATAACGATTTTTTGTTATTATTCTTTACGCCAGCTGGGAAGGAAGAATGGAGGACAAGCCCTCCCCTCTTCCCTCCCTCCCTCCCCAGCTCAGAAGCATCGTGGGTTAAATATAACCCAGGATGCCTCTGAGCTTGTGGCTGCAGGAACGGAGGAGTGGATGGCTTCTTCCCATCCACTCCTCCGTTCCTTCCCCCGCCAGCTCAGAATCAAGGGCGGAAATAATGACCTAAAATCGTGCCCTTCACGGAAATGACGATCAGGGCATTCGATTTTGAAATGTTACTTCCGGGTTGGACGCCGAGGGTCGATATAGGATCAAAATAATTTTAAATATGAAAAATTAACGGATATCAAAGTATTACGGCCGGAGATATCCACCCCTACTAGATACTTTACTCCTGGTGATGCAATCTAGAATTGCATTGGCCTTTACAATCACTGAACCATAAAACCGGAAGAAACCACAAAGACCACCCAACCCAAGCCCCTTTTGCCTTGCAGCTGGACACAATTCAAGCCCACACTACAGATGGCCATCCAGGTTCTGCCTAAAACCATCCAGAGCAGGGGTGCTCACACTTATTCAGCATGCGCGCTACTCTTAAAGCAACAAAGTCCAAAAGTTATACCTGCCCCTGCCGCCATGCGCTCCCGCGCACTCCCAACACCGCGCATGCTCTTGTTGCTGTTTTCTGCCTCCCAACACATTGCAGGAAGGAGAAAGCATCTTGAGGAGCACTGCCCTGCCTTCTGCCTGCAGCGGAGGCTGCACAGCTGCTTCTGGATGAGAGAGAGGCAGGGCGCTCCCTCTCATGGTGCAGGCGAAAGCACCGCGAGAGCGGAGCCTGCAGCAGGAGCGCGCGTGTGCGCAGGGTGTGCGCGCGCATGGCAGGAGCGCCCCATCTGGCTGGTGAGGCCTGAAGATCACCTGGAAGAGGGTCGAAGATCTACTAGTAGCTCCCAAGCTACCTAATGAGCACCCCTGATCCAGAGAATGCAGCCTACTTCTTAGCATGTCTGAGTGTCAAATACAAGGTAATTCCCGATGAGTGTAAAGGGATTAACACCTTCCTTCCACTTTACTCAGAACTCTTTCTTTTTCCTCTCCGAAAACCCACAGATTTTGAGACACGGGGAAGAAACCCTGAGACATATCAAGTGTATTCCCACCCACTCCCTTTTGCAAATAGATTTTGTGTCACATTACATTTCATTCTATTATATAAAAGCACCTCAAGTGAGCATTCTGTTGTATTTCATCTAAACCCCCAATTAGAGCAAAGAACAGTGCGGATAAAATTATTCGAGTTATGATTGTAGGTCTTGAAGGAATGTCAGTTTTGAAGGAAAAGGCGTCTTTGTATTTTTTAAAAAAAATTGAAAAATAGCATTAAATACTTCCTTCTGTATTGTCCTCGTATATAGTGTTGCTGGTGGAGACAAAATCCCAAGTTCGGTGATTATAATATGATCTTTTGGCCTGCAGCGAACGGATTCAGAACCATGCCCAGCAATTACATAGAGGACTTTCTTAAGCACAGGGTACAGTCTCGGGCATGAAAAATCCAATTTATTAGATGTTAAAATATACATCGGGTCCCATGCCCTCTGTAGCAGGAAATCAGTAATTTAATTTTAACTTAATTTACTGTGAAATCAAGGCAGCGTTTGAAAGGTGGTGGTTAATGTGAACATGACAGGCTGAGAATATTTCTACCACACCCCAATTGCTTAAGCAAAGCAGGTAGTTTTCCTTTGTCTTTGGTGTTAGTTCAGTTTGAAATGAAGCATATTTCTCTGCTTCTCTTTTGCTGTTCCCTATGGCGAGTTAACGGCACAATTGAGGCAGGGGGGCTACTAAACTGGGATATGAAAAGCACTGGGGGGTTGTCCATAGATATTTTTGCAAAAAAATATATTAGGCTTTTGTAATGAAATATAAGAAGGGGGAGAATATTAAGAGCTGAAAACAATAATTGTTTTAAAAGCCTGTTTCCCTTGTAATTGCTTTTTAACCAGCAGGAAAGTCTCGCCTTTGCAAATCTTTAAAAACCAGACAAAAGTTTATTAATGTTTTAGTACCAAAGGGAAGTGAAAAGACAGATTTATCGCTAAGTAATTCCAGAGGAGAGCGCATCAAGACCTGGGCAAGGAGAGCCCATAAATTCTATCGGAGAGGGTGACTTTGGTTTTGAGTGTCTTCAAGCCCTTTCTGACTTATGGGTGTGGTGTAATGTAAAATAAACTATGTGTGGTTCATGTTTGGAGCCTCTGGTGGCACAGTGGGTTAAACTGCTGAGCTGCTGAACTTGTTGACCAAAAGGTCGCAGGTTCGAATTCGGGGAGTGGCACAAGCTCCTGCTATTAGCCCCAGCTTCTGCCAATCTAGCAGTTCAAAAGCATGCAATGTGAGTAGATCAATAGGTACCGCCTCAGCAGGAAGGTAAAAGGGCGCCCCATGTAGACATGGCTGAAAGTTGTTTATCACCTCCAGATTACAGAAATGGAAAAAGGGGAAGACCTTTACCTTATCTGTGTATTGTATGTCGTTGTTCATGTTTATTTATTATTTATTTATTTTATTTATTATTTACACTTGTCAGTCGCCACTCCCAGTGTAGCTCGGGGTGACTTACAAAAGTGAAATCACAGAATAAAGCACAATAAAAACACAATAAAACACAGTAAAAACAGATGTTAACTAGATAAAATACAATGTTAAAAGTCATTGAATGTTTGCCTTATATGTACTGTAATTCGCTCTAAGTCTTTCCGGGGAGATAAAGTGGAATATAAATAAAGTATATTATTATTATTATTTAGTGGGAGGTTGCCATTGCCTTCCTCTAGGGCTGAGAGAGAGTTACTTGCTCAAGATCACTCAGTGGGTTTCCATGGCCAAGTGGGGATTCGAACCCCGATCTGCAGAGTTATATGGTGCATTCCTGACCCAAAGAGCTGTTCAACAGTGGAACTCTCTGCCATGGAGTCTGGTGGAAGCTCCTTTATCAGAGGCTTTTAAACAGATGCTGGATGACCATCTGTCAGGGGTGCTTTGATTGTGGATTTCCTGCATGGCAGGAGGTTCATAGAATCATAGAATAATAGAGCTGGAAGAGATCACGTGGGCTATCTAGTCCAACTTCCTGGACTGGATGGTTGGACTGGATGGCTCATGTGGTCTCTTCCAACTCTATTATTCTATGATCTGCACTTTGCAATTAATGCAGTTTGACACCACTTTAACTGCTCATTGCTACTGAATCGTGGGAGTTCTAGTATTACAAAGTTTTTTTAGCCTTCTTTGCCAAAGAGTGCTGGTGCCGCACCAAATCACAACTCCAAAGATTCCATAGCATTGAATTCTGGCAGAAAGTGTTGTCAAACTGCATTAATTCTACAATGTAAATGCATCTATAGTCCGATGCTCAAGCTATTAACTTGAGTTTAGCTGCATTATATGACAGTGTAGATGGGGCCAGAGTCGGCTAAGAAAAGGGCATGTTGGGATGAGATAGGGCAGGGACTAATCCGAGGCACGAGAGGGCCTAAACAAAAACATCAGATGTGTCAACAAGGTCAAAATCATGTGGACTTGGCACTCAGCTGCAGCAGGATATCCATGCGATGTAAGGCTGGGTTTGTAATAGAAACACTGCATCCAGCCATTATTCCACAATAGCGGAAGATAGGATTTACTCCAGAATTCCCAGGAAACTCTGGAGAGAACCTGCTGTTTTGGAGGTGTGAACAGCTGGATTGGACAAGATCCCTCCTGATCCACAATCTGTTAAAGAGCATTCAATGTATGCTTAGACCAGGTGGCCATATGGATGTCCAAAGGGCTTTGGGGAATGCATTGGGGTAGTATCAGAATGCTTTGAACCAGACATTTCTGGTAAGTGTAGACACAACTATGGTAAACAGTGTAATCCAAAGGAAACCAGAAGTTTTCCAAAGAGTTGTTCACAGCAGTGCCGAATCTGGAGATCCTGAGAAAATGCACTGGAAATTACTGTATGTCTTGGATTCTAAGACGCACTTTCCTCCCATATATACCTCGCTAAAAACAGGGTGCGCCTTAGAATTGCAGGTGTGTCTTGGCTATTTTGTCGTTGCTTCTTTTGTTGTTGTTGTTGTTGTTGGTACTGAAATTAGTGTGCCTTACAATCAATGTCATCTTAGAATCAAAGGAATGCGGTATTATTAAAATGCACTTGCAGTGCTGTTCTCCAGCTTTTATCGCCCTAAGGTATGACTTTAATGCATGATGTACGTATTTTAGCCAAACGTGTTTCCTTTTTTGCACCAACTTGTGTGCTTGTGTGTGCTTGTGGTATCCTTGACTTCAAAAGAGAAAGGGATATATACCTCTAGGATTATCTCCACCAGGACAGACAGCAGCCACCGATGGGGCAGCGCTACAGAAGCCCAGCTGTTCGGAGCCAGGCCTCTGAGATTTGCGAGGAGTTAAGTGAGTTGAACACAGACAAACAGACGAAAACCGACCCTCCGCTCCCATCCATAGGGCAGGAAGAGGTAACGGCTCGACTCGTGGTGCCCGCTGCCTGCCTTTTGCATGCCGTCTATTGCCTGAGCTCGGCCATGCATGAAGTCAAAGAGGGGTGCTCAATGGGGTGCTGCATGTGTCTCATTGTATTCTCAACTAACCTTGTCTGTGCTGAAAATTGTTAGTATGGACTAACCACTGTAATGATGAGAAGTACTGAAATTGTGAAAAAATGATGAAAAGGGTATAGGGAACTCAATCACATTGAAGAGTCGAATTCAAGAGTCTAAAAAACACTATTAATTCTACGGAATATCAAGCGTATAAGTAAGAATTGAGTTCTGAGGAATTATCCATTTAGCCCGAAGTGGGGGCTTTGGATTAAGTATAGAATAGAACATCTCATAACAACTGTTTTCAGCTTGATGCAGATATATATATATATATATATATATATATATATATATATATATATATATATATATATCTATATATCACAATCACATGAGTTATGTGATTTGCATCTATAAGAACCATCATTAAGATGACACAAGTTAAGACAGTCAACGGATGAATGTCTAACATAACGTTCAAAGAGAGCCAACGTACTTTTTCTAGGATGCTGGCCATTGTGTTTATGTTCAATTGTACTGTTGGAGTATGACTTGAGACCAGGGTTCGAAACCCTTCTTGGCCACGCAAACACTCCTTTGTAAAGTCACATTCTCTGAGTCTCAGAGGAAGGCAAAGCAAACCTCCTCTAACAAATTATACCAAGAATACCTTGAAATCCAGTGTCAGAATCCAGATTACCTGCTTTGAAGTGGGTTATATGTGTCTACACTACCATATAATACAGTTCAAAGCAAATAATCTGGATTCCGAAATTGGATTACATGGCAGTGTAGATGTGGCCATAGGTTCACCTTAGTTAAGAAACAACTTGAAGTCAACAAGCATCACTCTATGTATCTAAAGGCCCTTCCACACAGCCCTATATTGCAGAATATCAAGGCAGAAAATCCCACAATATCTGTTTTGAACTGGGTTATCTGAGTTCACACTCAGATAATGTGGGATTTTCTGTCCTGATATCCTGGGATATAGGGCTGTGTGGAAGGCCCCTAAGGCCCTTTCTACACTGCCATTAAAATGAACTGGATTATATGGCAATATAGACTCATTCCCATCTAAACTACTATATAAAATCTGGATTATCTGCTTTGAATTGGATTATATGGCAGTGTAGACTCACTTTCTAAACTGCCATATAAAATCCAGATTATTTGCTTTGAACTGGATTATATGGCAGTATAGACTCACATAATCCATTTCAATGCAGATAATTTGGATTATATGATTTGATAATCTGGATTATATGGCAATTGTGTAAACCAGGTGGTAGAAAGTTCAGAAGTCTGGATACAACTCCCAAAATAGCCAGTGGTTATGCTGAGAGTTGTCATTCAAAATACCTGTTTTTGTTTCAGTTCAATTGAACATAAACAAACTTCACAATGGCCAGCATCCTAGAAAAAGGAACCTGGATATGTTTGAAATTTATGTTAGACATTCATACTTTGACTGTCTTAACTTGTGTCATCTTAATGTAAAAAAAGAAACTTTCCCCAAAGAATGCCAGCAATGTCAGACAATCAAGGACCAAGTATTGAGGTTCATAGTTAAAGAGACTGGATGAGGATAATTGGTGGGGTGGGGTGAAGCAATGGACACTAACCCACCACCTAATTCCAGTGTCCTTATTTGCATCTGATTGGCTGAGGTTGCAATACCACTCTTCCTTTAGGGGAACTTTAAATTATGATGATGCAGTGATCCCCCAACTCTGGTCCTATAGGTGTTTTGGACTTCATCTCCAAGAAGCCTCAGCTGCTTTGGCCAAGGATTCTGGGAGCTAAAGTCCAAAACAGCCAGAAGTCCAGAGCTTGGGGAACAATGTGAAACGAATAACCAGCTCATGGGGGATTCCATAGCACATCTCCGATTAGATTGCCCAAACTGGCCAGAGCTGTGACATCGTTCAATATTTGGAGGCCCTCCAAGTTGCTACTGGGCTATGCAGAGGAGCATCATCCATAGCTGGCTACAAGTTCTATAATTTAAACTGAACTTTCCAATAATAATTAAAATGGCATGGTGATAGGAAGCTGCAGCAACAACAAATGCTTTGCCTTCCCCCACCTCTGAAGGAATCCACCCCAGAAGACAAATGCCATCTTCGTCCAGACCAAAAGACAATTAGATTCTATTTGTGACTGTTTAAGAGGAGATCAAAGACCATGGGATGCTGGAAATGTGGCAGGAGTTCACATGAGGTGATGAATGCCAACATGAAAGAGCAGGGCCCAAAGGGTGCTATTTTTGAAGACAGTGAGTCAGTGTATACCATTGTGGTGTGACTAAGGCCTGTGGGCCAAGAACAAAAAGAAAATGCCTTCATTGCCTGGTGACCACCTTAGAAAAAATGTGGCTACACAGCATAAAGCAAATCATTTTCATCAGTAATCCACGTAAAATACTGTAAAGGCACCAGATCACATCTGATCTTTGAAGCTAAGCTCATCAACCTGGGTTGGTACTAGGCATGGTTTAGAACCCAAAAATAGGGAATCGAAAATCTAATGGGGGGGGGGGGATTTTTTTGATTGGTAATAGAAAGACTTACAAAAAAAATTTCCAAAAATTTCTAAAATGTAACGTAATTACTAACGAAATTCGTTAGTAGTTCGTATGCCAGCGCATGCACATTCCAGATGGTTTTGGCCTACAACTCCCAGAAATCCTAACAGCTGGTAAATTGGCTGGGATTTCTGGGAGTTGTAGGCCAAAACTTGAATAAATCATACTGAATTCTAGATGGGACTCTCCAAATAGGAAGGAGGGAGGGAAGGAGGGAGGGAGGGGGGGATATTCTATTCTTGGAAGCAGCAAAAAGGAGGAGGATCCCCCGCTCCTCGCTGCCTCTCTCTCACCCCGATCCTGAGGGAGCGAGGGCCCAAGTTTGCCCAGGCTGAGAGGAAAAGGAAGAGGCCTGAGGCTGTGAGGAATGGTGGGAGTTGAAGTCCAAAACACCTGGAGGGCTGAAGTTGTCCGTCATGAAGCCTCATCAAGGCTTTAGATCCTGGCAGGCAGAAGGGGGCAGGGAGGGCCCGTCCACCTCCTCCCCTGCCAGGATCTAAAGCGCATCAAGGCTTGGCACGCTTTAGATCCTGTGAGAAACCAACCCAATGTATAATAGAATGAATGCTAACTTATAGAGTAAGTGCCTAAATATTATAAGTAATCCAACTGTTCATATACCTACATTCCATGCACATGCAATAATACAGCAGTAATAACAATGGGTATAAGAAGAGGTAAAATTCAAACCGAAGTATTCTGACTGGTCCCTCCTCAAGCGGTGCAAACGGGCTCTTCTCTATGAGCCTGGGATTCTGCAGCAAGCAAACGCTGTGCCCGGGCTTTTGGCTTTTCCCGGGAAAGGCTGCCTCCCGGGCTCATAGAGAAGAACCGTTTGCACCGCTTGAGGAGGGACCACAGTCAGAATACTTCGGTTTGAATTTTACCTCTTCTTATACCCATTGTTATTACGGCTGTATTATTGCATGTGCATGGAATGTAGGTATATGACCAGTTGGATTACTTATACATGTTGTGCGCAACTACCCCAATACTCTTTGATGCTTTAGATCCTGGCAGACAGGAGGGGCAGGGAAGCCTGGAAAAATGTAAACAGAGAGGTTTACTCAAAAGTAAATCCACAAAGGAGGGCACTTCATCCAAAGTGCCCTCCTTTGCGGATTTACTCATGAGTAAACCTCTCTGTTTACTTCCTTTGCAGATTTACTTCTGAGTAAACCTCTCTGTTTACATTTTTCCAGGCTTCCAGCCGAAAGAAGGAGCGAGTTTAGGGCTTGCCTTGCCATAATACTTATTGGCAAGGGAGGCGGGAGGGTGGTGAGAGAGAAGGAGGGTGCCCTCCCCCCTTACGACCTAATAACGATACTTAAGAAAATCCTGGCCCCCGAAGTTCAATAAAGAAAGTCCACTTCCTGGTTGGCGTTCCAGATGCGGAAATACTCAAAAGTAGCATTTCTTACGAATTTCTTCCGAATCATTTAATTTTCATAACTTTTTTCTCATGCCTAGTTGGTACCTTAAGCGGAAGTCCCAAGTGCTGTAGGCAGACCTATGGCAACCCCATGAATTTCATAGGGTTTTCACCAACAACCCTATGGAATTATTTGACATTCTCTTCCTCTGAAACATAGCCTTTGGAACCTGGTGTTCATTGGTGGCCTCCCATCCAAGTGTAAGCCAGGGCTGACCCTGCTTAGCATCCAAGATCAAATAGGATCTGGTTCCATCTGGGTGTTTAGGCACTATTACTAAATACAGTTACATAGAAATGTTGTTTGTCATCTCATTGGCCAATAACTAAAATGTGTAAACAAATTGCTTTTTGCTCAACTATCAGATTCAAGTACTGTGTGACCACACTTTTCTTCTTTTCACCTAAACAAAAAAAGGGGGGCTGGAGACTTAATTTTGTTTTGAGGGACAGTTGGAGAAAGGGCCTGAAAAGCCTGATTGTGAGTCACGATGAATCACAAGTCCTGTTGTATTTTCTGATAATTCCACAAATACTCCACCCCCACTTATTGCACCTCAAATATCTCTCTCTTTTTTTACATTGATGGGTTTTACACGTATCCTATTCCTTGCAGCACATTGTTTCTTTCGGAATGGCTTCACTTTTGGCTTCTTCTCACATTCATTCTTGCAGCCTCTCTTCTCTGCTGATTTCTGCAAATATTATAATCTTTCCTTTCGTCACTGTTTGATTCTCAGGTTGGGATGTTCTACCAAGGCAGCCTATATAATAATTATCTGTTTACCTGCTTAATTAATGTAATCTTATTTTCTTTTCCTGTTGGAGCCTTGGCTTCTGCTTTCCCAAAAACTGTTCCCATGAAATCTTATCTTGGACAATATATGCTATCACCTTTTTCTCTGATCTGTTCAACAGCGCGTGGAGTTTCTTGAAAGAAAATGCATTTATTTCTTGTGTTAATCCATCTTTCCCCCCATAGCTGCCCAATATAGAAAGCAAAAGATGGACATTTTTTGGTCTCAATATTGGTCTAGGAAAACCAAAGGAGGTCTACTGTAATTGGGGCTAACAATGGAATGGAACCTATAATCTTCTCCCTATGCTAATTATTTCTATTGTGGGGTGTTGGTAACTTGTCCAACCAACAAATACAACAAATAGCTATTTTAAAAGCCATTTGTAGCATGCTCTTTCCTTTTGTAATGATCTTTAGGTGTCAAGTGAAACATGTGAACAATTTCTTCCTGTCCTTCTACTCCTTCTACTCATCCTCTTCCCATCTGGCTGAATCATTCATTTCGGGCCTGGTTTATTAAAAAAAATTAAAAGGGGGCTAGCAGCACTTCCGTTTAGAAGAGCCTGAGTAATATTCTTCTCACCTTTGCCCCGTCTCTTTCTCTCCCATTAGAAATTTGATGAAATCAGCCTGTCGGAAGGAAGCACTGTGGATTTGGCAATCCCCCCAGATCTTCTGGAACAGATGCCTGAACTGGCAGAAGAGATGATGGAACCCGAAGGCTGCTTCCCAGAACGTAAGGATGAGCTTGTCCAAGTTCGTTTTCTTAACCAGAACAATCAAGAAACATATGCCCTGTCACTGATGGTCAGATCATACATGTGGAAGACTGGACTGTCATGTCCTTATAGCTTGGAAGTAACTAGCCAATAGATTCAATAGAACGAAATTACAAGAAAGGAAGTTCTGAGTAACCACAAGAAAAAAGCATTCTCATAGTAGAGTTGGTTGACAGTGGAATAACCTAGTTCAAAAGCTGGTGGACTCTCCATTTGAAGTTTCTAAGCAGAAGTTGGGTGGTGACCCTCCAACATTTCACAGTTGAAAACCGGGAAGCAACATAATTTGTTGTCATGTTGTTATGTGCCTCCAAGTTGTTTCCAACGTATCATGATCCTAAGGCATCCCTATCATGTTATTATCTGGAGCCAAGAGAGTGTGACTTATCCAAGGTCATCCACTGGGTTTCCATGGTCAAGAAGAGAATCAAACCTTTGTCTGCAGCAGGGGTGCCCAAACTTTTTAAGCATGTGAGCTACTTTTTAAAAAAAAAAGTGAAGAAGATCTACCTTGCGCACCATCCGCCGCCGCTCCTCCCGTTGCGCCGCTCCTCCCGCGCACCGCCGCTCCTCCCACGGGGCATTGCAGAGGGCGAGGGAGCATGAGGCTGAGAAAGGGGTGCAGGGGAGGATTAATGGGAAATGTCCCTGCAAAAAACCCTACAGTTAGAAGGTATGGGATGCCAGTCTATTACAGGATTCATGAAAGTTCAGAGACCGAAAAAGATGGTCCTATGGACTGTTGCTATTTTATGATTCCAGTCAGAGTTATAGAAACCCTAAGGTATACTTATCACAGTGTTTCCTAGGCAAAGGTTTTCATAGGGAGTTTGCTTTTCCCTTCCTTGGAGGCTGGGAGGGGCATAAGCCTATGCAAAAGTGGAAAACCCATGAATAAAACCAACTTTTATTTGCCTGAGAACAGCACTCTATGAACGTCTAGGTCCTTCAGTGTTGGACAATCTGAAAATACCTACAGGAGTGTTCTCTGTATAAGTCTTTAGGCTCTAGGGTCAGCTTCCAATGGAAATTGACAATTGAATTGTGTTGCAGGATGTACCAACTTTGAGTTTCTTTTTTGGAGAGAAAAGGGAGGACATAAATAGTGGTGGTGGTAATGATGAGGAGATTCGTTAGAAAGAACATGTTAATCAAGTCCATTAATAATGCAATCTGTAAAAGTTAGATGTGAAGGGCTGTAGTTCATAATACCCACATTTTATAATCTACCAACTGGAATTTCAATGTCAAATTTTGGAAATTCATATAGAACAGTGGTTTCCAACCTTTTTGACCAGGGAACACTTGACCAGGGAACACTTTGACCAGTGACCACTCTCCAACATTAGTACCAAAAGGGTTACGAATCAGTTTTTGGTCAACGTTAGATTTGGTTTGGTTATTTGGGGTGCTGATACAGAAAATTGTATTGAGTAGACCACATGAGCTCTAGTTTCTGATACAGAACATATGCCATCCAGTAGTCACCATCTGCTTGCCCAAAGAAAGTCATATTTAATAATCTAGAGCTGATGTGATAATAGTAATTTTTCGTGCATAGTCAGCATCTCCTCTCCCAACATCCCTGTTGCCTCAACAGTATAAGAGAGTTCTGCGAGACGAGTCGCTCTTGCTGCCACGTGGTTTTGAGGCAATGGTGTAGCCATGGTGAGGCCTCGGACCATATTTTCATTCTTGCAGACCACTGGTGGTCCACAGACCACAGGTTGGGAACCATTGATATAGAACATGAGATCTACCAACTTTAATAAGGGTTATGTGGTAGAGGATCTGAAAGGGGATATGTACATTTTTGTTCAAAAGGTCCTTGAGAATTTACTTCACTCCTTGGAAACAGTACAGAAGGCATCGGTGCTTAAAAAATAAAACAGAACCTTATAGAAAGTGAAACAGAGATCAACCATCCCTGGGACCAATGATTCACTATAGCAGGGAATTTGCCTGATTGTATAATTTCAACCGTTACTGATTAAAAATAGAATGCTTACTCTTTATAATTCTGTCGATTGGCTTCCTAGACGGTCACTAATCCTTAGACAAGTACAAAACCTCCTTTAAAAAACATACAACAGATTAAAGCAGTAAAACAAAAAATAGAACAGCCCATTAAAATAATGCAATTTAATTTTAATTATGCTTCACCTTCTGACCTCCAGCGCTAAAATGCTTTCAAATAAATGGTTGGATCATCCCTGATAATTTAACCTGGTGTGCCCTTAGAAAATACAGATTTTAGGAAATACAGACTTTTATCAGTCCTCTGTATCCAGAAATTCTGTATCCATAGATTCTGTATCCAACAGATTCAAACATCCATGTTTTGAAAATGTTCCCAAAAATAATAATTCCAAAATGCAAACTTTTATTTTACATAAGGGACACTATTTTACTATGTTGTTGTATATAATGGGGCATGTGCATCCCTGGATTTTGGTATACACAGAGATCCTGGAACCAAACCTAAGAAGGGCCCACTGTGTGTATTTGTGTGTATGCACAATTGTGCTATTATGTCAATATTATAGTTGTTCATGGCATAGATAATAGAATTGTTGTAAACCACCTTGAGTCCCATCCCCTAAGGGTGAGAAAGGCGGTATATACAGTAAATAAATAATTATGTGTTTGCATTTTGAAACTTACTGTCTTATTACAATTGACATAAAGTTAGGAAAAAATAAGCATAAAACAGGCTATGTGTAATGTCTAAGCTGGCCTTGTGTATTAGACGAGTGCAAGCTTTAAAAACAAAATTATGAATATTAATGTGATCCATGGATAAGTTGATGGACATTTGATAAAGAGGGGATAGGCCCAGTGCTGTCTTAGAAGACAAGTTGCCTCTGGCCACCATTGGCATTTTGATGACCACTGCAGTAGAGAAGGTCATTACTAGTTTTTGGGTTCTCGTAGGACAGATGAAACTCTTGCCTTTTGCCACTCTACTCAGAGAAGGGGATGGTTAATCTTTTGATAAGAATTTAAGTCCAATGTTTATATTGACCTGTGGATAAGTTGATCCAAGCTTCTGTGGCCAATTTTTGGCTCAAATTTCAAAATTTATGCATGAGTATATAAAGGTACTTTCCATGGGCATATTTTTCCTCCCCTGATTACATACTGCTTTGTCCTTCTCTTAAACAGGGGGGCTCCCAGTTCTGCAAATTGTAGAGCTTTCTACATTTTCCTTTTCTAGGTTATCCATTCCTTGCTCTTGTTGCTCTCGAAGCATGATTAATAGAGCAGAACTGCATATTACAAAAAGCACAAGGCGACCACTAAAGCGAGGGGGGGGGGAGGGAGAGAAGCTTGTTGAGTTCCCGTCTCTGCTTGTGTACTTTGTTTTTCTTTTCACCTTAAGCCCAGGTTTCACCACACTCAGCAGTTTTTGGTTTCAGTCAGTCGTTGCCAGGGGCAAAGGCAATGAACAGCACAGTGTAATGATGCCAGGTTGAGAGATGCGTCCCTCTGACCTCTGGAGATCTAATTGACTTGGGTCCAGGTTATCTAGCCAAGCGCCTTCTTCCAGCAGCCAGTCCATAGAGCTCTTTTAAAATTTATGAGTCCCACTTTTGCCCTACTTAATAAACAAGGAGACGAAGACTGGGTTGTATTTTCACAAGACAGAGAATGCCTGGCCCAAGGTCAGAAAGTCGGCTTTAATGACTTAAAAACTTTTTGAACCTTTCGGAGACCACTTCCAAAAACACTGTTTCATTTTACAAAGAAGATAGTCACATGCATATACAATTAAGACTGGAGTTAAACTTGGGCTAAATTAAACTAGGGCTAAACCAATACTACCAAGTTCCCAATCTAAAACACCAATTGATAATTAATAAGGATGCTAACACTAAGGAACTCTGATCCCCACAATCCAAACGCTCACAAAAATGTAAACATATACGATGCAATTGGATACCGATTAATAATGAGATGCTGATATTGTGTTTTTAACGTTAAGTGCTAATTTGTATATGATGGAATTGTGTTGATAATTGTTGATATGTTTGTCTTGGGCAGTTCTTGCCATTTGTACACCGCCTCGAGTTGCCTTCGGGCTGAGAGAGGCGGTCTAGAAGGAAAGTAAATAAAGAAATAAATAAACATTGGGGTATTCTATTCTACAACTGCAGATCCAACTAAAAGACCCAACACATGTACTTATAGCTGGAACCACATATTATTGTAGATTTCTTATGACTCAATAAGTCCATAAATTGTTTTCAGTTCTCAAAAACGCTCAATTGATTTATCCATTAAAGTTAATGTTTACTTGGTGAGTCGGACCAACTCAGCAACTTTGACAATTCGTTCTTGATAGAGAGTCAAAATGTTGACTCTTTATTCCTTTGCCTAACATATCCAACTGCGTGAATTAAAAACACTGAGTTTCAATTCTGTGGAGCTCATATAAGATTGCCTGATAAGGCATTAATGAAGCAGGAAGTGGAACGGAAGAGTAAAAGGAAGTCAGGTGAGGAAGGCGGCCACAGATCTGTGCATGTAGTTATCCCCATGGATTTATTCAGTGCCTAAGCAAGCCTGCTCAAAAGGGATCAGACGGGGATAGGCTTCGGGGAACGCAAGGAACCCTGCAGTCAGCAAAACAGCATGACGGCATGCGAGAGATGATTGAATGAGGGAATGGGAACCCCGTGGGGCAAGGAGATGTCTTTCGGTCTCAGGCATTTCCTTGGCAGCTCTGCTTAAAGGCAGTCACCCAGCGTTAATGCAGTTGACAGAAAGAGGCATGGTATGGCAGCGGAAATGTTCCACCGTGTGCAGTTGTTTGGACACTTGTTTCCCTGTGCCTCCTGAGATGTATCCCCCCTCCCCCGAATTAACTTTCCCCACTTCCTTGCTATTATTTTGCTAGCATTTGAAAGAGCTTGGAACGTTACTTTTAAAAAGTAACTTGTTTCTATTACGCCTAATAATTTGTTGTTGCTCATGACAATGGCATAAAAAGCATCTCATTGCCTTGCTCATTGGGTTTTGCATTGCATTTTTATTACCCTCCGTTACTTCAAATATTCCTATCAAAAATGCAATATATATTTTTGCTAAAGTCGCTACATGTTATACCTTACAGTCATAAAGTGATCTTGTTCTCACTCACTATGAGCACATCTAATGAGCCAAAAAAGGATCCCATTCTGGATCAACGCTGCCATTTGTGTTCCGCATAAATGAGCCCTATATTGCTTTGAAAAAGTATCTTAGGTATGCACAAAAAATTAGTTCTCACCATTTCTACTGTTCTGTTCATGTCTTCCATTTCTTCAGAAGCACGAAATGGGAAGCCCCCTCCCCACATGAAAATCTGTTTGACACGAAAGCCTGCTTTTGTGTGCATCCATACTTGCCTTCTTGCCTTGGAAAGAGAGTGCATGTGTGGCAAGGTGTGAAGACATGCAGGCTTGAAGCTCTGTTGCAGGCACACTCAAGGCCTGGCTGCATGCCCTGCCACACATGCATTCTTGGAGAGTGTGGTGGGGCATGTGTGGTGGGGTGTGAAGGTAGGCAGGCCCGGAGCGCGCCTGCAGCTGAGTGCCTCTTACTCAGGAGTAGAAGCAGCAGGTGCCAGGTAAAAAGAATGCATGCCACGAAGGGGAGCCAGTAGGTGGGAAGCCCCCCCCCCTCCATATGGTATGGTTTTCAGGCCCCGAAAAAAAAGAACTAAGAACAACCCTCCCAATTTCAGGAGGCTTACAAAAACAGATTGGGGCCCCCAATGAAAGCCAGGACACAAAAATGGGACAAGGTTTCCCCTGAATACAAATCCCTAATGCATATCACAAACTTTAGTTCCAAGCTTCAGTGCATGTGGCTTTAGTTCCAAGCTTCGTGGCCAGGCCCTTAGTTCGTTTGACTCATTCCTCCGAGGTCGGGGTCAGTGTGTGGCTGGTGTTTCTGAAAAATCCCCCCTCTCTTGTGGGGTGCCTCAGGGTGCAATTCTCTCCCCGCTTCTTTTTAACATTTATGCCAAGCCACTTGCCAGTCTAGTGCAGAGTTTCAGGCTGGAGTGTTATCAATATGTGGACGACACCCAACTCCTTCTACGCTAGGAGCCTGGAGCAACCTCAGTACCGGACAGTTTCATCTTGTGTCTCGAAGCCGTGTCAAATAGGCTGCGTGCCAGCAGATTGAAGATGAATCCGGCCAAGACTGAGATCTTGTGGCCTGGCCGCCCAGTAGGTGTGCTACACCATCTGCCCACCTATAATGGTGCTCCCCTATCTCCATCTGCTACAGATAAGAGTTTGGGTGTGATCTTAGACACACAGCTAAACATGGAATCCCAAATCGCTGCTGTTAGCAAGCAGGCCTTTTTCTATCTTCGCCAGGCAAGGCAGTTGGCTCCTTACCTCTCAAGTGAGGCCTTGGTAAAAGTCATCCATGCCACGGTTACATCTAGGCTGGACTATTGCAATGCCTTGTATGTTGGCCTCCCTTGGTCAACGACCTGGAAAATTTGGATCATCCAGAATGCAGCAGCTAGGCTACTCGCTAAATCACAGGTGAAATGCCATATAACTCCTATACTGCGACATCTCCATTGGCTCCCAACGGAATATTGGGTCCTGTTCAAGATGCTGGTCCTAACTTTTAAAGCCTTGTATGGCCAGGGGCCAGCATACCTCAGAGACCACCTCTCTTCTCTCCACCATCAATGGTCGCCTCGCCCCACTCAACAAAATCTTTTGTATGTACCAGGTCCCAGAGAAGTACGTCTTGATAGTACAAGATGCAGGGCCTTTTCTATTACTGCTCCTGTTCTATGGAACTCTCTGCCCTCTTATCTGAGAGCCATGCACGATCTGCGATCCTTTGCGCAGGCACTTAAGAACTGGCTTTTTAATCGAGCTTTTGTTTTATAATTCTGATTTTAATACTTGTCTGTTTTAATGCTGTATCTTTATGTAAATCGCCCAAGGCATCTGGAATGGAGGGTGATTAACAAATATTAAATTGAATGAATGAATGAATGTAATGTATTGTTAATTTCTGACCTATGGCAACCTTATGGCGGAACTATCATACATCAGCTAAAATACTGTCTGCTCCTCCAGGTGATTTGGACTTCAGCTCCCAGAAATCCCAGCCTGTTAGGAATTGTGGGAGCTGAAGTACAAAACACCCGGAGGAGCAAGATTTGAGAAACACTGAGCTAAACTTTCATTCTGTACTGATTTTCCAAACTGATGCTTTAAGGGTTTTATCTCACAGTGGTTTCAATCCTTTTTCAGATAGTTCAAGAAGATGGGGGTTCCCAAAGTTGATATTGAGATAGAAGAAGAAGAACTTTATTTTTCTACTCGGTGCGGCTTACATGGGGCCAAGCCCAAGGCAACATACAATTAAAAACAAAAACGATAAACAAATTAAAATAGCATAAAAGCAGCATAAACAATCATAAACAAGCATCAAAAGCAACAACAGACTCATTTTTAGAGAGGAGGGAGGGGGCCAAAATGCAAAGCTAGTTAAAAGATAGGGTGGTCAGTAAGGTGGATAGAAACGTATAGTGGCATAGGAATAATAGCATAGATATAGAGCACTTAAACAGGATCAATTCAACTTGACTTAGAAATGTAGTAATGATATATAGGAATTTTGCTTCAGGTCATGATTCATATCATCTGTCACAGGAGTCGTTAGTCGAATGTACAATGAAACATCCTAGTTCGGTGTATGTAATAATACACACATTTGTCTTGGCTCCTTCCTTATTAACTATTAAGAAACAATTGGTAAGGTTGATTGGAGCATTTAGAGGAGTGTGGGAAAGAATGATTGAAAACATTCAGGAAATGACTGAAAACACGTTTTTTTAAGTATTGAAAAATACTGATGAGAAGAACCCTGAACTCACAAGTAAATATCATCATTCAAGACTTATTCTACACGTGGGGGCAGTAAAAGCAGAAAACAGCTTTTTAATGCATTTTTCTGTGCAGAACAGGCTGTTTTCTGTGTAAAATCCCTACCCTGAGAATTTTGTGCAGAATGAGACCTGAAAACTGCATAGTTTCCAAAGACTTTCTTCATAATTGCTAAAACAATCATGAAGAAATGTAATGAAGAAATATATCCCTCATTGAGGTTTGCTATCATCAATATGCAGATTTTTTTTTCATGTCAGGAGCAATTTCAGAAACTGCAAGTCGCTTCTAGTGTGAGAGAATTGGCCATCTGCAAGGAAGTTGCCAAGGGGATGCCAAGATATTTTGATGTTTTACCACCCTTGTGGGATGCTTCTCTCATGTCCCCACATGGGGAGCTGGATCTGACAGAGGGAGCTCACCCACGCCCTCCCTAGAATTGAACCTCTGACCTGTTGGTCTTCAATCCTGTCAACACAAAGGTTAAACCCATTGTGCTACCGGGGGCTCCCTCAGATGAGATATATAGTATCTGACCCAACTATGAGTACATCTATACCAGGGGTGCCCACACTTTTTCAGTATGCGAGCTACTTTTAAAACAACTAAGTCAAAAAGATCTACCTTCTGCGTGTGCCACCCACAGATGCTTCCAGGCGCTCCATTCTGCCTCTCTCTCGCCGGCAGCGGAAGCTGCACGCTTGCTTCTGGTTGAGAGAGAGGCATGGCAGAGCGCCCTGCTTTTCTCTCATTCAGAAGCAACCGTGGACAATGTGCCGCGCAGATGGTTCACGTGCACGGAAGGTGTGCACGCATGCAGGGCAGAAGTGCACCATCTGGCTGTGATCAACCTCCTTTGGACCCGCAATCGACTGGTCGATTGTGATCGACTTCATGGGCAGCCCTGATCTATACTGAAGAATTAATTCAATTTTACACCACATTGACTGCCATGGCTCAATGCGATGGTATCCTGGGATTTGCTGTTTTCCAAGATATTTCCCATTTTCAGCCTGAGCGCTTTTGTATCACAATGAACTGCAAATCTCTGGACACCATTGGATGGAGTTATGGCCATTAAAATGATGTCAAACCACTATAATTCTGCAGTGAGAATGGCCCCTTCCCAGATATACAGGATTATATCCAGTTGAAGGCATACTCTTAACCCCCAAATCCACTGGCTGGTAGGGATGGGGATTGGTGAGAGAGGATTAGGGATTGATTGTATGGAGCTTCCTTTGCAGACATCTCAAGTCTGGCAGGCTGACAATGGCCAGCTTTAGAATATTTGTATAAAATGTACAGTTAACTGTCCACTTCCATTCTGTAATTCATTGGCAAACATTTCTCTCCGATTGAGTGTTCCTGAGCTGTGACAACCCAGCATTATCTTCCACTTGTCCCAGCAGTAAAAGCCTGCTGTTTTATGCTTCGCTCTCTCTCACAGAGAGAGAGAGACACACACAATAAGCCATTGTCAGGCTGTAGATTTTATCATGATGTAATTTAGGATTTTGCCGTGAAAGCCATGAGCGAGGGAAAGCAGGCTCAATTTGAAAAGAAAACAGCTTGCGCCGAAAGGAAAAGACCACACAGATTCCTTTAGTGCGGCAAAAGCATTGGACTATCGACTCTGGAGACCAAGGTTGAAGTCCCAGCTTGGCCATGGAAACCCAACAGATGACCTTGGATAAGTCACATTTTCTCAGCCTTAGAGAGGCAAAGACTTCTGATCAATACCTGCCAGGAAAACTCCACATAAATTGGAAATGACTTCAAGGCACGCAGCAACAACAGTTATGAAAGTGATTGACTTCTCTCTGTCCCCTTCTACACTGCCATATAAAATCCAGATTATCTGCTTTGAAGTGGATTATGTGGCAGTGTAGACTCATATAATCCAGTTCAAAGCAGATAATGTGGATTGTCTGCTTTGATAATCTGGGTTATATGGCAGTGTAGAAGGAGCCTTTGTCTCACCATCCTAACAGATAAATCAGGTGGGATCATAGGAGTAATCCCTCCCCAGGCAGTTTACATTTGCATCATCCTTGGGTGCATCTATGCTATAGAATAATGCAGTTTGGCACCACTTTAACTCCCATGGATCAGTGCTTTAGGATCATGACAGTTGTCACTTTACAAGGTCTTTAGCTTCCTCTGCTGAAGTGTGTTGAGGCCTCACCAAACTACAGATCGCAGTATCCCATATCATTGAGCCATGGCATCTAAAGTGGTGTCCCAACTGCATTCTTTCTACAGCAGGCATGGGCAAATTTCAGTCCCCCAAATGCTTTGGACTTCAATTCCCACAATTCCTAACAGCCTCGGGGGGGGGGGGGGAGCTGTTAGGAATTGTGGGAGTTGAAGTCCAAAACATCTTGAGGGCCAAAGTTTGCCCATGCTTGTTCTACAGCATAGATGGATCCCTCATTCAGCACTCAAACCAGTGCACCATGCTGGTTCTCTCATGCCTATTTCACTTATTATATTATATTACTAGCTTGAGGACCCGGCGATGCCCGGGTTATTTGAGAAACGTAATAGTTGTTCTTTAGCAGTTATTTATGTGGCTGGCAGTGGTGTCAGGAAGTAGAGGTACTTCAACTCCCATCATCCATGGTCCATCCTCCTTCAAACTGCAGCACAATGTAGAGTGGGTCATGGGGGCTCTGTGTGCCAAGTTTGGTCTGCATCGGTCATTGGTTGAGGGTCGCAGTAGTTTCAGTAAGTGAAACTGCAAGTCCCATCATCCATGGTCCATTCCACTTAGAACTGCAGTAGGCTGTAGAGTGGGTCATGAGTACTCTGTGTGGCAAGTTTGGTCCTGGTCTGTGATTTGTAGGGGCCACAGATTTCTGTGGGAAGTGAATCGGGTGAAGGTACTGCAAATCCCATCATTTGTGGCCCATCCTGTCCTAAACTGCTCCAGGTTGTTAAGTGGGCCATTGGGGCTCTGTGTGCCAAGTTTGGTCCTGATCCGTCATTGGTGTGGGCCACAATGCTGTAAGGAAGTGAGTTTAAGTACTGCAAATCCCGTCATCCATGGTCCATCCTCCCTCAAACTGCACCAGGATGTAGAGTGTGTCTTGGGGGTTCTGTGTGCCAAGTTTGGTCTTATTCAGTCATTTTTGGGGTCCGCAAAGTGTTTTGGCCTGAAACTCCCACCATGCCTGACTGCCTCAGGCCTTTTCCTTACCCCCTCTGCCACTTTAGAGTGTCGGAATGTTGGTGATGCTGGCCAATCAGAGGCATTATGCAAATACTCCCTCAGTGGCAACCAATCATGTTGTCGGAATGTAGAGGCTGGGAGCCAATCAGAATGCTGCCACATACATACAAACATTCTCTTTTATTATATACTAGCTTGGGGACCCGGCCCTGCCCGGGTCATTTGAGAAGTGCAGCAGGATGTAGAGTGGGTCATGGGGGCTCTGTGTGCCAAGTTTAGTCTTGATCCATCATTATTGGGAGTTGCAGTGGTATCATGAAATTACTGAAGGTAGTGCAAGTCCCATCATCTCTGTGTGTCCCATCCCCCCCAAAGTGTAGTAGGATGTAGATTGGGTCATGGGGACTCTGTGTGCTAGGTTTGGTCTGTATTGGTGAATGGATGAGGGATGCATTGTTTTTCGGAAGTGAGTGAAGGTACTTCAAGTCCCATCATCCGTGGTCCGTCTCACAGTAAACTGCACCAGGCTGTAGAGTGGGTCATGAGGGCTCTGTGTCCCAGATTTGGTGTTGATCAGTCATTGGATTAGGTTAGTAGCAGGATTGGGAAGTGAGGGAAGGTACTGAATCCCATCATCCATGTTCTGTCCCCCTCCAAACTTCAGTAGGATGTAGAGTGGGTCACTGGGGCTCTGTGTGACAAGTGTGGACTTTCTCGGTGTTTGTTGGGGGCCACAGTGGTCTGTGGGAACAGAGGGGTGTAAAAGTACTACAAATCCCATCATCCATTGTCAGTCCTCCCCCAAACCTCACCAGGACGTGAAGGCAGTCATGGGGGTTATGTATGGCAAGTTTGGTCTCGATCAGTGATTGGATGAGGGTTGCAGCGGACTTGGGAAGTGAGTAGAGGCACTTCAAGTCCCATCATCCATGGCCCACCCTCCTCTGAACTGCACCAGGACTTAGAGTGGGTCATGGGGGCTGTGTGTGCTGAGTGTGGTCTGTATTGGTCCTTTTTGGTGGCCTCAGTGGTCTGTGGGAACCAAAGTCTTGGAAAGTACTACAAATCCCATAATACGTGGGTCATGTCATAGGGGGGTTATGTGTACCAAGTTTGGTGCAGGTCCATCACCCGCGCTGGTCGCTGTGGCCTGTGAAAGTGGCTGCCACATATCCGCCCTGGCCTGTGAAAGTATACCGGTGTAAAACAGAAAGGAGTAAAAAAAATGGAAAAGGCCTGCATGGAATTAGCAGTAAGGTCCAATGAGGCTGGGTGAGGGGGCTTTGGGCCAGAATTATTTATTTATTTATTTATTTGTTGGGACTTCTCGACCGCCGACTCCCGGGGGCTCGCGGCGGCTCACAGAGCCAATGGCACCATGCCATGGGTTAAAACAACAACATAAAACAGTTTAAACACAAATTAAAAACAAGAATTAAAACAGGCAATAAGCATTAAAATAAGCATTATATAAGCATTAAAAGGCATTAGAGAAAGGTATTTATTGTTTTCTCTTGTGTCTTTTGAGTGAAGTAGGGCCTTACCTTGTAGAGTGACAGTGCCTGTTCTAAAGATCCTGTCAGAAGCTGCCTTTCTCTGACACTGTGTTGAAGAGGGAAGATGGATGCCTCTTTTGGGCCTATCTGGGAGAAGGGGATTTGTAGGGGCTACAATGTTTTCTGGGAAGTGAATTGGGATGCAAATCCCATCATTCGTCGGCCATCCTGCCCTAAACTCTATTTTGGGGCCTGTAATGTTATGGCCTGCTATTGGTAACTTTAAAAGGGTGCATGGCAGGCAGCCGTTTTCTAAAAGCTGAGGGGGGAGGAGAATACAGGAATCCATTTTGTTTTCACAGAGCCAAGTGGGGAGGGAATGTTGATGGTGCATTTTTCCCCCTCAGTGGGAAGAAATCCTGTTGTTTGAATGTAGAGGCCTGATTCTGGGTTGCTGGCTTTTTTCCCTCAGTGGGAAGAAATCCTGTTGTTTGAATGTAGAGGCCTGGATTCTGGGTTGCTGGCTTTTTTCCCCTCAGTGGGAAGAAATCCTGTTGTTTGAATGTAGAGGCCTGGTTTCTGGGATGCTGGCTTTTTCCCCCTCAGTGGGAAGAAATCCTGTTTTTTGAATGTAGAGGCCTGGATTCTGGGTTGCTGGCTTTTTTCCCCCTCAGTGGGAAGAAATCCTGTTGTTTGAATGTAGAGGCCTGGATTCTGGGTTGCTGGCTTTTTTCCCCTCAGTGGGAAGAAATCCTGTTGTTTGAATGAAGAGGCCTGGATTCTGGGTTGCTGGCTTTTTCCCCTCAGTGGGAAGAAATCCTGTTGTTTGAATGTAGAGGCCTGGATTCTGGGTTGCTGGCTTTTTCCCCCTCAGTGGGAAGAAATCCTGTTGTTTGAATGTAGAGGCCTGGATTCTGGGTTGCTGGCTTTTTTCCCCTCAGTGGGAAGAAATCCTGTTGTTTGAATGTAGAGGCCTGGTTTCTGGGATGCTGGCTTTTTTCCCTCAGTGGGAAGAAATCCTGTTGTTTGAATGTAGAGGCCTGGATTCTGGGTTGCTGGCTTTTTCCCCTCAGTGGGAAGAAATCCTGTTGTTTGAATGTAGAGGCCTGATTCTGGGTTGCTGGCTTTTTTCCCTCAGTGGGAAGAAATCCTGTTGTTTGAATGTAGAGGCCTGGATTCTGGGTTGCTGGCTTTTTCCCCTCAGTGGGAAGAAATCCTGTTGTTTGAATGTAGAGGCCTGGATTCTGGGTTGCTGGCTTTTCCCCTCAGTGGGAAGAAATCCTGTTGTTTGAATGTAGAGGCCTGATTCTGGGTTGCTGGCTTTTTCCCCTCAGTGGGAAGAAATCCTGTTGTTTGAATGTAGAGGCCTGGATTCTGGGTTGCTGGCTTTTTTCCCCTCAGTGGGAAGAAATCCTGTTGTTTGAATGTAGAGGCCTGGATTCTGGGTTGCTGGCTTTTTTCCCATCAGTGGGAAGAAATCCTGTTGTTTGAATGTAGAGGCCTGGATTCTGGGTTGCTGGCTAATCAGTGGCTATCAATGCCCTCTGTCTGGTGCCTTAGAATTTTGGAGTGGCGAGGCTGTCCAATCAAAGGACTTTATGCAAATAGCTGCCACATATCCGTCCTTCCGCCCTCTGCATACACACATACACACATACACACACACATACACACATACAAACATTCCGTTTTATAAAGGTATACAGAGGTATACAGATACAGATACAGATATATAGATATAGATAGATATAGATAGATATAGATAGATAGATATAGATATAATATTATATAATATTATATATTATATATCATAATCATAGTTATTATTTCATCTTTTAACTCTGAGATGGAATCCAAGATCATTTATAATGTTGTTTTAAAGACACGATTCTCTAATTTTGGAGTCAAAAATCCGCTATATATTTTCTGTATAGAAAAAAGTTCACCTCTGGGTGCTAAACTCTGAATTTCACACTGTCTTAACTGAAAAGGAAACAATTGTGTGGTTGAAATCTATCCAATTGCTTATACAATAAGCTTGTTTTCATATTACGTTCTTTCATTTCAAACAATTGCATGATAAAAAAAACAAAGGTAAGTCTTGGCTCAGATAATGTTTTATAAGAACTGATACCTTTGAGAGCATTATCTGCACAAAAGTAAAGGAGAATGAACAAAAGTGTGGTTTCCGACTTTCATCATTGGTCTTCCTTTGCCGTTTCAGCTTGTGTCCGATTGTTTCCCTGTTGTTCTGTTGACACCACGAAAGTTCCGGGGAAGATTTGGTGGAGGCTGAGAAAGACTTGCTACCAAATTGTTGAACACAGCTGGTTCGAAACTTTCATCATATTCATGATTCTTCTCAGCAGCGGAGCACTGGTAAAGTTTAATTTATGTACCCCTCCCCCATACAGCATTTCTCAACCTGGGGGTCAGGATTCCTGGAGGGCTTGCGAGGGGGTGTCAGAGGGGCTGCCAAAGACCATCAGAAAATACAGTATTTTCTATTAGTCATGGAGGTCTTGTGTGGGAAGTTTGGCTCAATTCTATAATTGGTGCGGTTCAGAATGCTCTTTGATTGTAGGTGAACTATAAATCCCAACAACTACAGTTCCCAAATGTCAGGGTCTATTTTTCCCAAATGCCATCAGTATTCACGTTTGGGCATATTGAGTATTCTTGCCAAATTTGGTCCAGATCCATAATTGTTTGAGTCCACAGTGCTCTCTGGATGTAGATGAACTACAATTCCAAAACTCAAGGTCAATGCCCACCAACCCTTCCAATATTTTCTGTTAGTAATGGGAGTTCTGTGTTCCAAATTTGGTTCAATTCCATCATTGGTAGAATTCAGAATTCTCTTTGATTAACTATAAATCGCAGCAACCACAACTTCCAAATGACAAAATCAATTCCCGCCCCCCAATCCACAACCCCACCAGTATTCCAATTTGGGCGTATTTCTGTCAAATTTGGTCCAGTGAATGAAAATACATCCAGCATATCAGATATTTACCCTACAATTCATAACTGTAGCAAAATTACAGTTATGAAGTAGCAATGAAAATAATGTTATGGTTGGGGGTCACCACAACATGAGGAACTGTATTAAGGGGTTGCGGCATTAGGAAGGTTGAGAAACACTGACTTAGAGTCTAAGGGTATATCCGCACTAGACCGTTACAGCAGTATTATACCACTTTAACTGTCAAACCTCTATCCTATGAAATGTTGCGATTTGCCGTTTGGTGAAGTCCACTTCCTTGAACTTGTCCAAATACAGTGTTCTTAGAATCTTACCAAACTACAAGTCCTGTGCTAATTGCTTCACTCAGTGGGTCACCTAACTTTTCTAGCCTCCAAATAAATAGTTTCCCATGCAAGAAACAACTTTTTTGTGTGCAGAAAATTCTGTTTTGGTTGGAAAAAATGCTATTTACAGTTCCAAAAATGTCATGGACAAAATCTGCATTGAATAAATCTGGAATAAACTTCAAACTCTGCAGAGTTTTCAAAAACTATACTCATTGGTTCCTTTAAGAGAAAAAGAGATGTATTACATCCTTTAAGAAGTTACGCATTACATCCTTAGACACAACTGAGTCATGCTCTCTCAGCTTAGCCTACTTTGAAGAGGACAGTATGGAGTAATCCATTGGGCATGACTTTCAGACCTTGGAAAAATAGGCAGGAGGTGCAGAATGCAGTCAATCTATAGATTAGTAATAGGCCCTATATGCCTTTTCACATAACCCATGACTAACGTACAGCAGTGTCAGCTCCTACTTTAGATAATGGTTCATGAGAAGGATTATGTGAATTTATTCAGCATTATTAGCCACAATAGAAAAAAAAATGAAACCTTGAAGTTTGATGGCTCTGAATACTTCTAAATACCAAATGCTAGGCAGGAAACTAAAAGAAACCATCAATTCCATTATTTCCCTGCTTAGACAGCTGAATAGCTGCTACTCGAAGGTAAACTTTACTCTGATTCATCAAGGATGGCTGTCATATTCTAGTAGGAGGTTAGGTGACCCACAGACCAAACTACACATTCTTCCACCTTTGAGAATGTGTGCATGATTGGGGCCAATTATATTGGTATAAGAGGCCATTATGCTGACATATGGCACCTTTTCAAGCAGTGCATAGCAATGGCAGGGGATGGCAACAAAAACATATCTCAGTTAGAAGAGAAAGCTGTGAACTGCCATGATGCTTGAGAGCTGGCAGAATGGCCTTTTCTCCTTTCAAAGGTGGCTTTCTCTACTATCATTTTGCTCACCTTTTCCACTCCTATATGTCCTTTGCTGATATTACATAGTGTTGAGTAGGACTGAAATACCAGTTCTGTAGCCTTTCAGGTGAGACACAATGGTAGGATGAGCCCTGAAATTGAGCAAGAAAGCAAATAGACAACAGACAATAACTTTGACCAAAGGACCTCCCAAGTCCCAGCACTGCTTTCAGTCCAATTTATTCACAGGACTGATCAGGATATAATAGTTTATTCAAAGCATCCGTATTGTATACAATATCAGAGTTATGCAGCGTTAGGCGGACCATTTGTCTTAACAAATGGATACATTCTGTGTTGGTTGCATAGACCTCAGGTAAGGATTACCGTGCATTCAGTACTGTACATGAGTGTTGCACTTTAGTCTTGGGACACTTTTTCACCCAGCACACACCAGAGTCCAACAGTAACTAACTACAGCAGTTTATTAAGAAAAGCATGTACAAAAATGAAAAAAGGCATTTCCCAAAAAGAAGTAGAAAATGTGCTATAAAATAGCAGTAGTCCAGTACAAAAATCAATAGTCCAAAATAGAATCCAGGAAGTACATGGAATCTAGAAAGTCAATATCATAGACATACATCCATAAATATAAAAACAGGAACTTTTCTGTCACACCTCAGCCAGGTTCCAGCATCAGACCAGACCAACGCCATGTTAAAACCAAGGACTCAGAGAGGCTTGAAAGCAGGCCTGTACAGCAACCTTTAGTTGAACCCCAAGAAGCCAAGGTTAAGCGCAGCCCTGCTGCTTCCCAGGCCGATAAGAACGCCTGGTACCACGAAGCGGCAGATCCTCCCCAAAGCCCAGATGTTCACACTAACAAGCTTGCATTTCAAAGGGGGCTAGATACGGTGGGAAAGGAAAGTTTCCCATCCGTTCCTGTGAGAGAGCTCCGACGTAGCAGGCGCCTTCTAGATCAAAGCCACCGGGACCTATAAATGTTCAGCCCAGCCTCCACTCTGAATCTCGTGCCAACGTTTTAGCTACCTTGCCAAGCCTCATGAGACTTTGCCTGGGCCAGGGGGTCCTTCTTGTTTTGGGACTTTGAATCTTACCAAGCCTAGGGTCAAGAACCCTTTGGATTTAGCCAATTGCAGCGCCAAGATTACTGCTTCTTTTGGGCTCTTAAAGACTATTTTCTTTGCTACAATTGGATGCTGTGAGCATCACTGAACTATTCTATCTTTGCCTTTTTACCTATTTTACTTATTCTAAATAAAGCATTTAACCTCAGCCGCTGTGTGTTGGTTTACTAATGGTCCAGTCAAGCCTAGGTTGCAACATTTTCCAAGGTAAAACTCTTAAAGGAACATAGGCAAACACAGGAGATTTGAGTCATGAACTTGAGAGCTGAAACAGGAATTCAAATCTATGGCAACATTGTCTGTTCTGGAGACACCAAGTAAACATCATTTAATTTAAGCTCAGGCCCAACCAACAAGCCATGAAGGCGTGTCTTTGACACCTGAGTTTCAAGTTCTCACAGAGTCTTTCTAAATGTCTAATTAATCTATCCTTCACTCCCTCTGTGCAGAGGCCTAATATTATATCACAGGAAAACTCCCTTTCTGCTGAAGGCAGATTCCCAGGAAAAGACTTTTCCCTCCTTGCTAAGGAACAAACATTGGAATCCCAAACATCATCTGTCTCATCTGCAACTGTCTCCACTTCTCACTGATCTAAAACCTGCAATTCATCCTGTTTACATACAGACTCCTCAATGGGAGACCAATCATCTCCCTCATCCTCTGATTTCAACAGCAAGAGTGCTCACACTTTTTCAGCATGCTAGCTACTCTTAAAGCAACCAAGTCCAAAAGATCTAACTGCCCCCGCCGCCCTGCGTTCCCACGCGCTCTTGCCACCGTGCATGCTCCTGCTGTTGTTTTCTGCCCGTACAGCGCTTATTCCGCCTGCGGGGCATTGCAGGAAGGAGAAAGCATGAGGCGGGGCATCCAGAGGGAGCGCTCTGCCCTGCCTCTCTCACCAGCAATGGAGGCTGCACAGCTGCTTCTGGACGAGAGAGAGGCAGGGTGCTTCCTCCAGAGGCCCCACCTCGTGCTTCCTTCTTCCTGCAATGCCCCGCAGGCAAAAGAAGCACTGCGAGAGCAGAAGCCAGCAGCAGGAGTGCGTGTGCACGTAGGGTGTGCACGCGCATGGCAGGAGCGCCCCATCTGGCTGGTGAGGCCCGAAGATCACCTGGAAAAGGGCCAAAGATCTACTAGTAGCTCCCGAGCTACCTAATGAGCACCCCTGATCTACAGTATCTTGCTGCTGAGCCCCAACAATGAGCAACATCTAATGCATACATGGTCATCCTCATCTGAGGTCTATGAGACCAGCACAGAATGTAATCTGAATTTGTTTGTTGTTTAATAAGATGTTCACATGGTCTGGCACCTCATGTAGCCATAACGTCTTGTTGTTGTATACACATTATTGCAGTTATGGCATTTACAGCATAACACAAATGCCAACACTCAAAAAACAATATAGGTCTTGGGGAGATGTCAGGTATTGTCAAAATAGAGTCTATTCAGATCAACAAAATAGATCCACATACAGCTAAGTCTTTAATTCTTATTTTATGGCAACAGTAGAATAGTGACTTCTTGACTATTGGCTTCATGCCTCAAACATCATCATTCATGTACATTTTAAGTAAATCTAAAAAGACTAAATTGTGAAACTATTTTTTAGCACCATGAAGTTCAATTTGTCAAATTCAGTACTGGTTGCCTGTTAGTTGAGTATTTCTTATCTGAAATTCTGAAATCCGAAACAGTCCAAAATTGGTGAAAAGCTAGTGACACTTTTGCATTTTCATGGTTCAGTGTACAATAAATTGCTTTCATGCTTATTAAAACATTTTGTATTAAAAGCTATGTGTATAAGGGTTATATGAAACATAAATGAATTGTACCTTTCGTCTTGAGAACTATCTCCAAGATATCAGGTAGTATACACATATGCAAATAGAGATATTCCAAAATCCAAAAAAAAAATCGGAAGGATTGAACAGTTCTGCTTCCAAACATTTTGGGTAAGAAATATTCAACCTTTATTACAATGTAGCAATAATTATCATGCCATGTTTGATTGAATCATAGACACTTGTTCAGGCTGTTTTCTTTTGTTTTGTTTAAGAACATTTTAAATTGCTTTTCACTAAAAACAGCAGCAACCTCAGAACTTTGTATTGTAAGAAGAGAAAATGGTCTTGAATGCATAATAGTATTAGAGTGTGATGCTTTGCCTTTTCAGGCATTTGAAGACATCTACCTCGAAGAGAGAAGGAACATTAAAACCATGTTGGAATATGCTGACAAGATCTTCACTTACATCTTTGTTCTGGAGATGCTTCTGAAATGGGTGGCGTATGGCTTTAAGAAGTACTTCACCAATGCATGGTGCTGGCTTGATTTCCTCATTGTAGATGTAAGTATCGTTCTTTGCTTCATATTGGAATATCCAGCTATTTGAATTCAGCTCAGTTTTGAACTATGTGGATGCTTTTCATATTTTGAATGTGGATTAAATGATGTGTTCGCAGTTGAGGCCACTTCAAGTGTTCTCAAGGCATTTGCAATTTGTGAAATTTTCTATTTTGACCCTTTGCATGGAAATAAGAAGCAAACCAAGATGATTTGTAATAATTATTCCTTTGATTGCGTAAATTAATTTCTAGCGAAATCTTTCAATATCTATCAAATTCAAAGCACAGGACTTATGAATCTGTATTCTGTTTAAAATGTTTATGACCTAGGATGCATCTACATTATAGAATTAATGCAATGTGTTGTTGAAGGCTTTCGTGGCCGGAATCACTGAGTTACTGTGAGTTTTCCATGCTGTATGGA